>CM062815.1:948887626-950087626 GCA_031772625.1 Pinus tabuliformis | reverse complement strand
CAGAATAGTACCTGCGCTGGGCCAGAGACGAGACTTTGCTTGGGTTCCGGGTCACAATTTGCAGTTCAGTTCATGGGTTTTGGCCAAGCAAATGGTAATCAATAATGCAACAATTAGGGGTAGATCTAAGGAGGATCTAAGAGCTATCACAAAGGGCAATCAGAGAGTTCGTAAATCAGTTGTTTAATTTATAAACAAATCTCGGAGATTGACTAAAGCGACATTTATCTACTTTGCATTTGCATAGCAAATGCAGTTCGAAAGCTACCTTGCTCGACTTCAGGCTCCATCTGTAAGTTTATAAAATAGACAACAAGGAAGATAAACAAACAAACTAATTCGTCCCCAGCGGAGTCACCATTTTGTTACAGGGAAAAGTGTCTACACAGAACTGCTTATCCCACTAAGGTGTGATAGCTACCTTAGAAACAAACAGAGCAAAGCTACTTTCGTTTTTCCTTTATGAAGTATAGATGAGAGAAGAACAAAGAAGACCAACCTCTGTCTTGCGCTAATCTCCTGATTGGGTTCCTCTCTATCTTGATAGTCTTTCGCTACTTGTTCCCTTACACGCCCAGCTTCACAGAGTACCTGTAAGATCACAGTATCATAGCACTATACAAGAACATGGATCTATAATCATAAACAATCTAGGATCAGATGTAAATTGACCATACAAATGCAGCAAACATAAATGACACAAGAGTATAGAGGAAAACTTGAATAGCTTTTATTGATAAACAAGAAAGATCCAAGGGGAGTTACAACCAGTTGTTCTGACCCAAAATCATCCTCTCAGCAAGGAAGCCCCTCTTCACCTCATACAAAGCTTAGATCACCCAACAATCTGATGTTGTCTCAAGAAACCAACAGCAATTCCTTACAATATGCAAAATTCCAGCCTTCGGATCTCTGGGATGAGGGATCCATATGTAGATATCTGTAAGGGAGATGAGTCAGCTTGTGATTTGATTAGTGTCTTCCCTCTAATAGTTCTTGCTTCCACTTGGAGATTGATGATCTCTTACTCATCCTTGGTCGAATTCAAAGAGGCAAGTGTCACAGGAGAAGTTTCTGGAAGCTTCCATTGCCTCTCCACCTCGCAGAATGACACTGCCATTTGTCACTTCTCGCCCATTTCACCCCATAGAAGGGCTTTTTGAAATGCAACGCACCCACACCAGTGTGTTTAGGTGAGATGCAACGCACTTTGCCTATGGAGTAGCTGAAATGATCCTGTTTTGACCAATTCTGAGCAGTTTTTCATGGAGAACTTCTGGGAGAAGCTGTAATCAGTTGACCTTGCTCCTTTAGGGGTTAGAACAACGCTTTTAGGGACTTAGGAGCCCTTGGTTTATGGACATTTTATGCTTGGGGTTGCAGTGCCCAAAAATGTCTATAACAGGCAGGAGGCTACCTATGAGGTGTTCTTGAGCTGGACAAAGAGCCAATAATCCTCAAGATTAATATGAAATCTATGAGTTATGGGTCGAACCTTGGGATCTTGATTCCTATGAACTACCCCTGCTGGGGTTACTGACAATTAGTTGTTCTGGTACAAAAGAAGTTTGGGGGAGAGAAACGGGTGTAATTGTTGTTCTCGTGGTTGGGAGGCTATTGTATTCCATTGGAATTCTAATTGACTTAGAATAATAGTAAGTATTTAAAATAAATGCATATTAATGTGATAATGTATTGGTGAATAATTGTTCTTGTTTATAGAATAGGAGAATGAAAATAATGTATTTATGAATCGTTGTCCTTGACTAGAAATAATAGAAGAGTGTTGTGAATAAAGTATTTGAATGACTGTTCTTTTCTGTAATTTATTTAAAGAAAATAATTGTAGACGAAATATCAGTGGACAATGTTCCTCGGAACTAAAAATTTCTATGAAAAGGGTTGCCTGGAAAGTCTGCCTGAAAACCCCTTAAAATGAATGCTATACATCATGAAACTGAAGTAAGTCTTTGGTATAGTAAATTAAAATAAAAATTAATTAACCACTGTCAGGTAGTAGTAGTAGAACAAATAGGAGGAAACGATCTTAACTTTCAAAGGGGTAGTCGTGACCTTTTGTTACCAGATATGGGTGATTGGCACGATGTTGGTCACAGCTAGGTTAACACCCTAGCTAGGCTAGATATACCCAACCACCTAGGAATAGTTCCGACCAGACACAATTCTAAATCTAACGATGGAAATTATAACTTGAAACCCTTGTAAACATTTATAATGATAAATACAGTTTAATTAAAAACATTATAACTTGAAACCCTTATAAACACTCATAATCATAAATATGAAATACTTGTGGGAAACTATATTTGTAATCCCTTGCAAGACATTGAACAAAGAAAAAAAATCAACCTTACACATCCACAACTAACATGTCCTAATAAAAACAGAAGGGGAACTTTCCATCTCAAAGGTATATCACTACAAGTAAAACCCAGAAAAATTAATGGACATAAATAAATACACAAAAACGACACTTAAAGTGTTATGTGAAAGAGACTGTTTCCATTTAAATACATATATAGAAGACAACAATTCATGAAATGTTAAACCCTAAAAAGAGCACCCAGAATAGTAATATTATTTACAAAACATTAACAACATAAACTAGCTCGAGACTCTGAGGGTTATGCCCGATAAAGAAACCCTATAATACCTCTGGGATAGAGGTAACATAAAATATTAAATGTAAAAACTCCATAAGGGAGTTATTTTCATAGCCATTGTAAGTCAAAAGCAAGCTCAAGATGAGGATAGAGGATAATTGTGCACCTCAAAAAGAAAAACTGTGTGTAATCCCAATATGCGGAAATGACCATTTTTTCCATCATATGAGAAGATTATACAACTCATGAAGGAGCAGGTTGCAAATCCTACCTACGTATAAACCGACATCTAGAAAGAAAGACATCGTACCCACGCCAAAGATGAAATCTGTGAAAAAAGAAATATCAATGGACAATGTTCCTTGGAACTAAAAATTTATGTGAAACGGGTTACCTGGAAAGTCTGCCTAAAAACCCATTAAAGTAAATGCTATACATCACGAGGCTAAAGAAAGTCTTTGGTATAGTAAATTAAAATAAAAATGAGTTGACCACTATCAGGTAGTAGTAGTAGAACAAATAGGAGGAAAAAAACTTAAATTTCAAAGGAGTAGTCGTTCCCTTTCGTTACCAGACATGGGTTATTGGCATGATGTTGGTCATGGCTAGGTTAGCACCCTAGGTAGGCTGGATATACCCAGCCACCTAGGAACAGTCTCGACCAAACACATTTCTAAATCCAACGATGGAAATTATAACTTGAAACCCTTGTAAACATTTATAATCATAAATACAGTTTAATTGTAAACATTATAACTTGAAACCCTTGTAAACATTCTTAATAATAAATATGAAATAATTGTAGGAAACTATATTTGTAATCCCTTGCAAGACATGTAACAAAGAAACAAACATCAACCTTACAAATCCACAACTAACATTTCCTAGTAAAAACAGAATGGGAACTTTCCATCTCAGAGATATATCTCTACAAGTAAAACCCCGAAAAATTAATGGACATAGAATAAATACACAGAAACAACACTTAAAGTGTTATGCCAAAGCGACCATTTCCATCTAAATACATATACAGAAGACAACCATTCGTGAATTTTTAAACCCTAAGAAGAACATCCATAATAGTAATATTATTTACAAAAACATTAAAAACATAAACTAGGCTAAGACTCTAAGGGTTATGCCCTATAAAGAAACCCTATAATACCTCTGGGATAGAGGTAACATAAACTATTAAATGTAAAAACTCCATAAGGGAGTTAGTGTCGTAGCCATTATAAGTTAGAAGCAAGCTCAATATGAGGATAGAGGATAATTGTGAACTTGAGAAAGAAAAACCATGCGTAATCCCAATAGGCGGAAATGACCAATTTTTCCATCATATGAGAAGAGCTTGCGACTCATCAAGGAGTGGGTTGCAAATCCTACCTACGTATAAATCGATATCCAGAAAGAAAGACATCATACCCACGCCAAAGATGAAACCTGTGACAAAAGAAACACGTGCATGGAATAAATACCCTTCAATTCTTAGCCGGTGGTTCCTCGACGCCAAGGTACAAGACTATATTCTGGAAGGGAAACCGGGTAGACTGGTTAGGAGCCAAACCTATTTAACCCTAGAAAGCCATGAAAATTATAGCGAAACTGTGAGTTACAAGAATTTTACCTGTGATAAAAAGAGGGAACCAACAACCTCGTGACCTAGGATACCTCAGTTAGTTGAACCACTGTTGAATTGCCTAACCTAAAACAACAGGTGAAAAATTCATTCCCAGTCATTCCCACTATAAAACCGTAAAGAAAAAAAATGAAGTATAAATTGTAGATGCATTAGGACTCACCAGAGGGAAGAGCATGGAGAAATTATGATGCAGAGAGTGTTGGTTACAGAAGCTTCTAGATGACCTACAACATGCAAATGACTCGAGGACAAGGGAGAAAACAGGGTGGTTCCACCTTAACCATCTGGAAATCAATAGAGTCATTGAATTGAAACCCTACTTGATCAGCGTCTGTGTCTTCTCCAAGTGGAATATCTTTGGTGTTCGAGAGAGTTCAATTGTTTGAAAAAAACCCAAACCTCGCCCAAAAGACATAATTATTGACATGAGAGAATCATTAAAATAAGTTAATGGTAAATAAGTTAATTACCATCAACTTGTTTTCCCCACTAGAGAAAATTTTAAGGACGGAAAATTATTGGAGTTTAAAAAAATTGGCGAATCTCACTAGTCCCTACTATCCAAAGTATAAACATTTTATTGATATATTTGTAAAATTATTTAAATATAATGATTTTATATATAGTTTGTATATAATGTTAGCGAATTTTAATTTAAAATGGTTTTATATTGTAAAATTTATGTGAATCATTTCTAGAAAAAATGGAGGCTGGCAAATCTTTTTTGTTGTTGGAAAAATCATGGAAAATTAGCCCACATGCGAATATTATTCCCTAAAATTTTCCATGTCCCCAACGTAGCAAATGACAAAGGAATATTTTTTTGGGCATAGATATAATGTTGTATCTATTAGCTATATAAATAAATCAAATAAGCATAGTCTATGATCATGTAATTTGGATAATTTGCTACGAAGTTGTTCAATACCATGTAAAGTAAAAACAATTTTTTTTTTTTAATCTAGTGATGGAAGTTAAAACACACTAATGAATAAGAGCTCTCTCTCTCTCTCTCTCTCTCAACAACATAAGCATATCAACAACACAACAATCTATGCAAGAAACTCAACAACAAGCAACATCACAACATATACAATCACAACATATGCAAGCAACCTCTAACAAGAAACAAATACTCAGCTACTTCACCTCCTGATTAGCAAAACCTACTCAACACCAATCAATCACCTCAAAATCCATTTCACCATACATTGTTTCTCTGCAAGCATAACACACAATTGTGGTATGTCATCAACTGTGCATACATCAACTAGCATGTCATCAACTGTGCATATATCAATTGACCCTTTTCCATCACCATTTTCTATCAATGACAACTTTTCCAACATAAAGATATTCATTTCCACTCAAGAAAAGTAATTAATTATTAGATTCCCCCACAATCTAGGAGTAATATGATGAGGATCCCCCATATAACTAGATGAACAAAATATTAATTTTCCCTCTGGAACACAAGCTACTACCTCAATAAATCCTAGCCAACAACAATTTGAGAGACCAAATCCAATTTCTCCATATCTAGAGAGGTTAAGCATAGAAAAACCACCCATCCAACTAGAATTTTATATTTTAGGGGAATTAACAAATGCATGTGTCGAAATATTTATATGTCAAGCCATAAAGAATGTCCTAATTTATTTTAAGGCTTTTTGAGAACTCTACCTTAGAAATATAGGGAGAAAGAATAAATATCCTAAGACTATTGATGTGATTAGAAAATTGTTCAATGTGATGTTAGGAAGGGTTTTTATGTCCAATTATGTAGATCCACAAAGTCTAGGTGCTAATTATGTCAATATCAATAACACTTCCATTCCTAACACCCTAATTGACCTAGGAGCAACTATCATTATCATGACCAAGGAAGAAATGAAAGACTATAACTAACTAGTCCATATCCAAATCATATAGTTCTTTATTTAGTTGATAGGTCTATAATCAAACCAAATGGAATTGGAAGATATAGTTGTTTCTATGGATTCATCGGAGTACACAATGGAATTCATGATCCTACAACCAAACTTCAACCTAGGAGGATATGTATTGATTTTGAGAAGACCTTGGTTGTCTATTTTTTATGTATATATTGGCTATAAGTAAGGATATATGACTATTTCTAATGGATATTGCACTAAAAATGCATACTCTTTAACCCCCTTCCCATCCTTCTTCAAATTATGAAAATCCTCCTTGAATTTCATCCAACCTATCCTAAGTTTAGAACGTGCTTCAAATTTTAAGAAATATATTGAGAGTGATCTACTTTTACTCCCATAACACACTTTTGTACATTTATTCATCCCTTGGACATATTTTGGGAAGATATCCTTGGTAAACCTATTCATTAGCTAAGTTGGCATAACAATTTTACCCAATGATTACTTTAGATACTTTATATGAGAATCATGTCTTACCAGTTGAGATCCACCCAAGAAAATCCTTGACTATAAACTCTAACCTAGAACCTACTCAGTAATCTCAACTTATCAAAATGTTGTAAAATCATAGTGGTTCAATTCTACTAACATGAAGAGATTACATCATGACTTATGTAATCACCACATTTATGTTAAGGAGGATTCCCGGCCTATAATGCAATCTCAATAAGGGATGAACCCTACTTTGAAGGACATAGTTAAACAAGGAGTACAAAATTTCCTTAATGTAAACTTTAACTATCCCATTTCTAATAGTAAGTGTCTCTCACGCTTATTTATTGTGCCAAAGAAGAATGTGACATGGCATGTGTGTATTGATTATAGAGAGATTAAAAAGGTCACTTCAAAATATTATTTCCCTACACCATTCATTGATCAAGTCCTAGATACCTCGGCAAGAAAGACAATTTTCTCTTTTCTTAATGAATTCAATAGTTATAACTAGATTCAAATTTTCCCTGAAGACCAAAAAGAAAACCTTAACCTTCCCTTGGGGAATCTCTACCTATTGTGTGTTACCATTTGGATTGTGCAATGTTTCTACCACTTTCGAAAGAGTTATTCTCAAGATATTTTCTGACTTTATTCATGACTTTGTTGAAATATACATGGATGATTTTATTGTGTATGAGGATACCTTCTAAGAATCCTTGATAAATATTGATAAAGTTCTAATAAGATTCTAGAAACAAATATTTCCATTAACAATGAAAAATTACTTACCCTTCCCACTGAGGGGATTTTTTTTAGACATCATATATCACCAATGGGAATTAAAGTGGATCCTACTATGATAGAGGTAATCCTAAAGATTAAAATCCACACAATTAAAAAGGATGTTCATGGTTTTATAGTGCATGTAGGATACTATCAAAAGGCTTATTGAAAATTTTACTAATATAGAACCAACTTTATTTAAATTACCCTCAAAATGTGTGGAATTTTTTTGGACTACCCAATGCCAAGTTGTGTTTGATTATTTGAAGGAGAAATTATTAGTAATGTTAATTCATAAGCTTAGTGACAAATTCCAACCATGGGATAAGATTCCTATTTTTGAGAGGACCAGCTTTGACTATTGAAGCACTCAATTTGGAAAAGGGAAAGTATGTTTTTGGATTAAAGCGCACATGTGCATATTGGTTAGGTCGCCCAAAAATAAAGTTGGACAACCTTGGAAGGCTATAAAACAAGTCACCTAAAACTCATTTAGACATCATTTTGGATCACTCTTCTATTCTTCTCCTTGGTTTTGGATTGCACAGGTTTGAGACAAGCTCACGAAGATTGTTTGGCACAGGTCCAAAATTGCAGGGTCTAAAGCTCGCATATTTGTTTTTAGGGATTTTGATTTGAAAATGGGGCACTAAAGGCTTCTTTTTCAAGCTTACAAGAACATTTCCCACTTCCAAAACTTAAATATTCCCAAGATCTTATGATTAACTAATTGCGGAATTAAAAAGTTCTTGAAAATAGGTGTATGCTTTTAGTTTGCCTTTAACTATTAAGTGCTTTAAGTTCTGTTGCTTATGATGATATTTAAATACATGTGACATTAAGTAAAGAAGCAAATAAACAAACACACATAACAACAATATAATATAGGGTTCACCCAAACCTCTTGGGCTATGTCTCCTTGATCTCTAGTCAACTCAACTAGGCTCTCTGGGATTATGGCATCAATTCTTTTACAAGCTCCACACTCAACTCCATTAGTTTACATAGAAACAATGGGCGTAGAATACCATCTTATCCCATTGGTTGTCCTTTAGATGTAGACAAATCTAGGCTTCTCTGGACTAGACTTGTTCAATCAACGCTCTGAGTTATCTTGCTCTAGCTTGCACCAACTCCCTCAGAGTTCTTTCACTGTCTTTGGAATGCCTTCTTCTATCTTCAGCACACTCTAGACACCAACGACAGCTGGATCATTTGATCTCTTTACTGTTCTCTCAGCTCTGGTTCTAGCTCTAGCTCTGGCTTTGGCTCTTGGCTCTTACGAGCTTCTGGGTTCACTTGACCTCCAAGCGACCCTCTGCTTTTGAGTCACCAACTCCGCAGAATGCCTCCTGGCATATACTGCGCCTTCCCTTTGGATTCCTTAACATTCAAATATCTCTAGGCTTCTTTGAGCTACCTCTGCGCATTACTCTCAGCCTCTGTGCCTTCCAGAATCCCCTTTCTATGAGTTTTTTGTGTTTTTCTCGGCCTCTGCACGCATTCTCAACAAGCCTCCAGTGACCTTTTTCAATCCCCCAGCGACCTTCAGCAATCTCTCCGTGACCCCTGGTCAATCATGCTCTCTGTGTTTTTGTAATGCATCGGTTATAGTCCTCCATCATGGAAAACCATGTGTTTCCCCAAAATAATCAGTTTCTCATTGCCATGAATTGGCAAGCACAGGAAAACCCAACCGTTCAGCCTTCCTCCTGCAGAAATAGCTAAAAATTCAATACACAGGAAAAACTGACAAAAACACATGATTGAGAATTTTATCGGACTTCAAATATTATAGGATCGCGCTTAAAATCCTATCGGATCCACCATCCCATCGCAATTCGCAATCGCATGGCGTATTGGCCAAAAAAACCAATACACAAGAAATACACAGAAATCCCGAATTCCTGGATTTCAAATATTATGGAATCGGGTCTATAATCCCATCGGGTCTAGCCCTTATCACTTATCGCATGTCGTGCTGTCAATGGCCCTTTATATCGGGGATCACCAATCACCGATATCAGCGTATCGCTATCGGTCCCGGGGCTATATCGCACATCGCAATCGCAATGGCCTCGGGGGTATTCCCTTTGACCATGCCAACCGTTGATTTGCCGATAATCGATATCGCACCTCGCATATCGCATCGACGGGGTCTATGCCTTCTGCTCCTCCGATCGCTGATCACCCCGATCGTTCCGATCGCCGATATCGCAATCGCTAATCGCATGTTGCCTTGTCCTCCCGCCAGGCCTTTATCCCTTCATCACTCTGATCCGATACATCTCATGGATCTGATAAGGGTTTAGGCTATGGAACATAATATTTTGGGTCCGCCCTTTAAACCTTTCACATGTGATTTTTGCATATAAGGCCTTAAGCCCATTTTCATAAGATTTTGCCTCCTTTTCAAAGGACAAAGGCAAATTTCTTTTTGCGATAACTTCTTCATCTGAAGTCCATTTTAGCCCATTCAAATTGCAGTAGATTCAGAATGAAAAGATCTACGCAATGGGACTATTTCCAGGAGTAGCCCTTGACTTTCATTTTCCTTTGTGAGGAACACTTTAGACTTAGAAGTCTATTCTAGATCCATTTTGGATCAAACCTTCCCACTAAAAGAACTTTTGGTCTCCAAAAGACTGATATACTGATTTGAACAATAAATGAGAGTAACAACACCCTCTTCTTTCAGCCTCCATACACTTGCCTTGCATGGTGGTTCTGAACCAAAGTGCTTGACCACTTTCCTTCTTGGATGTGTTGGTCCTCCTGGGAAGAGTTGTCTTCCTTCTTGACTTCATGCAGAACTCCTGCTGAAATGGTCACAGAAGGTAGTTTGAACTTCTCTTCGATGATCATTGATCCAAGGTGGCCCAAACCAATGTGAAGTTGCATCTGCTTCACAAAAACTTTCATTTGTACTTGTTTGACATGCTGTCAACAACAATTGTTAACAACAACAGAAATACAAACAACAACTGGATGGAGTTTAGGCCATTGAAGAAATAGATTTTCACATCTTGTGAATACCTCCATGTCTTACATCTGCATACAAATGATGGACTAGATAACAAGGCCATAAAACATGCCTTTAAAACAAATGAACCTTCAAGTCAAGCATGTCTTTACATCTTTTCTACATGTTTTTCAAAGATGAAACACTTCATCATTATCTCCATCTTGGAGACGAGATAAACTTTTCTCAAGTCAATATTGCATTACATGCATGCTTAAAAACAAAGCAACCAACCCTTCAAGTTAATTACACATACATGTTCAAATACAAGGAAATCATCAACATCCTTGTGTTCATGCACATCAAGCTTATGCATGCATTTCATCTTCAACTTTCACTTAAGCACATTGTGCTTTCGAAGCTGACATGAATATGTTGCAGCAACAAAGTGAGTCTCCTACTCAACCTTTTCCATTCACCTTCTTGGTAAAAACCTGCAACTTTCATTCCATTAACAAAGAAATGCAAATAGATGAATCAAATCAAAAGACATGCAATCCTTAATTGGATAAGAAATCTAATCATTTCTTACCAATCTATTTCAAAGGTACTACCTTTGTCTGCACATTAGCATCAACATGTGAATCATCCTGAAACACATCATTCATGGAATCTTCCTTTCCATTCTTGCCATTCTCTCTTTCCACCTTCTTCAACTTTTTTGGAAGCATTGTTGGATTCAGAGTCCAACATCTTTCATCAATGTGTCCTTGCTTATGGCAGTAAGTGCAGTGCATGTGCATCCTCTTGATAGCATGACTTTCCTTGTCCAATGGACCTTTGGCTTCTTGCTTCCTTTCCTTCAAACATTTCCGATATGTGGCCATTCTCTTCCAACATCTAGAAACATGATGGTTATCCAAACCACAAAAGGAACATGTAATTCTTTTCCCATACTTATATGGAAATTTACCATGCTAAACATAATCAAAAGGAATATGATTAGAACTAGATTTATACCTTTATCCTTCACCTTTATTGCCTTCTTGAGGAGGTGAATTGAATGAAGAAGTAGCTCCCTTTGGAGCACCATCAATCTCTTCAAGGCTGTCGAGTTTCCACAATTCTCCGGTTCAAGAATATGCTGATATACACCTTCTTTCTACAAGGTATGCTTCACACCATTGCATTCCCCAAGAATACAATCTTCACAATATTGAGGTAGAAGACCTGAAATGAAACTCCTTCTTGGAGCTGTTTCAATGGTCTTCATGGCAGCCTTGGAACTTTCTCCATAAGCTTGTCCATAGCCAAGACCCAAATACTTAGGCCTTTCCTCAACCATTATTGGTTCAACAATACCCTGCGCATGTTTACCTAAGCCTTTTCCTTCATAGCCCATCTTGGACATTAACTTGGAACCTATGCCTCTAGTATGTTTTTCAAAAGAACCAATATAAGCATTCTTAGAATAATTTGAAGAAAAACAGGTGTTGTTACCTCTTCTTCAAGCTGATACTTGACTAAGGCTTCTTTGGCAATAAAGAGCTGTGTCTCCAACTCATGCATCCTTTTCAGGTTCATATTTGCAATATGAAGTTGCCTCTCCATTTCCTGCAATTTGTCAGAAAGCAACTGCTTCTCTTCCTCCATGGAATTCAAATGCTCTCTAAGTATGTTGCTCTTTCTTCCATCCTCATGCATTTCTCTCACCTTGTCCATCATGATGAATAAGTCTTGCTTCATGTCTTCATCAAAGAATCTTATGATGAAGGAGGAATTTGAGGAATCACTTGTAGAAGTTGTCATTATGCAAATGAACAAAAGAACTTCAAACAAGATCAACAAAGAGATTATTAAAGCAACCTTTTTCAACAAACATCTTGTGCTTCAAGGATTGCCTTGAAGTCCTTTGGGATGAGGAGAATGCCTTCAGCCCTTCTTCCTTCTTGTCTTCTCCTGGACTGAGCTATTAATAGCTTTCCCTTCACCTCTGTAAACTCAAACAATAGTCAATCTACAAACAAGCATACAATCAATCAAATAATCAATCCTTGACTGCCCAAACACCTTTCAGACAAGCAATATTTGCTCTGTCAATCAAGCATTTTGATTTGATACCACTTGCATCATGATACCACCTGCTTCATGGTATAACTAGTTCTAATATAAACTTCTTTGAAGGTGGCGTTAATCAAATTTTAAGCTTTGATACCACCTGATCTGAAAATGGGGCACTAAAGGCTTCTTTTTCAAGCTTAAAAGAACCTCTCCCACTTCCAAAGCTTAAATATTCCCAAGATCTTATGATTAACCAATTGTGGAATAAAAAAGTGCTTGAAAATAGGTGTATGATTTTAGTTTGCCTTTAATTGTTAAGTGCTTTAAGTTTTGTTGCTTATGCTAATATTTAAATACATGTGACAGTAAGTAAAGCAGCAAATAAAGAAACACACATAACAGCAATATAATATGGAGTTCACCCAAATCTCTTGGGCTACATCTCCTTGAGCTCTAGTCAACTCAACTAGGCTCTCTGGGATTATGGCATCAATTCTTTTACAAGCTCCACACTCAACTCCATTGGTTTACACAGAAACAATGGGCTTAGAATGCCATCTTATCCCACTGGCTATCCTTTAGCTGCAGACATATCTAGTCTTCTCTGGACTAGATTCCTTCAATCAACGCTCTGACCTATCTTGCTCTAGCTTGCACCAACTCCCTCAAAGTTCTTTCACTGTCTCTGGAATGCCTTCTTCTATCTTCAGCACACTCTAGACACCAGCAACAGCTGGATCATTTGATCTCTTCACTATTCTCTCGGCTCTAGCTCTGGCTCTTGGCTCTTACGAGCTTCTGGGTTCACTTGACCTTCAAGAAATCCTCTACTTCTGAGTCACCGACTCTGCAGACTGCCTCTTGGCATATACTAAGCCTTCCCTTTGGATTCCTCAGCATTCAAATAGCTCTGGGCTTCTTCGAGCTACCTCTGCGCATTACTCTCGGCCTCTGTACCTTCCAAAATTCCATTTCTCTGAGTTTTATGTGTTTTGCTTGGCCTCTGCGCTCATTCTCAGCAAGCCTCCAGCGACCTTTTTCAATCCTCCAATGACCTTCGACAATCTCTCTACGACCCCTGGTCAATCATGCTCTCTGTGTTTTTGTAACGCATCGGTTACAGTCCTCCATCATGGAAAACCATGTGTTTCCCCAAAAGAATTAGTTTCTCATTGCCATGAATTGGCGAGCACAGGAAAACCCAACTGTTCAGCCTTCCACCTATGGAAATAGCCAAAAATGTAATACACAAGAAAAACTGACAAAAACACATGATTAAGTGTTTTCTCGAACTTCAAATACTATAGGATCATGCTTAAAATCCTATTAGGTCCGCCATCCTATCGCAATTCACAATCGCATGGTGTATTGGCCAAAAAACCAATACATGGGAAATACACAAAAATCTTGAATTCTTGGATTTCAAATATTATGGAATCGGGTCTATAATCCCATTGGGTTTGGCCCTTATCACTTATCGCATGTTGCACTATCAATGGCCCTTTATATCGGGGATCACTGATCGCCGATCGCTAATCGCTGATATCGGCGTATCGCTATCGGCCACGGGGCTATATCACACATCACAATTGCAACGGCCCTGGGGGTCTTCCCTTTGACCATGCCGACTGCCGATCTGCCGATCACCGATATCACACCTTGCATATCACATCGGCGGGGTCTATGCCTTCTCTACCTCTGATCGTCAATCACCCCGATCATTCCAATCGCTGATATCGCAATCGCTAATCGTATGTCACCTTGTCCTCCCGCCAGGCCTTTATCCCTTCATCCCTACGATCTAACACATCTCACAGATACGATAAGGGTTTAGGCTATGGAAAATAATATTTCAGGTCCGCCCTTTAAAACTTTCACATGTGATTTTTTCATATAAGGCCTTAAGCCCATTTTCATAAGCTTTTGCCTCCTTTTCAAAGGACAAAGGCAAATTTCTTTTTGCGATAACTTCTTCATTCGAAGTCCATTTTAGCACATTCAAATTGCAGTAGATTTAGAATGAAATGATCTACACAATGGGATTATTTCCAAGAGTAGCCCTTGACTTTAATTTTCCTTTGTGAGGAACACTTTAGACTTAGAAGTCTATTCTAGATCCATTTTGGATCAGTTTTGGGTCTCGGCCATAGGCATGTCATGGATAAATTTCTACCAAATCCTTTCAACCACATGCATGAAACATATTCCCTATGACTAGAACCTAAAGGTTGAATTCTCAGTTCACCGAAGTTTTCGCTCATTGACCATAGAGTTTGGTAGTTGACTACAGACAGTGACAGTTGATTACATCTTCCTAAATTAGGGTTTTGATCATTGACATGGTTACTTGACTTTTCTGGATATGATTATGGTTGAAGATATGGATTAATGTACTCTATTTTGCTGAATCATACAATGAAAATCTAATAAGACTAAGAATTTGAAAGGGTTTTCCCCATAGTGAGTTTTTCCTTGGTCTTCGACCAATCTTGGTGTCTCTATGTGTGAATTCTTTTATTCTATTGTTCCTTTATGTTTCGTTGCATTGATAATGATGTTTTTCTTTCTATATAATTGCATATATTACTCAATAATATTGTAAGTCTAAATAATGGCCTGATCCTATGAGGTGAATTGGATATGCAAATGTTGAAATGCAATTATCAAATAAAAGAATAATATATCCCTAAGAAAAATTAACATGGTATCAAAGTTGGGCTGAAGGAAATTCGTTGTGATCACCCCTATATGGAAGCATGAGAAGATGGAGGAGACCTAAAAGAATACCAGGGTTTGAAGGAAATTCTAGGCAATATGATTTTGATGGATACTATGAGGTTAGGGTTTGGAAAGAAACCCTAGGTTATGGAAAAGATTTGAGACATGAAATATAGAAATGCTAGTATGATCAATGTGAATATGTTCAAATCACTTATGACAAATTTGATGTAGCCCTTGTTGGGGTAGTCTCGATTAGGCTTGGTTGTTCATGAAGTTGGTTGAAATATTGAAGGAAACATTGTCATATGAATAATGGATAGTCATGAATCTTGAAGGCTGGTTCAAGAGGGACATGATCACCTCTCATTGAAGATAAGTACTTTTTGATTTACGTTACTCCTTTATGTATTTAATTTTATTTAGATTTATTGATTTGATCATTAACTATAATTCTTTCATGTATATATGAGTATTTAGATACTTCAAACCTCTTTATAAGATGCGATAAGTGTATACTTCTTGAGGATCATTTGAGATGAAGGAAAACATGGCTAGTGCAGGAAGAGAAGAGCTCTCAATCCCAATATCAAATAAGAAGATACATAGATATATAAATACTACAAGGTATGTATGGTGTATTGTTCCAATGCTATGTTTCAACTGCAATATTGGATGGCAAGGTAGGCCCTAAGGTATAATGAGTATATCACCTTCACAAATGGCTCATGCATGCATATGAAAAGGAGTTTGATTCTTGATAATTATGATGAGATGGTGCACTTCGTATTGGACCAATATCTTACATTCTATTAAGTCATGGTAAAGTCACTTAGAAACTTTGATTTTTTATATACTTGATATTTGGCAAAAGCATCTCACATCTTAGACATGGTGGATTTCCTTAAGAAGGCTAGCATATTGATTTTGTTACAGTGACTTGATATTATTATTAATTCTTGTGATAAGAATGATAACTATGATGATAAAAGTGTAACAATAAGATTGATATTCAGGATCTTCTTGTTGACCTTGGTTAGATTTTTATAATCTTCGTAATTAAGACATATGGTAAAAACAGATTCCTTGATTTGATGATTGAATGAATGTAAAAGAAGTGATGAAGTGATTATGATCCTCAAAGTATGATGGAGCACTTCACAACTACCCTAATTATATGACTCTAACCCTTGATGAAAATTCTATGTCATATGAGATGCTGAAGTCGTTGATACTGACATATTATGACTATGCTGAGTATATATATTAGAACCTGATATAGTTTGATCTTATGATCTAATAGTTCTGATGATGCATGATTGTATTATGATAGATAGGGTGATGTTTTGAATGATGATGGTTGACGTGGCTTCCCATTCATAGGGAGAAACTCTCCATAAGATCCCTACACCTATTTTCAATTACATTTTATTTTTTGTTAAAATTTTCTGAGATAAATAGACAAATATCTGATATTGTTGGTCTGCAGCAAGTTCTGGTTTGAGAAGAGAGGTTTTCCCTTAGTCCTAGCACCAACTGCATGGAAGAAAGCTTATCGGTGTGGTTATAAGCCTCACAACTGCACAAAAGAAAGTCTATGGGTGTGGTTATGCCTGTAGGTCACAAAACTAAAGCTTTAATAAATCAGGAAATCACCAGGAGTATGACATTCCTATAGATTTGGAGCAGACAACAGAAAGTTCTATGAGCAGGGAAGTTTGAATGTTTGACTTACTATAGAGAATGTGAATGTTTTGACTAAAATTTTGTTTGCAAGTGACCGAAATATGCATATGAATATGTCATTATTATTTAACCATTGAAGCTAGTGTATGAAAATATTTGATAATAGTTGCAAGGGTGTGATAAGATTTGTCTTATTGGTATAGATGAGCAATGTTTATAGTTTTGACATGACGCTTGATAGTTCATAAATATGCTTTAAAAAATTGAAATGATGCTTCATATGTCTTTGGCTTATGGATTGATTTAATTCAAAAAGATGACACATTAGCATTTTGACTTGATGACTAATGATTTGACTTGATATCTGATGATTTTCCTTGATGACAGTGCTATGTGAGCATAGTAACTTTCAGTGACTAATATTGGTATTAAATAGTAATTTTATATTGGCCTCATTGTCTTTGGAACATTGGTTGAAATATTATTAGTTGTGATTCAGTATGAATTATTCTCACAATGAGTGGATGGAACTTGCATGACTCATTCTCAGTATATGCATGAAACTTATATAACTTGTCCCTGATGTATCCATTCATATTTAGTGTCATAAATGATTCCTGTTATGATCATAAGGATGACTTGATAAAGTTTGATTGGATAGTGCTTGGTAAATAAAAGTTTGTTGTAACTTGATTTGAACTCTACCTAATACTTAGTCCAAGGAGTTTGTCACAGGGATATTGGCAGAAAATTTTATGATTTTGATATTAGTTTTGATCTAGAATCTAAGGCTTGATAAGATGACTGAGTTGATTTGATTGCACAATATTGATTTGTATTTTGGTTTGTACACGTGTTATGTTTGCAGAAAGCATTATATGAAGATATCTTACTAAGCATGGTATGTACGCATTGATAGCCATTTGGTGAAGCCAGGAAGATGTGCCCATCCAAGCCTCTACTTCAAAAGTGGTCCAAGGTATGACTTTGATTTTTGGTCTTATATACTAATAATATTTTCTTCATAGATAATGAGCCTCTGATGATCAAAGTAAGAAGGAGATGGCCTTTGAAGTTCAAAATGAAGAATCATGGAATGATGAATCACTTTTTGAAGTTTGGAAAATAAAATATATACCATGAAGCTATTGAAAAGTTTTTGGAAAGTGTAAATGCAAATCCTTGGACACTTCGATTTAATTTCAAGAAGTTATGAAGAAATATTGTTGAACTTGCCTTGGCAACCGAAAGGAATTAATGTTTCATGTGAACACTCATCCATATATATATGTCTTGCATATATAAAATTGATTGAATTCATGATTGAGCCTCTTCATACACATTGATTTTTTGTTGAGCACACTTTGAGATATTTGCATGGGATGATTGATTTTTGGTTTGAGACATTATTCCTATGATATGTGACTACACAAATATACTAATTTTGTTTGGGATCATTTTCAATGAGATGAGCACATCTCGGTGTTTCCTTAGTATGATATATTCCATGATATTTTTGATGAGAAGTTTCTAGCTTTAAGCACGATGAGCTTGAGTATGATTTTTCTATCATAGCTAGTTGTGAGTCAGGTTGAAGAAGCTCTTTGGAGAGCTATTTGAGCAGGTTCTGGATATGACAGAGATACATTGTGATAATATTAAGTGGGATATGATTGGAAAATAATTTTGTATATATATGGGACTAATATCTCTTCATATATTGAGATAATGATGTGGTACAAGACAAGCTTAGGCTTGTGGTTGTCGCCTCTATGACAAGGAAGATGAATAAAGTATCCTTATTTTTTGTGAAATATATTTTTTGATATAACATTTGATTTAATTGTGACATGATGATTAAGTAGGTACCATATATGAGAATGTTGATATATTTCTGATATACAGAGTGTTGAGCTAATTTATTGACTAAATTAACACAAGTATTTAATTATCAATCCGGGTTTGTAAAACTTGGAGGCAAATCCACTGTATATGGACATCAGATATAATCAAGTTTAGAAGATAAGATTTGGAGATTTAAAGAAGTACATATTACAAATATAAACCTATTTTAACAATTTCTAATTCATTTGTGTAATATATGAGGGAAGAGGCTCCTAACTTAGGAGAACCAGGTTGTCCTTCCCTACAATACTACTTTCATGAAGATAAATCTAAGAGCACTAATTAACAATGGTTTATGATGCAGAAGATGTAAAAGAAGAGGCTCCTAACTAAGGAGGTCCAAATTTTCCTTCTTCACAATCCTACTATATCACAATCACCATTGCTTCAAACCAGAAATGCATAAATAACTTCAAATGAGAAATGGAGAATGAAATTCAGTTTTAGTTCAAGATCAAACAGAAGGAGAATTTAACTTAAATTCTTGTGTGTCCCTTCATATGTAGATTAGAATTAAATCAATATTCATTCAGAAATCATCACACATCTAAATACATTTGAAACAAAAACTAGTCTATGAAAACTACGAAAATTGAACCAAGAAGTGTACTTAGCTTGGTGTGGGGGCCCTCCACCCTTGCCTTGCACACTTGAACAAATCTCAGCTACAACAACTTCAGTAAATCAACCAAGCATGAACAAAAAATTGGAATGAAACAAGTTCTTCAAATTAGCTCCCAACTCAAATTATACAACAATTACATACAAATTCCATTCCATTACAAAAGCCATCAAAGTCTTGGCTTTAAGTAGAGGTTTAATGAAACAAACTGATCTATATTATCTCTAACACTCATATCTACTCATATCCACCTATCTAAGTCGAACCCATCCAATTCATCCCAAGAAATATGGTCAATCCCATAAAATCTCAAAACTGCCCTATTTCCTAGGGATTTTCTGGTGACTAGTCATGTTTGACCAGCCTTGACCGAGCCTAATAAAGCTTGTTCTGGCCGAACCAAGTGGAGTTAGCTTAGTCCTAGTTCCCAAGCTATCCATCCATGCATCAAAATCGAGCCCAAGTGTCATGCAAACATGTCATCCACATAGCTATTACGAGAATTTCTGATTCAGTCCAAAATTGCACTTGAAACTCAATTTTCATAAAAACTTCTAGAAATTGCAAAATTAAAATTAAACACCTGAATATGCATAAAATACATCAAAATGAGATGGATGTGATGGAAAATGGACAGAAAATATAAGGATTAAGTAGGTTTCCCTAAGCAAAAATAGACCAAAACTGAGGGCCAACATCTTCCCCTTGCTGATCTTCAAGCATGTCCTCATGCTTGTCTTTGTCTCATTGATCTTCTGCCTTTGTATGCTAACCTCCCTGGCTGTTCTACCGATGGATATATCCCTTGAAGATGAAGCTTTCTCTTGAGCTACCTGTAAAAGGATATCTATGCTTTCATGTACTTCTTCTCTTTTCTTGTGGATGACTTTCTTTACCAATATATCATTCTGGATGAGCAGCTTCAGATGACAAATAAAACTTGAATTTTGCAATACATTCCAACACAGGATTCATGTCCCTCTCAAATCAACAATTTTACTCAAAGGATCCAATATCTAGTTGCCCTTACATCTCATTAAAAGAAGCAAAATTTTTTATATCTAGGCATTCACTTTCAATTTAGCCACTCATTTACCCATGCAATCTGCCAAATATGGGTTGGAAGAACCTTAAAAATATCCCAAATAAAAAATGAATTTGAGAAAACTGCCTGCATGGAGTCTAATTAGGCTTGTTATAAAGAAAACCCATGTTTTCGTTTTTCAAATTTCATTTTCATTTGCCCAAAAAAAGTAATGAAAAATAGTAGTTTCTTAACAATTTCGAATTTTGAGTTTGAATGAAACACTCCTCTTTGTCCCTCAAAAATCGAATTTGATTTCTGGAAATGAATTTGTAGAATCTTTTGCTTCTATTTTTCTACTGTTCAACTCTCCCCATTCTGAAAGTTCAAAGTCTACATTCTGTTCAAAATTAACCCTATGCACACCCTTGCTCTTGTAATTCTGAGGCTTGCTTCCATTAGACAAAATTCTGTGATGCATATTGGTAAGGAAGAAATCACTCACAGAAATGCCAGCAATGATAAATATCTGAACTGTTTTGAAGATATGGACAAACAGACTTTTCTTCATCAACAAAATTTCTCTATCAAAACATGCTCTGAAAAGTTCCATTTTTTTAAACCTTATTCCTCCATTGTGAGAGCTGCTGGGTGGATTTTCTTTATGATAATTCTGCATTTAATTGTGGAAAGCAAAGATGAAATGCTGATCTTTAAAATGCCAATACTTAGTGAGGAAGCACCAATAATAAAAAAAATCCAAACACAATTCCAAAAGCTGAAGTAACAATAAACCTCTTATCTATGCTGACAATCGTTTTTAAACTTCATTGAATTTTACCAGACCAAAACTAATGCAACGTTTTCTTTGAGCCACTAGTGAATACCTTTTCAGAAATCGAATTCTGGAAAATCGATTTTCTGGTCTACTATCAAATTCTCGGTGCCAAATATTGAATTCTAGGTTGTCACTTTTTAAAAATGAAAAGAAGGCTTTGTGTTTTGCACTTCCGCTTCTAGAACGAGATTTTCAATCTTCTGGCATTAACTTGAAGTCCCAGACTTCGAGTTTGAATTGCCAACAACCCACCTCCACTTCGATCTGATATCTACACTGACAGTTGTTTTAAAAACTAATTTATCTGCATTCCCAATTAAGCTCAAGCACCGTGATTTAGGGAATTTGTAACTTACAGCTCAATTTCAGAATTTGCCGGTGTAATTAATGAGATATGCTCCAGATATTTTTAAATCCATGACCACATTATTCCCTGGCAATTATGATTTTTCCACTCAGCTTTATCTCCAGCGCTAATTTAATTAAATAAAATTGCCTTCGATATTTGCAAGGATTCGTTCATTAAATTAATGGCAAATATGTGGCAATCGCTCAGGTTGTTTAACTGAAGTTTTAGCTCACAATGCAATGCTTAACACGAGTATTTTTCCTTGAAATCCGCTAACAGTTGGAGGCGATCTCTTACCTTCTTTCACGGGATTTCTGGAGTCTGGTGGAGCGCTGCTAATGTTGAGAGAATTACGCTCTCCTATGTCTTTGAACCAATGCATTATTCTTCTCACAGCTTGCTTATTTATTCTGCGTTTTTTTTATGGCTCCAGCTTCTTTTCTCACGGTGAAAGGATCAATTATGGAAAATAACATTACAGAGTTTTTTTTAAACAATGTAGTTTGACTTTTTTTACCTCTTCAAGTCATCTTCTGTCCTGCGTACCTGTAGCTGCCATGGTTGCATCCTCTCCTCCGCTGTCAAAACGTTTTGCTTCTCTCAACTGCTTGCCAAACGCATGTACCATCTTTCCTGAGCTTCAAACAGCTGTGATGGCAAAGAAAATTCAAGGTTCTGAGGTCTGTTGTTTCAAAAATGGCGGAGCTCTCACTTGTTAAATGCACAGGCTTTTCACTGTTGTTTTTAAAATACGTTTGACTGTTTTGCTATTTGATTTGTTGTGCTCTGACCGGAATGCCGTGCACATATCAATCAAACTGCTGCATACCAACTTATTATGTCGTGATTGCTGTTTATATTGTATTTCCACATTGGCTGCATAAATCATGATTTTGTTTTTCACCTACGGCTGCTTGCATCATTTAATCACAGGTTTGTCTTTATGCGGGTTGTGGCTGTCTTTGCCTTGCAGCTTACGGTGCACCTATCATGCATTACATGTATCTCCATGCCACGTTGCTCAAACCACATATGCGTTTGAAGATCTGTGTAATTCATGCGTTTGGTTTGGACTTGTGTGCTTGGCTGATGTTCATTTAAATTATAACCTCCGCCTTCCTCCAACTATACTGCCTTACCATGTTATTATGTTGCATGAGGTTGTCGTATGATGTGATGAGATGGCGTATATAACTACAAACCCACCTGCCTTTACCTCTTCGTTCCATCATCCTACCTTCTGCTTCCGCGGTCCATTATGCAAATCCATTTTGAATGATGTGCCTTCGTTGATTATAGCGCATCTATGCAAATGGTATTAGTGCGCAATGATTGGATAAAACCTTTGAAACGTTTGCATACCATATTGAATCCTTGTGCATATAGTTTTGTATGCCTCCCTTATGTCTTTCCATATTGCACTTTCCATTTTGCATATGTATCATATAAATTTATATGCAAGTATTTCCATATTGCATTAGATATAAATTTATATGCACATTTAGATTCACACGTATGGTCTTTTGAAATACTTATAATTTTAAAATGACCACCTTGGTCATATTTAAAATTATTTCCATATCTAATATTTGAATTGTATGTGCAGGTTTCAACTCCTTTTTTTTTAAATCCTCACTTTGATCCATTTTGCTTTATGGAAAACTACTTAGGGTTAGGGTTATGAAATGAATATAGAATATATGAAGGGAATGTAGAATATAAGGATAATGGTATATTAGGGTTATGGAATGAAAAATATGTACATATGTACATTAGATTAGGTCTAGGGTAAATGAAAATGTAGATATAGGATAATGGATATAGGATGAGGAAAATGTAATGAATATAAAATATGCATTCAGGTATTAACTCAATTTTCACAACGTCTAAAAATTTCTACAAAAATTAAATTTGCAAGAACAAAATTGTGCTCACAATACTTGTACTTCCCTGTAGTATTGGATGAATGTTGATGTTCTTTAACAATATTGGATGAAGTTGTCTTGATAGAATATTGTAGATAGATAGAAACATAGAGCTTATTTATGCTTCATGTTCTAGCATCCTTCATTGATTCTGGTCCATTGATTGTTGATGTCATTCAGGTCCCTCTGCAATTGATTCGTGATAACTCAGGTCCCTTTTGTCATGTACATTTTGATGCAATATATACATGTTTTTGCTAACATTTCAGGTCCCTCTGCAATTGATTTCAAACATATTTCAGGTCCCACTGCCAACAATACAAGTTCCGTCGTCAATGCAGCTGCATAACTAAGTTTCTTTTTGTGAGCCTTCCCCCTTGCTGATGGGAAGACTTGTCCTCAAGTCTTCTTTATTCTGAAGGATGATTCCTACAAACTCAAACTGAAGAAATGGTAAAACAAAATAAAGAATTCATATTGGCCAAACAAGTTGGTTTTCCGATATGAATTCGAGTTTGTATTGTGCCACTTTCGTGGATTTTCACAACCAAACTCCTTTATTATTTTTGATCTTTTTCTATATAATTTTTTTCTTTTCTGAATGGAGATGGGGTGTAATGGAGTAGGGAAGTATGAAAGCTTATGGAAATAGGTTATATCGAAGTCATGATATAGTAGTAAATCTGGACTTCAACATGCATGGTCGTGGAGCTTAACATACGATATGGATGATGAACAATATGAATTCAAATCATGAACAAATGATGATGATAAAATCATGAACAATATGAATTCAATATGAAAGGCTTCTTTGAAGATTGATGTGACTTGACATAGTACTGAACTTGACTGCTTCTTCTAATGATTATCTTCATGTCTTTTTGCCTTGATCTCGATCATGTTGTAGGGTTTGTGGATGTTGTTGGTCAACATTGAAGAGCAAGCTTCAAGAGTTTGAGTTTCATTGAATGAACTCAACATCAGGTGTATCTTCACTTTTCTTTGACTTGAACATTTGTATTCATATTCTGAAATATGAATTTGATTTGGAAAATTACTTCATCCATGGAGTTCACTCCTTCATTCTTCCTATGACCTGCAAAAACATAGCACTTGCCTGCAATACAACATTAGATGATGGAGGAAGAGAGGTGTACAGTCTCTCTTCTTCCAATAAATATGTAAATCATTACAAGAATTTCTTAGAAAACAAGTCCAAATATGATAGACAAACATAATGCATTTATTTACCCCTTTGAGGAATGGTGGCCAGCCTAGACCTCCTAGTGGTATTTTGTTTACAAAATATTTGTTTTATATCCTATTAGAGTGATTCCAAATCCAATTTGAAGTGAATTCATATGGCTACCTCTTGTATAAACAGGTTTTTAAAATGATTTAAAATGATATGGTAAAAATTATAAGGAGTGCCATGTTTGATAGAGCTTCTTGTGAATTTGTAACTAGACCAACAGTCACTATTTGAAGCGTAACGTCTTCGATAAAGATCAAATCAATGTAATTCCACTTGGAGATTAAAGTAGATTCATTTTTGGATTTCCAGTAGAAGCATATTTTAAAAATTCTTAGGCTTGATATCACAAAATTGGTGATGAACAGACCTAGGAGGCAGAGTTTTACTATACTGTTTTGAAGACATGCAGTCACTAAATGTGGCATAACTTTTTCACTTCACCTCAAAATGGGATGATTCAAATTGTGTCTTAAACTAGACCTGAATATATATCTCCCATATAAACAGGTTTTGAAAAGAAGATGATTTGGTATTTAAAATATGCCAATGAACAGTGAATACCTAGAATTGTCACCTTGCAGATTTTTCGACAAGCCGTTAGTATTTCAAGAATAAATTTTTCATATGATACCTGATTGAAGTGATTCAAATTGATTTGGAAACTAGAGTTCAAGGGCTATATTCCCTATGAATTGCAGATAAAAATGTTTCCATTAGACACTTCAAATATAGGTTGTAATTGTGGAGCACTTGGAAGGTATGCTTTTTGACAAGCAATCTAGTGGTTTTTCAATAATATTTCTAACCTTTTCTGCATTATGAGTCTAAAGAATATAAGGGTTTTGATAAATTGTGTGAAAATGGACAAACGAAGCTCAATCACTAATAATTGATGTTTTCTATGCAGAAGGACGCGGAAACAGGGAATCATCGAGTAAAAACAAGAAGCGAAGGGAAAGTAACTGCTGTCCCGTCGACAGGGAACCGGATGCGGACAAGATCAAGTAAAATTAGAGCCGAATAGTCCAGGAAAATAACGCAGGATACCGAGACGGAGAACGCAAGAAAGGAAAGAGAAGAACTGAACGATTAGCGAATCCCTCAGGATCTTCGATCCTGAGTGATCGCTGCTTTAAGCTTATCTTTTGTATCTAGATATCTCCGTCATTTCTGTTATATAAAGGTACCACGCCATCGAGCGTGGGGGACGACTGTTGTTGTAATTACAAGCTTCAGAACAACTTTGATCATTAAGTTTTGTTAAGACCTGATTTTGTATACTTTTGTTAATGCAATCAATATAAAGGACTTGGTGTTCACTTCGTTTCTGCATCTGAAGTAACTTTAAGCAGTGTACCATTGGTAGCCAAGGGCCCAGCTCCGACGGTCACTTGCTGTTGTATCATACGGTGATTTGTGTGGTTTGCTTATTTCTCTTGTTTCAGTAATCCGATATATCTTTTATATGATAGACTATGCTTCCTAATTAATATCTGAATCTGAATAAGTTCTTTAACCCACGTCTCTGTATTACACAAAGTGAATCTATTCGAATTGCATCCATTTCTATAGCAAGATATTGGTATGAATGTTATCATCATTGGATTCATATAAAATAAGTATTTGCGAGGCTTGAAGATAATATCACTTTGTTCAGAAACATAGTCACATCATACATTACTCTCGGATTGCTACAGTAGTCTAGAACGTGTACATACATTGGAGTTTGCTGTTCTATTTGAGTTTGCTGTTCCATTTGAGTTTGCTGTTCCATTTGAGTTTGCTGTTCCAATTTATATGATTGACGTTTCCTGTTTATGATAGTTTGCTGTTCCATTTGATTACTGCTGTGCCATTTTAGAATTGCTGTTCCATTTTACTTTCGCTAATCTGCCTTTATTGCTTTTGCGTGATAGTAGGCCTAAGGCTGTCGTGAGCCCAGCAAGACGCTGCCTAGCTCCCAGACCTATAAGTCCATGCTTTGGTTTTCTTTCTTTATCAGTTTCTAAAGGGAAGGGTTATTGTTTCTGTACCCTTGACTGATCAACTGCTTTGTGTGATTTTATCTTTTGAGTTGGTTTAGTTACGTATGCTTTTTGACAAGCAATCTAGTGGTTTTTCAATAATATTTCTAACCTTTTCTGCATTATGAGTCTAAAGAATATAAGGGTTTTGATAAATTGTGTGAAAATGGACAAACGAAGCTCAATCACTAATAATTGATGTTTTCTATGCAGAAGGACGCAGAAACAGGGAATCATCGAGTAAAAACAAGAAGCGAAGGGAAAGTAACTGCTGTCCCGTCGACAGGGAACTGGATGCGGACAAGATCAAGTAAAATTAGAGCCGAATAGTCCAGGAAAAGAACGCAGGATACCGAGACGGAGAACGCAAGAAAGGAAAGAGAAGAACTGAACGATTAGCGAATCCCTCAGGATCTTCGATCCTGAGGGATCGCTGCTTTAAGCTTATCTTTTGTATCTAGATATCTCCGTCATTTCTGTTATATAAAGGTACCACGCCATCGAGCGTGGGGGACGACTGTTGTTGTAATTACAAGCTTCAGAACAACTTTGATCATTAAGTTTTGTTAAGACCTGATTTTGTATACTTTTGTTAATGCAATCAATATAAAGGACTTGGTGTTCACTTCGTTTCTGCATCTGAAGTAACTTTAAGAAGTGTACCATTGGTAGCCAAGGGCCCAGCTCCGACGGTCACTTGCTGTTGTATCATACGGTGATTTGTGTGGTTTGCTTATTTCTCTTGTTTCAGTAATCCGATATATCTTTTATATGATAGACTATGCTTCCTAATTAATATCTGAATCTGAATAAGTTCTTTAACCCACGTCTCTGTATTACACAAAGTGAATCTATTCGAATTGCATCCATTTCTATAGCAAGATATTGGTATGAATGTTATCATCATTGGATTCATATAAAATAAGTATTTGCAAGGCTTGAAGATAATATCACTTTGTTCAGAAACATAGTCACATCATACGTTACTCTCGGATTGCTACAGTAGTCTAGAACGTGTACATACATCGGAGTTTGCTGTTCTATTTGAGTTTGCTGTTCCATTTGAGTTTGCTGTTCCATTTGAGTTTGCTGTTCCAATTTATATGATTGACGTTTCCTGTTTATGATAGTTTGCTGTTCCATTTAATTACTGTTGTTCCATTTTAGAATTTTTGTTCCATTTTACTTTCGCTAATCTGCCTTTATTGCTTTTGCGTGATAGCAGGCCTAAGGCTGTCGTGAGCCCAGCAAGACGCTGCCTAGCTCCCAGACCTATAAGTCCATGCTTTGGTTTTCTTTCTTTATCAGTTTCTAAAGGGAAGGGTTATTGTTTCCGTACCCTTGACTGATCAACTGCTTTGTGTGATTTTATCTTTTGAGTTGGTTTAGTTACAGCTTAGTGTTTGTTTCCTTTCAAATCATTAGAACGCTATACTACCGAGCATTACTTGGACAAAACAACCTCGGATTGAGTTACTCCTTGAAAGAACAAAACGATCCCAGATTGACTTAATAATGTGGAATAATTGGTGGTGTGAGAGACCCTAGTTATCGCTCTACATTTTGGCGTCGTTGCCGGGGAAGGGATAATAGCCATTTGTCCTTTATAGAGTAGTGCGCAAATCTGCTAGGAGGGAGTTGGATTTTAAAAACGGAAGGTAAGAACCTGCGTACGGAGCATGTAAAAGCCCTGCTCCACCATCCGCTCTCTTAGTAGAATTGCTGGTTGATAGGATTTAGTAGTTTTCCTAGAGTGCATGACTAAGCAGAAAAAGATAGAAAAGAATATCAAACTTCCAGTTAAAGCCAAAGGACTGGTGACCCTTGGTAGGACAACCTTTATAGACGAAATCTACAAGAAAACTGGATCTCAGTCGTCGGTAGGCTTTAGAAAAACTAATTCTAATCAGCCTACCAGTTCCCTTCAGGCTACAGCATCACCATCTGGAGCCTTTGCTGAGGTCCACAGCCAGACTAATGAACAGGACTATCAAGAAATTGAAAATTCTGTGATAGAACGGCTGCAGGAAGGGAACTTAAGTAACCTTTGTGAAGGAGAAGGGGAAACAGGGGAAATAGAAGAACCAAGGTCTCCTTCTAGGATAATACAACTGTTAAACAGCCCAGATAAGGGGAGCGAAGCTAGAATTAATATTGAAGGCACCCCATTCCTTCAGATAGAGATTCTAGCTGTAGAAATTCCAGATAAGGGAAGCGTCATTAAACCAACCCCTGCCAAGTCCGTCCCTTCCCAACCTAGGAACACCCTCCTAGAAATCCCGGAAGGATATTGGCACATATTTGATCCCATGGCGCAGAATCAGCCAAATACCCAAACCTCTACCTTACAATATCCTATAGTAGATTTTGCTGTGAATGCACCGATGAAGGCAATTCCGCTTCAACACATCCCAACGTTTCATGGACTCACATCAGAAGACCCTGATGCATTCTTATTCGAGTATGATGTGTTATGCAGGGGGTACGATTACACCACTGACCCCCAAAAACTAAAGTTGTTCCCCTCTACTTTGAAGGGAGCAGCTCTGAGATGGTTTATGGGTTTAGGTGGTGGAGTCATAAACAATTGGGAAGAGATGAAAGAAGCCTTTCTCAAGAAATATCAGGATTACTGTAGGTCAAGGGAACTGAAAGATGAGATTTTCCAAATGACGGCCAAACCAAATGAAACTTTAGAAGAATATGTGGAACGCTTCCAATATAATTTACAAAGATCCCCCTATGCATTATTACCTTTGCCTGACAATGTGTTGAAAACTGCATTAATCAGAGGTATGAAAGAACAGTGGATTGAAACATTGAATATCATGGGAAAAGGGGACATTTACCAAGAAAACTTTGCTGATATTATTAAGTTATGCATCAGGAGTTCAAGGGGTAGCACAAGAATAAAACCAACAGAATACGATCGGTTTGTTAGAGATAATAAAATTTCAACAGAGGGGGTAACACGTGTAGAGCTTGGGAATTTATTAGAAAATTTCAAAACTGATATTTTAGGGACATTAACTACATAGCTTGATATTGTGCAGGCTAGACAAAAGCAAATGGAGGCAGAACAAAATCTGGCAATTTTTTGCCCCCGATGCAGAAAAAAACACAGCCACAAGGAATGTCCACTAGATTCAGTCCAAGCATGTGCTATTTGTACAAAGGATCATCCTACTAAGAGCTGCCCCTCACTCCCTGGACTGAAGGCAGTATACAAAGAAGCAGAAGAGGAACCAGAGCCTGCATACTTTGTTAACCAGCGTCGCCAATGGCAGCCTAAGCAACCAGGTATGTTTTCGGATCCAACCTCTTCCTTTCAGCCTCCACAGTATAATACTCAGCAATATGGTATATGGCAAAATCAATCTGCACCCCCATTTTCAAACTGGCCATCACAACCATTTCCCTCTTCAAACCCATGGATGAATCAAACAAACCAATTCGGTTGGCCAAATTTTCCTTATGCCCCACCATACTGGCAAAATAACTCATATCCCCCGCAGTGGATTCCCCCTACTTCACAAGGTTCACCCTGGCAGACCAATTGGCCAAGATCGACATATCAATCAACAGGAACTATCCCACTCCCTCAACCAACTCTGCCAGCTTTACAACAAAATCCCCAGTCTAATCTGAGACCGCAACTCCCAGCCCAACCCAATCCCAATCCTAATAATAGGCCAGTCCAATCCATCCAAATCATAGACACATCAGAGATTGGATCTGACCTAAGGGAGTGCAATGATCTTCAGTTAAGATCTGGATGAATAATAGAAACAGAGGGAGACAAATAAATTCGCATTGAAGATCAGTTACCAATAGAACAACCCCCACAACAGAAGGATGAAAACAAAGAGCAAAACAATAAACAAGAAAGTACATCCTCTCCTCCTTTCCCAGAACAATTAGTCATATCTCGACCTATACAATCTCCAGACTTCGACATTTTGGGAGAATTACAAAATTTGTATATAAATATTCCATTCCTCCAAGCCATACAAGATATTCCTATATATGCAAAAACCATAAAAGAATTGTGCATCAAAAAATCAAGGAGGAATACAAATACTAACCCCAGAGTCAAAGTAGTTGGTACTTTATCCGACCTATTATTAGGAAAAGAGGCACCTATCAAATATGAAGATCCCGGGAACCCAATTGTAACTGTCCAAATCTATGGCCAAACCCTGACTAATGCTCTAGTTGACCTGGGAGCTGCAATCAACATTTTGACAACCTCCACCTGCCAAAAGCTTGACATCACGTCAGTGGAACCTACCTCTACTCTGTTAGAATTGGCAGATCGATCTGTAGTTCGACCAGAAGGTACTCTGAATGATGTCATGGTTTCCGTAGATTCCTGGGAGTATCCCACAGATTTCCTGGTAATTAATCCTAAAACCCGACTAGATGGACATCCGTTAATCCTAGGCAGACCCTGGCTTGCTACTGCCGATGCCTACATTGGCTGCCGGCAGGGAAACATGACTATAACTAAAGGACCAGATGTTAAAAATTTAATTTTATATCCTCCAGCACAGCCAAGCCTGCCAATGATTAAAACTAACTCTTATCCTGTGTCATATCTTGCTAACAATATCAGATCTCCATTAACTATACAGAAGGCTTTAGACTTTAAAGATCAAACAGAAGACGACGCCATTAACAATTTTATTAGTCAAACTGAAGCTAGAACACATATGCAGTGTTTTATGATAGAAGCAGCATTTGACAGTGAGCTAGAAGAAGATCCTTTAAAAGATCCACATGACCAAACAATACCAGTAACTGTTGTTGCCAATAGCAAAGTAGTGGAAATTGAACCTGGTAAAACTCTGAATATTAACGCCAACCTTACATCAGATCAAGAAATAAAGCTTGTTAATCTGTTACAAAAATACAAGGATGCATTTGCGTGGGATTATCCTGACATGAAAGGGATTGATCCTCAATTATGCACCCATCACATCTATATAGAGAAAGATGCAAGACCTGTCCGTCAGCCACAAAGAAGACTCAACCCTCACCTAAAAGAGATAGTAAAAGACGAACTTCAGAAGCTCTTAGATGTTAACTTTATTTACCCTATCTCTGACAGTAAAGGGGTCTCTCCCCTTGTGGTGGTACCCAAGAAAAATGGAAAATGGAGGATTTGCGTGGATTACAGGGAGTTAAACAAGGCTACACAGAAGGATCACTTTCCCCTCCCATTTATAGACCAAGTATTGGACACGTTAGCAGGGAAGAAATTTTTCTCCTTTCTGGACGGCTTCAGTGGATATAACCAAATCCAAATTGCCCCTGAAGACCAGGATAAAACTACCTTTACGTGCCCCTGGGGAACGTTTGCCTATCAAGTATTACCCTTCGGCCTATGTAACGCCCCTGCTATATTTCAAAGGGCTATTCTCAGTATTTTTGCAGATCTAATAAACGATGGACTTGAGGTGTATATGGACGACTTCACACCGTATGGGGATGAATTTGATCCAGCTCTGGATACCCTGGAAAAAGTTCTACAACGTTGCATTGCTACCAGACTCTGCCTGAGCCACGAAAAGTGCTACATGATGATGACAGAAGGGCTCATTCTAGGGCACTACATTTCAGCAGCTGGCATCCAGGTAGACCCTGCTAAAATTCAGATTCTTTTGCTCATCCCTACCCCCACTACTCAAACAGAGGTACGTAGTTTCCTTGGATTTTCTGGATATTACAGATGATTTATAGAACATTATTCATGAATTGCAGCACCTCTATATGCCTTAACTGGTAATGTTGATTTATTGTGGACAGAGAAATGTGACCAGGCTTTTAAAGAATTGAAAAAGTTGCTGTCAATAGCTCCAGTCCTTCGAGGACCAAACTGGAATTTGCCATTCCAGATCTCATCTGATGCCTCGGATACATCAATCGGTGCAGTCCTAGGACAAGAAGAGGATAAGAAGCCATACGCTATTTACTATATTAGCAAAAATTTATCCTCTGCCGAACTCAATTATACTGTTACTGAAAAGGAATTCCTGGCTGTAATTCATGCTGTTAATAAATTTAGGCATTATATTACAGGTTATCCTGTTGTGTTATATACAGATCATTCTGCTATCAAATATCTAGCAAACAAACCTGTCACGAATGCTAGAGTAATTCGATGGTTGATCCTGTTGCAGGAGTTCGACATCACAATTAAGGATCGACTTGGCAAGGAGAACCCTGTAGCCGACTTCCTCTCAAAAATACCCAAATCAATCGAAACAACAGCAGTAGAAGATCAATTCCCTGATGAACATCTGTTTGCCATTGCCATTCGAACACCTTGGTATGCTGATGTCGCCAATTACCTTGTAGTGGGTAAGTTACCAAAACACCTAACCCCTCAGGAACGAAAGCAAATTGTTCAAAAAAGCACTCGATTTTCGTGGATTGGAGACCATTTATTCCATACAGGGGCAGACATGCAAATCAGGAGGTGTATTCGAGAGGATGAGATCCTAGACATCTTAAAAGCTTGTCATAATGGACCATGTGGGGGGCACTTTGCCAACAAAATAACAACACATAAAGTACTACAGGCAAGATACTATTGGCCTACAATTTTTAAGGACGTGAAAAAGTTTGTACAAGCCCGTGACAGCTGCCAGCGAGCAGGAAAACCTGGTCAAGCTGATGAAATTCCTCTGAGACCACAAGTGGTTATTGAGCCATTTGAACGATGGGCTCTCGATTTCGTCGGGCCCATTAATCCACCATCAAACCAGAGGACATACATCCTGGTAGCAACAGACTATGTTACTAAATGGGTTGAGGCTGAATCATTAGCTAGGGCTACAGAAGATTCGGTAATACAATTTTTGTTCCATTTGTTTGTACATTATGGACTTCCGAGAGAAGTAATTACAGATGGTGGACCACAATTTGTTGGAAATAAACTAGCTGCAACACTTAACAACTATCATATCCAACATAAGATCACTACTCCCTACCATCCGCAGGCAAATGGACAAGTGGAAAACAGTAACAAGATAATTGAATCAATCTTAACAAAGACTATCGCATCACACAGGCGTGATTGGGCTGCTCGGCTACCTGAAGCACTGTGGGCTTATAGAACCACATGGAGAAGTACGACAGGTTATTCACCTTATCAATTGGTGTTTGGGAAACAACCAATCTTTCCTATCGAATTTGAGATCCAAACACTACGAACTGCACAAGAGGTCGGCTTAGATCTGAATGAGGCACAGATCAATCGACTACGACAAATCAACGAATTGGATGAGGTTAGGCTCTCTGCATTACAAAACACAGCATTAATCCAACAGCAACGAGCGAAGTGGCATGATGCACTTATAAAGAATAAAGTCTTCCATGAAGGAGACTGGGCTCTGTTATACGATTCTCGGTTCCAGGATTTCCCGGGGAAACTCCAGACTCGCTGGCTAGGACCATATGAGATCCAGAAGGTGCACGACAATGGGACCCTCACTCTGATCACAATTGACGATTCTGGACATACGTTCAAAGTAAATGGCCACCGAGTTCGTCTCTATCGAAGACCTCTTACTCGGGAATCCTTTTGTCAACAGCTACAACAAGATACTGATTTGGAGATCTTAGGAGAGGAAGCGAAATCTTCCTCACCTATAACTTAAGCAACTCGTTTTTCATAATTTGTACATAACATCCTGTACATATGTTCTTTTCATCTTTGTTTGTAGTATTTTTGTTACCTTATTTTGCACAGCACTTTTTGATTTTGCTGTTCCTTTTCAAAAGGAACAGCACTGGTTTGATTTTGCTGTTCCTTTTCAAAAGGAACAGCACTCGTGTGATTCTGCTGTTCCTTTTCAAAAGGAACAGCACTTTTGGTGTTTTGCTGTTCCTTTGCGAAAAGGAACAACACTTGGTGTTTTGCTGTTCCTTTGCGAAAAGGAACAACACTTTTTGCTTTACTGTTCCTTTGCGAAAAGGAACAACACTTTTTGCTTTGCTGTTCCTTTGCGAAAAGGAACAACACTTTTTTCTTTGCTGTTCCTTTGCGAAAAGGAACAACACTTTTTGCTTTGCTGTTCCTTTGCGAAAAGGAACAACACTTTTTGCTTTGCTGTTCCTTTGCGAAAAGGAACAACACTTTTTGCTTTGCTGTTCCTTTGCGAAAAGGAACAGAAAGGAACAGCACTTTTTTGCTTTGCTGTTCCTTTGTGAAAAGGAACAACACTTTTTTGCTTTGCTGTTCCTTTGCAAAAAGGAACAGCACTTTTTTGCTTTGCTGTTCCTTTGCGAAAAGGAACAGCACTGTTTTGCTTTGCTGTTCCTTTGCGAAAAGGAACAACACTTTTTTGTTTTGCTATTCCTTTGCGAAAAGGAACAGCACGTGTGGATTTTTGCTGTTCCTTTGTGAAAAGGAACAGCACGTGTGGATTTTTGCTGTTCCTTTGCGAAAAGGAACATCACTCTTTGTGCTTTGCTGTTCCTTTGCGAAAAGGAACAACACTCGCATATTTCTTTTTCCAAGATACAGAATTTGGCTAATTCTGCTATTTCTTTTCCACAAGATAACTCATTTACATGCTTCTCTCAGAGAGGACACCATCAGAACCTTTCTGCTCCTATTGGGACGTTTTGCGATTATGCTCTCCTAAATCCTTTAGATATAGCAATGACATTATGCAATGAACATAAAGCATGATATACCGAAACCAGCATATCATAAATCGCTACTATTTTAACAGTCAGTATATATAAGAAGACAAGAGGAGGGACATTAACTTTCGTCTTCACTGTCATTATCTTATTCCCGAACCGTGGTTTGGTAATTTTTATCATGTCGATCTCCCTAAAAACTTTCTTGATCATTACTGAGGAATATGAGCAAACAATTTATATCTGTCTGTTGGGATTGTAAGACTTCTTCCACCATTCCCCGCTCTTAAGGAGTGCGGAACCACCCTTATGTGTAATTGAACAAAGAAAAAGAGAAGTGTGCTGCAAAAGAAGAATAAAAGAAAAAATAAAAACAAGATATGAAATCGTCAAATGCAGGATAGGGGGTCTCATTCAGAGCCAACCTACCATGATCATAAGGATGGAAGCGAAGTGGCATTCCCATTACGGCCACCACACCAGGGATATGGTCCAAAGGTAAAATAACAAGCAAACCTTGGAACAGGAGGTCTCATCACGAGCCGGCCTGACCACGTTTCGTGCCTACCTTGTGAATGGCATTATGGTTATCTGGTCACCAAGCCAGCATAATGGCCTGCATTTTGACAAAGCACTCTTCAGTAGATACACAAAGGATAATGGTTCCGGAGGGTGAGATAAACAACTTTGCCAAGGTTATGAACACCTGTTGGCAGCAGAGCTCTGTTAATGGCATTGGAGTCGTAATATTTACACCAACAGGTATGATATTAAGTCTGTTTGTCTTTTATATCCTTTGCATGTATCATATGTCACACCCTGATATAATTATCGCATGAACATTATCACCAATCATGGAAACGGAATTGACAATGACTACTGGAGACTTGGTACAGTTGACAGACGTCCAACCCCTCGGTTCCTCATTATATCACACTGGTTTATCTAAAAATCGATCCACTTTTCTGCCTCGGTTTCGGTACTCCATTGTCCTTTTACAACATGGCATAATTCTACCTGCTGTACTTTATGATTTGACTCCCGACTGGCTGCTACTCCTCTCTTTGACGGCTGGGGGCAGCCTATCAGATCGTGGGGGGGAGGTAACCTCATTACTCCAATGTTTACGTGGCTGCACACCATTCGGGCAAAATAATGACACGATTTAACGGTATGATGGTCTCATTCTACGGACTGCCATCCACGATCTTTCTCTTTGCTGCATGCTCTGCGAAGATCCTTCCTAAAATTAGCATCGAGTATCCTCTCTGCTTGGTAAATACTGCAAACAGTTGCTGTTTCATTCCTGAGTCTATTTCTGGAGTAAGCTATGGGTGGGAGGACAATCCGAAGTGAACCACACAAGCTGACCGCGTCCGCTGCTGCCCGCGAAATTCTGGAAAATGCAGGATGGTTGAATTACTTCAACCGCCTGCAAGAATCGAATGAGGCTGTAGCATTGGAATTCCTGCAAAATTTGCAAGAAAACCACTCTATAGTCGGAGGAAAGCGGATAGGAGTTACGGAGGACATTATCGCAGAAACCTCAGGATTACCAGCTGTTGGACCCAGATGGGAGCTGAAGAAGGAAAGACTGCAGAAAGTAATGGAAATTTTCCAAAGCGAAGGCCAAAGTCTGACAGTAAAAGGGAAAGGAGTTCTGCCGACAACACTGGGGGAACCCTGGACCGAGCTAGCAAAGATAGTGCAGAGCTATATCACCTGCGAAGGGAGAAAAGATGTGGTAAGGGCTCGTCACTTAAAACTTCTAGCTGTTTTAAAGGGAAAATGTTCTGTAAATCTCCCTGCCCTTTTAAATTCGTTATTACATGATGCGGCCCGAAGCCTGAAGAAGGCTCAGCACACAGATACGGTTGTTAGCCACCACGGACTGATTCGGCTAATAATAAGCCACAGTCTTACCCAACAGCAAGGCACCTGGGAGGAATTGGTCGAAACAGTTAAAGAGGGAGTGGCTGTACCACCCCCAAAATCTGAACGAACCTCCAGCACACCGGAACGTTCAGAAAAACATAAGAATCCAGCAGCAGAAAAGCATGCTGTTTCAAAACGAAAGCAGTCCTCCAGCACGCCGGAACAATCAGAGAAACGTAAGAAGTCGGCACCAGAAAAGCATGCTGTTTCGAAACGGAAGCAACCCTCCGATACGCCGGAACGACCAGAGGAACCTAGAGAACCTGTTGGCACTCCCAACCTACCTGAAAGACCTAGGAAGTCAGCTCGATTGGTTCGAATACGGGGAAGGTTGGAAAAGATTCAGAAAACTGCGGCCCAACCAATTGAAATCGAGGACGAACCTCCGGAAGTGGAAGGTGAATTACCCGAAGGAAATGCTGAGCAATCAGAGGCTGGAACTAACCAGCCAGAAGGAGGAATTGAAGAAGGACACGACCAATCTGAAGGAGAAGAGACCACCAAGCGAGACAATCAAGAAGAAGAAAACGCACAATCTATGGGTAGCCCGTTGCAAGACCCTCCAGGAGAAGAGGAATTGGCAGCAGTTCTGGCCAATATGAGAGGATACGGCCAAGCCTCCAGTACAGGAGGCGTCCTTGATGGCCCCACAGAAGAAGAATTACACGAGGAAAGGCATGCAGAAGAGGCAGGGGAAGAAAACCTGCCTGGCTATGGTAATGAAACAGAAGACATCAATCCGGGACAATCTATCCCCAGGACGCCGGAAGATGTTCCAGGAGAGGAAGAAGAAGTAAGATTGAAGGCCAAACCCTCTGCCGAGGCAAGGGAAATTGAAAAATTGAGGAAGAAGCACCAGAGGATGCTGGGCACGATAGCCAGACTCCGGCAACAAATTAGAATGTTGAAAGCCAGTCTGAGAATACAAAAAACTGCAAGGAAAAGGAAGAGGACCACGGCAGCAAGAACCCCGAGGGTTAGAGTTCGTTTTGATGGACGAAACCCCATCAGGAGACCTACTGTCGAGGAACAGTCTGCTGTTCCAAATGATAATGAGGAACAAGGTGCTGTTCCAATAGAAACTGCTGTTCCATCTGGCCCAGAGGAACGAATGGACATTCCAATGGAACAGCAAGAGGCTTTGGTGGTAGGAAGACCACAACAACCCTTTGTTCGCATTAAAAAGGAAACGGATAGCAAAGAGGTTCAAACAGAAGCACCCCCCTCGGGTGTAATTCGGGTCCGAAATTCCAAACAACGTAATAAGAAGGTACAGGTTAAACTTCCAGCTTCTACGGCTGTGTGGAAGAAAGACCCAAAAACCAGAACCTTGCATAAAATGATGAAGGAAGCCCAGCAGGAGGCCGAGCAGTTGCGAGAACAGACGGTCCCCAAGGAAAGATATGAAGAGCTCCAACAGCAACTTCGAAACATCAGTCAGTCTGAGAGCCAGGCCTTTGAAGGATGGCAGAAGGAGCAGGAAAAGGTTGCTAAGGTAACTCGTCGACTAGATAGTGTTGTTAAGCAGATGGACACCCTGTGTTCCTTGTATACTGATGTTTTGACTTGTAGAGCCCCTGCTAAAAATTATGCTTTGTTTTTGCTTGAACGATATTTGAGATTAAAAATAAAAGCTGTTAGGGCGGGAGCACCTATCCATATCAACAATGTTAATGATTTTATAGACTGCTGCAAGCACTATGGAGTTAAAGTTCAAAGGTTGTTATGTGAATTTTACCTGCACAATCTTGTCTTAGACCAGGAAACTGATTTGAATCTTGGCCCTTTCGTTGGCGATATATAATTCCAAGCCTTTATCTCATTTGGGGTGAATCAGTTAAAATGGCTTAAAGCTTACAACATCTTCCAGAGGCAAGAAAATAGTTTAGACCTATGGGTACGAGCTGAACCTAGGGACCCAGCGGCATTATGGAGAGAGCATAGGAGTGTGATGAGGATCCCAGGTGTCATGAAGATATTAGGTCCCATGCATGGAGACTTGATCCGAAATGGTCTGGAGTATTTCCTGACTATTAAAGACCATGCCCTCCATGCTGCAAAGTTTCGCTACCGAACCTCTAACCCAAACATCCAGCTCAGGGAACCCTTTAACTTTGAGAATTTTGAATTGGCTGTCAGTTGATTGAGTCTCTATGGGGAACGGATTCTGCGAGCAGGACCATTCTGGTTGGGGTATCGGTTTCGCAGCCCAATTATTTGGCATCCTGCACCTGGATATCAGGCCCTATATGAGATGCCTGCAGATCGGTTAGATCAGTTCTTTGACCATCTAGTTGCTAATCATGGCTGTCGACCTCTTCGTGAGATCCCTTCTCCGGCCTACTCTCTCACAGCCTTGCATGTCAATTATAACGTTTTCATGAGGACATGAAATAGGGTAAGCAGGGGGGTGTGTGGAGCACTTGGAAGGTATGCTTTTTGACAAGCAATCTAGTGGTTTTTCAATAATATTTCTAACCTTTTCTGCATTATGAGTCTAAAGAATATAAGGGTTTTGATAAATTGTGTGAAAATGGACAAACGAAGCTCAATCACTAATAATTGATGTTTTCTATGCAGAAGGACGCAGAAACAGGGAATCATCGAGTAAAAACAAGAAGCGAAGGGAAAGTAACTGCTGTCCCGTCGACAGGGAACCAGATGCGGACAAGATCAAGTAAAATTAGAGCCGAATAGTCCAGGAAAAGAATGCAGGATACCGAGACGGAGAACGCAAGAAAGGAAAGAGAAGAACTGAACGATTAGCGAATCCCTCAGGATCGGATCGCTGCTTTAAGCTTATCTTTTGTATCTAGATATCTCCGTCATTTCTGTTATATAAAGGTACCACGCCATCGAGCGTGGGGGACGACTGTTGTTGTAATTACAAGCTTCAGAACAACTTTGATCATTAAGTTTTGTTAAGACCTGATTTTGTATACTTTTGTTAATGAAATCAATATAAAGGACTTGGTGTTCACTTCGTTTCTGCATCTGAAGTAACTTTAAGCAGTGTACCATTGGTAGCCAAGGGCCCAACTCCGACGGTCACTTGCTGTTGTATCATACGGTGATTTGTGTGGTTTGCTTATTTCTCTTGTTTCAGTAATCCGATATATCTTTTATATGATAGACTATGCTTCCTAATTAATATCTGAATCTGAATAAGTTCTTTAACCCACGTCTCTGTATTACACAAAGTGAATCTATTCGAATTGCATCCATTTCTATAGCAAGATATTGGTATGAATGTTATCATCATTGGATTCATATAAAATAAGTATTTGCGAGGCTTGAAGATAATATCACTTTGTTCAGAAACATAGTCACATCATACATTACTCTCGGATTGCTACAGTAGTCTAGAACGTGTACATACATCGGAGTTTGCTGTTCTATTTGAGTTTGCTGTTCCATTTGAGTTTGCTGTTCCATTTGAGTTTGTTGTTCCATTTGAGTTTGATGTTCCAATTTATATGATTGACGTTTCCTGTTTATGATAGTTTGTTGTTCCATTTAATTACTGCTGTTCCATTTTAGAATTGCTGTTCCATTTTACTTTCGCTAATCTGCCTTTATTGTTTTTGCGTGATAGCAGGCCTAAGGCTGTCGTGAGCCCAGCAAGACGCTGCCTAGCTCCCAGACCTATAAGTCCATGCTTTGGTTTTCTTTCTTTATCAGTTTCTAAAGGGAAGGGTTATTGTTTCCGTACCCTTGACTAATCAACTGCTTTGTGTGATTTTATCTTTTGAGTTGGTTTAGTTACAGCTTAGTGTTTGTTTCCTTTCAAATCATTAGAACGCTATACTACCGAGCATTACTTGGACAAAACAGCCTCGGATTGAGTTACTCCTTGAAAGAACAAAACGATCCCGGATTGACTTAATAATGTGGAATAATTGGTGGTGTGAGAGACCCTAGTTATCGCTCTACAGTACTAACTCTGTCCTCAACATTTCACTTAAGACCTAGTTTTGATTTTGATCACATTTTTATTTGTGATATAAATTGAAAACTTCAAAATGGATTCCAAAACTAGATTTCAAGAGATATGTAAAATAAACCATGATTTCAAAATGATCCTATATGACTATCCAAATTAGGCTTTCTCTTACTGCATTTTGCCATGTAGTCCTTTCAAATGAATATTGAACAATGATTTGAAGAAATAGTTTGAAACAAATTTATTATGGAAGTCTTATTGTGAATTTATTCTACTTGTTTATTTATTCTATTCTATCCTATTCTATTTTAGAAAACTAATTCATTCTCTCAAGTATAAGAGAATTTCCAGTGCATCCATTTTCATAACAAGATCATAAGTAAACTCATATCCAAATTTGAAAAATATACTTTAATGAATGTTTGGACATGAAAATTTATTCGATCATAAGGACTTGATGAGAAATAATGTTGAAGAATGGAGTAGTGTTGTAACCTATTCTTTAACATCATATTTTAGATCTTGTTGTGTAAATGGATTTTGTAGTTTTGTTTTTTTGATTTTATGTTTTTGTTAGGGGGTTTTGTTTTGGAAACCTAATTTTAGGATCTCTATTTCTAGGCATAAAGAAACATAACTAAGAGAAATGTATCTTAACTAAATTTTTAGTGTTTTTGTTTATCTTCTATTTGACTATGCTGATGATTACCTCCCCGACAACGGCGCCAAAATGTTGAGCTAATTTATTGACTAAATTAACACAAGTATTTAATTATCAATCCGGGTTTGTAAAACTTGGGGGCAAATCCACTGTATATGGACATCAGATATAATCAAGTTTAGAAGATAAGATTTGGAGATTTAAAGAAGTACATATTACAAATATAAACCTATTTTACAATTTCTAATTCATTTGTGTAATATATGAGGGAAGAGGCTCCTAACTTAGGAGAACCAGGTTGTCCTTCCCTACAATACTGCTTTCATGAAGATAAATCTAAGAGCACTAATTAACAATGGTTTATGATGCAGAAGATGTGAAAGAAGAGGCTCCTAACTAAGGAGGTCCAAATTTTCCTTCTTCACAATCCTACTATATCACAATCACCATTGCTTCAAACCAGAAATGCATAAATAATTTCAAATGAGAAATGGAGAATGAAATTCAGTTTTAGTTCAAGCTCAAATAGAAGGAGAATTTAACTTTAATTCTTGTGTGTCCCTTCATATGTATATTAGAATTAAACCAATATTCATTCAGCAATCATCACACATCTAAATACATTTGAAACAAAAACTAGTCTATGAAAACTACGAAAATTGAACCAAGAAGTGTACTTAGCTTGGTGTGGGGGCCCTCCACCCTTGCTTTGCACACTTGAACAAATCTCAGCTACAGCAACTTCAGTAAATCAACCAAGCATGAACAACAAATTGGAATGAAACAAGTTCTTCAAATTAGCTCCCAACTCAAATTATACAACAGTTACATACAAATTCCATTCCATTACAAAAGCCATCAAAGTCTTGGCTTTAAGTAGAGGTTTAATGAAACAAACTGATCTATATTATCTCTAACACTAATATCTACTCATATCCACCTATCTAAGTCGAACCCATCCAATTCATCCCAAGAAATATGGTCAATCCCATAAAATCTCAAAACTGCCCTATTTCCTAGGGATTTTCTGGTGACTAGTCATGTTTGACCAGCCTTGACCGAGCCTAATAAAGCTTGTTCTGACCGAACCAAGTGGAGTTAGCTTAGTCCTAGTTCCCAAGCTATCCATCCATGCATCAAAATCGAGCCCAAGTGTCCTGCAAACATGTCATCCACATAGCTATTACGGGAATTTCTGATTCAGTCCAAAATTGCACTTGAAACTCAATTTTCATAAAAACTTCTAGAAATTGCAAAATTAAAATTAAACACCTGAATATGCATAAAATACATCAAAATGAGATGGATGTGATGGAAAATGGACAGAAAATATAAGGATTAAGTAGGTTTCCCTAAGCAAAAATAGACCAAAACTGAGGGCCAACACAGAGAGCAGGACTGATCGAGAAAATTAAGCTAGCTCTTCCCCCCCATTTGATCTCCTAGGTAGTGGAATTGAGATGGAGGGCTTCTAGGGTTGAGGGAATTCTGGAAAATAGATGTGTATGATCCATACTCTTGAATTATTTCAAGTATGTCCTTTATTGTTACCCATAGGGTGTGTGTAATCCTTGCCCATTTTGACAAGTTGGGTATCTCCCCCTATATTGGTCTATGCAGAGTATACCCCATTTTGCATCATACCCACAAGTCTGTCTTATTGGGATTGTCCTTCCCCATATTTCCAATAGGTTGAGGAGGCTTTGGGGTGTGTGGTCCTTGCCTTTGGTAAGTCGGGTATCTCACCCAAGCTCGGATTATTATGCGGGTGTTTTACCACATGACTATTGAGTGTCATTGTTGGGAAGATCAGTGGGCAATAGAATGGGTTGAGATGTGCTCCCCTTTATCACCTATTGCTTGATATGGGTTGGATATTTTTTTCTCCCCCATGTGCTCCTCAATATGGTTCTAGGTTGAGATGTGCTCCCTACTGATAACCTCTCAGATTTTTCCCAGGTGGTACCATTGGGATCCCTGCTGGCAGTGATTCTAAGTTGAGATGTTCTCCCTGATGTAGTTTTAAGTAGAGATGTGCTCCCTGATATTGTTTTAGATTGAGATGTGCTCTTCGACATGATAAAGGGTGGTAGCTTAGGCTCAACTCTAGTGTCAAATTATTCCTTTTATATTCAATAATGTTAAGCATATGAGTAGGAATAATCAAGAGATGAGAAATAATAAGCAAAGATGAACAGAGATGAGCATGATGACACTTGATGAAAATATACATTAGAAAAAATATGATTTGATGACATGATACTTACGATGATTACGTGATGCAGTTGGAATTTATTCCTAGATGAGAGGGAGTGCTAACTAGGTAGCTTAGTAACAAATTCCAACCAAGGAACAAGATTTCTCTTTTCGAGAGGACTGATTTTGACTATTGAAGCATTCAATTTGGAAAAGGGAAAGTGTATTTTTATTTAAGTTTCACATTTACATATTTGATTAGGTCAGCCCAAAAGAAAATTGGACACCCTTGGAAGGCTATAAATAAAAGTGACCTCAACCTCATTTGGACATCATCTTGGATCATTACTCTATTCTTCTTCTTGGTTTTGGCTCATACAGGTTTGAGGCAGGATTGTAGAGATTGGTTGGCATAGGTCCAAAATTGCAAGGTCCAAAGCTCGCATCTCTGGTTTTAGGGTTTTGGGTCTTAGCTACAAGCATGTCATGTGTTATGGAACCAACTCACAAAAATATAGAAAAGATAGTTGAACGACTTAGAATTCAGCCTCTTCGAGGGGGAAACCTCCTTTATATTACACAAATGAACAATTCTTGGATGATACAAATGAAAAGTCCTCCTTTCTATATATAGGAGTTGAAGGAGTCATAATATAATCAGAGCCGACATAACAATAATAATGTAAGGGCACAATAATAACAATAGTGGGCTTCTATAGGGAACAATAGTAACAATATGGGTACTACATGGGTACAACAATATAATAAGGGGGCTGTACTAATAACAATAAGGGGTTACACTAGTAGTGTAGGGGCCTAACATGCCCCTCTCCTTCAAAAAGTGTTGTCCTCAACGCTTGAGTAGTTCTTGATGCTTTTGTAGAATATTCTTGTCCTCCCATGTGGAATCTTCAGTGGGTAAGTTCTTCCACTTGATGAGATACTCTGAAATTGATCAATTTCATAGCTGTCAGGTTCTTGTTTCTGTGACTGCTCTAGGTTCCAATATGATTTTTCCTTCCTCTTCAAGTTCTGGAAATATTGTTTGCATTGGGATCTTCTACAACCTTTGAATGAGTGGCCACACTTCTTCATCCTTCTTCCATTCATCCCTTGCTTCATTTATCCAGTCTGGTTGGATAATAGAAATAGCACAAAACAATGCTTCCACATCCTCATCCTTTCTTGAGAGTGCATCTGCAACAAAATTTTGCTTCCCTTTTCTATAGATGATGTCAAACTCATAACCCAATATATTTGTGACCCATTTTTTCTGTTCTTCTATAGATAATATTTGTTCTAAAAAGTATTTAATACTATCATGATCCATTTTTACCTTGAAGTGTCTTCCCATTCGGTAAGGTCGCCATTTCTTAAGTGCATGTAGTATTTCCAACATTTCCTTCTCAAATAGCTTGCTTGAGATATTGCATTAAAAATACCCAATCACCTACATCAAAACATTTTTCACTACAATGTTGATATACCTGTTGCTTCATTTGATTTTTCACCAAAGTGGCATTATCCTTTAAAAGTTGGAGAACTTGTTTTTTATGCTCGATGTGATCTTTCACTGCTTGAACCTTTTTCTTCTTGATATGTCCTTCTATATTGAGAGTTTGAGGAGTGGTAATTTCTTCCAATTCTTTACAAGATATGGTTGGATTCATTTCTTGACGCTCGATGTGATCTTTCACTTCTTGAACATTTTTCTTCTTGATATGTCCTTCTATCTTGATAATTTGACGAGTGGTAATTATGGCCAATGCATTACAAGATATGGTTGGATTCATTTCTTCTTTCTTCATGTGATCTTTCACTTCTTGAACCTTTTTCTTCTTGATATGTCCTTCTATCATGAGAGTTTGAGGAGTGGTAATTCTTGTCATTGCTTTACAAGATATGGTCGGATTCATTTCTTCTTTCTCTGGGGTTGGTTCCTGGTGTATATACTCTTCTTTTGATGTTTCTTGATCCTTTTATTCCTCCTCTTCATAATCTATGTGAAATTATTTCTTCTCAGCACACTTATGACCTTTAGTGAATTTGCTATCACAATTGTAACAAAGTCCTTTTTCTCTTTTTTCTTCCAATTGTTGTGGTGTAACCCTTGTAGGTTATGGAAGGCTAGGAAAAACAACACTTCCATTATTATAGTTGTGAGGGGTAGACTTCCTTGTTGCCATAATTTTACTTTCCACTATGTAACAAATCCCTTTTACTCTTTCCAATTGTTGTGGTGTTGCTCTTTGTATCCTCATAATGTGTTATCATTTCCTCTGTGAAAATTGACCACGTAACAAGTTGTTTATGATAACAAAGCTATTTATACCATAAAAATTGATCCGGATCTAAATATGAAGATGCAATATATACCTTTTGTAATAGTGGTACACCATGTAGATCAAAATATTGCTCCATCTGAAGTATCTAATTTACCGGTCCTTGCCATCAAACTTCCTCATATCTCCTTTTCTTGATTTTAGGAGCTCGACCTTGAAATGCCTATAACTCTATAATTTTGGTTCTTCCAGTTCTAAAATTGTGATCTGCAGTAGCCCTATGTGTCCTCTTTCCAATGCCACCAGTTTGATCCAAATTGGATTCTCCAAGGAAGAGTTATGCCAAATCTCCCACAGCGACCTAATTATAGACTAGTTCAGTAGAGAAAACTTGTACGACATGCCATGTGTCCCTGTTTTGACCTTTGGCTCTGAAAAATATATACAAGAAGCTAAAGTTGGTCCTATTTTTTCACCTTCTTACTAAATTTCAATCCGATGCTCAGAGAGAAAGTTATGACGATTTTCGCCAGGTCACCTGTTTGGAATGTAATTCAGGAGTTTTCAAAAAGACCAACTTCCTCAGATCATATCTCTGCAAATATAGCACAAAAAGCTATGAAATTTGGACCCAAGGTTCAATGCGATTTTGTCTCAAATGGGTTTTTTTTTTCACTTCTGAAACATCGTAGAAAAAAAGTTATAGTGAAAATTCCACGATGACATATTTGGAGCAGCGAAACCCTAGAATCCAAAGCTCTAATACCAAATGTTATGAAACCAGCTCACAAAAAGATAGAAAAGATAGTTGAACGACTTAGAATTCAGCCTCTTCGAGGGGGCAAACTCCTTTACATTACACAAATGAACAATTCTTGGATGATACAAATGAAAAGACCTCCTTTCTATATATAGGAGTCTAAGGAGTCATAATATAATCCGAGCCGACATAACAATAATAATGTAAGGGCACAATAAGAACAATAGTGGGCTTCAATAGGGCACAATAGTAAAAATATGGGGACTACATGGGTACAACAATATAATAAGGGGGTTGTACTAATAACAATAAGGGGTTACACTAGTAGCATAGGGACCTAACATCATGGAGAAATTTTGCCTGTAGTCGCAAGCATGTCATGGATAAATTTCGACCAAATCCTATTAGCCACATACGTGACACATATTCCCTGCGACTGGAACCTAAAGTTTGAATATTTAGTTTACTCATTTTTTTCTCTCATTTACCACAAAGTTTGATGGTTGACTGTAGACAATGATAATTGATTACAGGTTCTTGAATTAGGGTTTTGACCATTGGCGTGGTTGGGTTCATCTCATGGACATTGTTTACTTGATTTTTTTGGATAGGTTTATGGTTGAAGATATGGATCATTGTACTCTCTTTTGTTGAATCATTCAATGACAATCTATTAAGAAGAATAATTTGAAAGGGTTTTCCCCATAGTGGGTTTTTCCCTAGTCTTCAACCAATCTTTGTGTCTCTATGTGTTAATGATTTTATTCTATTGTTCCTTTATGTTCCGTTACATTGATGATGATGTTGTTCTTTCTATAAAATTGCATGTGTTGCTTCATAATGTTGTAAGTCTAAATAATGACATGATCCTATGGGGTGAATTGGATATGAAAATGTTGAAATGAAATTATCAAAGAAAAGAAAAAGATAGCCGTAAGAAAAATTAACAAGTAACACCTATATTATGAGGCCTAACTTGACCTTTACCTTTCTACATTTCTACATATGCTTCACATATAGATATTGGATTTGTAATAGCCCTAGTTTGAACATGCATGGATTTGCATGTTGGTGTATGGTTCTCTTGCTATTGGTGGCATGGTCTTGTCAGGTTATGAAATTGGTTTTCAACCTAACCTAGCCTTTTTCTAGATGCCATGGTATGTTGGGATGTTTATTTCGGTTTTGGAACTTTGGAATTGCAGGATGTATTTTGGAATCTAGGGCAGAGGTGGTCTCAAGGTTCATTCCCAAAGGTTAAGGAATCCCTTGACCGGTTTTGGTAGGATACACAGTAAAAATTAAGGGATAAGTATCGGTTAAAGGCCTAATGATCTAGGTTTGGATTGTGGTAAAGCTTGATAGACAAGGAGATAGAAAATTCCTTAAGTATAATGATGGATTCTGAATGGCATTCCAAGTTATGTTTGGTTGTGATCGGAGCACTAGTTTTGGTGTGATCACGTTTGGATGATGGTGGAGGTGCTTTAACCTCTCAATTCCCTTGATTGTTCTTGGATTGGTTGTTCTATGAGATCCCACATTCATGCTTGGAATATGGAACAGGGGTGATTGGCTGAAAAAGAGTTTTGGTTCAACCATGTCTATGGTTAGGTTGTATTTTCCTATGATTAATAAAATTTGAGTTCTCTTACTTTTTCACTGACTTATCTCTGGATTTAATGGATGTCATATCTCTGATATTTATATGGTTTTATGCTACTTATAAGCATGGTTGAATGACTAGTTCATGTCATGGTTATTTCATATATTTACTTGTAACTGTTAAATGGATAGATGCAAGACCTAATTGATGATGTAGTAGTTCAATGGAGGAGATGATCCCTCTAGTTATGTTTCATAATTTGTTTCAGTCATTTATGCTCTGTCTTGTATCATAGACCTGTAGGTTGCATTGATGCCAAGTGTTTGACAAAATGTCAGTCCTGGTTGGGGATGCTCAAGCCTAATCCTGAGGTTGATTTTTTATTGATCAACATGGTTATCAAATTTGTAATGATTTCTAAAATTTACAACAAGTTTTGGGCAGAGGTCAGGATTATGGGCTAGAAAAGTGGCTCAAATCTCGATGTCGCTAGCACAGAACTGGCAATTCTGGACTATAGTCGCTGGTAGGCAACACTGTGAGAGCGACTTTAGGTTTCTGGTCACTCCGTCGTCTAGACTATGAGAGCGATTGAGACCTAAGAGCCGAAGAATAATAGTGGGACCCTGGAATAGGTTGTCTGAGTTGTTGAATTGTCTCTTGGGGGGTATGTTGATGATGTTGGATGATTGTATGTGATGTTCTGTCAATTCCACTCCTTAAGCTGGCACAGGAGGTCGAATTGGATCATAGTAGCCTATCTTCTCATGTTTACCCGGCTAGCATGGTTACTTTGGGTAGACCTAGGAGGGTGTGTTACAAGAGTTGCGTGGGGACAAAAGCAGGAGAAGAAATCTTATTCCATCTACTATGATGTTAAGAATCTACCTAAGCAAAACTATATGGTAAATGAGAAATATTTTCTTGATGATTTTAATTATGCTATTAATAAATTTCATCATTATATCATCTATTACCATGTGTTTATCTATACTAACCACTTAACCATTCACTATATTATGAATAAACCCATTAATAATGACAAAGTGACTAGTGGTGGACATGAAGCTTGATTATCTTCCTGATTCAGAGGTCTTGTTTCAACCACGTTTAGATCCCAATCCTCGATGGGGGAGTGTGGGGGGCTTTCCCCCCCACTATTGCTGTTAGGGGGTCCAAGGGGGCGGCTAAATGTTTGGAACCCCCACCTTGGCAGGGGTTCAGGTGCAACGCCCCCAAAGATAATAATATATGAAAATTTTCCTTGTAAAATATCGTAATTTCATAGTCAATCTGGGTTGTTCATTAGGTGGATGATCTGACGATAGAATTTATGTTTAATTTAGGGTTTTTTTTTTTCCCTAGAAGGAAACCTCTCAGTTTATATGAGGGAATTTCATTGAGGATGTGGATTATTATTATGAGCAAGAAATAAACAAGAGATTGTGTGAGAGCAAAGAGGAAATTACATCAGATCTGTTGCAGGTTGTATCTCTTCATTTTTCTAGATAATATAAAAGGAAGGATTGGTCGCTTCTTCATGGATGTAGCCCAAATTGGGTGAACCATGTATATTTGTGTCTCTCTTGGTTTATGTGTTTCTGTGTTTGTGTTTCCACAATATTTTACGTATTTATTTCTCTGTCAATTAATTTCTAACAACTAGATGGATTTATTTGTTGTAGGAGTTCAATGTTACCCATCACCTTGATAGAAACAAGGAATATCTTCTCCTTACCTACCTCTAATTCACTATAATGCATTAAATAAGATTCTCCAACTCAAACCCTAGGGAACCAAAAGATAACCATAAAAATATGAGGACATTGATCCAATAAGCCTTGGGGATAAAATCCCTAAAGTTCCTCCTCGTTTGAAACTCTAAGCTCGTTCCAACTAGTTGTATAAATATAGCTCAATGACTATCCTAAGCGAGGATTAAATTAGTATTGAAATCATTTTGTAACTTGTAATTTTGTTGGGAAGTCCTTGAGAACTTGGAGATATTCTACACTATTGTACTATGTTTTAACAAATAATTGAAAAAGTTCTAAGAGAACCAAGTGATACAAGAGAACCCAACATGAATATTCTGTAGAAATTCTCACAGTAGATCAACAGATTATGCAATATACTAAAGCAAAATACACGATATACTTCTACAACAAACTTGCGGAAGATTAATCGAATATGAACAAGATAAAATAGAACACATATAATAGATGAAGAGAAATCAATCACACATGAACATAGAAGAATACTCTAGGGAAAGCCTCAGCTGAAAAACTTGATCTTTGTATTATCATACAAGTGGAAATATGTTCAGATTACACAAAGAATCAGCTCACAAGCTATCCTGCTCTCTCTTCAATCAAAATAATACAGCTCACAGACTGAATAGACACAAGCTATACCTTCCCTCAGCCCTCCAAGCCTCTTATTTCCTTGCGCAGTTGTGCTTGGGGTCCAATGCTGCCAGCTGTGTGAATTGGCCTCATCACACACTCACCAAACCCAAAAGTAACTTTGCAATCTCCAAGGAATGAATTCATTCTACATGCAAGATATATCCTCCATGGAATATTCCTGCAACTGATAGTACATTGTCCCATCATCTGATCTCAACTGGGTCTCTTTCTGAACTGACATGCATGAGTTATTTATGAGAGAATATTCAGTGATCTGTAAGTGCAACAGTTACATGCATGCATGCATTAACTAACTGAACTCAAAATTAGTTCAACAAACTATTTGAACTAATATAACTGGACTTAACTCAGTTAACTGATCTAACTAATTACAACTCAAATTACAACTCATCCTTATCTCTTTAACTAAGGCATAAATTCCTCAATCAATGGGATAACTGTTGCATGTCCTCACGTAGACTTCATGTTTGATTTTCTACAACTAATTAACTCAAGATGAATTAATTAATTATTTTACAAACAACTGCTAAGATCAAATTCGAATTTTACTTCTCTATTTTAGTTAAGGGACTAACTAAAATAGGAAGGTATCCCGAAATTCTATTTATAGCAGTGCTATTTTTAGCACTCCTATATTTAGAATTTCTTGTTGCTATTTTCAACATCTTCAATAGAAATTAGAAAGGCCCAAGAATCTGTGAAGCTCTATTAGATTCATCAGGGCTAGCCAATCTTAGCTGGATCCATGTGCACATCTTGATCATCAATAATATAACCTAGATATTGGACCTTGTCCATGCCAAAGAAGCACTTTTCCAAGTGTTGCCACAGAGTGTGAGCGACTTGTCGAATATGTTCTAAGTGTTCTACCCAATTCTTGTTGAAGATGAGGATACCATCTAAATATACAACCAGAAAAGAGTTGGTGAAAGGCCACAAGGTGTCATCCATTAGCCTCATGAAAGTTGTTGAAGAATTCATTAAACCAAAGGGCATGACAAACCATTCAAAAATACCCTCCCGAGACTCGAAAGTGATCTTCAACACATAAATTAGTTCTACTGGAGCTTGGTGATATCCAAAGTTCAAATAAATATTATTGAAGTACTTGGGCCCCTTGAGATGGTTAAGAAGGTCTTCAATTTTGGGAATTTGGTACTTATTCATGAATATGATTTTGTTCAAAGCCCGATAATCAATGCAAAGTCTCCATGTCCCATCCTTCTACTGCATGAGTACAATTAGGCTCGTACATGGTGAGGAAATTTGTCAGATATGCCATTTTTTAGTAACTTTTGGATCTGCCATTTGATTTCCTCATTTTCCAAAAGAAGGTGGTGATAGATTGTCCCATTAGGTAGAGGTGCACTCAGGGTCAGATCGACTGAATTCTTGACCTGACAACTTACAAATACTCACATGGGTGAGGAGAAGATGTCTCTATACTCTTTTGCAACCTTATCCACTTGTCTCAATTGCATGGAGGAGCCTTGTGTGGAGGCTATGGATTTGGTCATGATATACTCCTTACTTTGAGATTGAATTAGGAAGAAAACAAATTTCCTAGTCTAGGATATGATCTTACTACATTTCTTATCAGAGATTAAAGAAATTGTAGTAGGCAGGACTACCTCTAGTATCCTATATAATCATCTGACCAAAGTAATAATAATACTATGAGATTTAGACTCATATGCATCATTATTATTCCACAATTATGTTTGGCTTGATAGAACATCACAAACTTCAAGGGGAGCAACATCACACAATACCTTGTTCGTGAAAGGCTTGATGTTGTAGGGAAAGAAACACTATTGGATGACATAGAGATCTCACCCTTGGTAGAGCCAAACGATGGTGTATGGCTCCATGTGTGGAGTTATTAGTAGGCCCAACCACTGAATGATATCTTTTTAGATGAGGTTCCTTTGAATCCCACTATCAATAATGAAACACAATGGAGCACCCTTCACCCACATTAATGAAGGAAAGAGATGCTCACCTTCCTCCACATCTTTAGGATCACTTTGTTGAACCTTGGTGGTGGTGATGGTGGCACTAGATTCTACATCAATGATTTGTTTTTCCTTATCTAGGTCTAGTTCAAAGTTGGAACCTACATATCACTCTGAAGCTTTTAGCTTGGCCACCATCGAATACTTTGTGTGACACTCATTTGTGTTATGAGTGGGGCTCTTGTATAACTCACACCACTTTCCTCTTCCTTTATTCATATTTCCATTACCATTCTTTTTTTATGGATTTGATGGGTTTCCTTCAGGTGTTCCATTCTAGATCTATCCTTTATTTTGTGTTTTGGGGATTCCCTTACCCCGCATCTACTATGAAGGATTCAATGATCCAAAGTCTCATTTATTTTGTTTAATTTTTTGATCAATTTTGATAACATGTTGGTATGCTACATCGAGTGAGGAGATGTCTAGGAACTCCAATTCTGTATGGATGTATCTATGCAGAAACCATGGTACTTGAGCACTAGATGTTGCTCAGATTCATTGATACCCAACTTGGTGCACAAGGTATGGAAGATATTTGTGAACTCTGAACCTACTTGGTCCCTTTCCTGTTTTAGTGTGGTCCATCTCATGTACTAGTATTTGTAGCTTCCACAGGTAATATTTTTCCTTAATAGCATCCCTAAAAGTGTTCCAATTGGGTGTGACTGAAAATAGTGTGGATTCCTCCGTGGCCCTTTTCTCATAGTAATTTTCCCACCAATACTTCACATGGGGGTCAACCTTAAGGAGTGAAAAGTAATAGTTTCTCTATTATGGAATGAAAAATAACATTCTAGCATATATAACCATTATCTTAGAGCATCTTCATCTATTTGGCCTTCAAATATATAAATATAAAAATTAAATTGTACCTCAAATGGGGAGACTCCTCCAAAGTGGTGACTAGATGAAGATGTGTCACCTATTGGTATCTGCTGAAGGATCTAGGAAAAAATATCCATAATCTTGTTCCTTTTTCACTCAATGGATTCTTCAAGCAACAATTTGATAGGATCTCCCACTCCCTCTTCTTTCTTTTATTCCAACATGGGAGGAAATCAAGGTTAGTGAGGATGGTCTTACAAGGGCTCAAGTAGTTCAAGTCCCAACTTCTAATACCATGAACTTGTTGGGGACATGCATATAAAAGAAAAGAAAGAGTGGACCACTCTGATACCACTAATCTAAATTTATGAAGGGAATGAATCAAAATACAAATTTAAAACCAAAACACATATATATAGTGAAACTTGACTTTAATTAATCAATGGACAATGATGAGATTATATACTTACAAAATGAAATCAAACTAGCTCGAACGGTGGTATCTTATCTCTAAGAAGAGATGTTATGGCTACATGCATTCCTAAACCATGTTATAATGAGGCTCAAAGGCCTTTTTATTATGAATAAGCAATGAAAAAACTTGAACATCGAAAAACCTAACCCTAGGAGATGAAGCGCCAAAGGCTTATGGGCCCCGATGGGGTAGTTGGAATGTCAACTCCTCAAGGTTTTAACTTTGGCATATGATCTATGTTTGGTGCCCACAATATCCCATTGGATAGGCCTAGCTGAGGAGTACAATGTTTTACTATTGATGGTATCTATGAATTTCATCTACATGTTTCCCCAAAAAAACCCGTTTAGGGCCTCAAAATGGTTTCAAAAGTTTGTAATCTAAAAACTTCCAAAAATATAAATATGCCAAAATAGGAAAATTATGGTGTGACCTAGTGGAATAGGTTGGTGGTCACTGATATCCATTTATATCATCATAATATTTTATATCTCTCATTTTTTTTGCATTTGAATAAGATTCTACACTGAAGGATACTAAATTGTTAAGTAACTTTGCATGTAACATTTGGATGTTTAAGAAGTATATAGCTTATCTTTTGTTTCTAGAGTGTTGTTAGGTACAAAGGTAAGGTCTATTGAAGACAATACTTAGAGGAAGTCTATAGGAACCTCCACATCCTTATAGAGGTAGAGCACTCTTAAGTATATTGTCCAGTGATTAAACCCAGTTTGCATGACTGTGAATTTCTTGGTTTTTGCATAGGATAGTAGATCTATTGATTCCCATACCTCTGCACATATAATCTAGTGCCTCTAAGCTTATGCTCCTGGATTGACAAGTTAATGTCATGAATTTAACCTAATTAAATTCAACCAACAAGTCTTTCATGAGTTTAGCAAGTTACTATAGAGGATTTATTGGATGGTTCCCAAGAATAGCCCATCCTATTACTTCCTTGGAAAGGAATGGTACGAAATTTGACTGGCAACATAAATGTGAAGAGGGATTTCACTAGTTAAAGAAAATGTTAATAAGTGCACCTATGTTGAAGGTATTTGACCCAAATAAATAATTCCTTGTGTGCATGGATTCACGTAAAGAAGGGCTTGGAGGAGTTCTCATGTAGAATAAGCATGTAATATGTTATGAACCTAGGAAGCTCAAGAGCATGAAAAGAATTATTCTATTATGCAACCAACTCACAAAATAGAAGAAAAGATAGATCAACGACTTCAAAATCAACATCTTTGAGGGGGAAAACTCCTTTACATTACATAAATGACAATTCTTGGATGATACAAATGACAAAACCTCCTTTCTATATATAGGAGTCTAAGGGGTCATAATATAATCAAATCCGACATAACAATAATAATATAAGGGAACAACATTAACAGTAGTGGGCTTCTATGGGTCACAATAATAACAATATGGGGACAATAAGGGCACAAAAATAACAATAAGGGCTACAATGACAATAGTAATGGGGGAATCACTAGTATTATAGGGACATAACATGCCCCTCTCCTTCAAAAAGGTGTTGTCCTCGACAATTGAGGATTTTTGGATGATTTTGCATAAAATTCTCATCCTCCCATGTGGAATCTTTAGTGGGTAAGTTCTTCGACTTGATGAGATACTCCGAAATTGGTCGATTTCGTAGCTGTCAAGTTCTTGTTTTTGTGACTGCTTTAGGTTCCAATATGATTTTTCCTTCCTCATCAAGTTCTGGAAATATTGTTTGAACTAGGAGCTTGTCACCTATAACCTTCTTTAAGCATGAAACATGGAAAACTAGGTGCACTCGGGAAGCTGCAGGAAGCTCCAATTTGTATGCCATAGTACCAATCTTTTGCAACACCTTGTACAGACCATAATACTTTGGTGATAATTTATCATCCTTCTTAGCTTGCTTGAGGGAAATTTGTTTATATGGTTCTAGCCATAGAAATACCCAGTCACCTACATCAAAACTTCTTTCACTGCAATGTTGATCTGCTTTTTGTTTCATTCTATTCTACGCCAAAGTGAGGTTATCCTTTAAGAGTTGGAGAACTTCTTGTTGATGTTCGATGTGATCTTCCACTGCTTGAACCTTAGAATTTTCTCTTAAATATGATGTGATGGATGGTGGATGATATCCATAAAGTACCATAAATGGGGTCATTTTTGCTGCAGTATGGAAGGAAGTGTTATACCACCATTCAACTAGGGGCAACCATTTGACCCATTATGTCTATTTATTAGATACAAAGAAGTGAAGATATCATTCCAAACATTTGTTTACTATCTCAGTTTTCCCATCAGATTGAGGATGATAAGATGAGATATGAGCTAACTAAGTACCAAGACAAGAAAATAATTATGTCCAAAAATTTCCAGTGAAAATGGGATCTCTGTCGCTTACAATAATCTGTGGGATTCCATGTAGCTTTTTAATTGTTTTCATAAATGCATTTAGAAACCATACTGGCTTTAAATGGATGATATAATGCACAAAAGTGTGCATACTTGGTAAGTCTGTCAAATACCACCATGATGACACTCTTTCCTTCAGACTTGGGAAAACATGTGATAAAATCCATTGAAACCTCCTCCCAACATTGGCTCGGAATGGATAAAGGTTGTAATAGACGTGGGGTATTAATTGTTTCAACTTTATTTTGTTGGCAAACCAAACATTCCACCACAAACTTTTGAATATCAAATTTAAGGCCATCCCAAAAAAATTCCTTCTTAACCCTATGGTAAGTTTTAAAAATCCGGAGTACCCTCCTAAGGGAGAGGTGTGCAAATCCATAAGAATCTTCTGTTTGAGTTGGAAATTCTTACATAGGTATAAGTGATCTTTGTACCATAATGAATCATTTTTCCAGCTAAATATATCAGATGTACTGGGATATTGTTGTAACTTTTGAATGAGTTCCCTCATTTCTTCATCATTCTTCAATTCATCCCTTGCTTCGTTTATCCAATTTGGTTGGATAATAGAAATGGAACAAAGAAATGCTTCCACATCCTCATCCTTTCTTGAGAGTACACGTGCCACAACATTTTGCTTCCCTTTTTTGTAGATGATTTCAAAATCATAACCCAACATCTTTGTGGCCCATTTTTGCTACTCTTCTGAAGATAATCTTTGTTCTAAAAAGTATTTAAGACTACCATGATCCATTTTTACCTTGAAGTGTCTTCCCATTAGTTAGGGTTGCCATTTCTTAAGTGAATGTAGTATTGCCAACATTTCCTTCTCATAAATAGCTTTGTGTAAATAATTTCCTTTGAATGGATGACTTTCGAAAGCAATGGGTCTTTCTTCTTGCACTAAAACAACACCAATTCCATTTCATGAGGCATCACATTCCACAAAAACGTTTTTTGTGAAGTCCGATGTAGCTAAGACCAGTTCTTATCACATTGCCTCTTTAAGATGTTCAAAGGCCTTCGTTGCTTATGGAGTCCATGAAAATTCATCTTTCTTCAATAATGTTGTCAGAGGTGCTACTATTCTCCCATAATTCTTAACAAACTTGCGATAATACCCTATCAACCCAAGAAAGCATCACATATTCTTTATGGATGTGGGGGTTTTCCATTCCTTAATGGCTTTAATTTTACCAGGGTCTACCTTAACACCTTGATGAGATACAATATGACCTATATATTCCACCTCTTATACTCCAAAGAAACATTTGGAGCTTTTTGCATATAATTGTTTCTCCTCCAATAGTTTGAGCACCCTATCAACATGTTGAACATGATCCTTCCAAGACTTGTTGTAGATTAGTATATCATCAAAAAATACTAACACAAATTTTCTAAGGAAGGGTTTGAAATGGAATTCATCAAACCTTGAAATGTAGAAGGTGCATTGGTAAGGCCAAAAGGCATGGCAAAAAAATTGTAATGACCCTCATGAGTTCTAAATGCTATTTTCAGAATGTCTTCAGTCTTCATTCTAATTTGATTAAATCCTAAATGAAGATCCAACTTGGTGCAGTAAATTGATCCAAGCAATTGATCCAATAATTCATCAATGACAGGATTGGGAAATTTATCTTTAATAGCGTGCTTGTTGAGTTCCCTATAATTTGGACACATGCACCATGATCCATCCTTCTTGTGCACCAATACTACTAGAGTAGAGAAAGAACTTTGACTAGGTTGAATTATACCATCCTCTATCATGTATGCAACCATATGTTCAATTTCACTCTTTTGGGCATAGGGATATCTGTAAGGCCTGATGTTTGGAGGAATAATTTTTGGAATCAAATGAATAGAATGATCATGATCACGAATAGGTGGGAGGCCTTTGGGAGTCTAAAATACCTTGGAATGATTGTCCAAGAATTTTTGGAGATATGGAGAAATAGATGATTTCAATGTGGGAACCTCTAGCGAACATAATTGTGCAATTACGCATCATTGTTATTTATTTAGAAGATTTGTCATTTCATTAGAGTTGATTATCTTTCTTGGTTTCCTTGCGATACCCCTTAATTCAACTTCCTTTCCTTCCAAAAAAAATTTCATGAAAATTTCTTGAAAATTAAAATCTATCGTACCCAAATATTGTAGCCATTGGACTCCTAGTACAACATCTGCACCACCCATTGGAATGGAAAGAATTGGGATATTCAATACACATTATCCCATAGATAGCTTGATATTATGGCACTTTCTAGAGAAATTTATGGTTCCTCCACTTGAAACCATCACTTGACACTCTGGTGCTGGATATAGGAAGCAATTCAATTCCTTGGCTATCTTACAATGAACAAAATTATGGGTACTACCCGAATCAATCAACACTATTACCTTTTTCTTCTTGATATGTCCTTCTATCTTGATAGTTTGAGGAGTGGTAATTCTGATCAATGCATTACAAGATATGGTCGGATTCATTTCTTTCTCTAGGGTTTTTTCCTAGTGTATATCCTCTTCTTTTGACGTTTCTTGTTCCTTTTCTTCCTCCTCTTCACAGTCTATGTAAGATAATTTCTTCTCAATGCACTTATGACCTTTAGTGTATTTTCGATCACAACTGTCACAAAGCCCTTTTGCTATTTTTTCTTCCAATTCTTGTGGTGTCAACCTTGTAGGTTGTGGAAGGCTAGGGGCAACAACACTTCCATATTTATAATTGAGTGGTAGGCTTCCTTGTTGCCATAATTTTTCTTTCCATTTTTCTTGCCAACTTGAATTCCTTATCTAATGAATTATGTTCCCAAAGGCGAACCTCATGTTGGATTTTACCCTTTAAAGTCCCTATGAACACATCAATCCTATGCTCCTATGGAATATATTCTACCCTTATATTCAATTTTTGGAAGATCTCAACATGCTCCATCATTGAACCCTTTTGTTTGAGAGTTATCAATTGGCTAAAAGAGTTGGTTCTTTTTGCATCCTCATAATGTGCTATCATTTCTTCCGTAAAAATTGCTTAAGTGACAATTTGTTTACGATATCAAAGGCATCAATACCATAAAAACCGATTTGGTTCTAAATGTAAATTTGCAATGCGTACCTTTTGTGTGTTTTTCCAATTATGGAGATCGAAATATTGGTCCATCTGTAGTATCCATGTTACGGGATCCTTGCCATCAAACTTCCTCATATCAATCTTTGGAACATCATGGGTCTTCAATCCAATGTTAGAGTCTATGAAATCATGATTAACATTTCTTTTGTTCTCATTATGAGTTTCCTCTACTACCTTTTCACCACTAGGAAGCATTTCTTGTAGCAACTTTTCCAAACCTCCTTTGAAACCTTCCATGTCTTTCTTCAAATATTCAATGTTTAATTCTAAACCATCCATCTTAGCTTCCACACCTTTCTTTAAACCATCCATCTTAGCTTCCACATCTTTGTTTAAACCATCCATCTTAGCTTCAACACAATCCATCTTAGATTTTGTGCCTTTCTTTAAACCGTCCATCTTAGCTTCAGTTACTTTTTGTGAGAGTGAAATTTGTTGCACTTGGTCTCATAATTTTGATATATCATGTTGCATTTCTTCCTCTTCTTCATGAGGCATGCTAGAGATTTCAAGTTTCTTACTGGGTGTTTCCATTTTCTTTCTTCATGGTATCAATTAATGATAATTATGACTCACTATGCCCTTTGAATTCCTTCAAACTATTTTTTCAAACCAAACTTATGCAAAATTAAAAAAAACTACACACAATTTTTCGCTTTATAGGAGCTTGATATTGAATCTGTTGTATCTCTGTAATTAAGGATCTGCAAGGTCTAAAATTTCATCCTCTGTTATCCCTCTCTATCCTCTTTCCAACCCCACAAGTCTGATCAAGATCGGATTCTCCAAGGAAGCATTATGTTGAATCTTCCATGATGACCTGATTATAGACTAGTTCAAAAGAGAGAAATTGTACGAAGTTCCACATGTCATTGTTTCAACCTTAGGGCTTGAAACCGATACAAAGAACACTAATGGCCATCCTCTTTCTGTAACTTGTTACGAAATTTCAATCCGATGCTCAGAGAGAAATTTAGGATGATTTTCCCTAGGTCACCTGTTTGAGATATAATTTGGGAGCCTCCAAAAATCGTAACTTCCTTGGATCATATCTCCGAAATATAGTGAGACAAAATCTGAAATTTGTACCCCATGTTCATCAAGGTTTCAGATCAAATGGGTTTTAATTGTAGCTTCTAAAAAATCATAGAAAAAATTTTATTGTGAAAATTCCATGATGACCTGTTTGAAGTAGCAAAACCCTAGAATCCAGAGCTCTGATACCAATTGTTATGCAACCAGCTCACAAAATAGAAGAAAAGATATATCAACAACTTCAAAATCAACCTCTTCAAAAGGGAAACCTCCTTTAAATTACACAAATGAACAATTATTGGGTGATACAAATGACAAGACCTCCTTTCTATATATAGGAGTCTAAGGGGTCACAATATAATCAAAGCTGACATAACAATAATAATACAAGGGCACAACAATAACAATAGTGGGCTTCTATGGGGCACAATAATAACAATATGGAGACAATAGATACACAACAATAACAATAAGGGCTACAATAACAATAGTAATGGGGGAATCACTAGTATTATAGGGACCTAAAATATTCTACTCAATATTTGGAGTTGGAAACCATTACTCATTCATGAAATATGTGGAGGAATTACCTCATGGGAACGAGGTTTGAGTTAAGAACTTACCACAGTGGGTTATAGAATTTTTTTGAACAACCACATTTAAATGCCAAACAAATTGAATGGATGGAATTTTTGGCTGTTTATATCTTTGAAATTAAGAATATAAAGGGGAAGGAAAGTGGCTAACAAACTCATAAGGAGGGTGCATGCCATGCATGCTACAACCATAAGGACATGCAAATCTAATATAAAAATCAGAATTTTCGATGTTGGGAATTTAGATAAGAAATACATGGAAATAAAAAATAACCTACAATAAGGTGGAGTGCTACCCAAATACAAGGATTATGAAATGAAAGAAAATGTCTTTCTTTTCTATAAAGGTAAGATTTATGTGTCAAATTTCCAAGGGATGAAAAAGTTAGTGTTGGGTGATTTGAATGGAAAATGGCATCAACCCATGGTATTCATCCACCTATGGAATTTACCCATGGTATTGTAAGTGACATCCACCCATGGTATTTATCCACCCATGGTATTGTAAGTGACATCCACCCATGGTATTCATTCACCCATGGTATTTTCCCATGGTATTGCGACATCCACCCATGGTATTCATTCACCCATGGAATTGATCCCTAGTATTGTGACATCCACCCATGGTATTCATTCACCCATGGAATTGACCTGTGGTATTGTGACATCCACCCATGGTATTCATTCACCCATGGAATTGACCCGTGGTATTGTAACTGAAAAATACTATAAGTAACAAGTCGCATTTTGTAAAAGGACAGATTGTTCGCCACAATGTAGCCTTTATAGTTATTATCGGTTTTAATAAAAAGTTTCTTTGTGGTTTTATTTACTGTGTGTTCTGTCATTTTCTTTCTAACATTGCGATTCTTCAGATCTTGCGGGCCTCCCCCACAAGATCCATTTCAATCTTTAGATCTTCAGAAGAGGGTTTTATGTGGTTAACTGATAACCATGATGAACAAAGATCTGAGGATAGAGATGCCCTGTAATGCTTGTGACCAACTATGATACTGACAGTGTGCGGCCTAGCAAATGGAATTTGATGAAGTGTGGGTTTGTGGATGACCCATAACCATGATGAAGATCCAAGGATAGAGATACCCTGTAATGCTTACGACCAACTGTGATACTGACAGTGTGCAGCCTAGCAAATGGACTTCGATGAAGTGTGGGTTTGTGGATGACCCATAACCATGACAAAAGAAGATATGAGGATAGAGATACCCTGTAATTCTTGTGACCAAATATGATGCTAACAGTGTGCAGCCTAGCAAATGGAATTTGATGACAAGGATTTTGTGTGGTTGACCCATAATTGTGATGTTGGTTGTTTATGAAGTAGCAGGTGCCTACATAGCTTGGTGTGGGAGGGAATTTCTCCAAAGAACCCAAGCCGAATGCTGCTATGATGAAACTAATGAATGTGAAGTAGGTTCCTACTAAAGTGGAGTCGGAGGGCATGTCTCCAAAGGGAACCCACTCCGAATGTTACTCCAGAATTAAAATGGACATAACTAGGTCAATATAACTCAGAATATTTATTATAACATGTTTTTGGAAACAAAAGGACCAATTTGCATCTTCCCATGTGTTGGACATCCTTATATGGACACTCTAGAATCTCATATTCATGCTGCAACTTTTTTGCCATTACAAAAGTTCTGAAAAAATCGCTGAAAAAATGGAGCAATTTTTCGAGAGGAGCTCAGATCTACAATCACTTTTACGAAATTCTATACCAAAATTGCAAAAAAAAAAAGATAGGAAAGTCGTCATCCATGAATTGCCATCAGAAACATTTCTGCAACATAAATTATTTTAAATCAGCAATATCTCCCTCATCCAGACTCTGATTCGGCCAATTTTGTTTTTGAAATTGGGTATTATTTCGCAAGGAATCTAGATATGTTATTTTTTTTTGTAAAATTTGCACCAAAATTTCAGATCTAATCTGCAAACTCGCCACCCAAAAACATTCCTGCAAAAAAATGAAAAAATAAGAATTATTCCCACTTGGCCCAAGAAAATTCTTTGTGGAGGATGTAGCACATGCCTAAAGTCTGTTGAATATTGCTGCAAAATTTGAAACTTAAATATGCATCAAACCCTCATTCCCATGGAATCACAACGTGCTCTAATACCACTGATCTGGATCTTGGGGGGAGACCCCCGAGGTTTGAAGATTGAAATGGATCTTGTGGGGGAGGCCCACAAGATCTGAAGAATTGCAATGCTAGAAAGAAAATGACAGAACACAGAGTAAATAAACCCACAAAGAAACTTTTTATTAAAATTGATAATAACTATAAAGGCTACATTGTGGCGGACAATATGTCCCTTTACAAAATGTGACTTGTTACTTATAGTATTTTTCAGTTACAACACCACGGGTCAATTCCATGGGTGGATGTCACAATACCACGGGTCAATTCCATGGGTGAATGAATACCATGGGTGGATTTCACAATACCACGGGTCAATTCCATGGGTGAATGAATACCATGGGTGGATGTCGCAATACCATGGGAAAATACCATGGGTGAATGAATACCATGGGGGGATGTCACTTACAATACCATGGGTGGATGCCACTTACAATACCATGGGTAAATTCCATAGGTGGATGAATAACATGGGTGGATGAATACCATGGGTTGATGCCATTTTCCATTCGGATCATTGGGTGAGATGCATAGAGCACCTTATGTTGGGCACCCAGGGTATCAAAAACAATATCAACAATGAAAAAGAAATACTTTTAGCAAGGTATGAAGAAAGAAGTGGTTGATTATATTGCCAAGTGCTTGAACTTCCAAAAGGTTAAATTTGAGCATAGGTACCCAACAATGTTGCTACAAATAATACCCATTCCTAAGTGGAAAAGGGAAATTTTATCCTTGGATTTTATTACATATCTAACCATAACATTGAAGCAACATGATTCCATCATGGTTGTGGTGGAAAAATTCACCAAGGCTTCCCACTTCATTCAAATGAAGTAAATGCACAAGGAAACCATTGTTGTTGAGATTTTCATGAGGGAAATTTATGAGGCTGAATAGTGTGCCCAAGGAAATTATTTCATACAGATATCCCAAGTTTATATCCAATTTTCAGACATGCATATTTAAGGGATTTGGGACTTATTTAAATTTTAGTAAAACATGCCATCCAAAGTTGGATGGTCAAACAGAAAGAGTTAATTAGATCATTGAAGACATGTTGAGAATGAATGGGATGGACAAACCATCAAAATGGGAATAATATCGCACTTGGTGGAGTTTGCTTATAATAATGAGTACCAAGCATTTTTTTAGATGAACGCATTTAAAGCCTTGTATGGTAGGAAATGCAACACACCAATGAGTTGGGAAAATCTAGTGGATAGGGCCATTGTTGGTTTGGATTTACTCATGGAAACAAAAGAGCAAGTGGAAAAAAGTAAATAGAATTTGAAGGCCTCCTAGGGAAGACATAACATTTATTCAAATAAGAACAAGTCAAAAAGGGAGTTCAAAATTGGTGAGCATGTCTTTTTGAGGGTTAAGGTAAGGAAAATTTCCTTGAAATTGGGCAACCGTGCAAAGTTGGTAGCGAAATATTATGGACCATTTGAGATATTGGAAAGGATTCATTCAATTCCATATAGGATTGTATTACCAACATCCATGCGCATTCATAATGTTATCCATGTCTTATTTCTTAGAAAGTAAATTCCTAATGCTAATCATTTGATTGATTGAATATGATTCATGTGGATCCCAAGGGAGACTTTTAGGTCCAACCCATTTAGATTTTGGATAATAAATTCAAGGTTCTTCGGAATCGATCCATCACCTTGGTAAAGGTGCAATGTACCCATTTCAGCCCTAAAGATGCAACAAGAGAGCATGAGTATGTGATTAGGGAGGAATACCCTCATCTTTTTGAATAATTTGTTGTATATATGTGTTTATATATTTCATTGAAGATAGTGCCTAAACAAGGGGGAGGGGAATGTAACCCCCTTGTTTGACCCCCATAATGTAAATAAAATGTATATGCAGACAAGGCTAATGAGTTGAGGAGATATTTTGAGGGTCATTGTGCCCATGTGCATGTGTATATATGTGTTATGGGGGGCATTGTACCCATGTGCGTGAATGTTATGCATTTTGGGGCTAGTATGCCCATGTAAACATGTTTTATATTTTGAGACTAGAAGGTCTAGTAAAGTAATTATGTAACACATGCACATTAATAAAATATAATGGTTGCACATGGTAATTACAAAACAAGAATGGGAGGCTGAGACTCCATGGATGGGTAAAAGTGGAACTTATGATTTAATAATCATAAAATGCTCCCATGAAAAATAACAAAAGTCCATTAAGGGATTAGGGTTCAAGTGGTAGAAAAGAGGCATGTTTATCACTATGAATGGATTATGCAAGGGGATCCTTCTACATAGGATTCATATACCTGGAAATAATTCTTATTTAAGGATTTTGGAAATATGGGCATGGAAGCATGGTGAGAATGATGAAATGAAATATTGTAAGGGTACTTGGAAGACCCATGAGGGCAGTGGAGCTACAAGAAGCCATAGGACTATTGGTTGGAGACTATTATATTTAGTAACTTGGTTGTGCAAGGCTTGGAAGGGTATCTAGAAGATCCATGAGGGAAGTGGAACTCCTGGAAGCCATGGGACTACTGGTTGGAGGATTTCAGGTTTTACACATTGGTTGTGTGAAGGCCTGGAAGGGTACCTAGAAGGCCTACGAGGGAAATGGAACTCCTAGAATCCATAAGAATATTGGTTGGAGGTTGACAAGTTTAGTACCTTGGCTATGTGTGTAGAAAATTTGAATAATATGACACATATTCACAGAGATTATCCTGATTATACACTTATAAGCGGAACATGCATAATACATAACCTCCTCTACGTTGATCATCAATTTACAGAAGCAGAAACATTCACAGGCGCAGATAGAAGCATCAATCAAACTCATTAACACAGTATGTATCCCGGGGAAAGAATCTCGCTAAAAACCCCACACTATCTGTATATTATATTGATTGAATCATGTAACATTACAAAGTACAATGCTTATCACAAGAAATCCAGTACCAGCTCCACCTGTTACACACAATACAGCTAAGATCTGATCTCCAAATCTATTCCACTGCTTTCCTGCCTCCACTGCTCAATACCTGCTTAAGAACTGATGAGAATGGCTCACCAAACTCGTTTTTCACCTGCAAAATAGTCACTCACACTTTGTTGGACGTGATAACAAGCTATAATGTGGGCAAATACGTGAGCAAACTCATTGGCATACTCAATCCCTTGATTGTACAAGATCTGGTGCACAACTATAGTCACAACTGATAGCAATCTGATTCTCTACCACCTGTCCCTGTTGAACTGAACATGCACTGACATGCAACTGAGTTAACTGATGTATTCATTAGTTGTATTATGAGTTAATAACTTGTGAATTAATTAATAACTAATTCACCCAACTCATCTCTAGTCTATTTGCCAATTAGACTAAATACAACCAGTTTAACAAAGCTAAACTGAACACAACTCCATCAACTCCACAATCAACTCCACCAAACTCAACTGATTGAGTTCTAACTGAAGTCATGCATGCAACAACTCAACTAACTCATACGAAAAGCGTATTTCCTTCTGACAACTGCATGCTCCACCTCTGTAGCTCAAACTGAAGTGCTCCAAGAGAATAAGATTAAGTTTATAGTCCAAATATTATTGTGAGATAATAATATTTGACTTTTCTATTTTTGACAGCCAGTCTAAAAATAGACTTTGATCACTCACACTGTGATCACTCAGACTTTGATCAAAAATAGAAGTCCATCTATTTTTCCCAACTTGATCAATCATCCATAAACAACAACCTGCAATCCATATACATGATCCATATGTCTAAAAATAGACATAGTCTAAAAATAGACTTGCGCCAAAAATAGCATGCGGGCCCACTTAGTGAAGGCGACTCTTTTCACTAAGCTCCATCATCTTGTTGCAATCTCAACACTCCCTCTCGACAAGATATGGATTATCAGCAACCCCTATCCTGCCTCGGTGGTACTCGAATTTGCTCCTGGTGAGAGCCTTCGTTAGAATATCAGCATCCTGATCCTCCGTTGGAATGTACGAAAGTAACATGATCCTCCGCTGCACACAATCTCTGATATGATGGTACCTGATGTCAATATGTTTAGATCTATCATGAAATACAGGATTAGCCGAGAGTTTAATGCAACTATGGTTATCACAGTAAATCACAGTAGGATCCAAATGAGAACCGAACAAACCAACCAGGATCTTCCTCATCCATATAGCCTCGCATGCAGCCAAACTTGCTGCCATATACTTGGCCTCCGCTGAACTGAGTGCCATGGATCTCTGTTTCTTGCTGTACCAAGAAACTGCTGTCGATCCAATACTGAAGACCCCTCCTGATGTGCTCTTTCTGTCCGTTGGGCTCCCTGCCCAATCTGCATCCGTGAAGCCACATAGCTTCACCTCATCCTCCTGTCTGTACCACAAACCATATCCTGATGTGCCTCTCAAGTAGCGTAATACATGCTTGCCCGCCTTCCAAAAGAGCTTGGTAGGCTTAACCATAGCTTGTGAAAGTTGGTTAACTACATAGCATATATCAGGTCGTGTATTGACCAAATACATTAGCGACCCCACCAACTGTCAATAAATAGTGGCATCCACTTCTTCTCCCGAAGTGGCATCCTCCTTCCTCCAACCTCCAGGAAGAGGAGTATCAACAGGCTTGCAGACATGCATGTTGAACTTCTCCAGTATCTCCCGAGCATACTTGCCCTGAGAAACAAACAGTCCACCACTGCGCTGCCATATTTCCAATCCCAGGAAATAGTGAAGGAGGCCCAAATCCTTCATCTCAAACTCTGTAGCAAGATCCTTCTTGCATGACAGTATCAACAGCTCATCACCCGTTAGAATCAAATCATCAACATACAGTACAATGATAAGCAACTTACCCTCCACCATAATCTGGTATAGGTTCGGATCCGCCTCGCTCTTGGAGAATCCAAGTCCTGTGAAATAGCTGTTTATCCATGTGTACCAAGCACGTGGTGCTTGCTTCAACCCATACAACACTCTCTTGAGCCTGCACACATGCGACTCGCTGCTGAAGACTTCAAAGCCTTCGGGTTGCTCAATGTACACCTCCTCCTCAATGACTCCATTGAGGAACGCAGTCTTCACATCCATCTGATGAATGTGCCATCACATCTGCGCTGAGAGAGCAAGAATCGTCCGTATGGAAGAATACCTTGCGACAGGTGCAAAGGTCTCCTCAATATCGATCCCCTCGATCTGTGAAAAGCCTCGGGCAACAAATCTTGCCTTGTACTTCTCCACACTCCCGTCAGCTGCCTGCTTAACTTTGTAGATCCATCTCGAACCCACCACTGATTTCCCTTCCGGTCTAGGAACAATCTCCCATGCACTGTTTCTGACAATAGAATCATACTCTTCCACCATGGCGTCTACCCATGCGGGATCCTCCACAGCTTCCTCGAAAGAGGATGGCTCAGTCACAACACACTTGCTCATAAGAGCCATGTATCCAGTGTACCGATCAGGTGACTGTTTCTACCTGCGTTGGGCTGTAGGTGGTCCTACAACTTTCTCTGCATCTTGAGCGAGTCACTCAGCTTCTGTCAAGCACTTTCGCCCTCTGATGGTTGGCGCTGCATGAGTGGTCTCTTCCACTCCATGAACCTCGTCCTGTGGCTGATCCACGTCCTGAAGCTCATCCTTAGGAACTAATATCTCCTCATCTGCATGCAAGTGTAGCTCCCTCTCAAGCGAACACTTCATGGCTTTCTCCTCCTGAAATTTTATATCTCGTCGCATAACAGTTTTACCACTGTTTGGAAAATACACACGATAGTTGTGGGGCGTATCAGTGTACCCCACAAATATCCCAACCTCTGCAGTCGGCTCCAACTTCTTCCTGGCATCCTTCGTCACATGCATGTAAACGTTAGCACCAAAAATCCTCAAATGAGAAAGATAAGGCTTCTTAGCAGAATAAGTCTCCTTAGGTGTACTCATGCAAAGTATCCTATGAGGACAGCGGTTCTGCACATAAACTGCTGTATTGCATGCTTCCGCCCACAAGTGAAGGGGTAGGCCCTGATCATGCAACATTTCCCGTGCAGCACCCACAATCGTTCTGTTCTTCCGCTCAGCTACCCCATTCTGCTGTGGGTTATGGGGAGCTATGAGCTCTCTACGAATCCCTTCTGTCTTGTAGAAATCCTTGAACTCGTTCGAGATGTATTCACCACAATTATCGCTCCTAAGAGCCTTCACCTTCTTCCCCGAATCCTTCTCGACCAGTGCTTTGAATTCACAGAACTTTGAATATGTCTCACTCTTATTCTGCATGAAGAAGATCCAGCACTTATGAGAGAAATCATCATAAAAAATCACATAATACCTGTGTTTTTCTGTCGAAGCAACTGAGAAAGGTCCCCACACGTCTGTGTGAATTCTCTCAAGGATTGTCGTGGCGCGACTATCCTTCTCGTGAAAGGTGGCTTTCACAAACTTCCCCAAAGTACGCCCCTTGCACTGATCTGACTGCACAAGTGTGCCTTTAGGAAGCCCTGTAGTGATCTGCTGCAGTATCTTCAAGGCTCCATGGTGAAGGTGACCCAATCTCCTGTGCCACAACTCACCATCATCCCGGCTCACCAATCCTTCTGCCTTGCCTGCCATTGCTGCGCATCCATCTACATGCAACTGATAAAGGTTCCTCACTCGAACCCCTATCTTCCGGGTCTCACCAGTTGTCTTGCTGCGCAGGAAGGCCTTTCCCTCGCTGAAAACAACATCATACCCCTTGTCTTCTAACATCGCCACTGAGATGAGATTCTTCTTCAATCCTGGAACATGCATGACTTCCTTCAATACAAAGGGTTTACCGGACTCCCTCTCAAAGGAAATGGTACCGATACCGGTCGCACTGTATCTACCATCATCGCCCATCTCGATGTGCACTCCAAGATATTTGTCCTCCAGATCAGAGAACAAATCTCTATCTCCCGTCATGTGAAAAGACGCACCACTGTCCAAGAACCACACTGATCCCATCACACTTGAAACCAAGCATGCGATCAATGAAAATTCAAGCTCAAACTGAGAAGCTAAGGCCTCTACCCCTGCAGATCCAACAGCTTGCTTGTTCTTCTTCTTCTGCGGACAATTTGTGGCATAGTGTCTGTGCTGGTGACAGTGAAAACACTTCACCTTGGACATATCCTGCTTCTTGCCTTTCGCACCAGACTCAGAAGCTTTCTTTCTCTTCCCTTTCTTTGCTTTGGCAGCCAAAGCGCAATTCTCTTCATCAGATACCTTTGATGAAGATCCATTCTCACCTTTATTGTTACTGAGTTCCTCCTTGAGCGCCAGGTCGCTCTTGCTTTGGAATAACATTCGCAATCCATTGAAAGACATTTCAATAACACTGCTGCAAATTCGAATTCCACCAGCTACCAACTCAACTGCTTCCGATCTAGAATTCGTGAGAACAAAATATTTCTCGTACAGAGATTGACTGTATGGGATTTTACCGAATATTTCACCTTCCAAAGGAAGGATGAATCCAGAGGCTACCTGGCCCGATTACAGGCTCTGCCTAGAGAAATAGAATGTAAACACTTCCTGAATAGTAGATCTGATGATCAATAGCTCCGATACCATGTAGAAACGTTTTCTACAATTATCTAGCTCGCTCTAATACCATGTAGAAATTTTGAATAATATGACACATATTCAACGAGATTATCTTGATTATACACTTATAAGCGGAACATGCATAATACATAACCTCCTCTACGTTGATCATCAATTTACAGAAGCACAAACATTCACAGGCGCACATAGAAGCATCAATCAAACTCATTAACACAGTATGTATCCCGGGGAAAGCATCTCGCTAAAAACCCCACACTATCTGTATATTATATTGATTGAATCATGTAACATTACAAAGTACAATGCTTATCACAAGCAATCCAATACCATCTCCACCTGTTACACACAATATAGCTAAGATCTGATCTCCAAATCTATTCCACTGCTTGCCTGCCTCCACTGCTCAATACCTGCTCAAGAACTGATGAGAATGGCTCACCAAACTCGTTTTTCACCTGCAAAATAGTCACTCACACTTTGTTGGACGTGAGCACAAGCTATAATATGGGAAAATACATGAGCAAACTCATTGGCATACTCAATCCCTTGATTGTGCAAGATCTGGTGCACAACTATAGTCACAACTGATAGAAATCTGATTCTCTACCACCTGTCCCTGTTGAACTGAACATGCACTGACATGCAACTGAGTTAACTGATGTATTCATTAGTTGTATTATGAGTTAATAACTTGTGAATTAATTAATAACTAATTCACCCAACTCATCTCTAGTCTATTTGCCAGTTAGACTAAATACAACCAGTTTAACAAAGCTAAACTAAACGCAACTCCATCAACTCCACCAAACTCAACTGATTGAGTTCTAACTGAAGTCATGCATGCAACAACTCAACTGACTCATAAGAAAAGCGTATTTCCTTTTGACAGCTGCATGTGCCACCTCTGTAGCTCAAACTGAAGTGCTCCAAGAGAATAAGATTAAGTTTATAGTCCAAATATTATTGTGAGATAATAATATTTGACTTTTCTATTTTTGACAGCCAGTCTAAAAATAGACTTTGATCACTCACACTTTGATCACTCACACTTTGATAAAAAATAGAAGTCCATCTATTTTTCCCAACTTGATCAATCATACATAAACAGCAACCTGCAATCCATAGACATGATCCATATGTCTAAAAATAGAGATAGTCTAAAAATAGACTTGCGCCAAAAATAGCATGCGGGCCCACTTAGTGAAGGCAACTCTTTTCACTAAGTTCCATCATCTTTTTGCAATCTCAACACTCCCTCTCGACAAGATATGGATTATCAGCAACCCCTATCCTGCCTCGGTGGTACTCGAATTTGCTCCTGGTGAGAGCCTTCGTCAGAATATCAGCATCCTGATCCTCCGTTGGAATGTACGAAAGTAACATGATCCTCTGCTGCACACAATCTCTGATATGATGGTACCTGATGTCAATATGTTTAGATCTATCATGAAATACAGGATTAGCTGAGAGTTTAATGCAACTCTGGTTATCACAGTAAATCAAAGTAGGATCCAAATGAGAACCGAACAAACCAACCAGGATCTTCCTCATCCATATAGCCTCGCATGCAGCCAAACTTGCTGCCATATACTTGGCCTTCGCTGAACTGAGTGCCACGGATCTCTGTTTCCTGCTGTACCAAGAAACTGTTGTCGATCCAATACTGAAGACCCCTCCTGATGTGCTCTTTCTGTCCGTTGGGCTCCCTGCCCAATCTGCATCCGTGAAGCCACATAGCTTCACCTCATCCTCCTGTCTGTACCACAAACCATATCCTGATGTGCCTCTCAAGTAGCGCAATACATGCTTGCCCGCCTTCCAGAAGAGCTTGGTAGGCTTAACCATAGCTTGTGAAAGCTGGTTAACTGCATAGCATATATCAGGTCGTGTATTGACCAAATACATCAGCGACCCCACCAACTGTCGATAAACAGTGGCATCCACTTCTTCTCCCGAAGTGGCATCCTCCTTCCTCCAACCTCCAGGAAGAGGAGTATCAACAGGCTTGTAGCCATGCATGTTGAACTTCTCCAGTATCTCCCGAGCATACTTGCCCTGAGAAAAAAATAGTCCACCACTGCGCTGCCATATTTCCAATCCTAGGAAATAGTGAAGGAGGCCCAAATCCTTCATCTCAAACTCTGTAGCAAGATCCTTCTTGCATGACAGTATCAACAGCTCATCACCGGTTAGAATCAAATCATCAACATACAGTACAATGATAAGCAACTTACCCTCCACCACAATCTAGTATAGGTTCGGATCCGCCTCGCTCTTGGAAAATCCAAGTCTTGTGAAATAGCTGTCTATCCGTGTGTACCAAGCACGTGGTGCTTGCTTCAACCCATACAACGCTCTCTTGAGCCTGCACACATGCGACTCACTGCTGAAGACTTCAAAGCCTTCGGGTTTCTCAATGTACACCTCCTCCTCAATGACTCCATTGAGGAACGCAGTGTTCACATCCATCTGATGAATGTGCCATCCCATCTGCGCTGAGAGAGCAAGAATCGTCCGTATGGAAGAATACCTTGTGACAGGTGCAAAGGTCTCCTCATAATCGATCCCCTCGATCTGTGAAAAGCCTCGGGAAAAAAATCTTGCCTTGTACTTCTCCACACTCCCGTCGGCTGCCTTCTTAACTTTGTAGATCCATATCGAACCCACCACTGATTTCCCTTCCGGTCTAGGAACAATCTCCCATGCACTGTTTCTGACAATAGAATCATACTCTTCCACCATGGCGTCTACGCATGCGGGATCCTCCGCAGCTTCCTCGAAAGAGAATGGCTCAGTCACAACACACTTGCTCATAAGAGCCATGTACCCAGTGTAACGATCAGGTGACTGTCTCTGCCTGTGTTGGGTTGTAGGTGGTCCTACAACTTTCTCTGCATCTTGAGCCAGTCGCTCAGCTTCTGTCAAGCACTTTCACCCTCTCATGGTTGGCGCTGCATGAGTGGTCTCTTTCACTCCATGAACCTCGTCCTATGGCTGATCCACGTCCTGAAGCTCATCCTTAGGAACTAATAGCTCCTAATCTGCATGCAAGTGTAGCTCCCTCTCAAGCGAACACTTCATGGCTTTCTCCTCCTGAAATTTTATATCCTGTCGCACAACAGTTTTACCACTGTCTGGAAAATACACACGATAGTTGTGGGGTGTATCAGTGTACCCCACAAATATCCCAACCTCTGCAGTCGGCTCCAACTTCTTCCTGGCATCCTTCGTCACATGCATGTAAACGTTAGCACCAAAAATCCTCAAATGAGAAAGATAAGGCTTCTTAGCAGAATAAAACTCCTTAGGTGTACTCATGCAAAGTATCCTATGAGGACAGCGGTTCTGCACATAAACTGCTGTATTGCATGCTTCCGCCCACAAGTGAAGGGGTAGGCCCTGATCATGCAACATTTCCCGTGCAGCACCCACAATCGTTCTGTTCTTCCGCTCAGCTACCCCATTCTGCTGTGGGTTATGGGGAGCTATGAGCTCTCTACGAATCCCTTCTGTCTTGCAGAAATCCTTGAACTCGTTCGAGATGTATTCACCACAATTATCGCTCCTAAGAGCCTTCACCTTCTTCCCCGAATCCTTCTCGACCAGTGCTTTGAATTCACAGAACTTTGAATATGTCTCGCTCTTATTCTGCATGAAGAAGATCCAGCACTTATGAGAGAAATCATCATAAAAAATCACATAATACTTGTGTTTTTCTGTCGAAGCAACTGAGAAAGGTCCCCACACGTCTGTGTGAATTCTCTCAAGGATTGTCGTGGCGCGACTATCCTTCTCGTGAAAGGTGGCTTTCACAAACTTCCCCAAAGTACACCCCTTGCACTGATCTGACTGCACAAGTGTGCCTTTAGGAAGCCCTGTAGTGATCTGCTGCAGTATCTTCAAGGCTCCATGGTGAAGGTGACCCAATCTCCTGTGCCACAACTCGCCATCATCCCGGCTCACCAATCCTTCTGCCTTGCCTGCCATTACTGCGCATCCATCTACATGCAATTGATAAAGGTTCCTCACTCGAACCCCTATCTTCCGGGTCTCACCAGTTGTCTTGCTGCGCAGGAAGGCCTTTCCCTCGCTGAAAACAACATCATACCCCTTGTCTTCTAACATCGCCACTGAGATGAGATTCTTCTTCAATCCTGGAACATGCATGACTTCCTTCAATACAAAGGGTTTACCGGACTCCCTCTCAAAGGAAATGGTATCGATACCGGTCGCACTGTATCTACCATCATCGCCCATCTCGATGTGCACTCCAAGATATTTGTCCTCCAGATCAGAGAACAAATCTCTATCTCCCGTCATGTGAAAAGACGCACCACTGTCCAAGAACCACACTGATCCCATCACACTTGAAACCAAGCATGCGATCAATGAAAATTCAAGCTCAAACTGAGAAGCTAAGGCCTCTACCCCTGCAGATCCAGCAGCTTGTTTGTTCTTCTTCTTCTGCGGACAATTTGTGGCATAGTGTCTGTGCTGGTGACAGTGAAAACACTTCACCTTGGACATATCCTGCTTCTTGCCTTTCGCACCAGACTCAGAAGCTTTCTTTCTCTTCCCTTTCTTTGCTTTGGCAGCCAAAGCGCAATTCTCTTCATCAGATACCTTTGATGAAGATCCATTCTCACCTTTATTGTTACTGAGTTCCTCCTTGAGCGCCAGGTCGCTCTTGCTTTGGAATAACATTTGCAATCCATTGAAAGACATTTCAACAACACTGCTGCAAATTCGAATTCCACCAGCTACCAACTCAACTGCTTCCGATCTAGAATTCGTGAGAGCAAAATATTTCTCGTACAGAGATTGACTGTATGGGATTTTACCGGATATTTCACCTTCCAAAGAAAGGATGAATCCAGAGGCTACCTGGCCCGATTACAGGCTCTGCCTAGAGAAATAGAATGTAAACACTTCCTGAATAGTAGATCTGATGATCAACAGCTCTGATACCATGTAGAAACTTTTTCTACAATTATCTAGCTCCCTCTGATACCATGTAGAAATTTTGAATAATATGACACATATTCAGAGAGATTATCCTGATTATACACTTATAAGCGGAACATGCATAATACATAACCTCCTCTACGTTGATCATCAATTTACAGAAGCAGAAACATTCACAGGCGCACATAGAAGCATCAATCAAACTCATTAACACAGTATGTATCCCGGGGAAAGCATCTCGCTAAAAACCCCACACTATCTATATATTATATTGATTGAATCATGTAACATTACAAAGTACAATGCTTATCACAAGAAATCCAGTACTAGCTCCACCTGTTACACACAATACAGCTAAGATCTGATCTCCAAATCTATTCCACTGCTTGCCTGCCTCCACTGCTCAATACCTGCTCAAGCACTGATGAGAATGGCTCACCAAACTCTTTTTTCACCTGCAAAATAGTCACTCACACTTTGTTGGACGTGAGCACAAGCTATAATGTGGGCAAATACGTGAGCAAACTCATTGGCATACTCAATCTCTTGATTGTGCAAGATCTGGTGCACAACTATAGTCACAACTGATAGCAATCTGATTCTCTACCACCTGTCCCTGTTGAACTGAACATGCACTGACATGCAACTGAGTTAATTGATGTATTCATTAGTTTTATTATGAGTTAATAACTTGTGAATTAATTAATAACTAATTCATCCAACTCATCTCTAGTCTATTTTCTAGTTAGACTAAATACAACCAGTTTAACAAAGCTAAACTGAACACAACTCCATCAACTCCACAATCAACTCCACCAAACTCAACTGATTGAGTTCTAACTGAAGTCATGCATGCAACAACTCAACTGACTCATAAGAAAAGCGTATTTCCTTCTGACAGCTGCATGTGCCACCTCTGTAGCTCAAACTGAAGTGCTCCAAGAGAATAAGATTAAGTTTATAGTCTAAATATTATTGTGAGATAATAATATTTGACTTTTCTATTTTTGACAGCCAGTCTAAAAATAGACTTTGATCACTCACACTATGATCACTCACACTTTGATCAAAAATAGAAGTCCATCTATTTTTCCCAACTTGATCAATCATCCATAAACAACAACCTGCAATCCATAGACATGATCCATATGTCTAAAAATAGACATAGTCTAAAAATAGACTTGCGCCAAAAATAGCATGTGGGCCCACTTAGTGAAGGCGACTCTTTTCACTAAGCTCCGTCATCTTGTTGCAATCTCAACACTCCCTCTCGACAAGATATGGATTATCAGCAACCCCTATCCTGCCTCGGTGGTACTCGAATTTTCTCCTGGTGAGAGCCTTCGTTAGAATATCAACATCCTGATCCTCCGTTGGAATGTACGAAAGTAACATGATCCTCCGCTGCACACAATCTCTGATATGATGGTACCTGATGTCAATATGTTTAGATCTATCGTGAAATACAGGATTAGCCGAGAGTTTAATGCAACTCTGGTTATCACAGTAAATCACAGTAGGATCTGTTAGCGCTTGGAATTCACCTAGGCTGAGATAGACAAACTCTCAAGGCTACTTCAAACCATTTCACCTCGTAGCTAGCCCTACGAGGTATGAGAAGGCTCTCTCGGGTCAGATTCGGTAGATATTTCAATATGATAAGCTGACCAATTAGGGATAAAGATTTTAGGCTAGTAAATTGATAAGGGAGGTTGATTTAAAGATTTTTGGGGTTTTTGGTGGCAATTGGAGGGAGTGCAATTCAGGGTGCGGGGATTAGGCTCAGTTTTCGCAGGGGGATCTTTGGGGCAAGGTAGGAGTGAGTGCTGATGCCTTAATCTGAGATGGATGATCAGGAATGATAGAGGAGGAGCTAAAGAGGGCAAACAACAACTTTGAATCCTCTTTAGACAGTGGAAAACATAGATATTGAACAAAATTAAAAGCTGAGCATGGCATGCATGAATTCAAACTTTATCACTTCATCTGTTCAATTAGCAGCAAAGAAAGAGATGGAACACATAAACACACTTACAATAACATGTAGAGAACACACTATCAACACAACAATCCACAAGAATCCACAATGATGTCTGCAAAACCCTGGCCTTCCTTTTCCTTAAATTGCAGTAATAGATGTACAATATACAATAATGCTTCTCCCAAAAGAGTCCAACCATGAAAATGAGCAAGAGAAGGCATAATATAGACCATCTAACTCCTTTCCCCACCTCTAGGGGTCGAGCTCAGCTTCCTAGGAGCAGTTTGAACTGATTCTAAACTAAGCACTAGATAATAGGTAGTCAAACAACTTGCCTCTATTACTTAGCTAACTCATCCATGCATTAATTATTCACTTTTTACATCAAGGAAGCTTCTAGAAGGGTAAAGAGAGATAAAATCTATCAATGTGCCATGAAAATTATACATTCATCCATCATCTACAAGTAAAAATCATCAACCAAGGTGAAAACAGTGTTTTCTGGCCTGAAAAGTCAAAACTGCCAAATTCAGCTCGAGTGGTCGCGCCCCCTGCTCGAGTGGTCGCGCCCATTTGCAGCAACTTTTGAGTGGGTTCCACTGGTCCAAATCAGGTGCAAGATGGCTCATTGGAAATCCTGGTCTCTCTAATTTCCATCCCAAGTAGAATTTCTGGATTTGGAGTTGATTTGACCCCTCAAAAGTCAATTCTCCCAATGTCACTTTCTGCAACTCAAAAAGTGGGCAGAAAGTCAAAATTTTGATGTATTTTGAGCTTTTGGAGGCTCAAATCTCAAAATCAGGTTTCTCCCAAGTATAGGTAATTTTAGTCTTTGCATACCCTTTCCAAAAATGTCAACTTTTTGCAATTCCGAGCAATCCTCACGAGTGGTCGCGCGGGGGGTGAGACCACTCCACAGGCAAAAACCTGTAAATTTCCAAAAAATTTCCAAAATGCCCCAAAACTCTCAAAATTTTTTGATTTTGCTGCTGGATGAAGGCTAATGAGTACCATGGTGAGTGAGGGATGCCTCAGCCAAGATACGGAGTGGGTTTGTCCTTTTCTTCTTCTTCTGGGCCTCTGACAGCTTCCTTTGGAGAATTTTCATTTTAGCCTTGCAAACATGCAATCTTGCCCAATAGTGTGTTTTCATGTTGCATAGCAGCTCTTTGTCACGATTTGCCTTCTCCAACAATCTCTCCAAGTGTGCATTCACACTGATAAGCATGGACTCCCGGTCAGCAGGCAATGGGTCACCGGGCCTCCTACGGTTCAAAGTTCGATCATTGCGGATCCTCCATAGCTCATCAAGTTCTTTTTCTTCTTCTAATTGTTTGGTGCGCTGTTCTAGATAAGTGATGGTCCATTGAGCCATTTGGAGCTTTTGCTGCAACACGAGGTTCTCCTCCTCTCTCTGCCTGATAATCTCATAAAAATCTGAAGAAGGAGAGCGGGCATCACGACCAATGAAATCATCATGTGTATCACCAGCTCTCTCATCCTCAATCATGGGCTGCTTGCCCTCCCGTACTGCCTCTGTTGATGAAGAATGCGAGGCCCCTTCCACCTGGTGTGGAGATAACACTCGCTGATCTGAAGAAGATGACGAGACCCCTTCCACCTGCTGTGGAGAAAATACTCGTTGAGCTACTGCAAATAAGGTCCTAGGACCTCTCTGATAGGTGACCCGAGGTGAAGAAGCCACATGTCTCGGAACAATAATCTCGGGCTGGTGTGATGGACCTCCCACCTCATGAATGACCTCTGGCTCTGGCTGTGGCTGTGTGAAGAACTCTCGGGAGATAAAATCTGCCCAAGAAATGCCCTGCTGGCTCAGCTGATGGGAAACAACCAGCTGGATGAGACCATGATGACACAAGCTCCTGAGCTGCTGAGCTGGGGACTACCTCTGAAACACGGACACCATCCTCTGAATATCCTAGAAGAAGTAAACCGGGATGTTCATCATCCTCACTCGGGTAAAGTGCATCAACAGGCGAATGTGACAAGCAAAGACTCGTGAAAACCTTCCCTCACATGTGAAGTAATGCATGATAAGCCGCATGATCGGAGCATACTCCTCTCGGAGGAATTTGAAAGGAAAGTTCCCTGACAAGTTGTGTATGTATGTTGGCCTGACATATGGCTCAAAGTAAACAAAATCCAGCCACTTGCGCTTTGGCCACACCTCACCCACATTGGGTATCCCGGTAGCCAGTGAAATAGCCTCTGGAGAAAACACAAAATTCACCCCTGCAAGGGTGACCTGCCCATCATGAAGGTGTAAAACAAATAACTGGGCCAGCTCCCTATGATGTTGAATCTGTGCAAGCCTCTCGCAAAACTGATAGCATGACATGTACTGAAAGCCAGTCACTGCCAATGGGCAAGCCTGCAACTCTGCCAAGGATGTGGGCTCTTCTCTCTTGTGGTGACCACCCTTGCCACCCTTACGAGGCCTCTGCTGTGTCTCAACCTTCGTGGATGAAGATCGGTCATCACCTTGCTCATTAGTCTCAGTGGTTGACATGATGTTATTGAGCAAGGTGGAACAAATAGGCCAAGATGACTGCTGCCCTGCCTGCAAAAATGCTGAGAAGTATGCTGTTTTCAAGGGGAAAAATCATGAGGGAAATGTTAGGGGAGGGAATTTACATAAGGAAAGGGAAAATATATATAAACAACAGGGAAATTTGAAGGAAATAATCACATAATGTCAAATATATCATTCTATCTCTCATCATTTGCAAATAAATACTTTATTAGGGAAAATAGATGTTATGATCACCAAGGGAAAGGATAATATAAATTTTCATCATGGAAGGAATGAGGGTATGATCATCAAGGTATGAGGTAGCATCAACCACAAGCAATTAACAGGCTGCTCCCTTTTATTTTGTCTTTGAAAGCCTTTCATGAGCATACTCTGTTTTTTTTTTACATGTAAAAATGGCCATTTGATGCTAATGGAAAACAGGGGTTTTGGGTATTTGATCATAGGGGAGGGGAAGGGTTTTTATGACAGTTTGAAAGGGAAAAGGGATATTTTGTATCAAGGGTATTAGGGAGATGGAGGGAGAAAGGAAATTCGGATTTTGGGACTGGGGAACACATTAACAATCTCTGCCAACTATACTTTATAACAGCAGTTCCTTTAACAATGCTGGCAGCTTCATGAATGCTTTTTGTCATAGGTGAAATAAGGTTTCATTTACATGCTTTGACAAAGGGAAAGGGATTTCAATTGCATAGGGACTTTTAGGAAGAGATAGAGCAATTGAATTAGGGTTTTGGTGAAGGGAAGGGTAGAAAAACAGAGTTTTGGGATTAGGGAGATGTATCATGCCCTTGTGCAAACCCTAGCACAACAAACTGTTCCTTTTTGATAGCTAGCAGCTGGTACATTTGATAAACTTTGTCATGATTTTCACACAGCTTCTCACCTTTGATATTTACAGCAAGATGACATTTTTCTTTTGTTTTTTATAAGTCTATGCAAGTTATATTTTTTATTCTGTTTTTGTGTGATTATAAGCACACCTTGTCATCATTTTCTTTTCTTTTTACTATATTTGTTTTCATTCTTTTGCTGTGCAATTTACATATATATTTGCTGTATGACATAGTACTAGGGTTTGGGTAAGTTTGTATGGGAGAAATTAGGATTTGAATAGGGTTTTAGGGAGAAATTGGTTTTTTAGGAAAGTGAATTGGGGTTTAGCATTACTTGCAAATGAGATTGAATAAATTAACACTCTGACATTTGTGCATAATGATGGGAAACCATGGAGGGAAATAAAGGAATAAAAAACCTTGAAGAACAAACAATAACCCTAGCATAATGCTTGCAAAACAAACAATCACTTAACCTATCTTTTCATTAATTTCTCATGATAAAAATGACCATAATCATCCATTGAATCCATGGCACAATTATTAGCAATGCAAAGGAGGCCTACCTCAGAGAATTCACGAGCAATCACAAAAAGTTTTGAAGTTTTGATGCGTTCTGGAGAAAACTGGCCGAGTGGTCGCGCACCAGTCTCGAGTGTTCGCGCCTCGCTCGAGTGGTCGCGCCTGACCAATTTAACAAAGAGAATTGGCGCTGGAGTGGTCGCGCACCTCCCAGGTGGTCGCGCACCCTGGTGGAGTGGTCGCGCACCCTCAAAAAGCCTGAAAACTGCTGAAACTTATCAAATTCGCCCTCTTGCCTCTCTCCTTGTGTTTTCTTGCCTTCAAATGCACAATGAGTCTCTTTTGAGAGGGAATTGGCCTTTATATGCTCACATTTGAAAAAATTAACTTGAAAAACCCACTTTATAATGTTTTCACTTTTGCATTCTTTTTAACACTGTTTTTGAGTTGATTTTGTCCTGAAATTAGCTTTTTGAGGCGTTTGACTCCGTTCTTTTTGCAGGTTGACCATCTGATGGACTGTGGCGAATGAACCAGGGTTGTTGCCGGCACTTTTGAAAACTTTTGAAAATTTCTTTATTTTTACAAATTTCTCATGACCTTGAACTAAAAAACAGGGTTTTTAAATGCAAGGCATCAAATGACCTATAGCTGATGAAAATAACAATGAAACATATGTACATACCTCCTTCTGGCTTGCTGGGCACTCACTGAACTTGAACTCATGACCTTGCAGTGATTTTGACTCAAAACCCTAGACCTAAGACCTGGGACCTCTAGACAAAAATAAACATGACTCAATTTCATTGTGGTATGACATGACTCAATTTCATTGTGGTATGACCTGATCCAGCAAAGCCAAGAAGGGAACAAAGACCAGCCCTCCATTCAGTTTTATGGCATGCCTAGCGGGATGCAAAACTGACACTAATGAGACACCTACCTATGCATATGCAAAGAGCTATTGATCACTGATGGAGGGCTCAAGACCGACACTAACATTGGCTCCAATGGGGATGGCAGCTCCTTGGAGGTGCCAAGAACCTCAGACCTCTTGGGAGAGCAGACCAGTGCCTTATTCATTGGGCAATGGAGTCAACTAGTACAAATATAACCATACTCGAACAGACTTTATTTGACTTCGATTATAAGCTGAAAACTTTCAAAGGACTATGACTCAAACAAACTGATTTTTACAGAAAATAAACAAACTGAAAACCTCACACCAACCAATCTTCATCCTCGGAATTATAGCCTTCACTGCGGGCCCCAAACCAAGGCTGAGAGATCAGTTCACACTTGCTGTAGTAAAGTAAAATGATATATACAATGAAGATGACTTAGAGCAGCATTGCTCAAGCATGATATCTCTTGAGAAGCCGGCCATTCACCGACCCACCGGGACATTCATCACCATTCAACTCTTTGAGAATGAAAGCATTAGGACCACGATATGCAGCAATCTTATAAGGACCTTTCCATAAATTATCAAATTTACTGTGCTTACCTTTGTCCTCGTTTCGAGCATCCCATCTCAAAACAACATCCTCTAGCTGAAAATTTTCCAACTTTGCCTTCTTATCATAGATTTTCTTGATACGTTCTTGCAGCTTTAAAGAGTTTTGGAGAACTTCTTCCCTTGTTTGCTGTAAGTGGACCATTTGATTGATTCTCCGTTGCATTGGATCCATATCTTCTCCCGTTTCTTGAAGTAATTTCGCGACCGGTACACTAAGTGATGTTGGAAAGACTGCATCAACTCCGTATACAATCTCAAATGGCGACATTCCAATGGACTTCTTTTGGCTCACCCGATCAGCCCATAATGCATTGACCAACTTCTTGTGCCAACTTTTCTTGTTAATTTCCAGCATCTTCTTGATAATGTTCACTAGTGAATTATTTGATGATTCGGCCAGCCCATTACCTTGCGGATGATAAGCGGTGGAGTGACCCAAGCTGATGTTGTACTTATAGCAGAAATCAACCATCTTATTGGACTTAAAGGCAGCTGCATTATCTGTGATTATTTTGAATGGACAACCGAAACGTGACAAGATATTAGTTTCAAGAAAAGAGATAATTACCGAATCTGTTGCCTGCCGAGTAGGAATTGCCTCTATCCACTTTGTGAAGTAATTAGTGGCAGTCAAGATCCATCTATGCTGCCCGGACGAAGCTGGATGGATTTCACCAATGAAATCAAGGCCCCACTGCTGAAATGTCACACTAATCTCCACCGGTTTGAGAGGCAATGGCTGCAACTTTTGTTTTCCTTGAAATATTTGGCACTCATGGCAGCTCTTTACCGCTTTGTACACATCAGAAAAAAGAGAAGGCCAATAAAAACCAGCTCGCAAAATCTTGTTGGCTGTAGTTTTCCAAAATAAATGACCTCCACAGTCACCTTTATGGAAGTCTTCTACCGTCGCTTTTGCTTCCTCTTCAACCAAACAATTTAGCAAGATGCCCCCGGGATCTTTCCAATACAATGCTGATTTCATAATGCAAAATTTAGCAGCCTTTAATTTCAAAGTCCTCTCTTTGTTTTTCGACATTCCAGGAGGCGCGGACACATTCTGAAGTACATACACTATATCAGCATACCAAGGAGAATTAATAAAAATATCTGATACCTGAACCGCTGAATTTTCTCCTTCACCATCGGATAAGGCAGCGATCAAGTTGATATCAAGGGCATGAAGGTTTGTTTCAGCCATTAGTTTAGCAAGTCCTTGTCCTTTAATCAGCTTGGTGGGCTTGATTTCAACATCATATTCTAAGAGAGCAGCAATCCATTTACCTCTCCTACCTTCCGGCTCTATTTGTACCAAGACATCCTTTACCGCTGCACTAGGAACATAAGCTAATACATGAGAGTGAAGAATATAAACCCGGAAATCTTTCAATGCCTTAATCAGGGCCAGCGCTTGTTTCTCAATGATATTATAGTTTAATGCCCCATCTCTAATGATCCGGCTGAAAAATGCAATTGGCCTTTCAACACCCTCTCTTTTTTGCATTAATACGGCTGCTAATGTATGCTCGGAAGCAAAAGAAAACACAATGAAATCCTGAGTATAATCAGGGCTGATTAATGTCGGGGCTGAAGACAAGATTACCTTGATTAAATTGAAGGATTTGACTGCCTCCTCGGTCCATTTGATCTCGCTGTCCTTCCGAAGCATGTTGGTCATTTCTCTAAGGTGCTCTGCAAGATTAGGAATGAAGCGGCGCAGAAAATTTAATTTACCATTAAAAGATTGTATCTCCTTCTTATTTCGGGGCTGCTCTAGCTGCTGAATTGCCTCCACCCGTGCGGGATCAATTCGTATACCGTCTTTGGAAATGATATGTCCCAGCAATTTGCCTTCACTCATGGCAAAAAGACTCTTTTTTGGATTTAAAGAAATGCCATATTTTCTGCATTTTTGGAAAACTTTCGTCAAGTGAAAAAGATGCTCCTCATCGGATTTGGAAAAGACCGTTAAGTCATCAAGATATACAACTAAGAATATGTCCTTTTCATTGGCAAAAGCCATATCCATAGCTCGCTGAAATGTAGCACCTGCATTCTTCAAACCGAATGGCATTTTAGCATAATGGAATGTTCCCCAAGGCGTAGTGAAGGCTGTCTTATCACGGTCATCCTCATGGACTAAGATCTGATTGTAGCCGGAGTATCCATCTAGCAATGACATCTTTGAGGCACCCACTACCCGCTGCAATATGTGATCCATCTTAGGCAGCGGATAGTTGTCCTTTAGCGACACTTTGTTTAAATTTCTGAAGTCTATGCACAAGCGAATCTCACCGGTCTTCTTTCTCACAGGCACTAGGTTGGAGATCCAATCTGAAAAGCGAATGGGAACTATGATTCCGGACTTGTAGAGCCTATTGACCTCTTTCTCAATCAAAGGCAGCAACTTGGGATTGATCCTCCGCAACTTTTGCCGAAAAGGCTTTTGATTTGGCTTTATAGGAATAGTGTGCTGGATGATGCTTGTATCATATGTCTTTAAATCTGAATAATCCCAAGCGAATACATTAGAAAATGATGACAACAATCTAATGTATTGATTCTTTACCTTGAGTGGCAGAGCCTTTGATAATTTCACCATCTTTGGATGTTCCGCTGTCCCAAGGTTCACATCTTCCACACCTTCTTCTATTGGCATCAAAGTTGGCTTGCGAGCCACATCATCTTGATCAAAAAGTTCTTCTAAAGGAATCAGCCCTTTAGGAATATGATTATCTTTCAGCTACAAAACATCCATTTGATTAACTCCTTCTGGCTCCATGTCTATTGAAATTTCTTCAAATTTACCTTCTCCATGCAAGAAGTCTTTGATTTCCTCATCATCCTAAAAGACTTGCCAACTCCTTTAGTTGTCCGGGATTGTAGGGCGATGCTTTACATAGATTTCAAACTTGTTGCTCGAATTCATTGGTATTTTCAAATTGCTTGCTGCCCTAGCCAATGCATCCGCAACTCCATTTTGTATCCGGGGTATGCATGTTAAAGTATGCTCTGAAAACCGCTTCAAAATGTCTAGAACAACATTGCGATAAGCCCGCATACGAGGATGTTTAGCTTGAAATTCCCCCTTTACTTGTTTGATCACTAACTCGGAGTCGCCATAAACTGCTATCTTCTTTGCTTTTAATTTCCGGAGGATTTTCAAACCAGCTATAAGGGCCTCATATTCTGCTTCATTATTCGAACAATCAAAAGCCAATTTATAAGAGCACACTTGTACCTTGCTTGGGACTTGGTTATGGACTGAAAACGGGCTACGAATCCATACACCTATGCCAGCTCCATCGCTGCCCACTGCACCATCAAAATCCATGGTCCAAAGACCATCTTCATCATCGTCCAAGGGCTGCACTTGTGATGTTGTTGCAGTCATGACTTGCTGCTCATTTGTTTCGGCAATTGACTTTATGACAGCAATCCTTTCTTCACTGTCCGTTCTCAATACTTCCCTGAAATTTTCTGCCATGCCTGGGATGTCTTCTATCTGAACTAATTGACTATCTACCTCATTAAAATTATCAGCAAATAAAACAAAGGATTCTAAATCTGTTTGTACATAATTTACAGGATGATTTACTGGCTTTTCCTTGCTAGTAATCATATACTTCATCTTTTGCTCTCGGTACACCTTTCTCATTTGGCCAAACACCGGAATAGTGGCATATGAAAAGTCCAGCTGTAAAGTACCTTTAAGTTTTGATCCCCATGACCTTGAAAGGAGCATACCAAACCTTGGAGGAATGTCCGCCACTACCACATCCATCAAGAGATTCTTCGCAGGAATTTGATCCAAGCTAACAACCAAATCTTTAATCAAACCGATGCATCTAACTCGGCTGGAATCAAATGAATATAGATCATGGTAGTTACGAGTTATATCAAGTCCCAACTTCTCCATTATTGCCTTGGGCATTAAATTGTGTGATGCTCCCGAATCGAACATAGCATTATGAAGCACATAATCATGAATTCTTAAGCTGATATAGAATGGCGGGACATCTCTTTCCGGAGACTCACCGTTTAGAGCTGGCCCAAAGATTAATTCCGGTTGATCATCCTCCACATTTACCGCATCTAACATTGGATCAGTATTGAACATCTTAGAAATTTTTGTTCTGTAGGTAGTGTTCTTCATGACTTCTGTTAGTGGAATGGACAATTTCAATTTCGAAACTTCGTTCTCAATGCTGAATGCTTGACTTTTCTCACTTTCTTTTGCCGGATTATCTCGTTTTTCTGCTCTATCTTTGGGTACATTTGATGGCTGATCCATCTTGTTTGCTGGAACTGTTTGAGTTGATGGGGGATCCATGACTTCTTTACCCTTTTTCTGTGGAACAGCAGCACCATTCTTTGCCAAATTTTTTGCCCTCTTTTGAATTGGATGTATGGGAACTGTCCGGTTTCTCAACTATCTCTGCTGGCCTTGTTGAGCTGATAAAGCATGTAAGTAACCTCTTTGATACTCTTCTGACTCTTCTTGAAGTACAACATCATTAGATAGAATGTAATGCTCATCTTGAGGTGTATAAGCATTACTTACCAGCTCTTCTTCTTCCGTGATGTAAGTGGGCATATCATCGGGAGTGAAAAAATGATTTTCTTCACCAGGACCTTCACCCTCATCTTCAGATTCTTGAGTGACATAATTTTGCTGAAATGGAGGTTGGATTGGCTGCTGCACGGCCGCTTCTTGTGCTCGTGTTTCCCGCTGTTTGATCCTATATTGGGGCTGCTGTTGTTGGCCTCTGAAGTTTGGATTTCGAACTTGTGGTTCCGGTTTGCCAAGACTGAGATTTTGGAGTGCCTTTGACACCTCTTCCATTTTCCGAATAACTTGAGAAGTGGATGGCACCTCCTCCTTGATTGTGACCTTCTTTTCCGCTTTCATTCTTGCCCTTTTATCATTCAAATTAGCCTCTACACTTACTGCAATTTTCTGCATTTCCTCCAAAGTAGGAGGATCTCGGTCCCGTAGTGAGTAGGCCATCTCCAGATCGAAACCATCCGGGAACTTAAGCAATGCGGACTTTCTTGATGGTTTCAAATCATCGGGTATAGCGTTATACACTGAATTAAATCTGATGATATAATCTTGAACCGACTCACCCGGATTTCGCTTGAGGTTGTTGTACTCGGCATTGATTTGCAGCGGGTCTTTCCTTATTTCCCATCGGTCCAAGAATTGATTCTCGAGTGCTTCTAAGGTGGTGATGCTGTTAGCTGCCAACCCTCTGAACCATTTTCTTACTTCTCCGGCAAATGTCTGCACGAACAACCGCATGGTAACATCTTCTTCATCTAACTCATATAGATCAAAGAAAGTGGACATTTTATCGACATGTTGCTGTGCTGTAACACTTTGTGGAGCGCCATCGAACCTGGGAATTTTTCTTTGATAGTCAGCTGGCATGTCATGAAGATTAGCAGGCAATACAAGTGGGGAAAAACGGGCTGCCATTTTTCTTGGTAATGTAGGTCTTGGAGTAGCAGGCGGAGTAGGTGTGGCAGTATGAGGAGTAAGAGGAGGAGAAGTAGTATGTGAAACCGAAGGCGAAACAACTGTAGATGGGGGATGAGGAACTATGGGAGTGAGGGCAATATAAGGGGGATTTGCCTGTTCATGCGCCGTGATAGAAGATCCAATATGACCAGAGATATTTTCAAGGAAATCAGCAAGAGTTGTAGCTTGTATACGTGTCTGAAGATTCCTCAAAATGAAATTTTCAACTAATTTATTATGCCTCTCAAATTCAATAGCAGCTGCAAAGTCAGGATTAGGAACTAAAGTAGCAAGTGCACTTTCAGATTTAGATTTGAACAAGGACAACTCGAAACTTTCATCAAAATCAAGATCTTCAAGATACTCAAAAATAGCTGGGCATGAATTAGATCTAACAATTGGTCTTGGATCAGTAGCCAGCTTGTTTTCGCAAATAGACTAGGAAAGGAAAAACCACTCAGTCGTATGGAAACTCTTAGCCTATCATCCGAAGCTTAGAGTCCATAATGATACTGGGATAAAGATGTCACTGAAGTGAGTGTTTCAGAAGCTCACGGAGATTGACTGAAGCAGCGTTTATCTACTAACGCTGATGTAAAACAAGAGCGTTTTCGAAGGCTACCTGGCGTAACTTCAGGCTCCGTCTAAGACTTACGAAACAAACACATCAATGAGAAAAGGATTATATGTTTTCCCCAGTATGGTCGCCAATATGTTAGCGCTTGGAATTCACCTAGGCTGAGATAGACAAACTCTCAAGGCTACATCAAACCATTTCACCTCGTAGCTAGCCCTACGAGGTATGAGAAGGCTCTCTCGAGTCAGATTCGGTAGATCTTTCAATATGATAAGCTGACCAATTAGGGATAAAGATTTTAGGTTAGTAAATTGATAAGGGAGGTTGATTTAAAGATTTTTGGGGTTTTTGGTGGCAATTGGAGGGAGTGCAATTCAGGGTGCGGGGATTGGGCTCAGTTTTCGCAGGGGGATATTTGGGGCAAGGTAGGAGTGAGTGCTGATGCCTTAATCTGAGATGGATGATCAGGAATGATAGAGGAGGAGCTAAAGAGGGCAAACAACAACTTTGAATCCTCTTTAGACAGTGGAAAACATAGATATTGAACAAAATTAAAAGCTGAGCTTGGCATGCATGAATTAAAACTTTATCACTTCATCTGTTCAATTAGCAGCAAAGAAAGAGATGGAACACATAAACACACTTACAATAACATGTAGAGAACACACCATCAACACAACAATCCACAAGAATCCACAATGATGTCTGCAAAACCCTGGCCTTCCTTTTCCTTAAATTGCAGTAATAGATGTACAATATACAATAATGCTTCTCCCACAAGAGTCCAACCATGAAAATGAGCAAGAGAAGGCATAATATAGACCATCTAACTCCTTTCCCCACCTCTAGGGGTCGAGCTCAGCTTCCTAGGAGTAGTTTGAACTGATTCTAAACTAAGCACTAGATAATAGGTAGTCAAACAACTTGCCTCTATTACTTAGCTAACTCATCCATGCATTAATTATTCACTTTTTACATCAAGGAAGCTTCTAGAAGGGTAAAGAGAGATAAAATCTATCAATGTGCCATGAAAATTATACATTCATCCATCATCTACAAGTAAAAATCATCAACCAAGGTGAAAACAGTGTTTTCTGGCCTGAAAAGTCAAAACTGCCAAATTCAGCTCGAGTGGTCGCGCCCCTTTGCAGCACCTTTTGAGTGTGTTCCACTGGTCCAAATCAGGTGCAAGATGGCTCATTGGAAAGCTTGGTCTGTCTACTTTCCATCCCAAGTAGAATTTCTGGATTTGGAGTTGATTTGACCCCTCAAAAGTCAATTCTCCCAAGGTCACTTTCTGCAACTCAAAAAGTGGGCAGAAAGTCAAAATTTTGATGTATTTTGAGCTTTTGGAGGCTCAAATCTCAAAATCAGGTTTCTCCCAAGTATAGGTAATTTTAGTCTTTGCATACCCTTTCCAAAAATGTCAACTTTTTGCAATTCCGAGCAATCCTCACGAGTGGTCGCGCGGGGGGTGAGACCACTCCACAAGCAAAAACCTGTAAATTTCCAAAAAATTTCCAAAATGCCCCAAAACTCTCAATTTTTTTTGATTTTGCTGCTGGATGAAGGCTAATGAGTACCATGGTGAGTGAGGGATGCCTCAGCCAAGATACGGAGTGGGTTTGTCCTTTTCTTCTTCTTCTGGGCCTCTGACAGCTTCCTTTGGAGAATTTTCATTTTAGCCTTGCAAACATGCAATCTTGCCCAATAGTGTGTTTTCATGTTGCGTAGTAGCTCTTTGTCATGATTTGCCTTCTCCAACAATCTCTCCAAGTGTTCATTCACACTGATAAGCATGGACTCCCGGTTAGCAGGCAATGGGTCACCGGGCCTCCTACGGTTCAAAGTTCGATCATTGCGGATCCTCCATAGCTCATCAAGTTCTTTTTCTTCTTCTAATTGTTTGGTGCACTGTTCTAGATAAGTGATGGTCCATTGAGCCATTTGGAGCTTTTTCTGCAACACGAGGTTCTCCTCCTCTCTCTGCCTGATAATCTCATAAAAATCTGAAGAAGGAGAGCGGGCATCACGACCAATGAAATCATCATGTGTATCACCAGCTCTCTCATCCTCAATCATGGGCTGCTTGCCCTCCCGTACTGCCTCTGTTGATGAAGAATGCGAGGCCCCTTCCACCTGGTGTGGAGATAACACTCGCTGATCTGAAGAAGATGACGAGACCCCTTCCACCTGCTGTGGAGAAAATACTCGTCGAGCTGCTGCAAATAAGGTCCTAGGACCTCTCTGATAGGTGACCCGAGGTGAAGAAGCCACATGTCTCGGAACAATAATCTCGGGTTGGTGTGATGGACCTTCCACCTCATGAATGACCTCTGGCTGTGGCTGTGGCTGTGTGAAGAACTCACGGGAGATAAAATCTGCCCAAGAAATGCCCTGCTGGCTCAGCTGATGGGAAACAACCAGCTGGATGAGACCATGATGACACAAGCTCCTGAGCTGCTGAGCTGGGGACTGCCTCTGAAACACGGACACCATCCTCTGAATATCCTAGAAGAAGTAAACCGGGATGTTCATCATCCTCACTCGGGTAAAGTGCATCAACAGGCGAATGTGACAAGCAAAGACTCGTGAAAACCTTCCCTCACATGTGAAGTAATGCATGATAAGCCGCATGATCGGAGCATACTCCTCTTGGAGGAATCTGAAAGGAAAGTTCCCTGACAAGTTGTGTATGTATGTTGGCCTGACATATGGCTCAAAGTAAACAAAATCCAGCCACTTGCGCTTTGGCCACACCTCACCCACATTGGGTATCCCGGTAGCCAGTGAAATAGCCTCTGGAGAAAACACAAAATTCACCCCTGCAAGGGTAACCTGCCCGTCATGAAGGTGTAAAACAAATAACCGGGCCAACTCCCTATGATGCTGAATCTGTGCAAGCCTCTCGCAAAACTGATAGCATGACATGTACTGAAAGCCAGTCACTGCCAATGGGCAAGCCTGCAACTCTGCCAAGGATGTGGGCTCTTCTCTCTTGTGGTGACCACCCTTGCCACCCTTACGAGGCCTCCGCTGTGTCTCAACCTCCGTGGATGAAGATCGGTCATCACCTTGCTCATTAGTCTCAGTGCTTGACATGATGTTATTGAGCAAGGTGGAACAAATAAGCCAAGATGACTGCTGCCCTACCTGCAAAAATGCTGAGAAGTATGCTGTTTTCAAGGGGAAAAATCATGAGGGAAATGTTAGGGGAGGGAATTTACATAAGGAAAGGGAAAATATATATAAACAACAGGGAAATTTGAAGGAAATAATCACATAATGTCAAATATATCATTCTATCTCTCATCATTTGCAAATAAATACTTTATTAAGGAAAATAGATGTTATGATCACCAAGGGAAAGGACAATATAAATTTTCATCATGGAAGGAATGAGGGTATGATCATCAGGGTATGAGGTAGCATCAACCACAAGCAATTAACAGGCTGCTCCCTTTTATTTTGTCTTTGAAAGCCTTTCATGAGCATACTCTGTTTTTTTTTTACATGTAAAAATGGCCATTTGATGCTAATGGAAAACGGGGGTTTTGGGTATTTGATCATAGGGGAGGGGAAGGGTTTTTATGACAGTTTGAAAGGGAAAAGGGATATTTTGTATCAAGGGTATTAGGGAGATGGAGGGAGAAAGGAAATTCGGATTTTGGGACTGGGGAACACATTAACAATCTCTGCCAACTATACTTTATAACATCAGTTCCTTTAACAATGCTGGCAGCTTCATGAATGCTTTTTGTCATAGGTGAAATAAGGTTTCATTTACATGCTTTGACAAAGGGAAAGGAATTTCAATTGCATAGGGACTTTTAGGAAGAGATAGAGCAATTGAATTAGGGTTTTGGTGAAGGGAAGGGTAGAAAAACAGAGTTTTGGGATTAGGGAGATGTATCATGCCCTTGTGCAAACCCTAGCACAGCAAACTGTTCCTTTTTGATAGCTAGCAGCTGGTACATTTGATAAACTTTGTCATGATTTTCACACAGCTTCTCACCTTTGATATTTACAGCAAGATGACATTTTTCTTTTGTTTTTTATAAGGCTATGAAAGTTATATTTTTTATTCTGTTTTTGTGTGATTATAAGCACGCCTTGTCATCATTTTCTTTTCTTTTTACTATATTTGTTTTCATTCTTTTGCTGTGCAATTTACATATATATTTGCTGTATGACATAGTACTAGGGTTTGGGTAAGTTTGTATGGGAGAAATTAGGATTTGAATAGGGTTTTAGGGAGAAATTGGTTTTTTAGGAAAGTGAATTGGGGTTTAGCATTACTTGCAAATGAGATTGAATAAATTAACACTCTGACATTTGTGCATAATGATGGGAAACCATGGAGGGAAATAAAGGAATAAAAAACCTTGAAGAACAAACAATAACCCTAGCATAATGCTTGCAAAACAAACAATCACTTAACCTATCTTTTCATTAATTTCTCATGATAAAAATGACCATAATCATCCATTGAATCCATGGCACAATTATTAGCAATGCAAAGGAGGCCTACCTCAGAGAATTCACGAGCAATCACAAAAAGTTTTGAAGTTTTGATGCGTTCTGGAGAAAACTGGCCGAGTGGTCGCGCACCAGTCTCGAGTGGTCGCGCCTCGCTCGAGTGGTCGCGCCCGACCAATTTAACAAAGAGAATTGGCGTTGGAGTGGTCGCACACCTCCCAGGTGGTCGCGCACCCTGGTGGAGTGGTCGCGCACCCTCAAAAAGCCTGAAAACTGCTGAAACTTATCAAATTCGCCCTCTTGCCTCTCTCCTTGTGTTTTCTTGCCTTCAAATGCACAATGAGTCTCTTTTGAGAGGGAATTGGCCTTTATATGCTCACATTTGAAAAAATTAACTTGAAAAACCCACTTTATAATGTTTTCACTTTTGCATTCTTTTTAACACTGTTTTTGAGTTGATTTTGTCCTGAAATTAGCTTTTTGAGGCGTTTGACTCCGTTCTTTTTGCAGGTTGACCATCTGATGGACTGTGGCGAATGAACCAGGGTTGTTGCCGACACTTTTGAAAACTTTTGAAAATTTCTTTATTTTTACAAATTTCTCATGACCTTGAACTTAAAAACAGGGTTTTTAAATGCAAGGCATCAAATGACCTGTAGCTGATGAAAATAACAATGAAACATATGTACATACCTCCTTCTGCCTTGCTGGGCACTCACTGAACTTGAACTCATGACCTTGCAGCTATTTTGACTCAAAACCCTAGACCTAAGACCTGGGACCTCTAGACAAAAATAAACATGACTCAATTTCATTGTGGTATGACCTGATCAAGCAAAGCCAAGAAGGGAACAAAGACCAGCCCTCCATTCAGTTTTATGGCATGCCTAGCGGGATGCAAAACTGACACTAATGAGACACCTACCTATGCATATGCAAAGAGCTATTGATCACTGATGGAGGGCTCAAGACCGACACTAACAGGATCCAAATGAGAACCAAACAAACCAACCAGGATCTTCCTCATCCATATAGGCTCGCATGCAGCCAAACTTGCTGCCATATACTTGGCCTCCGCTGAACTGAGTGCCACGGATATCTGTTTCCTGCTGTACCAAGAAACTGTTGTCGATCCAATATTGAAGACCCCTCCTGATGTGCTCTTTCTGTCCGTTGGGCTCCCTGCCCAATCTGCATCCGTGAAGCCACATAGCTTCACCTCATCCTCCTGTCTGTACCACAAACCATATCCCGATGTGCCTCTCAAGTAGCGCAATACATGCTTACCCGCCTTCCAGAAGAGCTTGGTAGGCTTAACCATAGCTTGTGAAAGCTGGTTAACTGCATAGCATATATCAGGTCGTGTATTGACCAAATACATCAGCGACCCCACCAACTGTCGATAAATAGTGGCATCCACTTCTTCTCTCGAAGTGGCATCCTCCTTCCTCCAACCTCCAGGAAGAGGAGTATCAACAGGCTTGTAGCCATGCATGTTGAACTTCTCCAGTATCTCCCGAGCATACTGGCCCTGAGAAACAAACAGTCCACCACTGCGCTGCCATATTTCCAATCCCAGGAAATAGTGAAGGAGGCCCAAATCCTTCATCTCAAACTCTATAGCAAGATCCTTCTTGCATGACAGTATCAACAGCTCATCACCCGTTAGAATCAAATCATCAACATACAGTACAATGATAAGCAACTTACCGTCCACCACAATCTGGTATAGGTTCGGATCCGCCTCGATCTTGGAGAATCCAAGTCTTGTGAAATAGCTATCTATCCTTGTGTACCAAGCACGTGGTGCTTGCTTCAACCCATACAACGCTATCTTGAGCCTGCACACATGCGACTCGCTGCTGAAGACTTCAAAGCCTTCGGGTTGCTCAATGTACACCTCCTCCTCAACGACTTCGTTGAGGAACGCAGTCTTCACATCCATCTGATGAATGTGCCATCCCATCTACGCTGAGAGAGCAAGAATCGTCCTTATGGAAGAATACCTTGCGACAGGTGCAAAGGTCTCCTCATAATCAATCCCCTCGATCTGTGAAAAGCCTCGGGCAACAAATCTTGCCTTGTACTTATCCACACTCCCGTCAGCTACCTGCTTAACTTTGTAGATCCATCTCGAACCCACCACTGATTTCCCTTCCGGTCTAGGAACAATCTCCCATGCACTGTTTCTGACAATAGAATCATACTCTTCCACCATGGCCTCTACCCATGCGGGATCCTCCGCAGCTTCCTCGAAATAGAATGGCTCAGTCACAACACACTTGCTCATAAGAGCCATGTATCCAGTGTACCGATCAGGTGACTGTCTCTGCCTGCGTTGGGATGTAGGTGGTCCTACAACTTTCTCTGCATCTTGAACCAGTCGCTCAGCTTCTGTCAAGCGCTTTCGCCCTCTGATGGTTGGTGCTGCATGAGTGGTCTCTTCCACTCCATGAACCTTGTCCTGTGGCTGATCCACGTCCTAAAGCTCATCCTTAGGAATTAATAGCTCCTCATCTGCATGCAAGTGTAGCTCCCTCTCAAGCGAACACTTCATGGCTTTCTCCTCTTGAAATTTTATATCCCGTCGCACAACAGTTTTACCACTGTCTGGAAAATACACACGATAGTTGTGGGGCGTATCAGTGTACCCCACAAATATCCCAACCTCTGCGGTCGGCTCCAACTTCTTCCTGGCATCCTTCGTCACATGCATGTAAACGTTAACACCAAAAATCCTCAAATGAGAAAGATCAAGCTTCTTACCAGAATAAGTCTCCTCAGGTGTACTCATGCCAAGTATCCTATGAGGACAAAGGTTCTGAACATAAACTACTGTGTTGCATGCTTCCGCCCACAAGTGAAGGGGTAGGCCCTGATCATGCAACATTGCCCGTGCAGCAGCCACAATCGTTCTGTTCTTCCGCTCAGCTACCCCGTTCTGCTGTGGGTTATGGGGAGCTATGAGCTCTCTACGAATCCCTTCTGTCTTGCAGAAATCCTTGAACTTGTCCGAGATGTATTCACCACCATTATCGCTCCTAAGAGCCTTCACCTTCTTCCCCGAATCCTTCTCGACCAGTGCTTTGAATTCACAGAACTTTGAATATGTCTCGCTCTTCTTCTGCATGAAGAAGGTCCAACACTTACGAGAGAAATCATCAACAAAAATCACATAATACCTGTGTTTTGCTGTCGAAGCAACTGAGAAAGGTCCACACACCTCTGTGTGAATTCTCTCAAGGATCGTCGTGGCGCGACTATCCTTCTCGTGAAAGGTGGCTTTCACAAACTTCCCCAAAGTACACCCCTTGCACTGATCTGACTGCGCAAGTGTGCCTTTAGGAAGCCCTGTAGTGATCTGCTGCAGTATCTTCAAGGCTCCATGGTGAAGGTGACCCAATCTCCTGTGCCACAACTCGCCATCATCCCGGCTCACCAATCCTTCTGCCTTGCCTGCCATTGCTGCACATCCATCTACATGCAATTGATAAAGGTTCCTCACTCGAACCCCTATCTTCCGGGTCTCACCAGTTGTCTTGCTTCGCAGGAAGGCCTTTCCCTCGCTGAAAACAACATCATACCCCTTGTCTTCTAACATCGCCACTGAGATGAGATTCTTCTTCAATCCTGGAACATGCATGACTTCCTTCAATACAAAGGGTTTACCAGACTCCCTCTCAAAGGAAATGGTACCGATACCGATCGCACTGTATCTACCATCATCGCCCATCTCGATGTGCACTCCAAGATCTTTGTCCTCTAGATCAGAGAACAAATCTTTATCTACCATCATGTGAAAAGACGCACCACTGTCCAAGAACCACACTGATCCCATCACACTTGAAACCAAGCATGCGATTAATGAAAAATCAAGCTCAAACTGAGAAGCTAAGGCCTCTCCCCTTGCAGATCTAGCAGCTTGCTTGTTCTTCTTCTTCTGCGGACAATTTGTGGCATAGTGTCCGTGCTGGTGACAGTGAAAACACTTCACCTTGGACATATCCTGCTTCTTGCCTTTCGCACCAAACTAAGAAGCTTTCTTGCTCTTCCCTTTCTTTGCTTTGGCAGCCAAAGCGCAATTCTTTTCATCAGATACCTTTGATGAAGATCCATTCTCACCTTTATTGTTACTGAGTTTATCCTTGAGCGCTAGGTCGCTCTTGCTTTGGAATAACATTCGCAATCCATTGAAAGACATTTCAACAACACTGCTGCAAATTCGAATTCCACTAGCTACCAACTCAACTGCTTCCGATCTAGAATTCGTGAGAACAAAATATTTCTCGTATAGAGATTGACTGTATGGGCTTTTACCGGATATTTCACCTTCCAAAGGAAGGATGAATCCAGAGGCTACCTGGCCCGATTACAGGCTCTGCCTAGAGAAATAGAATGTAAACACTTCCTGAATAGTAGATCTGATGATCAACAACTCCGATACCATGTAGAAAATTTTTCTACAATTATCTAGCTCGCTCTGATACCATTCAGAAATTTTGAATAATATGACACATATTCACAGAGATTATCCTGATTATACACTTATAAGCGGAACATGCATAATACATAACCTCCTCTACGTTGATCATCAATTTACAGAAGCAGAAACATTCACAGGCGCATATAGAAGCATCAATCAAACTCATTAACACAGTATGTATCCCAGGGAAAGCATCTCACTAAAAACCCCACACTATCTATATATTATATTGATTGAATCATGTAACATTACAAAGTACAATTCTTATCACAAGCAATCCAGCACCAGCTCCACCTGTTACACACAATACAGCTAAGATCTGATCTCCAAATCTATTCCACTGCTTGCCTGCCTCCACTGCTCAATACCTGCTCAAGAACTGATGAGAATGGCTCACCAAACTCGTTTTTCACCTGCAAAATAGTCACTCACACTTTGATGGACGTGAGCACAAGCTATAATGTGGGAAAATACGTGAGCAAACTCATTGGCATACTCAATCCCTTGATTGTGCAAGATCTGGTGCACAACTGTAGTCACAACTGATAGCAATCTGATTCTCTACCACCTGTCCCTGTTGAACTGAACATGCACTGACATGCAACTGAGTTAACTGATGTATTCCTTAGTTGTATTATGAGTTAATAACTTGTGAATTAATTAATAACTAATTCAGCCAACTCATCTCTAGTCTATTTGCCAGTTAGACTAAATACAACCAGTTTAACAAAGCTAAACTGAACACAACTCCATCAACTCCACAATCAACTCCACCAAACTCAACTGATTGAGTTCTAACTGAAGTCATGCATGCAATAACTCAACTGACTCATAAGAAAAGTGTATTTCCTTCTGATAGCTGCATGTGCCACCTCTGTAGCTCAAACTGAAGTGCTCCAAGAGAATAAGATTAAGTTTATAGTCCAAATATTATTGTGAGATAATAATATTTGACTTTTCTATTTTTGACAGCCAGTCTAAAAATAGACTTTGATCACTCACACTGTGATCACTCACACTTTGATAAAAAATAGAAGTCCATCTATTTTTCCCAACTTGATCAATCATCCATAAACAACAACCTGCAATCCATAGACATGATCCATATGTCTAAAAATAGACTTAGTCTAAAAATAGACTTGCGCCAAAAATAGCTTGCGGGCCCACTTAGTGAAGGCAGCTCTTTTCATTAAGCTCCATCATCTTGTTGCAATCTCAACAATGTGAATGCATGGAAGGGTACTTGGAAGATCCATGAGGGAAGTGGAACTCTTGGAAGTCACAAGACTGCTGGTTGGAGGATACTAGGCTTGGTACCTTAGATGGTGGTTGTTGGTACCAGGTATGTACCAAGCTTTGGTTATGTTTATACTAAGCCCCCATGGAGTTAAATCCCAAGATCGATGGTGGCTCATTGTTGAAATAAATGAAAAAAATTGTCTATGGTTGATTGGAACATCAAAGGCTTGTAGCCAGTTGGATAATTAAAAGATAAGTATTATGTTTTATACTAATTTCTGCTACAAATGTTGATTATGTGTTAATAAAACGTATAAGTATGTTAATTGAAATATGATAATTACATTAAAAATATGTCTTTTCATATGTTATCCATTTAAAATATGCATTGAATTACATAAATTATCGGCTGAGTGTTTCCCAGAAAGGGAAATTTATAGATTACAGATTTCCAAGGGTGGCTAACACTAGATTGAGCCTTGCTAGAGGTAGGAGTAGCCAACAAAGGGTTGGGGGTATGTTACAATTGTGATGATAAATGGAGATATAATGATAAATTCAAATATCATAATCATAAAAGGAAAGGGTATATCAAAAAGAAGAGTTTCTATTCCAAAGAGAATAGTGATTCATCTAATCAAAGTGATGAATGTGTGTCTATTGATGAAATATGAGAATTCATATTCATAGCTATGAATAATCAAGATATTTACCAAAATTATCACAAGAAAACATTGATTTTGAAGAATAATTTGAAGGAGGGGTAGATCTTGAAGGACTTGTAAGTTCCTTGGAAGAAATAAAAAATCTAAGGAAAAAGGTGAAACAACTAAAAGAATAGTTGCAAAAATATGAGAAGGAATATTGTGATGAGGCATCACTCACTTTATTAAAAAATTGAACTAAAAGAGACTAAAATAAAAAAATATATATTAAGAAGTTAGCTAAAAGGAAAGGAAAAACATTATGAGAAGTTAGAAGTTGAAGTTGGTTCCTTATGAAAGGAACTAGAGAAAAAAATTGTTCAACAAAACCTATGCTTTAAATTTGTAAAAGGAACTAAAATGTTAGATCATATTCATAGTTGCTAGAGGTATCCTTCCATTAAGATAAGCCTTGGTTATAAAGAGAATCATGAGAACCCCAATGGAAAGTCAAGCACAAAGAGATTAGAAAATGAATTCAAAGAGGAACTTAAAAGATTTGTTGAAGTACTTAGAACTATATTAACAATGAAAGAAGCATCAACACTGAATTTGCAATTCAACAAAAGCATGATCCTATTAACAACTTCAGAAATAGAGTGAAGGAGCAGCCACATTATCCAAGTCATGTGGCCATAATCTTATGCCCAACTCAAGTCAATTTTCCTTGCTCAACTAGGTTCATCTAATGATTCTATTAGACAGCTATGTTTAATACCATGGTTACTCTCCACAAGTTGTCCAAGTAATATGTCTATTTCATCTTTATTGGTCTTTGTGTTAGTTTCATGGCACCCTTCACCAGTTTTTCAGCTAATATCATTTATGTATTTTCCATTTTCCTAACTAAACACACACATGGGCCACTTTATTTTCCCCTAAACATAATTCATCATTAGGGGAATTTTGAGGTCTAAAATGGGCCTCCTAAGAAAAATGTATAACCAAAATAAACTTTATAATAACCAATATAATACAAGATGATGATGTCAAACATGGGGGATGATTCACCATTTTTGGAGTAAAAATATTAAAAAATAATAAAATAATAAAACTACTTTTTCAACTCCCATTTTCAACTTATCTCCCTAAGGTTTTACTCAAATTTCGAGTAGGAAACTCTTTGGATGCAAAATTTAATTCCTCATCCAAGGAGTACCCATGTTGCATGATTTCGATGGATCTTGCTACACAAAAAATGAGAAATACATGAAAAACTTGATTTGGAATTGAATTCTGCATCCAACGAGTGTTACTGCTCAAAATTTTAGTAAAACCATAGGGAGATAAGTTGAAAAACTAGTTTTTTCTTTTTTCCCTCTAAAATTTGATGATGTAATCTAATATTATTTTATTAGATCCACTATTATTTTATAATTTACATAGCAGGCCCATTTTAGACCTAAAAATTCCCATAATTCCTGTCTTCTTGGCCTTCTTGTCTATTTTTACCTACACAACTATGTCACTCCTTTTGACAATATGTGTTTTTTCATCAATAGTAAAAGTCATTTAAGAAATATGTGTCTAAACATTTTACCTAAACTCATACACTTCAATGTCACTTCATTCGCACCATTCCTGAAATTGTCTAATCATACCATTCATCACATTCTCAAACTCACATTCATGTTGTTCCACCAACCTTGTCAAGGTCACATGTTTTAACATACCCAGTGTATTTTCCCATCCAATTTTCCTAGTGTACCAATCAATTAGGATATCCCAAAACCTTCATGCCTAATCCTCCTCATGGCAATCCAAGGTGTTCAATCTCGCCCTTCATGGGAAATGTCAAGGAAAATGGTCTTTTCTCCAAAGATGATGTAATGTATTTTCTTCACGTTCATAGAGAGGTTAAATGAACCATGTGTTTCCCACACGGTATTCATATTTAGGGTGAGAATAATATACTTAAATCCATGAAAGGAAACCATGTTTTTTGGGTAATCTAATTGCTTAAATTGCTACACATTAAATTTTTAATCGGGGCTCATAAGTTGATGAGATGCCAACAAAATATATGCAAAAAATAGACTTGACTCATTTTCAATTAGTAAATACTACAACATCCTATTACAAACATATTTCTACTAAAAATGGATTCACCATGCACATGCCACATAAACATCAAATCAAATATCAATTTTAAAAGATTATTCCATTCATCAGCATCATGGGGGTGTCTAGTAGGTTTAATAATTTCTACAACTAAATAAGTAAATGCATAAAACCACACTATGCTAGAAAACACAAAGCAAAACAAATTATTTGAGAGTTATCGGTCTGAGTCCTGGGTTTTCTTGCAACTCCTTGTGGATCCATGGGTTGTTAACTCTCCACATAGGGCCCTCACACCACAAAAGTAAGATTACTCAACTCACAAAAAGGTAAATGCAGAACTCAAAAAATGAACTAAATCTACATGATTGAAATTAAAATAAAAAAATGAGTCTACCATAAGCTTAAAGAACTAAAATTGGAATAAAATAATGCATTTATCATAAATCAACAAAATTGGAAGTGCATCCTAGGTTAGGGGGTCGTGCCAGAATGGGAGCACTATATGTGAGGAAAAGATTTACATCAAAATAAAATCAATAATATGTTAGAAATAAAATAACATGGCAATGGAACACACAAAATATTGTAGAAACACAAATACAGAAACAAATAAAACAAGAGAGACACAAATATATGTGTTTCACCCAATTTGGGATAAGTCCACAGAGAAATAGTTAGTCCTTCCTTTTATATTATCCAACAAAATGAAGAGATACAACCTATAGCAGATCCATTGTAATTTATTTTTCACTCTCACATAGTCTCCTCTCTCTTTCTCACTTAGAATAATTATTCCCAACCACAATACAATTCCCTCATATAAATCAAGGGTTTCCTTCTAGGGAAAAAACCCTAAATTAACATAACTTCTACCGTCAAATCATCTTCCTAATGAACGACCTAGATTGACTATGAAATTACAATATTTGACAAGGAAATTTTTCATCTATTTTTAGCTTTGGGGGCACTTCCTCCGAACCCCCCAGCGAGGAGGAATAGCTCCCCTCAGACCCCCAGGGGGGGCAAGTCCCCCGCAAGGAGGGTTGTACATTCTTCCTGGGGTATACACCTAGCTAAAACAAGAAGAAGATAATCAGGCTCTACACCCAACACAATAGAGCTATTTACATTAAGTCATTATAATTGCAGAGTACTGAATGGATGTACAAAAATTACCACAAAAACATTTCAATTCCTAATGGTGGTTAAGCTTCTAATATGTTTACAATTACATATATAATATCTAGAAACTTGAAATAGACATTTCAGACACATCCTAATCATTACAATTGTATAGCCAAGCTTATACTAAAATAACATATAGGACACATGTTAGGCGAACAAATCTCATCTTGCGGACAAGACAAGATATCCCTAGTCTTAATCATTAAATCTAGTAACAAACAAACAAACTAGTAAATATTTCCTTAGGTCCATTTCTATTGAATCATAAGGAGTAATGGAGTATGAAATCCATACCTTTCAAATGAAATGCTTGATGAAGATCCTCGTTATGGTTTGATGCAACCTTTCAATGCTTAGAATCCAGACTTGTAAATACAATGACAATCAAAGGATCAAAGGCATATGATATATAAATAATTCAATACAAACTATACTAGTGATTAAGGAGACTAGTACCCAATATCATAACCAATGGAAAATATAGTGAGAAAGAAATACTCTTTTATATTATAATTGAATTAAAAGGAGAGATACAACCCAACCTTGATGTTGACAAATATCCTCCCTATAGTCTCCAATCCTCCCTTAAGTGACAAGCTTCTAGCCTCAAATTGATAGCATAAGTTTACATTAGAAGTCAACCCCTTCCCCTATGGTCGGTGCTAAATTTATAGGCCAAGGGGAGGAGGTTTGAGATCCCCTTCCTAAGTATCAGACCCACAAAGATGGGGATTAGGGTTCCATAATGAGAGGGAATAGATTCATGAACCATGGTATGAGGCCCAAATATGTAGGGGCTCGAGTCTTTCTTGTTGGTATAATATTGTTGCGTCTCAGTTTTGCCTAATTTTAAAACCTTTTCTAGACTTTACCTCTCCTATTTTGAACTATCCTTGACCCCTATTATGCTTATTTTGGTAATAACATCTAGGTTTTGGCCAAAAGGGTGTTATATGCTTGAGGTATGCAAATTAACATAAAAAAGTGTCTTTTACCTTAATCTTAAGCATTCCTTAAGCTAGTTGTCTCCTTATTGAATTATCATGCCAACTAATCTAGAGTTCTTATGTAGATTTGTTTTGGTTCAAAACATTCCCACAATTTCCTGTAGTTAGCTCGTGCGATCATATTTCTTGCAGACGCGGATTTTCTGCAATTGCCCAGATTTCCTGCAGAAAAATTGTTGGTCAGTTATGTTCCACTTATTTTGAGATCAAACAAGAACATTTGTTTTGTGGGGAATTCGTCATACATGGATGTTGTCCTATTGGTTGTTTCAAATCCGCCATCGAAACTACCCAAATTTCCAAACCTCTTCTCATTGGCCGTATGAAGGAGAACTCCAACTTTGTAACGAATTTCGTCCAATCCATGCTTTCATTCATGGATTAGACTTAGTATAGCGAATTTTGACACTTTGTACCAGTACTGTTAGTTAATAGCTCAGATTAGTAGTTTTCCTTGTTTCGAGCCACATATGGGCTTTTGAACTTGTATAAATTCCACTCTATTTTATATTGTAAGGGGTTGTTGGGTTGGCTTCATTGATAGCATATATCATATTGTACTCGACTGTAAAATTTTCTAACTAATACAATATTACATGTTCTATCTATTTTATTGAGCAAGCTCTTCTAATTTTGAAGGGGTTGTGAGTGAGGGAGGGCCCCCTTTGCTCACAACTCCCTTAGTATAGTGTGTGTGTGTGTGTTTTAATTTTGTTATGTAGTAATAACTTGTTTACACAACTAATGTACTCTTTCTGATATATCAGTAGCAAATGATTGAATGATTAAGTTTCATGTTAACGTGTATATTCCATTTAGTCAAGATTTGAATTACATTGATAAATGCTTTCTTTAATTGTTGTAAGTTTGATTTCTTATCTTTTCTAATCAGCATCAGAAATACTAAGAGATATAGAGGGATGTTTCAATCCACTCCATAGCCTTTTTCTACTAAATGTTGGTGCAAAAAAGAGGCATTAGTTCTGTGTATGGTTGATTGGTTAGATTAGTAAGCACTCAAGGTATTAAGCCTGCATATATTTTGCGTAGCATCTCACAAGCTTACCTGCCCTAGGTTGATGACTTATGTTGACAAATTATAAGTCTATAATTTGACTCAACAAATATTCCCCAAGAAGACTTCTAGAAATTGCTTTTTATTTTTACCTACGTTAAAAGGATGTCACACTTTTTAATGGAATACAAAGCACAACATTGTGCAGGCTACAATGATTATATCTACGTTTGTGCAGATAATTGCTAGGAAAAGTGTGACAGTTCTTGAAATTAGGTTTTTAAGTAATGTAATCTAGGATTATTATTTTTTTCACAATGTTTTTACTTCCAACATTATAGGATATTGATAACAAGAGTTCATCGGATAGTGAGAGATCTAGATTTGCGGTCATTTGCCTAATGGTGACAAAATGGCATATAACAACACTATCGCCTGACTAATTAGATACATTTTGGAAGATATATTCTTAGATGTGAAGATATTCTGCTATGACCAAACAAAATACATCATGAGTGACATTGATCTTCTTGGTTGAATTGTCTGCTAGTGTGAATATCAAGATTGAACTTTGACTATCTGTTTACTCTACCTTTTAATCACTGCTTCTAGTGGCTAATTTGGGTAGCTCAACTTGGTGTATATGGCCAATGCATTTACGGTAACCAAAAATTGTTAATCCCGTAGCTTCTACAACAATTATTAAAGTTAATTAAATAGAGTAAACACACCAAAATACAGACTAAATTAATGAGAAAATGTGTGAAATGATGAATAATCACCTTAGTAACTTGTAACCACTAAAGGCAAGATATTAACAAGGATACTAACAAATTATAGGTGAAACAAAAGGCAACAGGCCAAAAATAATGTTTAATAGGTGCACTAGACGAGTTAAAGTTGAGACTTGTCATCCCCCCCATGCCTCGACTGTTACACGTCCTTATGCTCTTCCCCTTCTACAACTTGGACCAAAAGTTCAAGATTCTCTGGACCCTTATTCCGCTTCTCATGAAAAAGTTTGAGTTTCATTTTTTTGTATTAGTGTACCACCTAGCATAGCTTTGCATACCATAATTTTACTTTCTTGACTTAAAAATGATTCCAAGCTACCATCTTATCTCTAGATTCTCTCAAGTGTTCATTCCTTTCTTTCGGGATTTGATTCTGCTATGCTAGGTGTGTACACTTCACCTTGAATTTTCTAACCTTGCACTTAAGTTTCTTTATTTTCAAAATCTTACTATAATGTGGTGTATTAGGTACTCCTTCAACTAGAAAAAAATCCTTAGGTTTAGGGATTTATTGTATCTCCTATGTTTCCATCATCTTCTTAGGATAGTCATTTGACCTAAATTATTCCAATTCAATAACATTAGACATTTCACCTTCCTTTTCATGCTCCAAATCCTTTGCTTGTTGCAACACACTGGGGGTATCAATTACTTTTACATCTTTGATCTCATAGACATCCAGTACTACTAGCTCTATGGTCAATAATGCATCTCAAATATCAAGGACATCAAGCCCTTATACTTCTCCAATATCCACAATTTTAAGACCATGCAAGGCCTACACCTTCAATTTATTCAATTTTAGGTTCATTCGACACCTGAAATTCTTTAGTTGGTTTAATTTCAAGAACAATCAACACCTAAACCTCTCATGTTGGTTCAATTTCAGGAACATCTAGTACCTAAACTTCTCCAATTGGTTCACTTTTAGGAACATATGGTACCTAAAACTCCCTAGTCTTGTTGTATTTAGGGGCATTAGACAACTTTGGTTTCATAACAAGACCTTCGGCTCCCTCCTCATTTGAATTCTTATAAGGGATATTTAAAAAATTGTGATTAATGTCTTCACATATGTGGGGAACCATTCTTTCCAATTCGAGTCCTATAATTTCACTCAAAGGATCCATTATAGGTTCAGATATTACTTCCATACTCATGATCTAACTATCCAATGAATGTGTCTAGCAGCAGGGAGTCATACATTAACAAGCCACCTAATTTGATTCATCCTCTAACTCGACCTTCTCTAATGACTGATTCTTTTTGGTAATAGTAATCCTAGATAGGGATTTTCCAGATATTTCACGACTCTTCCTTTTCTTTGGAAAAACTTCCTTCTTTTTCTCCCTACATCGTTCCCTCTTTTCATTCATTCTTTCTACAAGGTTTTCATTTTCTTCAAGACATGGCTATCTTCAAATTCACTAGAAACCTATCCACCTTCTCCTAAAATCCAGTCCTCGTAATAACATTCCTCCACGAAATCCTTCCTCTTTCTTTTACACACAAGATATTGCCTCTTCATTTGCAGGAGACAACAAGGAATTGTTTCTAAACCCTCTCCATAAAGGAAATGGTCCCAAGTCTACTCTTTGTTTTTCAATTAAACCTCTACAAATATCTTGATGATCCCATGATGGAACATGCTAGTTTCAACATGTTCAGGTCGGGCTTGAACATTCCTAGCCATCTTAGTTAAGCTTTTTTCTAAAAAAGGGGTAGATTTGTCTTACTATTCTCATGGAAACATGATAAAAATATTAAATTATACTAGAAATTCATGTAATATACTTTTGCAACAATTACCCATGAATGAGTAGTCCCTTTGATCCAATTCAAATTCTTCCTCTCAAGATGAAGAACTGATTGCAACTAAACTCTTTGATGGAATTATTGAATCAGTACCCTCCTCCTTGAGGTAGGTTAGTATTGTAATAAATTGAATCCTATGAAATGACCAATTCTAATTGGTTGAATCGAGCCACCACTCCATTAAAATTCTCCGCAAAAGCTTTAGTTAATTTAAAATTAAATCCTTGGAACTTCTTGCAGAAAGGAAACCATTTGGCCTCCTTGGAATACTTACACCCCTATGGGTACTCATTAAGAAACTTGATTCCAATGGCTTTGAACCATGGTACAAGGATCTTCATCATATCAACTGCTATGGGGGAAGAATGGTGTAATCTCAGTTTCTTTCCTATGTGTAGGATTAAACAGAAAAAGGTGATGAAAGGAAAAATGAATTGTTATGTTTTTGTTATGGTGATTTAAATGAAAATTGTGTAGATTTTAATTGGTATAAATCATACAAATGATGGGGATTATTTCACATGTGTGATATATGGGTGATTGGATAAGGTGGTGGCATTAATACGAGGTGGATTATAAGCTACTCATACAAAGACCATAATTATCCTATGCATCCCTCTTAAATTAGTCATGTATTAAAGGAGTAGTTTGCCTTACTACAATTACCTTGAGTCATAATTATCGAAGTGGGGTGAATCAATATTCCTTTTAAATTTTTACTTTTACCAATTAGATCACTTATATTTAGAACACAAATTGAACAACAATAAGAATAAATTCTTTTATTAATTTCTTCAATGAATCAAGTACAATATATGTAGGGCTCCAACCTTAGATGAAGACACCAATCTTCAATCTTCCAGGCCCCAACCTATATTTTCCAAGCACTAACTTGGACTTCCAAGGCTCCAACCTTGTTAATTTTGAGGCACCAACCTCAAGGTATCCAACCCTATATTTTTTTTAAGCTCTAACCTAGTTTCTTGAGGACTTCGATTCTCTAAGGTTCCAACCCTATCCTTCAAGGCACCAACCTTGTCTTTTTGAGGCTCCAATGTTTTGGGCTCCAACCCTCAGCTTCACTTTGTCAAGATGTATTTGGTTATACTTCAAGGCTCCCAATGTATTCTTCGACGAGCCTTGTCAATCTTCATCATCACTATAGTATCCACGTTATGTCATTAATGACAACCTTGATCTCTTCACATGAAGATGTCTCCGCTGTCCTTCATGGTATCCAATCAAATTCTTCAAGTCACCTCATGATGGTTGATGCATCATGGTCTTCAAGGGTGTCTCAAAAACATCAATCAATCCATATCTTCGATCAATTGCACAAGTTTTTCACAAGGTCTTCCAAACATTTGTCCTAATAATTGCTTCAAAGATACTTCAATAGTTCTCCAACCCTTCTCTAATGAAAACTCCAACAAGTCTTCAATAAGTGGTTCACCAAAATTCTCCAACCAATGCTTAAGAAGACTTTTCTCAATCTTCAAAATCAAAATATAGTCTTCAAGATGTTATCACAAGTCTCAGATCAAGGAGCCATCACAAGCTACAAAAAGTGTTCCTTACAGGTCTTCAAAGCTTTCCAAGTTAGTCCATAGGTTTTTTACTGTACTTCTAGAGTTTTGCAAAATTTGGTTCCACAAGTCTGTAATTTATTCACTGGTCCCTTAACCTTATGCAAGCTTTTTCTTACAGCTCTGCACTATCCCTCAAGATAATGCGACCTTGTTTTGGCCTCTTGACAAACCTCACAACCCTTATATGTAGTTGTTACAGGGGTCTCGACCCACCACAAGGAACAACACTTTTCAGACTTCAAAGAATTAGCATAGAAAATCGAGTCTGAGTATCATCGTTCTGAATACAGGCTTGAAAGGACTTCTCTACTTCAGGACCGAAATCTGAAAGAGCACTAAATCATCACAAAAGTTAATTTTTAGGGATACTTCCACACGTCGAAGCCTTGCTATCACAGGTTCAATGTAGATATGATATTTTTCAGTAGTTCGAAACGTAACTGTGTCATAGGTCCAAGACTCTTCCACACATGATAGGTCTGAGACTCCAGCTAGTGGCAAATTTGAAAAAAAAAGCTTCACAGGTGAAAGGTCCATGTACTATTTAGATAAGAATATTCTAAGGAACTAAGTTATATTACTCCATGGAGTAGTTCGAATTGTTATTACAATGTATAACCCAGAAATGTGAACTTTGAATTGTAAAGTTCGAATTTCTATCTTCTCAATGCACGAATTGTGAACTCCTCTATTTGTTTTCATCGAATTGACACTGGAATGAATAAAATTGTAACTCTATATATAGTAGATTTCTTAAATACGAAAATACACATCTTGGGTGAGTCATCTTGATGTGAAACTTGTGGCAGTATCACATTCAATTATTTTTAAATGTTTCAAAGCTTGGTAGGAAATCTTGGAAACACACATATTAATCGCAACCTTGCGCATGGCACAAATTATTTTTGAGTAGTCTAAGTGCGAGTTTAGCATTGAATATACGTAGTCGTATTTGATAAAACCTCAGCTCTTAGAGCATCTAATTCAACCATTTTTCTAGTTTGAAGGAGAGCCTTTGTTTCTCTAATTGATAGCTGTTGGCTTAGTGGGCCCTGACCCAGGTTCGGAAGTGATTTAGCCAAGCAAATCCCAGTACTACTATAGTATGGGAGGGTGCTAGAACTAGGTTTCCACACCTTGGGGATGTCTGATATGAGGTGATTGGTCCAACCGTCACACTTACTGTGCTACGCGTACCTATGGGCACCCCGCACCCTGTGATACTGTCTTCGTGCAGATCTAACTGCAGAGCGACCTGTGTTATTTAGCCAAGTCTTCCTTAATTAGTCTCTGTTAGTTGATTACTTAGATTAAATTCACATATAATCATTCACACGAGTATTCATCAAGTGCACGCAGTAAATAAATAGAGTAAAAGTAATGCATAACATCAAAAGATAGATTCAAGAATAGATGCATAGAGTAAACTTCTCTTTATTAACTTTCAATTCCAGGTACAGACCTGACTCCGCCCTGCTCACTCAGCTGCAGGGGTCTACACACTCAGCTGTGGACTCTATTAGGCCTCTATCCACTCAGTTGCAGAGCCTTTTCCTACTACTATGACCTAGTACACTTCAAATTCCACTCTATGCTCTAACCATGCCTTTGCTATTCTATCTATATTCTACCAAGATTCACCATATTTACACTTAGAGCCTCACTCTATTTATACAATCCCATGGTCTGCGAACCATGGGTAGGCCGACATAACTTTACATTAAATTACAATATTTTAGGGTGGACAACCCTGTGACTCATCCTAGACCTCGCGCTCTGTGCCTGCAATTCGCAGAGTCTTATAATACAATTGACCAAAACTTGGGCTTTGATCCCCAAAACATGCTGTGGGGGATCCCATGCCTAACAGGCCCCCAACACAATCATCGTGACTCGTCCCGAGTCACTCTACTGGTGTGGCGATCTTGGCACGGAGCCCCTCCAACTGTGCCTGTGTTGCGAGAAGATTCGCAACACACTATTATGTCGTCTACCGGATCTACTCCATTTCTGCTTCTGAATCATCTACGTCTGAATTGAGTTTCTTCTTTGTACTGGCTTCTAGTGGTTGTGTTTATAGTCCCGCGCCCCTGGCCGGCTCCTCGGGTCACGAAGACTGTGCTTCGGTCGATTAGTTAGATAGCTAGCCCACCCATGTAGGGCTTCAGGCGACTACTGTTTACATTTCTGGGAAGGGTTCTCCATTAAGTTTGACTAGCTGGACCGCCCCTCTTTCTGTGACCTCTTTTACCACATATGGTCCCAACTAGTGCATTCTGAATTTTTTGGAAAATTTTTCGAACTTGCTGTCATACAGCAACACTAAATCGTTTACCTTGAATGTGTGCAATTTGATATGGCAGTCATGCCAGGCTTTCTCACGTTGCTTTTGTACTTGCTAGTGAGATCTGGACAGAAATTATTCTTCCTTAAGTTCTTCTAGTTGCGCGAGCCTTTCTTCCAGAGATTCGTGGTCCGTCATGCCTGTGAGCACTATTATTCGTAGACTTGGTATGATGTATTCCATCGACATGACTGCTTCTGTACCATAGACCAACCAGAATGGTGTTTATCCTGTCAATTTATTGCATGTTGTCTTGTATGCCCACAACACAGCGAGTACGTGCAGGTCCCATTCATCCCGCTCCACGTTACATATTTTGGTCAATGCAGTCTCCAGTATTTTATTGAATGCTTCTACTATTCCATTAGCCTATGGGTGGTATGGTTTACTTTTCTGGTGATAGACCTGGAACTCTTCCGTGAGCATGCTGATGGTTTCATTCAAGAAATGTGTCCCGCAGTTTCTCATTAATATTTTAGGATAGCCAAATCATGTCAACATGTTTTCGAACAAAAACTTTGCAGTCATAGTGACCGCGCAACCTTTGACTAGTTGTGCTTTCACCCATTGTATTAGGTACCCCATTGTGATGATGATGTAGCACGCACTCATTTTCCCCTGAGGTTTGATTAGGCCCACAAAATCATTTTCCCACTTCTCTAAAGGCTGCAGTGTCATTTGGGGATTGAGTGGCACCTCATCCCCTCGTGATGGTTTTCCCATCTGTTGACATATGTCGCAAGCCTTACAGTGTGCTTTCGAATCCTGGTGTAGGGTCGGCCACCATAGCCTTGCACAAAGAATATTTTGCATGGTTGTGCATCCTGCGTAGTGTCCTCTTGCAGTGCCCCCATGCACTTCGATGAGGATCTGGCCTCGTTTGAATTCAGGTACGTATCTACGCTATATCTCATCGTTGCCCATATTGTAGAGGTGCCCTGTGATGACAGAAAAGTCTACCGTGTGCACCACCAATTCCTTCTTCTGTTGGATTAACTAATCCTTCAATACAGTCCTTGTTGTTAGAAAATGGATTATATCTTCTAAGTGTCCATCCGCGACACGTACTTCAAAGAGCTATGCATCAGGTAGTCCCTCCTCCAAATTTGTTGGTTCCTCGCCCATCTCAATTTGTGACAAGTGGTTTGGTCCTATGTTTAAGCGTCTCGACTTGAATATGACTTCAAAATCATATTATTGAAACAATAAGAGCCATCTGCATATGCACCCCCCCAGCACAGGCTTGTTCACCAAGTATTTTAACATGGAATGGTTGGTATACATCTTGAAATGTCCTCCAAGTAAATAGTGTCGGTATTTCTGGAGCGCGTACACCATTGCCAACCCCTCATGTTCGGTGGTAGAGTAGATCTTTTCTACCTTGGAAAATCTTTGACTTGCAAATGCGATCAGGTGTTCCACACCCTCCGCACCCTCCTGTGTGAGTATGGCTCCCAACGCAATACATGATGCATCAACATGTACATGAAATTCCACGTCCCATTTCGGGAAGACAAAAATTTGCGTGAAGGCCAGCTTCCCATTTAGGAAATCCAAACTCTTCATGCAATCATCATTCCAGCAATATGTCGCATATTTTTTCAATAGTTTTATCATTGGCGCGGTTATTTCGGCATAACTCTTGATAAAATTCCTATCGTAGCCAGTGTGCCCCAAAGTAACGCGTAATTGTTTGACACTGTGTCGTGCTTCTAGATTCAAAATAACAAGAACCTTCGCAAGGTCCACCATCAACCCTTGTTTGCAGACCATATGGCCTAACAGGTTTCCAAAGGGAACAAGGAAGGTGCACTTTTTAAGGTTTAGCACAATCTAGTGTCGGCAGCAAGTATCCAGCATCAAACATAAGCTCACTACATGGTGCTTAACTAATCCAAAGACAACTAATCATCCAGATAGACCTCCAAGAACTTTTGGATGTATTCTTTGAACACCGCCACCACTATGTGCAAAAATATTGTTGGTGCGTTCCTCAGTCCAAAGGGCATAATGGTGTATTGAAAGAAGCTCCATTATGTTGCAAAGGTCGTCTTGCTCCTATCTTCTGGTGCGATCTTGATCTGATGGTATCCCGAGAACCCATTTGTGAACGAGTATGCTTCCTGGCCGCCAACATTCTCTAGTACTTCATCTGTGAATGGTGTTGGGAATGGATCGTATACACAGGCATCATTCAACTTCCTTAGGTCTATGCATATTCTAATTTCACCCTTTTGTTTTTTCTCTTGCACTACCATAGGACTCACCTAATCGGATTCTTCCACTGGTTCAATAATTCTGGCTTGGAGAATTTTGTCTAATTCATCGCGGACCTTTTCTTTATACTTTGGGTTCAAGCGGTAAGGTCGTTGCTTAACTGGCTTTGCATCCAGTTTCAGAGTGATCTTCATCATCCCTAAGTCACCAATGATCCCTTGTAAGTCCATGATTTTTGTCAGGAACAAGTCTTGGTATTCGCGGAGTAACTCAGCGACCTTATCTACTGTAGCATCGTCCCAATAGTCCCCAAGCATTGCATACTTCGGTTCCACTTCCATGCCAATGCTTACCTGTTTTTTTTTTAGCGGCGCGGTGATGTTGGGGTCTTCAAGTGGTAGTCCGCGAACTTCATGCGAGCCTTCTGTTTCTGCAATGTTAATGTTCCGTAGGTCCTCATCATCTACCTCAACTTTCACGTTATAACACTCCAGTGATCTACTTAGCTGCATTGCCATTCTGGCTGGAACACTTCCATTGGCTCCTACAATATTTTAAATATAGTGGCTTTCACCACTTGTAGCGCATCATCCATAGTATCTGACCAACGATCTTCAAATGTGAATGTTAACAAGAAACCCTCGTGCAACACATGCCGTTTGCCCATACCACGATGGAGCTTTGTCTCCGTATACCAATTCATGGGTATAACGTCCAGGGTATGGTAGAATAGGTGCACCCATTCAGGCTGTGGTTCTTCCCCGTAGGCCTTGGTCCATTTCGTGAGGTGCGTGCATGGGTCATCTCATCCATCGTATTTGTCTTCTAATGGTAATTGCGGTTTCCCAAATCATAGGCACATCATCATTTTGCATCCGTGTCAGTCCTCAAAATTTCCTCGGTGTGTACCCCACCATCGTGTGGGTGTTGCGTGTAGTGCCCATTTGAACGCATCGAACCACTGCTATTCTGGTACTGCGCTTTCAAATTTTCTCAGGAATTCATCCACCGCTATTAATCCGTCATATGTCGGAAGATCTCTTACTTCTATTGTCACGTAGTGCAGTGATCTAACCATCATGTTGCAATTCAGCATTGTCACTTCATGCAATCGATTCTTCTATCGCTCTACTTATTCATTTGAATCCGAAGTGCAGGAGCTTTCGCGCTCCCACGAGATTCGCCCATCTGCAGTCAGATTCACCCAGTCCTGGTTTCGTGTAGTTATATTGTAAATACAATTAATATCATCATCGCACACTGGTTGAGTATAGTGCGCTCCTTCAGCTGGGTCAAGTGGGACTACTACGTGTAGTGCATTTTTCTCAAATATCATTTTTCACTTCTTCAGGTTGATGACTCCGTTCACATCGGTGGCCCAGTCTATTCCTAACAACGTGGGATAGGGATTGTTGTCATCGACAATTTCTATTACTTCAAAATACGCCTGCGCGCTTGCGCCTTCAATATCAACTATTACCCCTTGTAACCTTCCCATGGGCAAAATCTTCTGTTGGTTCACCGTTCATAATTGAATAGGGAAACATTGTAGTGTAAGCCTGCCCATGTGTTGCCATGTTTTCTTTTGTAATACATTCACGTCCAAACCCAGATCTAGGATTACCCGATCCATTTCATAATCACCAATCTGTGCAGTCAACCTCATTTCCCTTCCAATGTGCAATGCATGCTTTTCCAATTTCCTGATTATGCGCGGTTCTCCTGACCCCACGCACCTGGTTATTAGTTCATGTAGTCCTTTAACTACTTTCTTATCGCACAACAGTTTCATGCATGTCTCCAGAAAAGTAGTGAGCATTGAAGGATCCATTTCTAGCTCTGGCTAATCCTTACTACCTAAAGTGGAGGCCTCCACGAAGCTCTTCTTAGCTTCCATGAATGTCTCCTTTGCACGTTCTACGTCAAACTCAAGTTCCTTTATAGGAGCCTTGCAAACGCATTTACTGTCCTCTGTTTCTTCCCCGTATCTTCTCCTGTGGCCATACCACTTCTGAGCATCATGTTTACTTTCGGGTCCTCTTTGCGCAGCTCAGACCTCATAATTTGTATATTCTGAGTCGGGGGAGGCTGGAATACCCCTTTTTTGCGCATCTTTGTGATGAACATAGGACAATATATTGTTTCGAGATCAAAGTGATCACAATACGAACAGGATATCCTCATCAGGTTGGTACAATCGCGGGCATAGTGCCCTGGTTCTCCGCAATTGTAACAAATTAACTGTCTGCGACCCCTTCCTGGTCCCATTCCACCATGTCCTCGACTTCTCCCTTAGAATCCAACACGCGCTATCCCCACGTCTGGATCGAGGGCTCACATTTCGATATGCATCCTATAGGTTGGGGTTCGATCCAGCATTAGCTCGTAACTGCGGCAAGTGCGCTCATCGTGGCCTAACGACCTGCATAAATCACAAAACAATTGTTGGGGTGTCTATGTATACTTCTGCAACAAATGAAAATTATCTGTTGTATGTTTCCCTCCTATCTAACAGATCATGCACCATAAAGTGGGTACCACTCTCGGCGCTGCTTGTGCCTATTATGAAACCAAATCACAAAAAGATAAAAAAGATAGATCAATGGCTTAGAATTCAGCCTCTTCGAGGGGGAAACCTCCTTTACATTACATAAATGAACAATTCTAGGATGATTCAAATGACAAAACATCCTTTCTATATATAGGAGTCTAAGGGGACACAATATAACCAAGCCGACCTAACAATAATAATACAAAGACACAAAAATAACAATAGAGGGATTCTATGGGTCACAGTAATAACAATATGGGGACAATAGGGGCACAAAAATATTAATAAGGGATACAACTACAATATTAATGGGGGCATCACTAGTATTATAGGGACCTAACATGCCCCTCTCCTTCAAAAAAATGTTGTCCTCAACACTTGAGTAGTTATGGATGCTTCTGTATAAAATTCTCATCCTCCCATGTGGAATCTTCAGCATATAAGCTCTTCCACTTAATGAGATACTTTGAAATGGGTTGATTTCGTAGTTGCCGAGTTCTTGTTTCTATGAATGCTTCCGGTTCCAATATAATTTTTCCTTCCTCGTCAAGTTCTAGTTATATTGTTTGAAATGGGAGCTTGTCGCCTATAACCTTCTATAAACATGAAACATGGAAAACTGGGTGCACTCGAGAAGCTGCAGGAAGCTCCAATTTGTATGCCATAGTACCAATCTTTTGCAACACCTTGTATGGAACATAATACTTTGGTGACAATTTTTTATCCTTCTTAGCTTGCTTGAGGGACATTTGTTTATATGGTTGTAGCCGTAGGAATACCCAATCACCTACATCAAAACTTCTTTCACTACGATGTTGATATACCTGTTGTTTCATTCTATTTTGTGCCAAGGTGGGGTTCTCCTTTAAGAGTTGGAGAACTTGTTGTTGATGCTCGATGTGATCTTCCACTGCTTGAACCTTAGAATTTTGTCTTAAATATGATGTGATGGATGGTGGATAATATCCATAAAGTACCATAAATGGGGTCATTTTTGCTGCAGTATGTAAGGAAGTGGTAATCGTGAAATGCGCTACCTTATCAAACTGACCACGCTTCTCAGAGAGACCTTCACGATTTCTTCCTTGCTTTCTCGCGAGGGTCAAATTAAGGGACTATTTTCTAATTCTTTGCTGCTTTTGTAGCTTCTTCCACTCCGCATAGTCCCAAACATTAATGTATTTGCATGACCCTTTTTTCACATAATAGCATCTTAATCCAAGTATTCAAAGACTTAATATACTTACCTCATGGTCCTTTAAGAAAGCGTCATTCTACTTCGCTGTAGCTCACTGTTGTGTCTACCACAAACTCAGTGATAAATCCCCCTATTATCCGGTCGAGCCAATGGTCCACAACCCGCACGATCTTATCTTCTAATGCTTCTAGTCTGCACACCAATTCTGGAGCCCACACTATCGGTTTGTCGAACCTACACCTTCCCTGGCTGTCGGCTAACTTCGTGATCCACTCATACAGCTTAGAAGGAAAGGATGCAAAGAAAATCTCATGGATTTCCATGTACACGTAGCGCTCCAACAACTTTTCCTTGGATACCTGCGGAGTTTTGTTTTCCTGTGTCGCGAACTCTTTAATCGTCTTGTCCAACCACTCTTCAATTTCCTTCTTAGTTGGGTTCCACTGGCACGACATCAGACATTGCTTTTGTAGATCCCGTTCCTGACAACGGAACCATTTGTTGGCTTAGTGGGGCTTGACCCAGGTTCGGAAATGATTTAGCCAAGCAAATCCTGGTACTACTGGTCCTTTCGGCAATAGTCTGCGGAGCGCAAATTGAGGTCTCATCTGAAGTAGTATGGGAGGGTGCTAGAACCAGGTTTCCGTACCCTGGGGATGTCTGATATGAGGTGATTGGTCCAACCTTCTCACTTACTACGCTACGCGTACCTATGGGCACCCTGCTCCCTGTGATACTGTCTTCGCGCAGGTCTAGCCGTAGCATGACCTGTGTTATTTACCCACGTCTTCCTTAATTAGTCTCTGTTAGCTAATTAATTAGATTAAATTCACATATAAGCATTCATACGAGTATTCATCAAGTGCGCGCAGTAAATAAATAGAGTAAAAGTAATGCATAACATCCAAAGACAGATTCAAGAACAGATGCACAGAGTAAACTTCTATTTATTAACTTTCAATTCCAAGTACAGACCCGACTCCACCCTATGCACTCAGTTTCAGGGGTCTGCACACTCAGCTGCGGACTCTACTGGGCCTCTACGCACTCAGCCGCAGAGCCTTTTCCTACTACTACGACCCAGTACACTTCAGATTCAACTCTATGCTCTAACCATGCCTTTTCTATTCTATCTATCTTATACCAAGCTTCACCATCTTTACACTTAGAGCCTCGCTCTATTTATACAATCCCATGGTTTTCAAACCATGGGTATGCCGACACAACATTACATTAGATTACAATATTTTAGGGCGGACAACCCTATGACTCATCCTAGACCTCGCGCTTTGTGCCCGCAATTCGTGGAGTCTTACAATACAATTGGCCAAAAATTGGGCTTTGAGCCCCAAAACATGCTGTGGGGGATCCCATGCCCAACAATAGCCTTTGAGACTATTTTAAAAAATCATGCATGCCGCCGTGTAGTTTTATATAATGTATAAATTTGTTATAATGTAAGTTTTAATTAAATTATTCTAAGAATTAAATTTTAATTAAATTATTTTAAGACTTAAATTACTTTAAATTTATTATAAAATTTAGGGTTAGGGTCTAGCTATTTAAATTGTTAGGATTAGGGTATCATTAGGAGAGAGATTTTAGGGTTAGGGTTTCATAGTCTAGGGTCAGGGTTGATTTGGGAAAACAGTTTGCTCATGTATTTAGGATCTAGGGTTTGCACAATATCTAGGGTTAGGGTTTGCTTCTAGGGTAGGTTTCATCCACAAGCAATGCTTAATTAGGTTATGGCTTCCATTCATGTATCTTAAGGGCATCATAAGTATTAGGAATCTCATTAATTTGTTAGGGCTACATCATAAAATGGTTTACCACATGTATCACAAGAATATTTTCCATCTCCAACAATGCCATATTGACATCAATGACAACCTTGACCAACATTAGTCATGTATTAAAGGATAAGTTTTCCTTAATACAATTACCTTGAGTCATAATTATCGAAATGGTAGGCCTTGATTCCCATGTCAAACTAAAAAATACTAATTTTTGTCATTGGGCATGTACAATTCCATCCATTTTTCTAGTGCGCCCTGAGAAATTATGGGAATGTAAGGTCCCATCTTACCTCATTTTTTACCATGGTTACTAGAAGGTGCTTGCAATAAAAATTGACTCCCATATCTGTTAATGCCTATGATGCTTGAAGAAAAATCACTCTGACTACCAGTATAAAATTTTCAATGCTTTGTATTATAGATGACTTCAAACCATATTCTTGCATTGTGCTATGTCATGTTTTGTGGCTCTGTTGAATGCTTCTTGTTCAGCTGCTAATCATGATTCTTTAACAATTCAAGAAAAGAAGACTATTGCTAATAAAGTAGGGGTTGGTCATGAATCCTATAGTAAGCTGTGAAATATGTTTCATTCTAGTCTCTATCGCAAACCCTGAAATGTTTAGTTTCTATGGTAGAATGAAATCATAATTTTTCTCACATCCAGTCCAATATAGGTATAATCCCTCACCATGAAAATTATCGAAAGTTGATGTATGTCATTAACTGATGAAAGGCCACTCAACTTTAATGAAAATGAGAGCCAAGAATTGTTGTACTATGTAACAACACACAACCCCCCCCATTTATATATAGTAATAGCTAATATTAGACATATAATGGGGACCCTTTTTAAATTTTAAGTCTTTGAAAAATAAGTCCTAACTCTAAGAAATTGCCTTGAAACATTTTAGAAAACAACCCAAGTTTAGGATCCTCATCACAAATCGGAAATCACATTTTTCCATGTGATAATCATAAACACCTTAAAAAAATTGCAATATGCGATCAGCCCCACTGTTGCGACTTTCCAATCAAAACACCTTAACAATTTGCTATCGCATTTCACAGGAGTCACAAATAAATAAGACTTACCATTGTGTCATCCTTTAATGATATGTGAAATGTGATATTGCGATATTCGAAATCGCATTTTGCATGATAAACAGGAAAAGTTATATGACATCATTTGAAAAGCTGTGATGCATGAATAATGAACCAAGCATGGGAAGTAATTGTGTTTTAATATAATAATGAATGGTTTGACAGGGTAATTAATGTTTAGCAATCCAAGGAGAGGTAATCATGTTTCAAGTTATGGCTTGTTAATGCTGAATATCTCATTCGAAATCCTCCCATGATTCAAAGTCATTTGAAAGCTTTCAGCCTTAATTGCCCTATATTTTCTACACTGATATATCTTTAACATTTAGGCAAGCTTCAAAAGACATTTAATTGTGGAAGGTGATGCAAAAACAAAAAAATAAGAGCATTACGGATTCTAAGCTATCAAAAATGTCTCCTAAATTCTCAGATACGGTCTGCAACGTCAATGGGGGAGCAACATCTTGGGAGGTCATATACAATAGGCTCAAGGATGAGCACCCCAAGGTTACTGTCACAAAAGCGATGGCTGACTCAATAAAACATTCGGGACTCCAATTCAATGTTGTTTCTTATTCTTTTCTTCACATAATAGGAGTGAGAGAAAAAATCCTCCCATACACTGATATGATTAGGTGGGTGGTGGAAAACCTCACTATTGAAGATAGAAAATTCAGGAACTTGAGAATGGAACTCATGGAGTCATTCAAAGTGGAAGACTTGGAGAAAATGTACCATATACCTGACCCTCAGGACATATATGATAAATCATACGTGGCCAACTTTTCAAAGAAGAATGAAGAACCTTTCAAGATGATCCAGCGATGGAGGGTACTGGAGAACAAGTTCAAATTTGATAAAATGGGTATGTATCCTGTAGCCTCTTTGGAAAACCCCTACAACTATGCAACTGCTATGTTATGTAGACTATACGGGTTACCTAATAATGCCAAGTTTTCCATAGAATGGATTCCTTTGATTGATGCTTATGTAAATTCCCACATTATGAATTGGGCCACCATCCTATCTGATAACCTAGCCACTATCATCACTAAATATCGACATAAGAGATCCTCCTCTCCAGATAACCTTCCTCCATTCTATTTCAGTGCCTACATCATGGATGCCATCTATTTCTGCACTAAATTTCCAATCATGGGTTGGAAATGGACCTTCCAGGACCCCTACCCTATCCATCTCAGCCATAAACAAATTTGGGAATCCCATTATATACCCCATTTTTATAAAATATGCATGTTTTTATTTTGCCATTGCATCCATTAATTTTCAATAAGAAAGCCCCCAGGTTTTCCAAAGAAGTCGTTACAGACCTTGTTGCAGCCAGCAAATATTTTTTTGAAGAATAGTTTACATACATAAGGGTTTTGGTAGTAACGCAAACCCACATGTCCTCTCTTTGTATGTCTCTGATAAATTATTAGCAAGAGAAATAACCCACCAGACTGTGGGAAAAGGCTTAACCAAAGTCCTGAAAGAAAGAAAGAAGTTATTATGGCCATCTTTTACTATTAGGTGTGTTTCCCTTTCATTAGAAAATTTTAATCATTCAATCAAGGAGTCAGTAAACCTAGAATGCCTTAGGCTCCATACTTTTCCAAAAAGGCAATTTGATCCAGACAAGCTAACATATAACATCACTACCGCAGTGAAGATAAAGCCTTATAACCATGAGCCTAATGATTTTTAAGACCTTTTACAGTCCGCTGAATCCTTCGAACAATTGTTCGAATGGGTAGGGACAAATCTGAGTCCTAAATATTTTGAAAGCTTTCAGGAGTTCATAAACAAAAGGCTCGAAATAATTATGTTGCATTTGTTAAAAACCAAGTACAAGCCTATGCCCAGTGTGACTGTCAACAATGAGGGACTTAATTATCGCATAGAATCTCAAGTGGATACAAGGAAAGAACTAGATACAGGAAGGCCCAAGACACCGAGAATACAACGGAATCTGGCAGGAAGTTAGCCAAAAAGTAGGGTGTGAGCACCCCACTGAAAGATATCGGTTTTGAAATCAAAAGCAACAGTTTGGAGCAGGAGCGGGATCAATTCAGAAACTATAAGACACTCCCAAGACAACAAATGCCTAGGAAACTATGGAGTATCAAACTCCTCTGCATGATCAGAAAAACACAGAGTCTGAACCGATGGATGAGCAAGCAATGTGTCTCAGTAGAGTGAAATCATTCCCGCTCTGCCCACATCGTAAATTGTATTAAAATTGACTGAAATTCCTCCTCTTGATGTGTTCTATAGCCCGCTGCACGAGGAGACGGAGGAAAAAGAGAAGGATAAAAACACCCAAGCTCCCACCTGGGAATGAGCCGACGGACATAGTCTGGAAGGAAATCCCTTCCAACCCAGCTAAAAGATGACCAGATTGTCACAGTTTACAGGAGCGTATGCAACAACCACCATGGAAAAAGGTACCGAGATATCTATTTTGTTGAAGGAAAAGGAAGAGAAGATTGCACAACTCAAGAAACAACTCGAAACAGAGAAGGCAAGTGTGAGCAGGCAGGCCGCTGAGCAGCTAGCTCAATTGCAACAGAGCATGCAGGTGTGGAAGATAAGCCATGAAGAAGACATATCGGCCGAAAACATGCAACCCAAGACTTGCAGCAAGCCATGGAAAGATATAAGGATGTTCCTATTGTCGAGGAATTCATCAGAGAGGCGCTAGAGCTAAATTCTCTCTTATTAAAATGGAAAGAAATTTTTTGCCAAAAGATGTCACATATCAATCCTTATCTAATCACTAGTGACTAGCTAATAGATAAAGCGATTGATCAGAGAACTGAGTTTACTGACCTAAACACAAGAATCTCAGAGTTCATCAAATGGCAAGAAACAGAAGAGGGGAGGAAGGCTAATCTGCCCAAGATCGAGGAGACACACAAGGACATTCTTTTCATGGATTGGGACACAAGGATCAAACAAGCTGAACTATTAGTGTTAAGAGCAGTTGGGGTGTGAAAGAACATAGTGAAGGTGGTAAACCACACTTTTTTTGCCACGAACTTGGTGAAGGAAGGCAACCTGAAAGAACTGCCCGATTTAAATGACGTGCATAAAATATGGAAGGAAAGAGTTGAAACTCAAAGGGAAGCAATCAAAAAGTTAGCAAAGACTGATTGGGAGTCATATTTGCAATACCTAGACAATCCACACGATTAAATCATAACCCTTAACTGCTCACTCCATTCAACTCAGTGGATGTTTCCACTTCTCACAGATGCTATTTTTGCAGGACAGGTCAGAACACAGTTTGGGGCACCTCCTCAAGTCAAACCGATGGCTGATATATGCGATTTGAAAGACAAGTTGGCAGACAGCAAATCATTATCATAGCCTCTTCTCATCAAGTCACTTTTTATTTTTAGAGTTAGTTAACTAGTTAGGAGGAAGGTTGTTTGAAACCTCCTCAAATTTTTGTATAATCTATTTTTGAACATTAGTTAGAATAGTATTTATACCCTTCTCATGCATTTAGAGAAGGGTCCAAAATTTTATCAAAAACATTTGCAAAGAATGCACTTTTGTAAGTTTGTGAATGCTTTGGTGAAATTATGGAACATGATCATTTCTTTTAAATATCAGACTACTTTCCTTTGTTGATGCACTATTGTATACTTGGAAGATAATTTGATCTGAAGAAAGGATTCTATCTATGTCATTAGTCAAATGAGAAGAACTTCACATATATGGTACTTCTATCTTATATTATTAGTCATGTTTCTCTTTAATTAGTGACAACACTTTATTTTCATGAATTATAAATGAGATATGTTCTTTCTATTAAGCGTTAATTGCACTATTGTATGATGCCTAGCTAAAATTGTTTATTTTCATATATAAATCATCATATATGTGATATAATTTATACATTTCTTTGACTAACTATTTAGTCAAAGGAATTTCTTTAATATCACATGTCAAGCAGATATCTTTTTAGATCGCATATTATACATAAATACCCAGGTTTATATTAGATTAAGTTAGCTAGAGATTTGCGTGATAGAATAGGTCATTTAGTTATCATTATTCTATTGCAATCACTTGAAAACCACCCACTGTCATTTTAAAACTCATTCTGGGAAACTGGTCCCATCATCCCCAATCAGAGCCACCACTTTAAACGGAAAAGGAGTTGTCTTAAGGTTTGAACCAGGTGGTTATCCCCCATCTTGGAGTAGTACAAATCTGAGGCCTCAACATTTTGGCGCTAGAAGGAGGGCCACCCGAATATGAATGTCATATAAACCTAAAGATCAATTGAAAAACATTCTTAAGCGTCAAAACCCCTCCCCCACTTCTACACCTTCTAGATCTCATCCAAAATCTCCGGATCAAAAATCTGAAGTTGTAGAAACATCTCCCTCATTTCCTGAAGTAGTAAGACAACCACATTCTCCAGATTACACTCTCGAGTCTCCCAAAGTCCATTCTTTGATACAAAAATTGGAACAGATATCCATTTCTACTGAGAAACTAGAGAGGCCCGAAGCTTCTAAAGAAAGTGTTACTTCCTTATTACGAGAAACTGGTGTATTAACTAGATTGCAAAGTGAAAGGCTTGGAGTAACTCATTTTGAGTTTCCCATCCCTCCACGATGTAGGAAAGTTATCACATCAAGATCTGAATCGGATACCAGCAAGATCACATCACCCTTCCATCCATTCACTTCTCCAATCATTTCTACTCAATCCACTTCTTCTCAACTATCCACTTCTCCAACTAGTACTACTACTAGCAATACAATCCCAGTAGTAAGTTCTTCGCCATCTATACCTACTTCTAGACTGGCCTTCCCATATTCCAAGTCTCTGACTCAAGTTATGGCCAATCAACCCACTCAACCTTGGACAAATCCTGGTGTTGTTCTGGTTGCTAATCCAAATGCTCTCCCATCAAACCCAGAAAAATGGTTACATAAGTACAATCCTGATGATGGTCTTCCAACTGAAGAACATCTAAATAAATTTATGTTAGCCATGAATCTTAATGGAGTTGCACATGGAGATGTTGTAATGAAACTGTTTCCTTATACCTTCCAAGGATATGCTAGGTCTTGGTATTTTTCCCTTCTAGTAGGTTCAATAAGAGACTGGGATACTTATCAAGAATTATTTCTTGCAAAATTTGGTGATGATGGGACCATAGCATCCTTAATCAATGATATTTATAACTCAAAAGAAAATTCAGATGAAAGGATCAAATACTTCAACCCCAAATTTAATAAGTTACTAAAAAAAATCTCGGTTGCCTCAAAACCTGCAGTAGATGTACAAATAGAATGGTGCATATCCTCCCTTCCTTCTAATATTGCAATTTTTGTAGAGAGAGCCAATAAGGCTACCCCGGTTGAAAACATGAAAGAAGCCCTGTCTATATAAAGAAGAATTATAGCTTTAGAAACAAGATCACAGACAGACGAAAGGAAGTCAAAGAAGGTAACATTTAAGGGTGACTCAAGAAAGAAAGCTTCAAAGGACCCTTTTGATCTTGAAGGCCTTAAGAAAGTGTTAAAAACCATGTCCAATGAAATGGTCAAAATCAAGAAGCAGGTCACAAAATCCTCTACTCCCAAGAAGCCTTTTCGCTTATTTAAAAGAAACCCTTTTTCTGCATCGCAACCGCCAAATACTATTTCAAATGCCGAATCTGATTAATGAACAGAAGAAGTCTCACCAGCTGAAGAGGAAGCCGAAACGGAAGAAGAAGTTGAATTAAATGGAATGTGGGATTTCATTATTCTAACTAAAGAAGAAGCATAAGATATGCCAGTAGCTACAAAAAGTAAAACCTCTCTTGATATGTCTATAACAAATTAGAAACATAAAACTTCTACTCATGTAAAGGAGAAAACAGTAAATAAGAAGTCTAAGCCTAGTCAAACTGATCCTATTCCACTAGATCATCCAAATGTTTCCAAAACATTGGTAATCTTAGATACAATGGAATATAACATATTCGAAGATATGAAAAAGACGAGAGCAAACATTTCATTACACAAACTCACTAAACTCAAGCACAAATAAAAAATTTCTATTAAGAGAATTAAAAGCAGTTCCTGTATCCCCCCTACCAGCTGCTGTAGTTACTCAAGCTACCTATGATATGGGAACACCTCCCTCTTATTCAAATAAAGCAAACCCAATAGATTTAGTCTTGATAGGTGATAGGTCTATCTCTCATACCCCTGCATTTCTTCTTGATTATGAGATTTTTAACAGAAATGTCCATAATTACCTTGATGATTCAAGAGCCTCTTCAAATATTATGCCAAGGAAAGTGTGCACCAAATTGAATATTACACCTCAAAAATATGCAGTACACATAGTTCAATAAGACAGGACAAAAGTAGAGGTACTTGGAGAAATATCATCAGTTTCAATTAGGCTTTCCTCTAATCCAAGAGTTTCGTAGACAATGGATATTCTAGTGGCTGATATCCCCAAATTTTGTGGTTTAATTCTAAGTAGGGATTGGTCTGAAATTTTTGTACGGATACTTTGCAACTGATTGGTCTCACATGTGGTTGCCACACAATGGTAAAGCAAACCAAATCAGAGTAGACCGAGAAAAGTTCATGAAATACACAGTCAATGATCTTGAGGGAAGCAATGAACCTATTTCTTTCATCAATAATATCATTGGAAATTATTCAGCTGAGTCATTCTTGGGATTCTTTAATGCTCAGGTGTCACTCTTTCTAAATAATGTTGTAGTGTCTCAAATAGAGATTTTTTCACAAACAGATGCTTCCAAGTGTGTAAATATAGTAGATAAAATTTTAGATAATTCATTATTTTGGACTCTCTATTTTGATGGTTCCAAATTTGAAGATGGTGTAGGTGCAGGATGCATTTTAATCAACCCGCAAGGAGAGAAAACCATGTTAGCTTGCAGACTTGAATTTCAATGCACTAACAATACTGTGGAATATGAAGCATTGATTCAAGGGCTGTATAAATCCATTGGCCTTAATGTCAAATATTTGCAAGTATATGGAGATTCTGAAATAATAGTTAAACACCTAAGAAACAAAATTCATTGTGTGTCTGGGCACCTTAAACATTATCAATCTCTAGCCTAGAATCTTACTTCTCATTTCACTACTTTTAACATTTCTTTAGTTCCCATATTACAAAACACAAGTGTTGATTTACTTGTTGATGTGGCATCAAAGCTTATACCTTCAGAAGAATTTAATCCAAATATATTTTCAATATAGTTAGTTTTTGGGCTATCCATTCCCAATAATGTAACAAATCAGAGAGTGTTTAATAATGATGTTGATATAATCAATTTCCTTACATCAGAAGGGTCTTATGAGGAACAGATCATAGATGGACATGAGCATGATCTACAAATCAACAATAAACAAGATCAAAACCCAATCCCAAAGTTTGTAGTTAATATGGAAGATCTCTATGATTTAAAGGATAGATTCAAGAAGACTACCAACTCCAAAACTTAGAATTCCACTCTGATATTTAAAGTAGTAAACCTAGGGTCAACTGAAAAACCTCAAAATGTCAACATAGGTCTTGGTTTATCATCTAAAGAAAGGATATCATTCATTAAGTTGTTAAAAACATATAAAGGTATCTTTGCATGGGATTATGCAAGTCTCAAGACCTACGCTACCTCTGTAATTCAACATAGCATACCGATGACTTCGAATGAAAAGCCAGTACAAGAAAAGCCTAGGAAAATTCACCCAAACCTTGAAAGTCAAATCAAATCTGAATTGAACAAGCTTCTCAAAGCCAAAATAATCTTTCCAGTTAGACACTGAAAGTGGGTATCAAATATGGTCCCTGTGAGGAAAAAGAATGGTGATATTAGGATTTGTGTTGATTTTAGAAACCTGAATAGAGCTTGTCAAAAGGATAGATATCCTCTACCTACTATGGAGAAAATATTGCAACCAGTTGCAGGTTCCAAATTAATGTCTTTTCTAGATGGATTCTCAGGATACAATTAAATTCTTGTACATCCAGATGACAAATTGAATACAACATTCAAGACCAAGTGGGGAACATATGCTTATCAGAAGATGCCTTTCAGACTCATAAATGCAGGTGCTACATTTCAACATGCTATGAATATTTCTTTCAAAGGTCTAATTAATAAATCAGTTGTTATTTACCTAGATGACATCACAGTGTATTCTAAGGATAGAAACAATCATTTAAATAAACTAAAGAATATTTTTGAAAGATGCAAGAAATATGGCATTTCTTTAAATCCAAAAAAATCTTATTCTGATTTATCAGAAGGAAAACTCCTTGGATTTATAGTGTCCAAGAAATGGATTTACATTGATCCAGATAGAGTCCATGAGATTGAAAAGATTCCTCACCCACATAAAAAAACTACCATGCAATCATTCCTAGGCCAAATTAATTTTGTAAATAGATTTTTTTATAGATTGTCCTACTCCTTCAAGAAATGATAAGAAAAAACGAAGTCTTCAAGTGGGGTAAAGATGAAAGAGGGTCATTTGAGTTGATTAAAAATTCCATTATCAATGCTACTTCTTTAAAAACTCATGACTTTCTCAAACCTTTTGTGTTGTACACTTTTTCATCCGATACATCATATGCAACAATTTTAACATAGCTAAATGATCAAAATATCGAGGCACCCATCTCTTTTTTTATTTCTAACTTACAAGGTGCCAAGTTAAATTATTCAGCTGTTGACAAACAAGATTTTTTTGTTTTTAAAATCTTGAAATATTTCATTCTCAAAACCCATACAAAGATCATAGTACCTTACCTTGCACTAAGGAAATTATTGATTCAAAGAGAAGTAGGGGAGAAAAGAGCCAATTGAGTTACTTCGCTTCAAGAGTACGATGTAGAAATACGACCAGCTAAAATTTTTAGCGGCCAAGGTTTTTGCAGGATACTAACTGGAGCTTCCCACTTGTCAGCAGAAGAAGACCAAGGTAATGAAGTGAAAATATCATAGGTAAGCCTCAATGATGCACATTCGCAATATGTTGATTTGAAGTTTTATTTGAAGAATGGATATGCTCCCATGCATCTCAATTATAAAACAAAGGGTGCTTTAAGGTTGAAATCAAATAAGTATGAATTAATCAATGGTGTATTATTTAGGAAAAACTATGATTCAGTATTGTTAAGATGCCTAGAAAAACCTGAAGCTGAAAAGGTCATGCAGGAATTACATGATGGACCAGCTGGAGGACATTTCGGAGGAAACACCACAACTCACAAAATCTTGCATGCAGGTTATTATTGGCCAACACTATTCAAGGATGCACATGAATATGCAAGAAAGTGTAAAATTTTTCAAACTACAACCAGAAGAGAAAAGAAGCCAACATTCCCTCTGCAACCAGTAAACATCCAACAACCATTCGAACAATGGGGATTATATATAATTGGTGAGATTGTTCCTAACTCTTCCAAGCAGCACAAACACATCCTTACAACTACTAATTATTTTACAAAATGGGTAGAATATTTCCCACTAAATATAGATAATATAGAAAGTGTCACAGATTTCATTGATCAATACATAATTACCAGGTTTGGCTTACCTACAACATTAATGTTTGATAATGCATCTTATTTTTTTGGAAACACAATGGTAGCATTTACTTTAAAGTGAGGTTTTAAATTAAAGTATTCAGCCAACTATTATCCACAAGGTAATGGATTAGCAGAATCGACAAACAAAAACATCATCAGAATCATCAAAAGGACTATTGACCAAAATCATAGGAATTGGCACAAAGCATTGGTATTTACTCTTTGGGCAGACATAGCTACACAAAAGGCCTCCATTGGTTCTTCTCATTTTGCTTTAGTTTATGGAAAATAAGTTGTTCTCCATACAAACATAGCAATTCCATCTCTTTGCCTAATGAAATTCATCGATGAAAACCCTTCCTCTTCTCTCCAAGCAAGACAATTCCAGATTTTTAAGCTTGAAGAAGAACGAGAAAAGGCTAAAGCAACCCACTTCCATCATCAACAATTAGTCAAAGCTTCTTTTGATACAACATATGACAGTCATAAGACTCTTGAACTAGGTCATCTGGTTTTGAAATGGGATAAAGCACATAAGGGAAAAGGTAAACATACCAAATTCCAAAGACTATGGCTTGGCCCTTTCCAAATCATTGAGAAAATTGGTCAATCAACATTTCTTTTACAAGAATTACCAAGAAGGATAGATTCCTTGCCCGTTAATGGGAAAATTCTGAAAAGAAATACTTTTCCTAGAAGATAACCTCTTCTTATTTTGTATCATATCACCTTTAAAATTCTTAGGAAAATAAAGGTTAAGTAGTATTTACTTTTGGCTTTTCAAAATAAAATCTTTGATAATATTTTTGATTTTTCGCTTTTATAAGTAGGAAAAGTTAAAGAAATAATTAGGACATTTGAGTATCGAAGTAAACCTGATTTCTTTGGAAAAACTTGATCTTGCTGAAACGTTTATTCTATGAACAAACTCTTACCTTTACAAAGTATATATGTTTTGTTATCAATCAAGAAAAGAATCTTTAACGTAGTAAGGACTTTTTGGAGATGAGTATCTTAAAACTCTATCATTATCATCCAAAACTCTTAAAAGAGCCAATGATTCATTCCATTTGATAACATTTTTCCTTTTTTCAGAGTGTAATTCTAAAATATGCAAAACTTAGAAGATAATAAGTCTCATTACGAGCTTGTTTACCATGATCGTATGGAAATAATTAAACTAATATTACCAAAATAGGGTAATAGCCAATGATCTAGTCAATCAAAGGCTAAGGGGTCTCATTAAGAGGCAACTTGTTCAATTTAATTACAACGAGTGAGTGGCATTGTCATTATTAGGTTACCAAGCCTAGACAATGTCTTTTAAGAAAATTAAAAGTAAAGATTCTATAAAAGGAAAAAGGAAAAGATCCAAATGAGATTGAAAACGAGTGAATATCATTTTGAATTTTTAAAATTGCTTCAGATAGGACAATGAATCATTGTTAGTTAAAACATAACCTCGTTGAGGCTATGAATGCCTGCTGGCAGCATAGGCTCTATTTGTGATAAATGAGTAAACACCAAAAACTAATCTGTAGAAGACACCTGATATATCTCTTTAAATCTTAATATTGGCTGATGCAGACATTTGTATTTTTTTTATCACTACAAGAGTAAAGTAGTTGAATAAATAAATTGAGTAAGTGATTATGATTCTAGAGAAATGTTGTTTACTTTATAACTCATGTAATTATTATTCCTATAACTCTTCTTATTTTGAAAGTTTTTAGAAATTTCAGAAAATCAATTAGAGATAACTGGTTCTCCCAAGTGAATCGCCAATTTTTGTACTATGTAACAACTCCCCCATTTATATATAGTAATAGCTAATATTAGACATATAAATGGGGACCCTTTTTAATTTTTTAGTCTTTGAAAAATAAATCCTAACTCTAAGAAATTGCCTTGAAAACTCTTAGAAAACAACACAAGTTTAGGATCCTCATCACAAATTGAAATCGCATTTTTCCATGAGATAATCATAAACACCTTAAAAAAATTGCGATATACGATCAACCCCCATGCTGCGACATTCCAATCAAAACACCTTAACAATTCACAATCGCATTTCACAGGAGTTGCAAATAAATAAGCCTTTACATTGTGTCATCCTTTAACGATTTGCGAAATGCGACATTGTGATATTCGCAATCACATTTCGCATTATAAACATGCAACACTATATAACATCATTTAAAAAGTTGTGATGCCCTAATGTAGCACCAATTGTGGGAAGTAATTGTGTTTTAATATAATAATGAACGATTTGATGGGGTAATTAATGTTTAGTGACTCGAGGAGAGGTTACGATGTTTCAAGTTATGGCTATTTAACACTGAATATCTCATTCGAAATCCTCCCATGATTCAAAGTAATTTCAGGGATTTTAGCCTTAATTTCCCTATATCGTCTGCGGTAATATATCTCTTCCATTTTAGGCGAGCTTCAAAAGACATGTCATTGTAGAAGGTGATTCAAAAACAGAAAAATCAGAGCATTACAGAGTCTGAGCTATCAGAAATGTCTCCATTGTTCTCTGATATGGTCTGTAGCGCCGATGGGGGCGCAACAACTTGGGAGGTCATATACAATAGGCTTGAGGATGAGTGCCCCAAGGTCACTGTCACAAAAGCGACGGTTGATTCAATGAAACCTTCGGGACTCCAATTCAAGGATGCTTCCTGTTCTTTTCTCCACAGACTAGGAACGACAACAAAAATCCTCCCATACACTGATATGATTAGGTGGGTGGTGGAAAACCTCACTATTGAAGATAGACAATTCAAGAACTCGAGAATGGAACTCATGGTGTCATTCAAAGTGGAAGACCTGAAGAAAATGTACAATATACCTGACCCTCAGGGCATATATGATAAATCATACGTGGAAAACTTCGCAAAGAAGAATGAAGAACCTCTTAAGATGATCTAGGGCTCAAGGGTACTGGAGAACAAGTTCAAATTTGATAAAACAGGTATGTATCATGTAGCCTCTTTGGAAAACCCGTACAACTATGAAACTTCTATGTTATGTAGACTATACGGGTTATCTAATAATGCCAAGTTTTCCATAGAATGGATTCTTTTGATTGACGCCTATGTCAATTCCCACATTATGAATTGGGCCACCATCCTATCTGATAACCTAGCCACTGTCATCACTGAATATCGACAGAAGAGATCCTCCTCTCCATAGAACCTTCCTCCATTCTATTTCAATGCCTACATCATGGATTTCATTTGTTTCTGCACTAAATTTCCAATCATGGGTTGGAAATGGACCTTGTCGGATCCCTACCCTATCCATCTCAACCATAAACAAATTTGGGAATCCCATTATATACCCCATTTTTATAAAATATGTCATGTTGTTATTTTGCCATTGCATCAATTAATTTTCAATAAGAAAGCCCCTAGGTTTTCCAAAGAAGCCGCTACAGATCTTCTTGCAGTCGGCAAATATTTTGTTGAAGAATGGTTTACATACATGGGGTTTTTTGGTAGTACAACAAACCCACATATCCTCCCTTTATATGCATTTGATAAATTATTAGAAAGAGAAATAGCCCACCTAACTGCGGGAAAAAGCTTGTCCAAAGTCCTAAAAGAAAGCAAGAAGTTATTACTGCCATATTTTCCTATTAGGTGCAGCTCCTTTTCATTAGCAAATTTTAACCATGCAATCAAGGAGTCAGTAAGCCTAGAAAGCCTCACGCTCCATACTTTGCCAAAAAGGAAATTTGATCCAGACAAGATAGCATATAACATCACTACTACAGTAAATATCAAGCCTTATAACCATGAGGCTAATGATTTTGAATACCTTTTACAATCAGCTGAATCTGTTGAACAATCATTTGAATGGGCAAGGAAAAATTTGAGTCCTAAAATTTTTGAAAGCTTTCAAGAGTTCAGAAACAAAAGGCTCGAAATAATTTCCTGCATTTGTTAAAAATCGAGGACAAGCCTACGCCTAGTGTGAATGTTAACAACGAGGGACCTAATTCTTGCATAGAGTCTGAAGTGGATACAGGGAAAGCACTAGATACAGGGAAGGCCCAAGACACCAAGAATACAATAGAATCCAGCAGGAAGTCAGCCGAAAAGCAGAGTATGAGCACCCCACCGTGAGATATTAGCTCTGAAATCAAAAGAAGCAATTTGGAACAAGTGTGGGATAAATTCAATAAGAAACTACAAGATATTCCCAAGACAACAGATGCCCATGAAACTATGGAGTATCAAACTCCCCTACATGTTCAGAAAAACATAGAGTTTGAACCAATGGATGAGAAAGTGACGACGTCTCACCAGACTAGAATTATTCCCACTCTGCTCACATTGGAAATTGTCTTAAAAGTGACTGAGATCCCTCCTCTTGATGTGTTCTACAGCCCGTTTCACAAGGATGTAGTAAGGAGATAGAGGAAAAGGATAAGGATACACTTGAGCTCCCACCTAGGAATGAGCCGATGAACATAGTCTAGAAGGAAATCCCTTCCATCCCAGCTAAAAACTTGACTAGATTGTCACAGTTTAGAGGAGCGTATGCAATGGTCACCATGGAAAAAGCTACTGAGATATCTATTTTGTTGAAGGAAAAGGAAGAGAAGATTTTACAGCTCGAGCAACAGCTCGAAATAGAGAAGGCAACTGTGAACAGGCAGGCCGTTGAGCAGCTAGCCCAATTGCAACAGAGCGTGGAGATGTTGAAGATAAGCCATGAAGTAGACATATCGGCCAAAAACATGCAACTCCAAGAATTTCAGCAAACCATGGAAAGATATAAGGATGTTCCTACTGTCGATGAATTCATCAAAGAGGTGCTAGAGCTGAATTCTCTCTTAGTAAAACAACAAGAACAATTTTTCCAAAAGATGTCACATATTGCTCCTTATCTGATCACTAGTGACTAGCTAATAGGTAAAGCGATTGACCAGAGAATTGAGTTATGAAACCAGCTCACAAAAAGATAGAAAAGTTAGATCAATGACTTAGAAATTAGCCTCTTCAAGGCAACAAGCTCCTTTAAATTACCCAAATGAACAATTCTTGGATGATACAAATGACAAGACCTCCTTTCTATATATAGGAGTCTAAGGGGTCGTAATACAATTAGAGCCAATATAACAATAATAATGTAAGGGCACAATAATAACAATAGTGGTGTTCTATGGGGCACAATAATAACAACATGGGGACTACATGGGCACAACAATATAATAAGGGGGTTGTACTAATAACAATAAGGGGTTACACTAGTAGTATATTGACCTAACATGCCCCTCTCCTTCAAAAAGTGTTGTCCTCAACGCTTGAGTAGTTCTTGATGCTTCTATACAAAATTCTTGTCCTCCCATGTGGAATCTTCAGTGGGTAAGTTCTTCCACTTGCTGAGATACTCTGAAATTGATTGATTTCATAGTTGTCGGGTTCTTGTTTCTATGACTGCTCCAGGCTCCAATATGATTTTTCCTTCCTTGTCAAGTTCTGGCAATATTGTTTGAACTGGGATCTTGTGCAAATTTTGAATGAGTGGCCACACTTCTTCTTCCTTCTTCCATTCATCTCTTGCTTTGTTTATCCAATTTGGTTAGATAATAGAAATAGCACAAAACAATGCTTCCACATTCTCATCCTTTCTTAAGAGTGCATATGCAACAAAATTTTGCTTCCGTTTTTTGTAGATGATTTCAAAGTCATAACCCAACATATTTGTGACCCATTTTTTCTATTCTTCTAAAGATAATCTTTGTTCTAAAAAGTATTTAAGACTATCATGATCCATGTTTACCTTGAAGTGTCTTCCCATTAGATAAGGTCTCCATTTATTAAGTGCATGTAGTATTGCCAACATTTCCTTCTCATAAATAGCTTGCTTGAGATGTAACTGTAAAAATACCCAATCACCTACATCAAAACTTCTTTCACTGCGATATTGATATGCCTATTATTTCATTCGATTCTGCATAAAAGTAGGGTTATCCTTTAAAATCTAGAGAACTTTTTGTTGATGCTTGATGTGATATTTCACTGATTGAATCTTTTTCTTCTTGATATGTCCTTCTATCTTACGAGTTTGAGGAGCGGTAATTCTTTCCAATGCTTTAGAAGATATGGTCAGATTCATTTCTTCTTTCTCTGGGGTTGGTTCCTGGTGTATATCCTCTTCTTTTGATGTTTCTTGATCCTTTTCTTCCACCTCTTCATAATTTATGTAAAATAATTTCTTCTCAGCACACTTATGAACTTTAGTGTATTTTCTATCACAATTGTAACAAAGCCCTTTTTCTCTTTTTTTCTTCCAATTGTTGTTGTGTAAACCTTGTAGGTTGTGGAAGGCTAGGAGATAAAACACTTCCATAATTATAGTCGTGAGTGGTGGAATTCCTTGTTTCCATAATTTCACTTTCAACTTTTATTGCCAACTTGAATGCCTTCTCCAATGAATCAAGTTCACAAAGACGAACCTCATGTTGAATGCTATCCTTTAAAGTCCCTATGAAGAAATCAACCCTTTGCTTCTCTAGAATATTATTTACCCTTATATTCAATTTTTGAAAGTCCTCAATATGCTCTGCCATTGACCCCTTTTGTTCAAGATTTATCATTTAGTTAAAGAAGGTGTTACTCTTTGTATCCTCATAATGTGCTATCATTTCTTTCGTGAAAATTGACCAAGTGACAAGTGCTTTACGAGAACAAATCCCTTTATACCATAAAAATTGATTTGGTTCTAAATATAAAGATGCAATATGTACCTTTTGTAATAGTTGAACCTCATTTATATCAAAATATTGATCCTTTCCATTAAACTTCTTCATATCGCCTTTTCTTGATTTTAGGAACTTGATCTTGAAATGACTGTAGCTCGGTAATTTCAAATCTCCAAGTTCTGAAATTGCATCTTGTAGTATCCCTCTGAGTCCTCTTTATAATCCCACAAGTATAATCATAATTTGATTCTCCGAGAAAGAGTTATGCCCAATCTCCTAAGATGACCTGATTATATAATGTTTCGGTAGAGCAAACTTGTATGACGTGCCACGTGTTACTATTTAGACCTTCGGATCTAAAAAATATACACACTATAGTCTATCCTATTTCTCTAACTTCTTATGAAATTTCAATTTTTTTCTCAAAGATAAAGTTAGGACGATTTTCCCAAGGTCACCTGGTTAGAATGTAATTCGAGAGTTTGCAAAACCCCTAAATTCGTTAGATATATATCAGAAAATATAGTGAGAGAAGATCTAATATTGGGACATGAGCTTCATCCAGATTTCAGCTCAAATTGGTTTTAATTTAAGAGTCTAAACCTTTGTATAAAAAAATATTATAACGAAACTTCCACAATGACCTATTTGAGATGAAATTTTGGAGCTTGCAAAACCCTAACTTCCTCAAATCATATCTTTGAAAATGTAGTGAGACAAGATCTGAAATTCAGACCCGAGGTTCAGACTGATCTCTTCTCAAATGGATTTTTTTCTTATCTTCTGAAACTTCATAGCAAAAATGATATAACGAACATGCCATGATGACTTGTTTGGAGCAGTGAAACCCTGGAATCCAAAGCTCTAATACCAAATGTTATGAAACCAGCTCACAAAAAGATATAAAATATAGATCAATGACTTAGAAATTAGCCTCTTCAAGGAAGCAACCTCCTTTAAATTACACAAATGAACAATTCTTGGATGATAAAAATTACAAGACCTCCTTTCTATTTGTAGGAGTCTAAGGGTTCATAATATAATTAGAGCTGACATAACAATAATAATGTAAGGGCACAATAATAACAATAGTGGGTTTCTATGGGTAACAATAATAACAATATGGGGACTACATGGGTACAAAAATATAATAAGGGGGTTGTACTAATAAAAATAAGGGGTTACACTAGTAGTATAGGGACCTAACATGAGTTTACTGACCTAAACAAAATAATCTCAGATTTCATTGAATGGCAAGAAACAGAAGAGGGGAGGAAGGCTAATCTTCTTGAGATCGAGGAGACACACAAGGAAATTCTTTTCACAGATTGGGATGCAAGGATCAAACAAGTTGAACTAGCAGTGGCAAGAGCAGCTGGGGTATCAAAGAACATAGTGAAGGTGGTAAACCACACTTTGTTTGCCACCAACTTAGTGAAGGAAGGCAACCCGAAAGAACTGCCCGATTTAAATGACTTGCGTAAAATATGGAAGGAAAGAGAGGAAACTCAAAGGGAAGCAATCGTAAAGTTAGAAAAGACTAATTGGGAGTAGTATTAGCAATACCCCTTCAAGCCACACACTCAAATCATGACCCTTAACTGCTCACTCCATTCAACTCAGCAGATGATGGCACCTCTCACAGACATTATTTTTGTAGGACATGTTAGAACATAGTTTGGGGCAACTCCTCAAGTCAAACTGATGGTCAATATATGCGATTTGAAAGATAAGCTGGTAGACAACAAATCATTGTCATAGCCTCTGCTCATCAAGTCACTTTTTATTTTTAGAGTTAGTTAACTAGTTAGGAGGAAGGTTGTTTGAAACCTCCTAAAATTTTTGTATAATCTGTTTTTGAACATTATTTAGAATAATATTTATACCCTTCTCATGCATTTAGAGAAGGGTCTAGAATTTTATCAAAAACATTTGCAAAGAATACATTTTTGTAAGTTTGTGAATGCTTTGGTGAAATTATGGACTGTGATTGTTTCTTTTAAATATCAGACTGCTTTTCTTTGTTGATTCACTATTGTATACTTGGAAGATAATTTGATCTGAAGAAAGGAGTCAATCTATGTCATTATTCAAATGAGCAGAACTTCACATATATGGTACTTCTATCTTGTATCATTAGTCATCTTTTTGTTTAATTAGTGACAACAATTTATTTTCATGAATTATATATGAGATATGTTCTTTCTGTTAAGCATTAATTGCACTATTGTATGATGCCTAGCTGAATTTGTTTATTTTCATATATAAATCATCATATATGCGATATAGTTTATACATTTATTTGACTAATTATTTAGTCAAAGAAATTATCTCTTCACGTTCTCATCTTTGTTTTATACATGATTGAGCTTTATTATCACATGTCAAGTAGATATCGTTTTAGATAGCATATTATACAGAAATACCCGAGTTTATATTAGATTAAGTTAGCTAGAGATTTGCATGATAGAATAGGTCATTTATTTATCATTATTCTATTGAAATCACTCAAAAACCACCCACTCTCATTTTAAAACCCATTCTAGGAAACTGGTCCCATCATCCCTAGTCAGAGCCACCACTTTAATTGGAAAAGGAGTTGCCTTAAGGTCCCAACCGGGTGGTTATTCCCCATGTTGGAGCAGTACAAACCTTAGGCCTCAACAGGTACCTCAATACATCTTGTGAAGTACGAATAGATGTGGCAAAGTAAATTCCCCTTAAAGATCCAACGAACAAGAGACATTGATGTATTCCCACTGATCACTAGTGAGAAAACCTACCATTAGTGTATGCAAGCCTCAAGGTGCTACACATAGTCTCTAGCATTTTATCCCATATAATGTGTTGTAGTTGATGCGAAAAAGTTCATTAGAAGGTAGGTCTTAAGGAATCTCTCTTCAACTAACTCAAGAACAAACAAGTATTTGAAGATTCATGATTAAGGAAAGAAAAACAAGTTATTGGCCTAACCTTACCAACAAGGTGGTTTTCACAACTAGGCCCCATTATATATATAAAGGAAAGAAGAATTCATAAAGAGAGTGTATGAGAAGGAAGAGGATATCCCTGTTTTATCACCTCCATCCCATTATCTTAACAAATTTATGCTATGAACTCTGCTTGGACATCCATTTCCAGTATAAATTCAACCTATGCCCATTCACAAGAATCTTCCCAAAATAGTTTTAACTCGAACTAAGACATTCTAAAAAGAAATCCACTGCATAAGGTCCCAACTAATGGGTTGTGAATTTCGGTTTAAATTATTTGAACCTTCATTCAAGAAGGAGAACACAAAATTCCTGTTGGAATTGATTCCATTGAATTAACCTGTCATGCCATTTCTTTCTGTGTTCCTGTACCAATATAATCTATTGAATCATGTCCTGCCTGATGTCACCAAGCTATTTAACTTCAATAACCTATGTTATTTTTCTTCACTCAGATCCATTCCCATCTTGGAAACAATCTAAAAAGTATGAATTTGGAACTCGATTAGGAGGAGCTATTTCTAGTAGACTAATTCATATATGTTACGACATGTAATTCTCCTCCAGGTCATATTGTAAGCCCAAAGAGCTTCATTTAGCTAGCTCCCTGAATCCTTATGATGAATCTACATAGGCTTAGTGATAATGGCTTATAGTACCTTGTTAGTGAACTCAACTTGCTTATTTTCTTGTGGATGGTATGGGGTGGAAGTCTTGTGCCTACTTTTACACTACTTTTTGATGGAATTGATGAGTTTGGATGTGAAATACATTCCTCTGTTCATTTAAATTTCTCTAGGCATGTTGAATCTGGTGAATATTTCCTAATAAAGAAAAGTGGCAATTGTCTATTCATTAGCTCGAGTCAATGCCTTGGCCTTAACCCATTTCATGATATAATAAGTACGCACAAGAATATATTTCTTCTTCCTTGACATCACTGTGATTGGACCTACAAAATCCAAGTCCCATTTCTTGAATGGTTCAATAATCACTTGCAGGTGTAATGACATTTCATTTGCTTACACTAGCCTCCCCATCCTCTGAAAATGGTCACATTTCTACAAATATTTCTTGGCATCTTTAAATAGGTTGGGATAATAATAACTAGACTATAGTAATTTATAGGTGGTTAATTTGTGGGCAAAATGGCCTCTACAAGGCCTATTCATGAAAACCTTTAGGATTTATAGTATCTCATCCTCCCAAATGCACCTATTAATGATCAGGTCCACACCTATGTAAAATAGGTCATCATTAATCTAAGAATATGAGGTACTTCTACTTAGGATCTTCCGCTTTTCATGAGCTAGTAGTTATTGAGGTAATTTTCTCATTTCTAAATAATTCCCAATGTCTACAAACCAAGGTAGGTGAGTAGACACTACAAACAAATGTTCATCAACAAAATCAACATCTACAGGAATATCATTATTTTCATTCTTTAACTGATCCAGGTGGATGTTGGTGGCCACCCTCCTATGCCACTTGGATACCCACAACTGTCTCTTTCAGTTTTTCAGTTTCCTTAATTGTAGCACAATTTACTATTTTTGGCAGTGTTTTGGTCTTGAACTTCTAGAGCCATTTTGAGGCCCGAAACAACATTTTTTTTGGGAAAAACATGGTCCAACGTCAGGTATTGATCCATTTTGACCATTTGAAAGTTGTAGTCCTCGGATAGATATTTCTAACGATGTATTGTGCACATCAAATGGAGATCGTATCCCAAAGTTATGACCCTAGGAAGTTGGTGTACCAATTTACCCAAACGGGGCCCATAGTTTGACACTTCATCTCCTAGGGTTAGGTTTTTGGATGTTTAGGGTTTTCCATTGTTTCTCAACAATAAATAAGCCTTCAAGCCTCATTGTAACACAATTCATAGGCATGTAGCCACCACATCTCTCCTTAAACTGCAGAACCAAGGACAAAGTGAAGATGGTGTGACCCAAGACAACCTGTCGAAGCCGAAAGAAAAGAACAACACCATGAAGTCAATGAAGGACACAAGAAAGTGGTGTGAGTTCCATAAGAGCCCCACTCATTACACAAGTGAGTTCCGGGCGAAGCAGTCACTGGTGGTCGAGTTCAAGGCTTTAGAATCAGATGCATGTTCCGACCCTGACTCAGAACCCAACAAGAGGAATGCCAAAGGGAATTAGATCATTGATGCGGAGCCCAGTGCCACTGTTGCCACTGCCAAGATACAAAAGAATGAGCTCAAAGATCTAGAGGAGGGGGAGCGTATTTTCCACTCACAAATGTGGGTGAAGGGTTTGTTGCTGCAATTCATTATCGACAATGGCAGCCAAAAGAACCTCATTTCAGTAGAGGTCATAAAGCGGCTGGGCCTACTGACCATACCACACCCACAATCGTACAACATTAGGTGGCTTCACCAAGGATGAGATCTCTGAGTCCACTAGCAGTGCTGCCTTCCCTACAACATCAAGCCCTTCACAGGTGAGGTATTATGTGATGTTACACCTCTTGATTTTTGTGATGTATTATTAGGCCAACCATACCTATGGAAGCAACATGTTGTGTATGAGTCAAGGCCTCGCACTATTATTATTTCTTTGGGTAATTCATTATATAGGATACCGAAGGTAGCCCAACCTGCCGCCACCTCTTTGATCTCTCCTAAGAAATGCAGTAAGATCATCTCCCAGACTAGAAAATTCATTTTCTTTCTGACTCGCTCTCAAACCAAGGGGAATATCATAGCCACGTCCATGGCCCTTAGGAAGGGTTCCTCCATGCAACATAAGCATGTGGATATGGTCATGAAAGAATACAGGAATGTCTTCTCCTCACCCACAGGGGTACAATTGCACTGTCAGGTCAAGCATTCATTCGATCTAACTCCCAGAGCATCTCTACCCAATGGGCCGATATATCACCGCTCCATTCTGAAAAATTCCAAGTATAAGAAGCAACATGATTAACATCAGGTGTCACACAAGTTTCAAGTGAGCGGCAAAGTCTGGTTGCATATGCAGAAAGAACGCCTTACAAGAGCCCATCGGAAGCTCATACCACTCCGATATGGTCCTTACACCATTACCAAGGCTGTGGTAAATAATGATTTGGAGCAGAACATTCCCCCATTCCTTGGCTTGCACTGAGTGTTCAATGTGGACCACCCTCAACCATGCTTCCCACCATTATTGGACACATCAGAGATTGCAAAACAACTCACCAAGGACCAAGTTTAGCAGAAGCTTCCCCATCTCATGCAGGCACTCAACGCAATGGGGACCATTTATTCCTAAGGGGGGAGGAATGATCCAAGTGGATGTTGGTGGCCACACGCCTATCCCACTTAAACGTCCACAACTGTCTCTTTCAGTTTTTCAGTTTCCTTAATTGTAGCACAATTTACTAATTTTTGGCAGTTTTTCGGTAACTAAACTTCTGAAGCCGTTTTGAGGCCCTAAACGACGTTTTTTGGGAAAACAGGGGCCAACATGGGCTATAAACCCATGTTGACCATTTGAAAGTTTTAGTCCTCGGATATATCTTTCTAACGAGGTATTGTGCGCATCGAACAGAGATCGTATGCCAAAGCTATGACCCTGGGAAGTTGATTTACCAATTTACCCAAATGGGGCCCATAGTTTGGCGCTTCATCTCCTAGGGTTAGGTTTTTGGATGTTTATGGTTTTCCATTGTTTCTCAACAATAAATAGGCCTTCGAGCCGCATTATAACACAATTCAAAGGCATGTAGCCACCACATCTCTCCTCAGAGATGAGCTACCATTGCCCAAGCTAGTTTATTTCCTTTTCTGTTTGTAAGCATATTTCAGTATTTTTACATTAATGAAATGAAGTATTATTTCTATTGCATCTATGTATTTATGGTTATATCTTTCATTTGTTGTGTTCCTGTTTAAATCCGGATCAATAACCTAGAAAAGAAATCAACAACTAGGTTATCTTTACCAGGTTTATCCATAATTGTAATACTGAATTCATGCGATAAAAAAATCCATGTCATGATCTGGCCATTACTTATTGATTTATTCATAAGATTTTGTATAGTTGTGTGATTAATGTGGATGAATACCTCATAACCTATAATATCATTCCTAAACATATTTATGGAATGCACCACCACTAATAATTATTTTTCTATCACAATGCAATTCAACTCGGTGGGGGTTAGGATCTTACTAGTATAGTAAATGACATAATAACATAGGTCATATTTTTGTCCAAATATAACTCCCAAATCGATGTGTGAAGCATCCGTGGAAATATGAAAGTGAAGGGACCGATGGGGTCCCCTTAACAGAGGTGCAGACGAAAGTTTTTCCTTCGATATACCAAAAGCATGCTAACAATGATGATCCCATAAAAAACAACATCTTTAGATAATAATTTAAGTAATGGCATGGAAATATTTGTAAAACTCTTAATGAAGCATTTGCAATATCCAACAAAAACAAGGAAGCTCCTCAAGTCCTTCTACGTTGTAGGAACTAATAGCTGAGATAAAACTTTGATCTTGGTTGGGTCTACTTCAATTCCTACAACATAAACCACATGACCAAGAACCACACCCTTAGTTAGCATCACATAACATTTTATGTTACTCAGCACAATGTGTGCTTCCTGAGATATAATGAATACTTTCTTAAGGTTTCTCAAAGCTTCCTCAATTGAATCCCCGTAAATAGTAAAATTTCCAATGTAAATCTCCACACAGTTGTGAGTCAAGTTTGAGAAAATATTTAGCACCGCTATTTGGAAGGTGGCACGGGAATTACATAACCCAAAAGGAAACACCCAATAGGAAATTTTTTCCAAAGGATATGTAAATGTTGTTTTCTCTTGGTCCTGTAAATCCATTTGGATCCAGATTGAGAATGTAGAGGTCGTCCAAGCTATATAGGGGTAAGGTAGAATGAATTTCCATAATTTCTCAACCTTTTTTTTTTCTTTCCTAAAGCGGGAATCTCGGTAATCAATATTTCCAGAAATCAATATTTGTGGAGCAATAGTTTTATTAATGTATTGAGGTTGGGTAGTGTATACCAATTACTGAATTTTAAATTTAATGGGTGGAAATAGGTGGCATATATTGCACAATGTGGTTAATGAAGTTAAACTTCCACAAATATTGATAATCACTATTTTAAGACCCACAAATGTGTTTAAGACCTGGTCTATAAAAGGGAGAGAGATATAATCCTTCCTGGAAGCATTGTTTAACTCACAAAAGTCTATAGAGATATGCCACTTCCCTAAATATTTGGGCACTAAAAATAAGGGGGAAACCCATTTAATATCGGATATCTAGTAAATCAAATTAGCATTAAGATTTTTTTATAACACTTCCTTAAGTATTGGATGCGTGTACCTCTGAGGCTTCCAAACAATGTGAGCATCAATATGTGTGTACATATGGTGTGAACAGATCACAAGATCAATCCCTTTGATGTCTTGGTAGTCCCAAGAAAAGGCATTTATCTATTCCTATAAAACATGGATCAATTCCTTTCATTGATCATCAGTAAGTTCACTACCAATATTCAAAAATTTACTAGGATTGACTTCAACAGGAATATAGTATGGCTCCATTTCCTGTCAAGAAATGGCAATGATATTATAAAATGAAGACAAAACTATTAAACCATTATATTCATGTACACCATTTCTTAAAACTTGTTCTAGTGGTTGATCATTAGAAGCATAAAATTCAAAATTACACATGAAATAATTAAGTGGATTCTCTTCAGAACATTCCAGGAAATTCCTTACCTAGTCTATCATGCACATTGATTGAACCATTTCTTCATCGCCCATTGAATCATTGAATCAAGGAAATTCCTCCAATTCTATTGGAGAATTTGTAGGAGGATACAATATGATTTGTTTTACTACTCCTCGATGAGAGAGAAACATATTGTTGAATCTGCATCCTACAAATGCATATGAAGTAGCAAGCCATTGCCCCTAAAATTACAGGATGTTTGTTAATTTTTGTTAACATGTTCTTTGCTTAGGTCAATTACTTCAATGTTCCATATGAGCCCAAAATTCATTTCCATTTCTAAACCATTATCACATTGATTTTAATTGAAGAAAGAACATAAACAATAAGAGTAGAGGACGAGCCAAGAAAAGAAAAAAAGAAACAAGCTTTTGGGACAAGCCAGGAAGAACCCCAATATGGGGAAAACCCTTGATCAATTCATCTTATTATTAAATATCAAGTGCTCAACAAAGGAAGAGAGAGTACAATCAAAGTTGGAATTGACTTGCCAATGTCATGATCAAAACCACTGTTCAAATGCCAAAGGAACAACCCAATCAAGTATACAATCCCGCAATAACAATTTTTCCTAACCAATGGTCAAAACATAGTCTGGATTATGGTTAGGGCTTATGGGTTCATTACTACAACTTCTCTACACACCTCCATGCTTCCGTCTAATGCGGTGACTTTTCTTCTAGAATCTTTGTGCACATTCTAAGGCTGATCTTGGTTAGATTCAACCCTCAAGATTACCACACAACTCACCTATTTCTTGTGGCTTAGTCTTTTGACTCCATATGAAGCTTCTTTAGGCCTGCGGCCTACCTTAAATATGCTCCTAGAGATGCGACCCACCGGCAGAAAAAGAACCCCACACAAAACATTCTTGAAACATATTCCAAATAGCCCTCAGGTCCACGACACCTTATTTTTTTTTTATCTTGACCTGCAAAATAAGATAAACTTAGCCCAAAATAGTTCTCAAACAAGCCCAGTCTTGTCCTTAACATTCATAACCTCCTACCTAATGATCTCAGGCCATCGAACAACCCAACTATGATGACAGGCTTTCCCTACCTCCTTCGCTAGAGCCATCCTTTCTTCTGCGGCCATTTCAGAGTGAGAAATATGTGATGAATATGTGTAGACTGAGGTTGGAGGTCACTTCCTTTTATATGAGATGGATAGGGTTTTAACTTGCTTATTTAACTCCAAACCAACCTTGATGAGTTACACATGAGAGGGATTTCTTTCAAAGTTACATTTTTTCTTATCCAATTTTAGTGATCTTTAGGTCGACTTTGGTCCTCTTGAAAAGAGGAATTTAGAGCCACACATTTCTTATTCAAAAGAGCTTCCCAAGTTGGAATTTGGCCCTAGTTTCCAATTTTAACACTCACTCTCAACTAGAGAGAATTCCACCTACCAATCCATCCATCATCATGCCATACTATCATCATGTATCATCTTTGCATCTCGTCTCCACTCTATTTAACACTGATATAGGTAATGAAGAAGAATTGGTCGAGAGTGAGTCACATGACCTTACAACTCTCCATTGACAAAATTTTGTCTAGGGGTAAAAAGCCCAATCAGACTTGGTGCCAGATCAAGTTGTTGAACACCATGCATCTTAGACATAGGGAGTATGGTAGTACACAATGTGCTAATTGGTAGTGCTATGGTCCGTATCCACTTTTCCCAACTCATTGGCAAGATGAGAGGTACTTCCCATGTATACTAGGGCATCTGCAGGAGATGGTGAACCACTCATCTTTTCCATATGTCATAGGATAATATGAACCACTTATCTTATGCATATATCATCAATCGTAGTGGGAGGTGAACCACTCACCCTACAAAGATGCCAACCACCATAGGGGAAGGTGAACCAAAAGGGTAAACCACATCCTATGTGCATGTGAACCACTGATAATAGGTAAAGGATGAACCATGTCCTATATGCATGCTAACTAATCATTGTAGGAAGGATCCTACACATGGGGAAATGATGAACCATGTCCCACCAACATCTCCACGTGTGAAAACAAACAAATTCCTATATGTATCTCTCACTAGGGTAAATACGTACAAGGAAAGGATGAACCACATCATGTACATAGAGAACCCACAGCGAAAGGAGTGAATCCACATCCTATGATCAAATATAGCTCAAAATTTACCCCAGGCCCGTAGGAGCTCCTGAAGCTTAATGTTCAACCCAACCAAAGAACCCTTCATATAGGGAATAGTGTCAGGCTGCTATCTTAATTCTTGATGATAATATTGATTACTCGTTTTTCAATGGGAGCCTCATTTCTCCACCCAACATCATATAGATGTATACACAACTCACCAAAGAGATTCTATAGATTTAGAATTAGCCATTCTAACAGTAGAGATCTCAGCAATACTTAGCAATCCTCTATATTATGCATATTTAGGATACTAAATCTTCTTAAATAATTAACTATTCTTACTCCTCTTACTCAGGGAGACCACAAGCCTTAGCTTGTCTTTCCAAAGTGAAAAGTATCCATATGGAAACTTGCTCATCACGAGATCCATTAAATTTGTAGATAATTTATTAATGTAATCAATAATTCCATGGTTCAGGTAGTGGACTTCCATAAACAAGAATGTCCTTTGCTATACTTTTTGGGAGGGTTCAACACACAACTCTATCTATGACTGATGAGATAAGACATTCATGTTAGAGGTAAACTTCTCATAAAACCAAATGTCATAGACATACCTTTACTCCATCATATATTTAACTAGTCCAAAGGACCAACCTCAATATGTAATCATTAGATTGTTATTCATTTTCTTCAAAACCAAAAGGTAGTTTCAAAAGAGCTTCATCCTTAGTTATAAGCATCAGTAACCAAAAATGCATTAGAAGATCCTATCATGGTACTATCCTTTTGGGGTGGGAAATCAGGGAGTCTTCAAATATTTTCCAAAGACTGGGCTTTTATCTTTTCTTCAAGTACCATTCCAATCCTTTTGTTTTTCATTTATTATGCTATATTTATCATATTGATTCAATCAACTATCTGGGCTATATTGTAGTTGTACCAACATCTGGTTACTCTAATAACTATAAGAATTCATCACAAGATTTTCATGTTGTAAATTTATATAATAAAAGATCCTCGAACTTATTACTATGCATTCCTTATTCCTTTTCCAAACTCTAGCCATCACATGATCATATCTTAACCTGTAACCATAACCCTTACATGATGTATCCCATTTGATTTAGTCATACTATGAATAATCTCAGTATTATAGATTCAGGTTTGTAGCATTTTGATAATATATCCTTTTTGTAACTCTAAAAATAACCTCATATGACATATTATAACTTAGGATGGCACATACTATAGTAATTAAACCACCTATAAATTAAGTAATATATGTAGTGACTCTTGGACTACTTAAACCAAGATTATCAACCAATTGATGTAGCCTTTGGACCTTTTGAACCTCATCACATGACAACCAATATAGACCTACCTTAGCCAATTATAATATAAATTACTTTTTATTGCAATTTAGATTTAGAAAGGCTTTGAATGGTGCCATAACATGTCTCCTTAGATTCTACTAAGATATCATTTGTATATGTGTACTAGTTCAACTTGGATAGGTGTCACAACTCTCCTTAATAGAGATACAGATATGAATTCCATAAGAGATCGAGAAACAAACTTCAACAAGGATCTAAATTGTACTTGATAATAGAGGAGGGTCCAGCAAAGTCCTAATACTCATTTCAAAATCATCTTCATTGGGGCACTGAAGTCCTTAGGCTTGACCTTACTACAAAAGAAAGAAAAATTTTCAAGACAACAAATTGAATCAAGGCACCAACTCCATCTTGGTCAATTGATATTGCATAATATATGAAATTGTATAAAGGAACTTGGCCTCTATAACACAAAACTACACATTTGAAGATATTGTATCATGGTAATCAACAAAAATTATACACTTTTAGGACTGCTTCACTTAAGGATTCTACTACAGGGCTCCAAGGTAAGTTACTGTATAGAGAATTCAAAATTGAAAGAGGATAAATGTTGATGAAAAATACCAAATGCTCTTAATGCATGTAGTTTTTGCTCCACAGGTCAGCTTAATTGATTCAAAATGAGAGTATATATATGTGCTGATAATAATAATGTTGAAGGTATATATCATGGAATCTCATATCCGATCTACTCATACTATCTCAACAACATATGTTCTAATGCTACGTCAAGGAGATGAGCTTTCTTAAAGACACTCATGATATGATAAATCTAGTGATCCTTCATGCGTAGGAGTCTCGAATCCTTTTCCTTTATGGCAGAGTCTTGAATTAAGTTCATTTGAGATGAAATGAGCTAGGCTTCTTCTTTTCTAGGCCATGATCAAAATTTTGGAGAGAATCTCAGCCCTCATGTTCAGGTAGGATTCATGCTCAAAATATCCTTTCTGTGACAAAGACGATTTTAAATATTTTCACAGGAATAGACTCAGGATTTCAATTCTCTTGGAGGATGATCTTTACAAATTCTCATATGAATAATAAAATTTAGAATCAAGAAGAAAATATTTCCTTCCTTCCAATATTCTAATATAAAGCTCTTGAATTCCTTACAACTATAGGACAGTTCCTTCTCAAAACTTTGGTGAATTCATCTGATCAATAATGATTATAATGTACATACCAGAGTTGCTCAGAAAATCATAGATTTGGATGAACGATGTAGACCTAGTGGTCTAGACTTCAGGGGTGCGAACTCTTTTTTTGTAATACCTATAAATCCTTCACTATTGTACTCCTCGTGCCTTTGCTTAGCTTGACTAGGTCCGTGACCTTTCATTCAAAGATAAGGATTTTGATCAGAATTCTATGAAATGAAGCACTTAGATCATACTTGTAATTACTTTCTTAGAACCTAGATCAAGGTATGCTACAGTGAAAGTGACCCTTCCCAGGTTCTCTAACACTCATAGGTTTGAATCCTCAACAATGGATACTTCAGTATGTCCAACAAACCTATTTTCCTTCCATGCCTTACTTTGATCTTCTTTAACTTGGTTGTCCTTCATAAAAGAGTCCATGCCATATCTTCCAAAGTTCTATGGTCTTGGTCACACTTTTGAATGATTTTTTTTGCCTGATTACCATATCCCTGTGGCTCCCATAATTAGGGTTACCTCTATCATTTTAAGTCTGTAGTCACTTATATTTTAGCTCTCAACTCCCACTCAGAACCACATAGCTTTATCCTAGCCTTGTCAAAAGACTTGCAACCATCTTTCCAATATAAAAAAGGTCTCTACCCTATATAAATATTTAGAACATGTTACATCTTGTGCACAGTGATGCCAAAGAAAACATGTGCTCAGAACCTCATGAACAACCTTACATCAATTCAATCTACTAGAACTTAAAAATCCATCCTCCTAGCTTGAATGCCTTAATGTCTACGAATTCTTAAGAAGTTTATTTATGATGAAGTGCTTTCTTATAGCCTTACTAAGCCCTAAAAAATATCTTATTGAGACTCACTCTTGCACATTGTTACCTACAAATCTCTATAGTTATATTGGCCTTGTAGGATATCTTTTCACCTAAGAACAAATATCCTTAACTTGAACACTTTAGGCTAGCAGAGAGAGGAGAATATGAATAATTTTCAACAAATTCTTGCATGGGTGTTTCCTCACTTGAGCTCTAATACCATGTTAACTTTTGTTATCATGCTCTTTTCTTAGGTCAATTACTTAAATGTTCCATATTAGCCAAATTTTTATTTCCATTTCTAAACCATTATCACATTGACAGTAATTTAAGAGAGAACATAAATAATAAGAGAAAAGGACTAGAGAAGATAAGAGGAAACAAGAATTTGGATCAAGATAGGGAAAAGCCACAAGATGGGGAAAACTATTGATCAATTCATCTTATTATTAAATATTAAATGTTCAACAGAGGAAGAGAGAGTACAATAAAAGTTGAAATTGACTTGCCAATGTGATGACCAGAACCACTGTCTAATTGCCAAATGAAAACCCATATCATGTATGCAATCCCATAGTCACAATCTGTCCTGACCAGTGGTCAATGGTGGTCAAAAAATAGACTTAATTTTGGTTAGGGCTTATGGGTTCATGACTACAACTTCTCTACACACCTCTAGACTTCCTTCCAATGCTATGAATTTTCTTCTAGAATATTTGTGCACATTCTAAGGCTGGTCTGGGTTATACTCAACCCTCAAGATTACCACACAACTCACATGTTTCCTATGGTTTAGTATTTTGACTAAAGACCAATATTATTTAGGCTTGTGGCCTAACTAAAACATGCTCCTAGAGCTAAGGCCCACTTGCATAAAAGGAGCCCCGCACAAAATAGTCCTGAAACATATTACAAACAACCCTCAGGCATGCAACACCTTCATGTTGTATCTCAGCCTATAGAAGAAGATAAAATCAACCAAAAATAATTCTGAAGTGAGCCTAGTCTTTCCCTTAACAATCTCAATCTCCTTCCTAATGATCTCATCCCATCAAACAACCCATCTATGGTGACAATCTTGTCCTACCTCCTTCGTTGGAATCATCCTTTCTTCTATGGCCATTTCAGAGTTGGAAATATGTGATGAAGATGTGTAGAATGAGGTTGGAGGTCACTTCCTTTTATAGGAGATGGAGAGGGGTTTAACTTGGTTATTTAACACTAAGCTGACCTTGATGAGTTACAGATGAGATGGCTTGCTTTCAAAGTTAATTTTTTACTTATCCAATTTTATGGATTTTTAGGTCGATTTTGGCCCTCTCAAAAAGAGGAAATCAATGTCACAATTATCTGCTTCAAAAGTGTTTCCCAAGGTAGAATTTGGCCCTAGTTGCTAATTTTAACTATGTCCTCCTGCCATCGATTTAGTTTGTAAAACCATGAAATCTATAACATACTCCCATGAATCAAGGGAGACAATTATATCATCTATAACTCCATCCGGTTTGACCCCAAATATATCTTCTAATTTAAGAACAATCAAGGTATGATGGAGATCTTTCAACTCAAGTTGTTTCATCATTTGTATAATCATAATATTAATGACTACTCCAAGTTCGATCAAGGTATTTAGAATGAAAACTCCATTGATATGCATAGAAAAAATAGGATTTCTATGGTTTGTATATTTTTTATCTAGATTCTTTCCAGTTATTAAATCATCACTTTCTCCAATGAGATGTATGGTAGGAAGGTCCTTCTATTTCCTCCCTTATTTTTCTAGATAGGGGTCCCTTACTGTTTTAGCATAAATAGGTATATATTTTATCGTTTATAGTAATGGAATCCTAACACAAACATTCCTAGGTTCATTAACCACGTCATACTCAGGGGGACTTACCAATTTTCTTACATTCATACTTTCTAGATAAGGTGGATTTATTGATGTCGAAGATATTTCCTGAGGTCAAATATCTTGTTGAGGTGTAATAGGGGAATTAGTTTCAATTATAGGAGTAGGGTCTTCTTCCTCTCTTTATTATATGATGATAATGGGGCTATGATCTTGAAGCACCTTCACATACCTTAAATGGATGTCCTACACTTCTATAGGAGTAATGGTGTAAGTCAGAAAGGGTTGCGACTCACGTTTCAAAGCAGGTTATGCTACCTTATTGTTTGCGTTAGTGACTAGTTGAATAGGCAACTAATTCAACTTAGGAGGTTGGGTTGATGGCAGTTATAGTTGTGTGCTCAAGGGTTGTTGTTGGGAAGATACTAGTGACTAATAAGTTTGTGGAAATTGTAGCATTTGCATGGGATATTGAGGTTGCATTGAATAAGTATATGAGGGTGTTTCCAGTAGCAAGATCCTTTCCAACCTTGTTGCCAAGGTTGGTTATGAGGTGATTTCTAGGGCCACATCTGACATGGTGATGCAAAATTCCAAGGATTATATTGTTGATTAGGAAAGTATAGAAAATTTGCAGCAACATAATCAAAATGCATAACTTTAGGTCAAGACTACCATGGATTTTTAGTTTCTAACAAAAAAAGTTGTTTTGTTGATTCATCATCTCCCTGGTACACCACTTTAGGACTTGGAAAAGGGGGATAATTATCAGTAGAATGTTCTTCTACACATATGGAACAAATGGAAATAGTATCAAGATGTAAACTAATATTACTTAGTACATCAGTTTAAAAAAAAATCCAGTAGGTTCCCCAATTTTGTTCTAGCCACACCATTTTGGGATGTTTAAAGGTTTTTAGGGAACTCCTCCTAGGAATTCTTTCCAATTCGTCTTTTTCCTTGATAATATCTCCTAAAAATTCCAGAAATTTCATCATCAAAATTAAATATACAGATATCCCCAATCCCCATTAAATTGGGCATGTTAATCAACTCCTCAGAAATTCCCTTCAGAAAGAAAACTTTTTTAGTCTTAGTTTGACTTATGTTGCCTCGTGTTTTCCTTTGTAGTTAGTTCCAGGCTACTATAATTTTGTCAAATCATCTAAGGAAAGGGTGTGTTTAAAAAAATGTATCATTCAAAGATACAAACCCTCTTTCATGCTAATACTCCTTAAAACCTTTAAATAATATCCAAAGAGTTGACTTCCAATTATAACAACATACAATTCTTTAAAAGGCTTTGGTAGAAGACTTAAGAAAAATTCTAAAAATCAAATATTCACTCTAAATATCTAATCATCTAAAGGAACATAAGCATATAGAAATACTTCTATAGAAGAACATTAATACAAATTATAATTGGTACAAATGCGACAACCTAGTGATGCATTGGAACAAAGTAGAAAAAAATGTTTAATATGCTAACTCAGTGTAGAAAATACATTGCAGTGAGATGTCAGGGAAGTTGACATTCAACTTATCCTTTCTCAAATATCCATACAACATTAAATGTATGCCAAAAAAGAGTATGTAACACATAAAAGTTCTCACACAATGCACAAATTCTACTACAAATAGGAATCAAGAGCCTTTGATTATATTAAAAAATCCAAGTATTACAACAATATTGAAAGCTTGGTCAAGGCATCAACCCTTTTCCATTCAAAAATTAGAGTTTATATAGAGTACTTTACAAAATATCCTATCTATTAGAGATTTATAATGAAAAATAAATATTATCCAAAATATTTTTGATAGAATAAATAAAAATTGATAAAAATAGAAATAATCTCTTGTAATATCTTGAACCACGATCGATATCTGCATTCAAGTTCCATGCATACAAAACTATTCTTTTTTTTTCTCCTCGAAACCATGAACTACTTTGATTTTTTATTTTATTTTTTGATATAGTGCAATAATAAACTGAACCTATCCAACTAATTTAACTAAATTCTCCCATTCTTCATCCGTTGGATAATCTTGATCGATCATCTACCTATATGATTCATGTAATTCAATATATTTCTCAAAAGAAGGTTTTACTATGAACAAGTCTTTGATCTCATAGCAAATAAAAAGATCATCAACTAATAATGGAAATAGATTTTGACCACTTAATTCGCCCTTGATTCCAACAAAATTTGATTTTTCCATCGCTACTATGTTCAATGCTCTTTAATACTCATTTTCTGTTATCATTTGGCCTTGTGAATTCTTGAAAGAAGGCAAGCCTTTCTGATGCAGAATAGAAAATTTTCTATAAAATTTATTAATCTATACTCGCAAATTTTCACACTTATCGTTTTTTTTCAACATAAGAATTTTCTTCATTAGAACTTTCCTAGCTTGAATAACTAAGTAAGTTTTATCATGAAACCCTAACTTAGAGTTCTTCCCTGGCCTTTGTATTCAAAGATTTGATAATTTGATTTTCCAATAGCTCTTCCTATTCCAGAAGGATTTCAATAGAAGACAAAAAATCAAACATAAATGACTTAATTTCCATCCAAATTTTCTCTTTTGCCTACGCGAAACAATGAGCACTATTAGATCCACTCAAAAAAATGCTCAAGTTATTTTTGCAGCCCAGGAGTTTTTTATATTTCAGCCATCAATGCATTATCTGAATTTATCTTATTTTGCTCAACTCTACCCAATGATTTTTGTAATAAGTCAATCTCTTTCTTTTCAAAAGCAAGAGAATATAATGCTTTTGTCAACTTGTCTATTGCTTCTCCTTTTGAACTTGACACCGGTGTTGAAATCTATGTGCCACTAGCTATCTCCCTTGCGTTCAATCATTTTCCATCTTTTCTTCCTTTTTTTTGTATTTGCAAGTTTTGTTGAATTGTAATGGATAAGAGAGACTCTTTTTCCTTTTCAAGCTCTCCTATCTCCTATATTTGTGGATGCTATGTTGTGGGAAATTTCAGCCTCTTTCTGAGAGCTTATATTTCTTCACCCTTCTTTTTAATCATTTCCTGGGCCACATCAACACCTTTAGGATCCAAAACTATTTTTTTTTTTTGGTCAAGTAAGAGTGGAGCCTTCAAATCACTGATAGAATGATTACATATGGTACACATCTTTACAAGTGTAAAGGCCAACAAAAGACAGACCATTTGATGATTAATAGTCAGCAGGATCAACAAAACCCAAAACCTTACACATAAAGATTACACATAAACCTTTGACCATTATACAATCCGATAGCCATTCGATAAGAACCCTAGTGATCTGATGGTTCTTAAAGAAATCGCATCGGAAACTTACGCGACCCTTACCCGCTTTATGGAGCCGACAGAGAAAATAAACTATTAATGTATAAAACTTCGGGTCCATTCTTGGACTTAACCTTCTTCCATTTTGAAACCCGATATCCTTTCAATCAAGATCTCATATGATCCGATGGTCATTAATGAAATCGCCCCGACAACATGCATGACTCTTACACGCTTCACGGATCCAATAAGGATTATAAGCCATTGGTCTATAAAAATTCGGGTCCGTTCTAAGACTTAACCTTTGATCACTTTTAAAACCTGATATCCATACTATCAAGCCCCTTTTGATCCAACGGTCTTCAAAGATATCGGATCAGAAACTAGCACGACCTTTACCTGCTTTACGGAGCTGATAAATATTATAAACCACTGATCTATAAAACTTCGGGTCTGCTTGTAGACTTAACCTCTGATAATTTTTCAACCCGATAGCCATTCGATAACAAAGGCCATCAAAACCTATGGTCAACGATGCTTCAACTAGCCCGTTATTTACCATGTACTCATCCCCTATAGTTAGCTTCGACTTAAGCATTCTTTATGGGATCAATAGTTAGGATTGACTCCTAATTCCACTCTCTCCTACTTCCACTAGTCTTCCCCTTGTTCATTACTCATGGTTTGGAAGTGCTCCATGTCGTTGGCCATTAGTCTTTGACAATCATCACACAATTTTCCCGACGATGTCGAATCCCAAGCGTACCTAATATAACTTTCCTTACAAATCACTCCTTCATTCACCAGACGATCAGCTAGCATATTGGATTTTTTTTGCACATGAACGAAGATGACAGTTCTCAGGGTTTGCAAGTGGGAATGAATACACTGAAAGACCTGTGATAGCCTCCAATGTTTCGATACTTTTCCAGGTGCCATTCCATTACATATCTTCTTGGCCGCATTAATGACCAATTCAGAGTCTGCTTCAATGATGGTGTTGTGTAAATTTGATTCGATCAGGATTTCCAGGCACTGCTCTAAGGCCATGAGCTCCACCATGTTATTAGTGGCAGTCCCCAAATGACCATGAAAGATATCCTTTATGCACCCCTGCTCATCTCTTATGACCCTACCAAATTCAACCATCCCTAGGTTGCCCTTAGAGGCTCCGTCTATATTGATTTTCAAAAAACAATGAGGAGGAGGCTTCCAGATGTCTTTACCAGCAGTTGTTTGGCTCACACCCTTGTTTATGCCCTGGGGAACTAGCGAATGGAGACCCAACTACAGCAGTATGTGAGCATCCTGGTGCAAAGGAGGGTTCTTAGGAATTTTCCACTTGAGGGCTCCAATTGTGTCTTTGAGCTGTCGTAATATTTGTGCAATGATGTTCTGGGTCGAGCCTGTTTTGTTCTTGAAAATCCTACCATTTCATTCTTTCCAGACATCCCAGATAATAAAACTTGGAACTAGAGTCCAAGCTTTGTTGATGATTTCATTGCCTGAGAAGTCTTTCCTCCAATTCTTCAAAGTGTTGGTGATGTTGAGTTTGTCCCTGTCAGTTTGCTTGAAGACTGAGGCCACCCAATCCCACAAGGTAGAGGTGAATGGGCAGAGGTTGAGTAAGTGTTCCATCGTCTCCTCTTGTAAGCCACATAGATGGCATTTGGATGGGACAACTAATATGAAAATGAGATCTTAAATCAATATAAAGGTATTATAGACTCATGTGCAGGAATGCCTATATTACTTAATGCAACAGATCGAAAAGATTGTGAATAATATAGAAAATGAGTAGTTAGATAACATAACAGTCACACACATTAACACAACAAAATAATCAAGGAGTTCACCAGACTTCCTGGCTACGTCTCCTAGTCCAGCTTTCAGTGTTGACCTCTATATTATGTCTTCAAGAGTAGATTATTACAAGTGTGAGCTCAAACCAAGTCTCAACACCACATTGACAAAATGACAGGTATTTACTTGAAATCCTCAAGTCTACAAGAGTACACAGACTCTCCCTCTTGCTCTCTGTCTTCTAATTTCTCTCTATCTCGGTAACTGCTTTCTCTATCTCTGCCATTGAATGTGTTTTAAGCCTATCAGCACTTATCTGTTCGTCTACCCTTTCGGGCTCTCTAGCTCCCACCCGCTGTCCCTTCATCTCCTTCTGGAGCATTTAACAATCATTTCTAAACATCCTAAGGTATGGTGGCCACCTGTTTGTAAGGGAAAGTACCACTAGCATGGGTGAAATCCCAAAAATTCGTTTCTCTATTTACACAGAGAAATCCACAAAAAATACTGAAAAATCCATAAAAAAAACTTTCTATCAGACTTCAAATAATATTGAATCCACCCTATAATGCTATCGGGTCTGCCTTTTATGGTTGTTGCAACCCACCGTTGATTTGTGTGATCTCCAATCCAACGTCTGACATTCATTTCGGGTGGCTTATATGCACGAAGATTACCTGCCCAAAAAGGCAATTTTCTCTCTCTTGTGCCAAGCCATGTGTCGGCCAGTGTATGGGATCAGGCGGAGTCCATCCAATACCACTTACCGCTTAAGGCCCGCCAGAAATCCCGCTTACCACGGAACTCAAATAACCCAAAGCCGCATCTATAAACCTTTTGGGTCCGACTTTATCGCTTCGGGTGCATTTCCTTTGTATTTCAGTTTTATAATAGAAATGATTTAATACACAAAAAAGCCCGACAAACTCTTTTATATCGGAACTCAAAACTTATAGATTTGTATTTGTAAACCCTGTCGAGTCCGGCTGTCGCAAGTCGCATGTTGCATCGACCCCGCTCCTTTGTATCGCTACGATGCAATATTATGATGCGATATATTGCAATTGCATATCGCATGGTCTTTGGGCCTGTTAGTGTCAGTATTTCCAGCCTTCCTCCAGTGATCAAATATGCTCTTACAAAGTTATTTTGAAGTGTCAAGGTCAAATTTTGTCATTTCAGTGAGTCTTCAAGCAAAATTTGGTCACTAGGCATTAGGTCTAGGGTTTGATCTCACTCCTTCTAAATTTGTCCAAATGTCAGTCCATGTCATCATTCAGCTGAGTCTATCATCATTCATAGGGTTTTCATTATCATCTCAGTGTCTAATGAGTCATTGTGCACCTTGTTCATGCTTCAGTTGCGCCCAGGCAAGGTCATTTCCCTCTCCTAGGGTTTTGAAAACCAATTTCTCTTGGACGGTCAAGTCATCTGCAAAACTTGTATAAAAATGTTCCTACACCTCCCCCTATCCTTAAAGTACCTTATCAAACACTTCCCATCCCTTAGATCCGCCAAATTCCTCATTTTTGCACAAACCTTAGTTTCTAGCTACAACTTGGCAATTTTCTAGGTTTGGCCTGTGTTTTGCCCTTTTGGACCCCTTCCCCTCACTCAATCTCTGAGATTCCACTTTCCCCTACTTCCTAACATCCCTCCCCACTCCCAAAAATTTCCCCAAGAATTTAGAAGCCCCCTATCCCCTTCATTTCGCTCCATTTCGACAAAATTCCTTGTTTCACACATCGGGACAAGTCACACTCAAATGATTTTCCAGAGCAATAAAAGATGAATTTTGGAAAACTGAGAGAGGTTTTTGTCCATAACATGCCAAAGAAGAAAAAACTCCTTCATTTTTTGCACAGGTGTCATGGTTTTAGAGAAATGTCAAAATTACAATCGCTGGATCCAAGGAGGTTGGCCAAGGCACTAAAACGACGGAAAAGGCCCGATCCACTCCAAATTTTGGCCAAAGCCTCTTTGACTGAGCATGGTACCTTATTGGGGACTCCCAGCCCAAATTTCAAGAAATTTGGAGAAAATTTTGTCAAATGTGAATTTTTTGTGCAATTTGCAGGTTTTCTCCATTAACGGGTCTCACCCCCCGCGCGACCCTTCATCATGGCAACTCCATTTGGCAAAAACTCAGCATTTCCAGATTTTTCATGCAAAGTTACACATGCTCATGGATGGACTTGAGATTTGGTGAAGTTTTGGGCCTCCAGAAAGTAAAAAAACTAGCAAAAAAATGACTTTCTGCCACTTTTTTGAATTGCAGAAAGCAGTCTTGGGATATTTGGCTTTTGACAGAGCAAATGAACTCCAAATTCAAAAATTCCAGTTGGGTTGGAAAGTAGACTCATAGACCTTTCCAGAAAGCCTACTCTTTTCCAATTGGGACACCTGAAAGTGCCCCAAACGTGGCTCCAAAGGCGTGAGACACGTTAGGCAGGGGCGCGCGACCTGTCAGGCACATTTTTCCAAAATGCACTGTACAGCTTAGAAAAACGCAGTTTGACTCAGTTTGACTTTTTGGGGTGAATTATGATTATCTTTGATGTAATTATTGTAATTTTAAGACACTTTTACTCTTATGTAACACTTCTAGAAGATTCATTCATGAAAATGGTAAATATTAAATGAATGAATTGGTTTCCTAGCTTATAGAGGCAAGTTGTTTTGACTGCCTAGTTTGTAGTGCTTAGTTTAGAAGTGGTTGAAACAGCTCCTAGGATAGTGAGCTCGACCCATGGAGGCAGGGAAAGAGGTTATAACATCTATATTATGTACTTTCTTGCTCATTTTCATGGTTGGACTCTTGAGGGAGAAGCTATCATTGTATAATTCACTGTATCTCTGCAATTTTTGGCTAAGGAAGACCAGGGTTTTGCAGTCCCCTTTAGGATTCTTGTGGACTCATGTGTTGATGGTGTGTTTATCAATGTACTTGTAAGTGTGTTATGTGACTCATTTCCTTTCTTTTACTTCTGCACATTAAACAAATGAAGTGTTAAAGTAAGAATTCATGCCTGCCATGCTCTGCTTTTAAATTTGTTTAATTTCAATGTTTTCTACTGTCTAAAGAGAATTCAAAGTTATTGTTTGCTCTCTTTAGCTCCTCACCTTTCATTCCTGACCATTCACCTCAATCAAAAGCATCAATACTGTCTCCTACCTCGCCCCAAAGAACCCCCTGCAGAAACTGTGTCCAATCCCCGCACCCAAAATTGCCATCCCCTCAATTTGCCACCAAAAACCAATTGTCACTGTGGGCGTTTAGTTGTCCGCTAAATCCCTGTCATTTAATTTATCAATCCGGGGAATCATAAACTTAGAAGCAAACCAATATATATGGGACCTTAGATGAAACATGTGTAAGAAGTTTGTTTAGAATGGAAATGCATATTACAAATCTAAACTATCAGATCTATTATATGAAAGCATAAAAATAATGTTTGATCAATGGAATTATTTTACTTTAGAAGATAGAGAAGAGTCTCTTGTTCAAGAGTCCTGGTTGTCCTTCTACCATCTTTCTATAATAACATTGCCAAACACCTAAGAAAGTAGGAAAGAAAGCATGTAAATGAAAGCAAGTAAATATTGTTTTCAGTTCAGTTCTTAATGGAGAAGAGTCTCCTAACTTAGGAGGACTTGATCTCTAGATACTGAAAGGGAATCAATATTCATATAAATGTAATCTAGGAAAGCATATGAGAAAGTAAATCTTTTTTTCAATTTAATCTAGCTCATGAAGAAGGGACTCCTAACTTAGGAGTTCCTGGTTTTCCTTCTCACATCAAAACTAGCTATTGAAAGGAGATCAACCTTCACACAACAAAACATGGCCACAACATGAATTCATACTAAAATTATCTATAAGTATTTACAAGAAAGAAATAAGATGAACATCATAATTGAAATTAGTATATTCACAACATTATTCTACAACAAAGTGTACTTATCTCAGTATGGGGATCCTTCCATTCCTCAATGAGCACACATGAACAACTATCACACCTTAAGAATCAAACAACACTCATAACTCATGATTTGGAGAAAATGGTATTATTCATGTTGAATGAACATAAATCTAATGCTAATGAATAACTGATAATTGTTCTCTCTCTCCTCTCCTTCATTACATGATTTGGAGGATGCTCCTCTTATTTATACATGAATTAGGGATATCTACTCAATAAATGTAGATCCCTTGAATATCTACTAGACCCACACTTGTCTCAACTTATCCCTAAATACTAGAAACAAATCCCATGACACATCAAAATCTCCATGATCTTTCTCCTTGGAATATGGTCCACCTCTTGAGTTGAAATTCGAATTTGATCTTGGGAGGCCACATAAGGGTGCCTTGGAAGTTTCCAAATGATCTACACTTGTCATCAAACTCAAGCCACTTTTAGGTATAAGCAAATACATGTCATTTCTCTAACTTTTAATCATAAATTCACTCTAAATACATGAAATTAATAACTTTGGAAAATGAGAATATAAACTCATATGGTAATGGAAATATAGGGTTATGTAATGATAATATGGTGAAATGAGATGACAAAATGAGGATAAAAGGTGAAAATGGAGTGAAAATTAAGGTTAATTTGGAGGCCCAACAGAAGACCAGGGTTTTGCAGTCCCCTTTAGGATTCTTGTGGACTCATGTGTTGATGGTGTGTTTCTCAATGTACTTGTAAGTGTGTTATGTGACTCATTTCCTTTCTTTTACTTCTGCACATTAAACAAATGAAGTGTTAAAGTAATAATTCATGCCTGCCATGCTCTGCTTTTAAATTTGTTTAATTTCAATGTTTTCTATTGTCTAAAGAGAATTCAAAGTTATTGTTTGCTCTCTTTAGCTCCTCACCTTTCATTCCTGACCATTCACCTCAATCAAAAGAATCAATACTGTCTCCTACCTCGCCCCAAAGAACCCCCTGCAGAAACTGTGTCCAATCCCCGCACCCAAAATTGCCATCCCCTCAATTTGCCACCAAAAACCCAAAAAACCCCAAATCAAACTCTTTGATCAGTTTACTAGCCTAATATCAGTGTTACCTTATTGGTCATCTTATCTATTGAAGATTTTACCGAGATAGACCGGAGAGAGCCTTCTCCTGCCCCGTAGGGCTAGCTACGAGGCTAAATGGTTTGATGTTGCCTTGAGGTTTACCTTTCTCAGCCTGAGGTGAAATTTCAATCGCTAACAGGGCCTCCTATAAGTCTTCCCTTTGCGTTATAGTGATGCGATATTGCGATTTGATTTGGGTCGTTGATATGTGCACTTGATCAACGGTCCTCATTAAATCGCACTCATCGCTATTGCGATTTCCATAGGGTCGCCTTCGATATACCCCGCTGACTTCTCCCGATTGTGATATTCCGATTTGAACTGGACCGTTGATCAGTCCGATCTGACAGCTCCTGTGCAGCATTACTTCCACCTTCGCTTAGCTCTGTTTTCCGCCATTCTTTCACTATTTTCCCTTCTGATAGTGTTTCCGATAGTAAATATATATGAAGACTTAGAGGTTTTTAGATCCATTTTGGATCACGCCTTCCCACTGAAAAGCTTTTGGAATACGAAAAGTTGGTTTTTAGGCATTGATTAAGTGAGGATATAGCTCCCTCACTTGTTTAACTTCTATCCACCATGCTTTGCTTGGATTTGAACCATTGAGCCCTATTCTCAGATATTCAACATCCCCTCCATGCATAGTTCTCACCTTCCTGTCCAGAACTGTATCTTCCTACAACTAATTGAGATATTCAGGCAACAGATCCTCAATAGAAGGCAACTGACTTTGCTCTTCAGGATCTTCAATCAATGAAGGTTCATGAAATCTCAAGTTTTATGCATTAACGACTGAATAGATCTACATATAAGCTGACAAATCAAGGCGAAACACATTTTCACCAATTTTATCAAGTATCTTGAAAGGTCCATACCTTATTGGTTTTAGCTTCTTACCTCCACCTTGCATTCTATCTTTGCTGATGTACAGTCAGACTTGATCACCAACTTGGAAACTATGCTCAACCTGATGCTTGTCATGTCTTGCCTTGTACTTGGCTTGACTTCTTTCCAACCGTTCCTGTACTGCCCGGTGAATTTCCTGGATTTGTTCAATGAACTTGGTTGCTTTGTCCACATCACTATGTCCATCAACTGCTATGTATTTACGAAAGATAAAATCCAAGGGAAACTTTGGTATAAAACCAAAACAAGTCCCAAAAGGATATCTCTGAGTAGAAGAGTACTTGGCAAGGTTGTAAGCATGCTGCACATAACACAAATGCTCATCCCAAAGCTTGGGATGCTTGCTACAATAGCCTATGAGCAACTGGATCACTATCCTGTTGACCACTTCTGCCTGACCATCTGTCTATGGATGAAATGTTGTGCTCTTCTTCAATCTAGTGTCCATCAACTCCCATGGACTTGACAAAAACTTCCAAACAAATCGAGAATCTCGATCAGATACAATAGAAGTGGGTAAACCAAAATGAACCATACATTCTAAAAGAACAACTTTTCTGTTTGTTCAGCTGTAACTTGCTTGTTACAAGCTATCAAAATACACATTTTACTGAACTTATCCACAACAACATACAAATAATCATGACCCTTTCTAGATTTTGGCAATCCCCCAACAAAGTCCATGGAAACACTTTCCCAAGGTTGAGAAGGAATTGGAAGTGGAGTATACAAGCCTAATTTTCTATTACTTGGCTTGCTTGTAGCACACATAGTACACCCTTTGATATATCTAGAAACTGTCTCATGCATTCTTGGCCAATAATAAAACCTTTGTAATTGTGCAACTGTTTTACTTACACCAAAATGACCTGATATTAGGGAAGTATGTGCTTCTCAAATTATGTTAACTTTTTCAGTTTGTGGAATGCATAACTTTCCCAAATGATATAAGAGTTGGTCCTTTACATAATAATCCAATTCCTCTACTTGTTTTCCATGACTTAAAGTTGCATATACATCTTTAAAATCTACATCTTGAGCATATTGTTCTTGATAACATGTCTGCAACCTTATTGTGTATGCCCTTCTTATATCTGATGACAATATGAAATTGTTGTAGAAAACCCATCCACCTATAATGTCTTGATTGTTGCAATTTATTTTGTGAGTGCAAATATTGAATTGGTTGATGATCTGTATATATGATTGTTTCTTTACCCACTAGGTAACGTTTCCACTTTTTCACACTTTGTGCTAATGCATACAATTCTTTATCATATGCGGGATAATTAACTACTGTAGAAGTAAATGTCTCAGAATGATAACATATGGGTTTACTGTGTTGCATCAACACTGATCCCATGGCATAGTCATTGGCACCTGTCTCAATCTCGAATGGATGTTGAAGATATGGCAGTGCTAGTACTGGTGCTATACTAATTTTCTCTTTTAAGGTGTCGAATGCTTTCTACTATTTTCCTCCCTACTTAAACACCTGTTTCAATCCTGTTAAAGCATGTAATGGAGCTACAATCAATGAAACATTAGAAATAAACTTTCTCTAGTATTGTGCTACCCCTAGGAAACTCCTAACCTTTGTAGCATATTTGGGTTTAGGCCAGTTCACAATGACTTCAACCTGAGAGGGATCTATCTTCAATTCACCACCCCCTACAATATGACCCAAATAATTTAAAGATGTTTTGCCAAACTCACATTTTGACAATTTTACATAGAGATTTTCCCTTTTTAAAACATCTAAAATCTTCTTTACATGCTTTACATGGTCTTCCCATGTCTTACTAAAAACAAGAATTTCATCTAAATAAATAATTACAAATCATCAATAAAAGGTCTAAGTACATCATTGATAATTCTCATAAACGTAGCAGGAGCATTAGTTAAGCCAAAAGGCATAACCAACCATTCATACAGTCCTTTGCTTTGTCTTGAAAGTAGTCTTCCATGCATCTTGTTCTGCAACTCTGACCTGATGATAGCCACTTCGCAAGTCTAACTTAGAAAAGTAAACTGCTTCTTTCAATTGATCTAATAGATCATCAATACAAGGAAGAGGATAACGATTCTTGATCATTATTTTATTCAGTGCTATATAATCAATGCACACTCTCCATGATCCATATTTCTTTCTCACCAGCATGATTGGAGATCCACATGGTGATGTGCTTGGTCATATAAACCCTTTATCGAGCAACCCTTGTACCTACTTCTTTATCTCTGCATTCTCTAAAGCTGACAACCTGTACATTCCAATGTTAGGTATGGAGCATCTTGTTGCTAACAAATATCATGTGCTATTTCTCACTTGGGTGGCATGCCTTTTGGTTCTTGAAATATAACATCATAATCTGAAACAACTTTAACTAAATCAGCTTTTTTGTTTAGGATCACAACCACCATTAGTAAAAACTGCTTACTTGAATTCACAATTCTTTTCATTTGTCTTGAGTTTATGAGAGAATAGTTATTTTTGCGTTTATAAGCTCTTACAATATATTCTATTCCATCTTTAGTGAGTTGATACTTATTTTCAGTTCTATTGAAAATAGCTTTCCTATCATACAAGTATGGACTTCCCAAAACAATACCACATACATCCAATGGGACTATATCTAACTCAACCTCATCTGCAAATGTTGATCCAATAGCAAACCTAAGTTTACATTGTCTCATTACTTGTAGCTTTGTTTTATCACACATCCAACCTAATGGATATGGCTTCTCATGAGGTTTTGTTTGTAATCCCAACTTCTTTACAATTGTTTCAGAAATAAAATTTACTTGTGATCCACTATAAAACAAAGTATCAATCTTATTATGCTTGGAAATTACTCTAATACAAAAAATCTCATTTCTTTCCCTCTCATTACTTTCATTATCAATAGATTGTGCAAAATGACTTGTGGATGCTTCAGAATCCTTACCTTTAATACCTGCGGCTGTAACTGTTGTTTCATCGCCTGAATTCGACCCCAAGTCTTTCTGAATAGCAGCATCATTCTTCTTCTCCTTTCCACCAAACTTCTTGGGTTTCAGTTCTAGATGCAAAGACCAGCAGTGTGCCTTATCATGTTCGTCTTTCTTGCAGTGAGTGCAGGAAGGTTTTCCCTTCTTTGTAGTGTTTGTTTTCCTCTCCTTCCATTTTAGTTTCTTCTTTTCCTTGTTCTTGCTTACAGAATATTTAGATGTTCCCCCAACCTTTGGGTTTACATTCTTACCTCTAGCTTCTAGATGTGTTGCTTGAATTGATACATCATCTAGGCTAGTGGGATTAAACATGAGTATAGTATGCTTTAAATAACCATGCAGACCACCTATATACCTCAATAAAGTCTCAGCTGAGTCCAAGTATATACCTAGAGTTAAATCTCTTTTCCTAAATTCCTAAGTATAACTTTGTACACTCTAACCCTTCAATTGGTGAAGAGTTTGCCAACTCACCATTGCCTGTTGCATATAAACTAAAGGATAGAATTTCTTTTTGATAGCATAAACAAACTCATTCCAGGTAGAAAGGATTTTACCATGTTTTTGTAGATCAACTTATGCCTTGCCTTCCCACCATACTAGTGTAGTTCCTCCAAGTCGAAGGCTAGCCAGCTGAGTCTTTCTCCTTTCTGAATCAATGTTCTACACCCTGCAATATACATCAATTTGTCTTATCCAATTTTATAGCTTCTCTGCATTTAGTTCTCCATCATAAATTGGCAAATCAAACTTCACATCTAATTTAGTCAAAGAAGTTTTCTTCTTTTTCTTTTCAGGGCTAGTTTTATGGGAAGAAGATGATGAGGATGATGAGGCTGATGACAGAGGAGTTGGTGGAGGAGGAATTTCTCCTTTTCCTTTGCCTTCTGTAGAGGAAACTAGAAAAGGTTTCTTTGCTCCTTTGTCTGGTTTAGGTGTTGAGTGGCTTTCACCTCGACCCTTCTTAAATTCCAGATACATGTCTTCCACCATGGCTTGGAGTGCCTTAAAACCTTCCATAAATTGAGATTCTAATCCCAATGGAGTTTCTTCTACCATTCTCCTCTGAGAATATACTCTTCCAATCTCTGGATTAGCCTCAACTAGTTCTCCTTCTCCTAATCTGAGCTTTAATCTAGTTAGCATTCAAAATCGAGCACAGGCTTGTCTAAGCTTAACAAAACCAAATGCTCTAATGCCACTTGATCTGAAAATTCGATCTTAAATTAATATAAAGGTATTACATATTCATGTGCAGGAATGCCTATATTACTTAGTGCAACAGATCAAAAAGATTGCGAATAATATAGACAATGAGCAGTTAGAAAACATAACAGTCACACACATTAACACAACAAAACAATCAAGGAGTTCACTAGACTTCTTGGCTATGTATCTTGGTCTAGCTTTCAGTGTTGACCTCTATATTATATCTTGAAGAGCAGATTATTCCAAGTGTGAGCTAAAACCGAGTCTCAACACCACAATGACAAAACAACAGGGATTTACTTGAAATCCTCAAGTCTACAAGAGTACATAGACTCTCCCTCTTACTCTCTGTCTTCTGCTTTCTCTCTGTCTCAGTAGCTTATTTCTTTGTCTCTACCATTGAATGGCTTTTAATCCTATTGGTGCTTATCTGTTCCTCTCCCCTTTCGGGCTCTCTGGCTCCTGGCTGTTGTCCCTTCATCTCCTTATGGAGCATTTAACAATCATTGTTAAATTCCCTAAGGTATGGTGGCCACTTGTTTGTAATGGAAAGGACCACTTGCAGGGGTGAAATCCCAAAAAGTCGTTTCTCTGTTTACACAAAGAAATACACAGAAAATACTGAAAAATCCATAAACACACTTTCTATCGGACTTCAAATAATATTGAATCCACCCTATAATCCTATCGGGTCCACCTTTTATATCTGTCGCAAGCCCACCGTTGATCTCCATGATCTCCAATCCAATGACTTACATTCATTTCGGGTGGCTTATATGTGCGGAGATTACCCGCCCGAAAAGGTGGTTTTGTCTCTCTTATGCCAAGCCACGTGTCGGCCAGCATATGGGATGGGTAGAGCCCGTCCAATACCACTTACAGCCTGAGGCCCTCCCAAAATCCTGCTTACCATGGAACTCAAATAACCCAAAACCACATCTATAAACCTTTCGAGTCCGACTTTATCGCTTTGAGCACATTTCCTTTGTATTTCGGTTTTATGATGGAAATGCGTTAATACATAGAAAAGCTCGACAAACTCTTTTATATTAGAACTAAAAACTTATATAGCCATATTTACAAACCCCATCAGGTCCAGCTATCGCAAGTCGCATGTTGTATCAGCCCCACTCCTTTGTATTGCTGCGATGCGATATTGCGATGTGATATATCGCAATCGCATATCGCACGATCTTTGGCTTTCGATAATTCTTCCCTTTGCGTTATAGAAATGTGATATTGTGATTAGATCTGGGCCATTGATCTACGCGCTCAATCAATGGTCCTCGTTAAATCATGATGATCTATATCGTGATTCCCATAGGGCCACCTCCAATATACTCTACCGACTTCTCCCGATTGTGATATGTTGATTTGATCTGGACTGTTGATCGGTCCGATCCGACGGCTCCTGTGCAACATTACTTCCGCCTTCACTTAGCTCTGTTTTCCACCATTCTTTCCCTGTTTTCCCTTCCGATAGTGTTTCCGATAGTAAATATATATGAAGACTTAGAGGTTTTAGGATCCATTTTGGATAACCAAAAAATCCCCTTTTAAGAATATTTTCCCAAGTTAGAATTTTCTTTTGTTGAACCAACCACATAAACAACTTTATTTTCATCCAACGCGAATTCTGCCAAAGGTCCTTCCATACCTGATCAGGATTTTGATAATCAAACCCTAGGGCCATTCGTTTAGCTTCTTTGAGGTTAAAGTTTCCTTCAGTGTTTCTTCCCCATCTTAGTTGGTCAGATGAGGATGACACCAAAATCTTCCTCTGTTCCAAGTCAAGAGCAAGAGAAACTGCCTGGGCCTTCAAAGGGTTCTCTTCACTATAACCCAGATCATTCCTTATTTTCCATTTACCATTGTTCCTTACCTAATCCCAAAATTCACTTACCATAAGTAAATCTTTTTGGTCAATGTCATTCTTGAGAGCAGTTAGTTCTTCCCTAAACAAATTTGGTTCCTATTGCCAGTTATCCTCCCAAAATTGTGCCAGGTTCTTAGCTCGGATCTCCCAGAAACTATGTTGCTGGATAATGGCTCTATTCTCCCAAGTAAGGTTCCAAATGTGGGAGCCCTTGATGAGCCCTGAAATTTGGATATGATCCCTCTCCTGCCAATTATTTGCATATTTCTGTTTCCAAAGCGTGGCCCAAGGGGTTGTCAATTCCTTAAGCCACCTCCACCAAAGTTTTTCTCCCAAAACTCTACTGAGGGTTTGAAGGTCATGAAGCCCCAAACCACCATGGGAAAGATTTGCAGAGCTTTTCCCAAGATACCAAAGCTCACTTCTTTTTCTCTTCACCTTTTCCCCAAATAAAATCTCGTTGAATACTCCTGATCTGTTGCATAAGTCCTTTAGGAGAAGGAAGAACTAAAGACATAAAAATGGGAATAGCCTGCAGGACAACCTTTGTAAGCACAAGAAACCTCACCAAATTCAAAGACTTTCATGTCCATTTCCTCACCCTGTCCTGAATTTTATTAGTTATTGGCTCCCACACTTCCTTGCTTAGAGGTTTTTCCATCAGAGGCATTCCAAGGTACTTTGAAGGTAATTGATCCCTTTGAAACCCGAGAATTCTGGTGAGGTTCCTTTGAATAGCAATGTCAGTGTTAAAAAAGAAAACCTTTGATTTGTCAAGACTTACCTCTGTACCTGCGGCCATAGAAAAGTCATTTAGGATTTGTTTGAAATCTCTGGCTTCCCTGGTCGTGGGAATGCCCTGCAGCATTGTGTCATCCACAAATTGTTGATGAGTAGAAGCAGCACCATCCAGGGTAAGTTTCAGACCTTGGATTCTTCCTTTAGCATTTTCCATTTTGATCACTCTGCCTAGCCCTTCCATCATGAGAACAAAGAGGAAGGGGGAGAGTAGATCCCCTTGTCTGAGACCCCTAGAAAGCATAAAGGTTCTAGAGGGAGAGCCGTTAAGCAGGATGGAAAAACTAGTCATGGATACAAGGGCCATAACCCATCTTATCTAGTTGTGGTTGAAGCCATAAGCTCTTAGCACTGCCCTGATGTAAGACCAGCTTAGCTTATCATAAGCTTTCGCTAGGTCAAGCTGTATGATCATACTAGCTTGTTTATTGCTCTTAAGAGAGTGTACCACCTCGTGAGCTTGTATGATGTTATTGAGAATCTGTCTTCCTTCCACATAACCAGTTTTCTCCTCTGAGACAAGAGCTGGAAGAAGGGGCTTGAGTCTGTTAGCGATCACTTTGGAAATAATTTTGTACACCACATTACATAAAGCTATGGGTCTGAATCTGTCCGGTGTCATAGCTTTTTCTTGCTTTGGAATCAAAGCTATGAAAGAGGCATTAAGAGCCTTCAAAACTGTTTTGGATCTTCTTGAGTCTTCCACAACATCAAGGATATCTTGTTTGAATTTTTTCTAGCAAGCTTTGAAGAAGTCCACATTGAACCCATCTAGGCTAGGAGCTTTCCCATTTTTCATCTCATTGATAACTTCACTAACCTCCTCTTCAGACACTGGCATGTTAAGATTGTGGTTGTCTTCCCTGGTTACAAGCTTAGGAATGTACTTTGTGAAATTGTTAATGAACTGAGATCTGTCGACAAGAGGCTCTTCTGCTATGCTAAGTAAGTGTTGAACTAGGACAAATTCCATTTCTTTGTAAGAGATGAGCTCTTTCCCTTGAGAATCTTTAATTTTTGAAATTCTGTTATGTGACCTGTGATCCAAGGTTGATTTATGAAAAACTTTGTGTTTCTTTCTCCTTCTCTAATCCACTGTACCCTCTATTTCTGTCTCCAGAAAGTCTCCTCTTGCATGCACCGATATTCCCATTCGTTCTGAAGAGAGTTAGCTTGATTTTTCTGTTCCTCGGTAAAACCATTTGTGATGATGATCTTATTAATCCCCTGGAGTTTCTGCTCAACTTCTATTTTGGCTTTAAAAATATTACCAAGCTCTTTTTTGTTCCAATCTTTAAGCTTGGATTTGATGTGTTTAAGTCTCTGTTGTAGAACAAAAATTTTAGTGCCTTGAACAGGCATATCTTCCATCCACCATTTGTTAATATTGTTGGTGAAGTCAGGGTGAGAGAGCCAGAAATTTTCAAACCTAAAATGTTTGTTCCTCGGTGTACCCATAAAAGTAGCTTCAAGCTAGACAGGCCAGTGGTCTGAGCCTCCAAAGGGAAGGATTAAAGCTGACATGTCAAGGCCTGTGAGAAGGAGGTCCTCTGAGATTATGAATCTATCTAGTTTAGAGGCGACTTGAGAAACCCCTCCCCTCTTATTGTTCCAGGTAAAAGTGCCATTTATTGTTTCAGTGTCCACTAGCCCCATGTTATTTATGAAGTTCTGGAAGGCAATGGAGTCTCTGCCTAGTCTTCTGGTACCACCTTTTTTCTCTATAAGAGATCTAATCATATTGAAATCCCCTACCAGAATTCAGAGCATATCAGGATATGTCTCTCTCAGCTCCTCAAGGGAGGTGAGAAGCTTGAGTTTGTCTTCTAGTTTTTGAGCACCATAGACATTTGTCATCATGTATATCTCCTTATCACCCAAAGGTTATATCACCAATGATAGATAGTTCCTAGACGCTTCAGCATCCAAGATTCCAAGTTTCTGGGGATCCCATGGCGTAAGAATACACCCCGCCAAGTTGTCTGCTTTAACCTCTAGATACTCATACTTGATTAACCATTTTCTATGTATCTCTCTGATCTTGTCCAATCAAACATTTTGTTTCCTAAATAAAAACTATATCTTGTTTTTCTTCTTTTGTTCTATTGCTAAGATTTCTTTGTTTCCTCTTACTTCCTAGACCCCTAATGTTCCAGGTTGTAAGATTCATTAAGAAAGGTTTGTAAATGAGTAATTGGAAGATCTCTCATCTTACCTGAGTTAATCATAAGTTTCTCACATTCGGTCAACAACTCATTCTTTCTTTTTCTTCCTCTTTTCCTACCCGGGTTCTTGGAAGAATGCATTAGTGTATCCTCCATCATTTTCACCCCTCTATTCTCCTGGCTATCATGGTTTCTTTTGACTCTAGAGCACTTTGATTTTGATCTCTAGAGGAAGAGCTATTGAACCCTATCAAACTCCTCTCTTGTTAGGGAGTCTACCCCTTTGGTGATTCCCAACTCCAGAAACTTTTCTAGATCTAATTTCTCCCTTTCTAGAATCTCCTACAGTTCATGGTCCTCTGTTCTAGCCTCACTTGGGGTCATCTCATGGTCCCTACTAAGATCCATAATGCTCGACATATCATCCTTTTGTTAGTTTTTCTCTGGTATATCCTCCATACTAGCATCCCTTTACTTCTCAGTGGGTTCATTCTCTGATTCCTGGTTTGTCCCATTGTTTCTAACTTCTTTTTCTAAGATCTTGAAACTATTATTGCTCTGTTGTCCGTCCTCATTAATTTTCTTATGGTACAACTTTCCTCCTTTCCCTTTACCCCCAACCAGTAAAACCCTCGGGATCTTTGCTTGTGGTGTTTTTCATGTCTCTCTCAAGTTTGTTCAATGGGCAGTCCCTGTGTAGGTGCTCGTGTTCATGGCACTTACGACACCTAAATGGGACGTTTTCATAGTCCACCGCCTACACCCATTCTTCGTCATACACTTCTAAAATGATCGCATCTAGAAGTGCCCCAGATAATTCCATTTCCACACATATCTGGGCGAAGGCAGTGTATTTTCCTCTTAGAGTAGCATCTGAGATCTTTACAAATGCCCTAGCTTATTGCTGATAGCCTTTAGAGACTTCGGTAGCCAATAATCTAAAGGAAGGGAGTAAATTCTTATCCATACCGGTACCGATGTGAAAGTTTCTCGTTCTGGGAAAAAGTTCATCACCCATGGTCGCATGTAAAGGCCCGCAACAATGTAAAAATAGGGTCCTCCCTCGAACACTCTATCTTTATCCTCTAAGCTTATGAACACCACCATGAAGAAGCCCTTGGACCCAATGTGAAGGTTTATTTACCCCTCTGGTTTCCAGTGGTTCCTTATCCATGCTTGCAAAGCCTTCTGCGTCACCCAAATCCCCATAAATTCACATATAACCTCATATTCTGCCATGTGATCTCTGTGCATTTGTAGTGTTGGGTCACTTAAAATGACCCGACGAATAATGGTTGACTTGGGTTTACAGACCCCTGTTGTACTCGTTGGAACAACTTTCTTACTACTTCCCTGTGTTCTCTTCTCCCTAATATCTTCGTCATGATTCTCTTCCTATTTATGAGGCCTGATATTTTCTAGTTATTCTATGTTAATAGCCTCTTTTTCCACCTCCATTGGTTTCTTGAAGCGATGCAATCCAACTCCCTTACTTCTGTCCGCAGCCACTTGATTGTAGGAGGGAGTAGAACTCCCTCCTCCGCGTTCTGCCATGGTGACCAGCGACAAAACCTTAATGTAGAACCCTAGTTTAGATTGCAAAGAACCCTTGACTAATGAGATTTTACAAAACCCGGATCCAAACCTAATTTAATCACAAGATATTATAATGATTTAATCTTAGTGTCCTCTTCCAGAGAAGAATTATTTTCCATTTTAAGCTCTACAATAGTATTACTTAAAGAATTATGTAATTTAGATACATTGATGGTAGAGCTAGTGAGAGTATAATAGATCATTCACCAGTTTGTTTGCGCAAATCTATCTAATCTATGGGGTGGATTTGTTTCGTACTAAAAGAAAGAAAAAATGTTTTGTAGTCTCCAACAAATTTAGGCCTAGATATTTTAGGTTCAAGGAATGCTAATTTAAATTGACCCTTTTCAATATGAAGAGCTGAAAGAAACCTATTTTTTGTTGAAGAAGTTTACTTCCAGAAATCGGTATAAGTTATTTATTTCAAAAATTCATTCTTTTTCTTCATTTCCAAAAAATCAGAAAATATGTTTTGGCTATAAGAAGAAGAAGGAGATGATTTTTTTCCACTGTATATATTTCTTTCATTTTGAATGTAAGATCACCTTAAAGGACCATTGTAGTCAGTGAAGAAATATGAGAAGATACAATTTTTTCCATTCTTTACTCCACATTCCTTATTTTAAGCCTTTTGAACACCCTAAACCGATTTGCTTCTAATCCCGATACACTTTGAACTGTCCTCTTGAGATCCTTTTCCTTTAGCTTATGTATTGTTAATACCTCAGGTCCCACTGATTTCTACATTACTTTCTCCTCTATTAGTTCTTGTAATGTATTTTATTCCTAGGTTTATTTGTTGAAAAACTTCTCTGTTTCTAGTTTAGCCATATGTAAATAGGGTGCAAAATTTATGTTGAACCTTGATGGGTAATATTTTCCTATTGGGCCATATTTCAAGACAACTTCCAATCTAAATTTCATTGGCGCTAATAATTCTCCACCTCTTTATTTGCTGATCCAAAATTTAACACAAAATTTCCTACTTGGGCCTTTAGTTTAAACAATTTTTGTTTCCTTTCTGGTAAAAAATGCTTTTGGTCTACATTGAGTCTTTGTCTAATGAACTCAAGAGAAAAACTACACATGGGAAGAAATATTGTCAATTAATAAGGTTGAAATTCACATCCATTTAATCTAATCTCTCTAAAATATTTGTGCAAGTACCAATCACCTAGCTTTGTCTGCTCACTGAGCTGCAGAATTCGCCTGATTTCTAGTGAGATTCTAGGGACATAATCACTCATTAGAAAACTATAACATACATGAAGAAATTTGTCTGCAAAATCAGTAAAACGAAATTCCCCATAATTCCTTCTAACCAAAGAAGTCCAATGTATCATCGATCATTGATTTCCTTGTAAATCTAACATGTCTGATTGATAATATAAGAATATATAAACCAGTACAAACTGATATTTAAATTTTTTCTCAACCCCAAATTTTAGAAACTGACCATGAATGGTTTCAGAGAGAAATTGGTTGAAATTAAATAAAATTTCTAGTTTTTTCTTCTTGGAAAAAAGCTGACAAAACACCTAAAATTACCTCGTCTGCTGCTTCATCACTTTGATGCCCTAAAATGAAGCAAAAAATAGATATAATCTATCTTGAAAATTCTAGGAACATTGACGATGGGTAATGTAAAATATGAGTGGGAGTTCTAGTTCCTTCAGGCATGAACAATTCAAAAATGGAGGCTCTTTTCTCAAAAGTCAAATTTTGATAAATTTCCAAGAGGACGTCACTAGAAAGTGGGTGTAGAGAATTGAGAATGGAATCAGAGGTTATATAAATTATACAAGATTTCACCATTTTGAGCAATTATGGCTTTTTCTTTAGGTAAATACCTGTTAGCACACCATACCATGAAGTCTAGGAAGTGACGGGTCTGAGGTAAAATAAAATGGGTTAAAAAATTATTCCCATAGGGAGAATTCATCATTGGTCTCTTGAAATATTTGAAAAGCCTAGTTCTAAAGCTCATACAGATCCAATTTAGATTTTGTATCCACTATCTTGCTTTTCTAATCAACGAAAGGTAATCATCAACTTTTGTTGTTGTAGAGGAGGGCATAGTTTCAGATCGAGTTTGGGGTTCCATTCCTTTCTCATTTTGGAATGTAAATAGACAACAAGTACCATAATTACCTATAGAATAAGACGATGAAACTTCTGAATATTTTCCACAATCTACAACAATGTGCTCTAATTCTATGCAATTGGAAAATGAGGAAAGGTATGAGAGTGAAAATCACGTTTAAATGGTGGAAGAGCAGATATGTATGAAATATTAAGAGATTAATGACATAAATTTTCAAATAAAATGGAAATATTTTATATTTAATGGTAAAAATCAACAGATTCGAGAACTAGAAGTGATAACGTAGTTGGCCTAAAACCATAAATGGTGGAATAGATACTTTATGGATAAAAATAAGAATGGTTTTGCACGAAGGGTATAAAGTAGTAAGCAGTAAAAATAGAGGGGATTACGTAATGCACAAATGAGTGCTATGTCGCAAAGGCAGGTTTGGAGAACCCACTTTTTCCACCACCCCCCTCCATTAAACGTTGACCAAGTGGGAAGGGCACATATAAATAGGAAACGTTGATTGAGGTGATGCATATGTCGGTCATAGAAAGGAGAACACTACATAACAAGTTACTCACCCAAATTAAATTAAATTTAATAATAAACCTAGATTATATGTTTGTTATAAAGACTCATGAGCATATTTATTTACAAAGTACATGAAAATAAATTATTTTTTGAATATTTTCTTCAAGCACAATATATAACAGGAAATTGTTACAACACCTTGCACGCTAAAGATTATATTAAAATATTTCTAACTATTCCTCTAAATTTTCTTCCTCTCTTTGTACAATCCTAACGATTTCTTTTTCCAGTTCCCCTTGTTGGCTTTGTGGGCCCTGACCTAGGTTCAACGTTAGTCAGCCAAACAAATCCCTACACTACTAGCCTATTCGGCGTCAACCCACAGAGCGCGGACCGAAGTCTCACCCGAAGTAGTATGGGGGATGTTGGAACCAAGTTTCCGCACCCTAAGATGGTCATGATGTCGTTTTATACCCCCTACTCCTGCCTGTGTAGGTCACTAAGCCTTAGGGCTTGTCAATCTACCCTCTATCTTGCCCTTCAATACCTTTGTGAAGGTGTACGATTGACCTTCGCACAACCCTGACCAGTGGTTTAGGTACTTTCTAGCTCCTATGATGAAATATTGTATAGGTTCCCAAGTTATCTCAAGTGTTTTACTTATTTTACCAATCAATTACAATTATCGTCATGTACACTGATATTCTTGCTTGTGTTCAATTAGAAGATATAATCACATACATTCGTGCATCGAATAAACATTGTAATATAAACCCAGATCGTAACACAATATAATTAGGTGCATTAATATAGACTAAATACATAGTAATTGCAGAATACTTCTATTTATTGATATCTCTAGTTTAATATAGACTCTATCCACCCTATGCACACAGCTGCAGGGGTCCGCGCACTCAGCTGCAAACTTCTACCCTAGGCCTCTGCACACTCAGCTGCAGAGCCTTTACCTATGATAAGACTCGAAAACACTTGGACTTCTCCAAGCTATATCACTCTATAAAAACCATCTCAACTCTACTTCGCTACAAACTACTTAGAGCTTACTTACTTAGCTCCCTTTTATACAATCCCATGGTCCGTGGACCATGGGTAGATCTTTATAGCCAACTTGACACTTTACAAAATAAGGGTGGACAACCCTTTATCAATCTTGACACCTCTGTGCTCCATGACCACAAAATGCAGAGACTTTACAACTTTATTACAAAATTGTCCCAAAACATGGGCTTTTAGCCCAACAAAATTCTATTGGGGCAACCCGTTCCCAACATGCCCCCAACACAAACATGGTTACTCATCCTCGAGTCACTCTGCAGGCATGGAGATATTGGCGCGAAGACCTCCCAGGTCGACCTGTATCACTGCCACCTAAGCAGTGCACTGTACGTGCGCTTGCTTCACTTCTTCAACCAATTTCTTCATCATTGGTCCTAAACTATTAGCCTGAATCTTTTGCTGAGTCGCCAGTATACTAGAAAGCTTGCCTTCAATTGAGGCCATGACCAAACATTCCTCATCCAACCAAGGCTTTAAGCGCGCCTTCAACACTGCCTCTTTGTGCCGAGCTACATCTATCTGTTCCTTCAGTGTCTTGGCTTCCTGTAGCTTCACAAGTGTCTGTGTGAGGGCGACAGTGCGTGCTGTTCCTTTCACCTCGTCGTAGAGCTATATTACATTAGGATCTTCTTGCAGACTGGTCAGTACTTTGAACTGTTGTTGAAACAGCCTTGTGCAGTCTGCTACTGGACTGTCTACTACCACTATCGCCTTTGTGACAATGGTTGCGGGTTGCTCCTTTACTTCTGGTGGAGTTGAAGGTTGGGCTTTCAACTACAACTCTCCAATATGGAGGTTCAACTCTAGCTGAACCTTGGCCAACTCTGTGCGATTGTCACGCACCCCTGTAGCAAGTTTGTGGACCTGTTCATATGCCTCTGCATCCTCAAGAATGGCCAATTCGGGGACCATTCGATAGGCTTCCTTCATGGCCTTTATCATGCACTGATTTGTGTTAGTAAGTTCCATCATGGAAGTGAGGGCGGTGTCTCGTTGTAGGGCCATTTGCACATTATTGATCTTCTATTCACTAATCACCTGCAAAGCATGTTGTTCATGGGCCCTCAGCTCTACGATCACCCCATCCTATAATAGGTGGAGCACCTCGCCAGGAAGCATTGCCAAGTTCAGCCCTATTCCCTTGAGGGTGCTGACAGCAGGCCTGTCAGCTTTGATCTCTATGGTCAATGCTCCCTCTAGAAGCACTATCACTCAAAAGTCCTTTGTGTGTAGCATCCCACCAGCTTCTGAAGTACCGATGGTGAGGCTAGTGGACGTCACGCCAGTTTGTGATGCATGGATCTGTAGCTTATGTAGACCCATCTGGATGGCCCCCAATGCTTGATACTACTGCTACTTGAACTGCTGTAATACCTCTACAGTAAAATCCCACACTGTATCTGTAATGTCATTCAAATCTCCCTCTGTTAGGGTGATTGGGTCTAGTGATATCTTACTAGCCTTGGATTTCTTCTGCGGCCCAAATTTTTCCTATCCTCTTGGATGCTTGATATGGAACAACGACGTTTATGGTTCCGCTCCACACTACTCTATTTGCTCGTCCATTTCTTCCTCTATTTTGGGTGAGGGCGACCTTGGACCCTTGTCAGAGTTGCACTTTGCTCCACCTGTCTACTCTTCCGCCTACTGTGTGGCATCGCGCTCTTCCTGGGCCTTGTCATCAGCCTCCTTCCTCATCTTCTCAGCCAGTTGCACCATATTGAGCTTGGATTCCACCTTTTTGCGCTACGTGGCGGACTTGCTCGATCCCACCACCGAGTCTAAAGTAGTGTGCCACTCCATTGACCACTGCATCGATCACATCATTGGTTGCCAAGTAAGGAAAGTCATGCCACTTTTGCTCAGGGTCCTTCCGTGCTCTGATCGATGCGTGATGAAAGTTTTCCCTGAACTCCATGTACTCTTGCAGTTTGTCAAAAACAATAGGTGACAATTGCGGCTTGTGGCTGATAGCCATGCATATATTCATTTCCATCAAGATCCAAAATATCTTACTATCCTTGATGCACTGAGCATCCTTGGTCACCCACAGCGAAGCGTACTTCGTCTCTTTTGGTAGGTTTGGTGCGATCGAGGGGAATTGACTGTCTTCAGGCAGCTCCCAAGCTACCAGCACAATGGAAAGCAAGAGGCACTCATAGTTGTAGGTCTTGTTGAGCTCCGGTGCCTCGCGGTAGTTCACAAGGAAATAACCGCAGAGATAGAACGCCCAATTAAAATAAACTCCTTCTATGCATTGGGCTGCTAGAGCAATGACAGGTGCTGACACTTCATCTCCACGACACTTTTGTATAATGTTTCCTGCCAAAATCTGTGTGGCCACCTTAACAGCAGGATCATAGATACTCGAGATGGCGTAGCCTCGTGGCTTCTTCATGAGCTTGAATTTCTCCTTCATGGCCTCCGCAAGGGTATGGTCACCACCTTTTCTGCCAAACATCATGGCTGGATTTTCCCCTGTATATGGCATCCGTGTGATCCTATGGATCAACATGTCGTTGATGGGTATCAGCTCCTCCAACCACAAACACCCATCATGCACCAAGCATAGCAGATGCTTGATTACCAATAATGTAATGGGTCTGCGATTGTAGTACGATACCCATAGGAGGTTGAGAAAACCTACATTGTCTACACCCTTGAGCCACTTCCGTGGTTCCAACGCAGTCATCATGGTGGTTGTATGAACAACACTGTGCATTAGCTGGTCTGTCGCCAAGTGAGGGAAATTCTCAGTGTTTGCTAAGTCCCAGTCTTTCAATTTCAACAGTGGAACCTGCCCCAAGCGCGGTCCTTCAAAGACAATCTTGTCTAGCAGTAGAGGTATGTGCAAGGCGACCTTGCTTTCGTCAATGTCCTTTGGCACCTTGGTCTTTCCCTTGTGTGGAGGGACGTATTCAGGAAACTTAGTAATAGGTTTAGAACCTTTTACTTCAACATCCTCCACTTCTACCCCCATATCCTCATCATCCTTATGGATGTCCTCAATCTCTTCCTCCTCTGGTTCCAAGTTAATAGTTTTTCCCTTTTCTTGTGTAGTGGGATTGTCCTTCTGCGGGTTTCTTCTAAGCGACGTGCTCATCGGTGTTGTAGCTTGCTTTCCTTTCTTATCCTTCGCACTCTCCTCGGTTGGGGTAGGCTTTGATCTAGGCATCTGTGATGACTCGAGGACTTCAGCTAGTACCTCTACAACCTCTGGAGCAGCTCCCTCTTCCTCCATAGCAACTTTTGGGACAACCCCCTCAACTATCAGTGCTTCGACGTCCATAGCTTCTGATCCTGGGATAATGTCACGGATGATATTGCGGTCGGACTTTGGAAATCGATCAAATGCTGGTTAGTCAAGCAACTCTTCGAAGAATGCATGGTTCATGCACATCTGAGAGCTCACCAACTCAATGCTCAAAATTCCAAGTGTTTTTCGTTGGGTAGCCACATGTAATTTATAGGCCATTTTGAATTCAAATCCAACCATTCCCCCCAAATTCAGTTCATTAATTCTAGATTGGCAGTAGATTTTCAAGGATCTTACCTATAAATTTCATCTTAAATGCCACCCCCCCACTCCATTTCGCCACATTCTCATCGTCAAATCATGAAAAATGACTTTAACGGTCACTTTCCAGCTGACCTACGTGGTTTTTCCCTAGGTAGTATAACTCTCTCCGTGCTGTTGCGAACCTTGTGACATGTCCTCGTTCTGTGCAATCCCTTGATCACATAGTTTCCCACCCCGGGCAGTGTAGTTTATAGTCCCGCGCCTCCTTTCAGCTTCTTGGAAAGCTAATATTATGATACCTTCATATAGTCACCTGGCCTAATCACTAGTGTATGGCTTCAATTAGCTACCATTCACCTTTCGTGGAAAGGGATCTCCATTCCGTTTAACCAACTGAACTACTCCACCGTCAGTGATCTCCTTAATGACATAGGGCCCTAGCCAGTGCATCCTAAATTTCCTTGGAAATTTATCAAACTTGTTGTCATATAACAAAAACATATCATTTACCTTAAAGGTGCATAGTTTAATGTGTCGATCATTCCATGCTTTTTCATGATCCTTTTGCACTTGTTGGTGAAATCCAACCAGAAACCTTTCTTCCTCAAGCTCAGCAAGTTGCATGAGCCTCTCTTCCAAGGCTCCATGATCCATCATACCTGTGATTTATGCTATGCACAGACTAGGCACAATGTATTCCATTGGCATCACTGCTTCAACACCATATACAAGCCTAAAGGGTGTCTGTCTAGTCAACTTTTTGCACATTGCTCGATAAGCCCATAGTACTGTAGGTATGCACAGGTCCCAATCATTTCACTAAGCATTGAAAACCTTGCCCAGTGCTTTCTCCAGTACCTTATTGAATTCTTCCACCATCCCATTAGCCTATGGGTGATAAGGCATGATTTTCTGGTGATATACATGAAATTCTACTATCAGCATGCTGATCATTTCGTTCAGAAAGTGTGTACCATGATCACTCATCAAAATCTTTGGAGTCACACCCAAATCGCATCAGTACATACTCAAAGAGAAACTTCACAACGGTCATGCCTTTGTAGTCCTTCACAAGCTATGCCTCCGTTGATCAAGTCAAATACTTAGTCGTGGTGATAATGTACCGTGCACCCGTCTTCTTTCCTTGAGGCTGAATGGTCCCACAAAATCTATTGCCAATTTCTAGAAAGGTTGTAACATCATCTATGGGTTCAGAGGAAGCTCATCTCTCCACGATGGCCTACTAGTCCTTTGACACATGTCGCACGCCCTATAGTAGGCTTTTGAATCCTTATGGAGGGTTGGCCACCACAACCCTACATGTAGAATCTTTTGTGCGGTCACCCTTCCTGCGTAATGCCCTCCCGTGGCACCCCCATGAGTGTTTGCAAGGATACTACTTCTTTCAAAGTCCAGTACATATCATCACAATACTTCATCAAACCCCATTTTTTATAGATTTCTAGCAATGAAATAAAAGTCTGCCATGCACACCACTAAATACTTTTTCTGTTGTGTGGTGTAGCCTTCCGGGGCAGTTCAAGTCGTTAGGAAGTGTATGATGTCTTCAAAGTGACCATCCATGACGTGCATTGCAAAGAGTTGTGCGTCAGGTAATCCTTCCTCCAAATTAGTGGGCTCTTCTCCCGTTTCGATGTGCGACATATGGTCTGGTCCCGCGTTCAGTCATCCAGGCTTCACAATAACTTGAAAATCATACTCCTAGAACAATAACAATCACCTTTAGGTTCTCCCCCCCATCACAGGGTTATTGACCAGATATTTCAACTAGAATGATCCGTATACATCTTAAAATGTCCAGCCAACAAATAGTGTCTAAACTTCTGGAGTGCGTATACCATGGCTAGTCCTTCACACTCGATGGTGGAATATTTCTTCTCAGCCCTGGACAACTTCCTACTTATGAATGTTATAGGATGGTCAAATTCTCCTTCACCATCATGTGTCAGTACTAGTCCCAATGCTATACATGATGCATCTACATGTACATGAAACTCCTTCTCCCAATCCGGGAAGACTAAAATCAGCACGGTGACCATTTTTCCTTTCAACACATCCAAGATTTTCTGACAGTCCTCGTTCCAACAAAATGTGACATCCTTCTTCAAAAACTTCTCCATAGGTGCAGTGATCTAGGCATAGCCCTTGATAAACTTCCTATAGTACCCAGTATGTCCCAATGTTGCATGCAGCTGTTTCACACTCCTTGGTGCCTCCAGTTTAATTATCACTGCGATCTTCACGGGGTCTACCATCAATCTCTGTCTGCATACCACATGACCCAGTAGAGTTCCAAAAGGGACACAAAACAAACATTTCTTCAGATTGAGTGCAATATCGTACCTTCGACAAGTATCTAGCATTAAGTGCAGACTTGCCACATGGAGTTTTACCAACCCAAACACAGTCCAGTCATCAAAGTACAACTCCAAAAACTTATGAATGAAGTCATTGAATGTAGCAATGACTACGCATGAAAAAATTGCAAGCGTATTCTTTAATCTGAAAGGCATTACGGTGTACTGAAAACATCCCCATTCAGTTGTGAAGGTCGTCTTGCTTCTATCTTCAGGTGTGATTTTGATATGATGTGTAGAAAATCTGATGTACGGTAACACGATAATGCAATATAAATCAAAGCAAAATACGATAACCTACTTCTACTATCAATTTGCGGAAGCTTAAAGATTGAGTTGAATAATATAACCAGAAGAAGAAGAATCAATGCACAATACACATGAAAATACTTTGGGGAAAGCCTTAGCTAAAAACCCCACTATCTGTATTAACATACAAGGTGGAAATACATAGGAATTATACAAAGCATTAGCTCTCACAACTATCCAGCTCTCAGTACAATCCTCACAGATGCTCACAGGAAATCTTGGCTTCTCTCAAGCCTTCCTCTCTACCGTCCAAGCTCCTATTTCCTTGCATTTTTCCTCTCGGATGATTCACCTTCAACCAAGTGGAACACTCTCTCACACACTGCCAAAGCTGTGCAATCCTCAAGGAATGATTCCTTGACTGCATGCATGAGTTTTATTTATATGAAAACACATGCAACTGATAGTACATTGTCCTTGTCTTTAATCTCAACTGTGTCTTTCTCAGAATAGACATGCATGAGTTACTGATGAGGGAATCTTCAGTTAACTGGAGTACACTAGTTGAGTGCATGCATGCATCAACTGACTATTAACTCATTATTAGTTCCTCAAATAGTTTGGAACTAATTTAACTAGACTTAACTCAGTAAATTGAGTTAACTAATTACAACTAAAATATAACTCAATCTTATCACCTTAATTTAAGGGATAACTCTTACATGACTTTAGAAAGACTTCTAACTTGAATTTCTCCAACTAATTAATTTAGAATGAATTAATTAATTATTTCCAAGTAGCTGTTAAGGCTAAATTCGATTTTAATTCAAGGACAAATTAAATTGGAATATTCTTGTTGCCATATTTCAACACTCCTTCTCAACAAGAAAGGGATTATCTACCACCCTGATCCTGTCTCTATGGAACTCGAATTTACACTTTGACAATGCCTTTGTCAAAATGTTAGCATCTTGCTCCTCTCTCGAAATATATAGTGCATCAACATGATCCTCCTCGACCTGTGAAAATCCATGGGCAACAAAACTTGCCTTATGCTTCTCTACACTACCATTAGCAGCTTGATATACCTTGTAAAGCCAACATGAACTCACAACTGACTTATTCTCCTGTCTCAGAACCACATCCCAAACACTATTACGAACTATGGAGTCATACTTCTCCACCATAGCATCAACCCAAATTGGTTGTTCCAATGCTTCCTCAAAGGAAGATGGCTTAGTCTCAACACATTCCCCAGTAAGGGTCATGTATCCAATGTACCTCTCAGGTGACCTCCTCTGTCTACGCTGAGAAGATGGTGCTCCTACATTCTCTCTCGCATCCTTCAAAAATATGTCAGATTCTATTGTGCGCTTCCGTCCATCTCTGGAAGACTCTGATTGAGTAAATGTCTCCACTCCTGGAATCTCTGCATGCGGCTGCTCCACATCAATTTGAGGTTCCTCCAACTTATGAACCAACAGTTCCTCCACAGCCGGTAGTTGGAGCTCCCTCTCAAGGGAAACTTGCATGGCCTTCTGCTAATCAAACTTGAGATCTTTGCGAACCACTGTCCTCTGACTGGTAGGAAAGTACACCCTATAGTTGTGAGGTGTATCAGTATACCCAACAAATATCCCCAACTCTGTTGTTGGCTCAAGATTCTTCCGTGTATTCTTTGTCACATGGAAATATGTTGATGAGCCAAAGATCCTGAAGTGACCCACATCTGGTCTCTTACCGGAGAAATATTCCTCTGGTGTCTTCATCCAAAGGATGCAATGTGGGCTTCTATTATGCAAATATACCATTGTGTTGCATGCCTCAGCCCACAAGTGAAGTGCTAGGCCTTGTTCATGCAACATTGTCTGTGCTACCCCTACAATAGTTATGTTCTTCCTCTCCGTCACCCCATTCTGCTGTGGGTTATGAGGTGTCGTCAACTCTCGTTTAATTCATTCCACTGCACAGAAGTCCTTAAACTCTTAAGAGACATATTCTACACCGTTGTCACTTCTCAAGGTCTTGATCTTCTTCCTTGACTCTTTCTTGACCAAAGATTTGAACTCACAAAACTTTGTGAAAGGTTGGTCCTTCTTCTGCATGAAATAAATCCAGCATTTATGAGAATATTCATCAATGAAAATCACATAATACCTTTGCTTCACTGTGGATGCCATCGAGAATGGTCCACACACATCAGTATGAACTTGCTCTAAGATAGCCTCTGCTCGATTGTCTTGATCATGAAAGGAAGCCTTGGTGTACTTTCCCAAGGTACAACCTTTGCATGTGTCAACTTGCTCAATTTTACCTTTGGGAAGTCCTGTAGATATCTACTACATTATCTTCAAAGCCCCATGATGCAAATGACACAACTGCCTATGCCACAACTCGCCAATGTCTTGGCTTTGCACCAATTCTGCTTTTGTACTCAATGCTGCATAATCATCTACCTCTAGTTTATAGAGATTCTTCACCCAAATCCATATCCTCTTGGTCTAACCTGTGGCTATGTGTCTTAGGAACACCTTTCCTTTACTAAACACAACATTATAGCCTTTGTCCTCCAACATCGCGACTGATACCAAGTTCTTCTTCAGTACAAGCACATATTTCACATCTGTCAAGGTGATAGGAGCTCCATGCTCCCTCTGAAATGAAACCGTACCCACTCCTGAAACACTATACCTTCTGTCGTCACCCATCTCTATGCGGATCTTGAGTTCTTTCTCCTCCAAGGTACTGAATAAATTTTTATCACCGGTCATGTGGAATGAGGTTCCACTATCAAGATACCAGACACAACCCATCATCGATGACACCATGCATGCGATGAGGGTAAACTTCATTTCGAACTGAGAGGCTAATGCCTCACCTTCTGGTCCTTCCAAGCATCCCTTCTTGGACTTCTTCGATGGGAAATTAGTCACATTATGTCCCATATTGTGAAAATTAAAGCATTTTACTTTAGACATGTCACCCTTCTTCCCTCCATGAGAAGAATTCGATTTGGAATGGGAAGCCTTCCCCTTCCCTTTACTTGCCTTACTTGCTAAGGCCAGATTTTCTTCATCATCATCCTTGGATGAAGAACCATCTCATGTGCTCCTCCTACATAAGATCCGACCACAGTCATTCCCAATCCGACAGTTTCTCCTTTCCATTCACAGAGTCTTGGTAGCTATTCCAACTCTTTGGAAGGACAAGGAGAGTGAGGCTCACCATATCATCATCGGCAGTAATTATTCCCACACTTCCAAGCTCATCTCTATAGGTGGTGAGCTTGTTCAGATATGTCGAAATAGTATCGCCCTCCTCCATCTTGATTCTTCGAAGCTTATCCTTGAGCGCCAATTCCCTCTAGTCACTACTGTTCTGGTAGAGGTACTTCAATGTCTTCCACATTGAAAATTGAGTATCCTTCCCATGGAGACTCGAGGCAATATGGTCTCGAAATCCCTCAAGGATGATCTGTCTCACCTTTGCCACACACTTCTTCCACTCAGCCAATTCTTGTGCATTAGTTGAAGCTAGCTTTGGGATTTCTTGATCAATGAATTCCTTCAAGCCATTGTCTTCTAATACAACCTCCATTCTATCTTTCCATGCTATGTAATTCGAGCTACCTTCCAAGGCATACTCGAGTCTCAAGCCATAGAACGCCATTGGCCAACCTTGAAGTATGATATGAATTCGATTTGCACCTGCAACCCCAAACTTCAAACTTCGAATTCTCTTCTTAGTATACTGTTCATAGCTCCGATACCATGTAGAAAATCTGATGTAGGGTAACCTTATAATGAAATATAAATCAAATCAGAATACTATAACCTACTTCTACTATCAATTTGTGGAAGCTTAACGATCGAGCTGAACAATATAACTAGAAGAAGAAGAATCAATGCACAATACACATGAAAATACTTTGGGGGAAGCCTCAACTAAAAACCCCATTATCTGTATTATCATACATGGTGGAAATACATAGGAATTATACAAAGCCTTAGCTCTCATAGCTAGCCAGCTCTCAGTACAATCCTCACAGATGCTCATAGGCAATCTTGGCTTCTCTCAAGCCTCCTCTCTACCTTTCAAGCTCCTATTTCCTTGCACTGTTCCTCTGGGATGATTCACCTTCAACCAAGTGGAACACTCTCTCACACACTGTCATAATTGTGCAATCCTCAAGAAATGATTCCTTGATTGCATGCATGAGTTTTCTTTATAATAAAACATGCAATTGATAGTACACTATCATTGTCTTTAATCTCAACTAGAACTTTCTCATAATAGACATGCATGAGTTACTGATGAGGGAATCTTCAGTTAACTTGAGTACACTAGTTGAGTGCATGCATGCATCGACTGACTGTTAACTCATTATTAGTTCCTTAAACAATTTGGAACTAATTTAACTGGACTTAACTCAGTAAACTGAGTTAACTAATTACAACTCAAATATAACTCAATCTTATCTCCTTAATTTAAGGGATAACTCTTACATGACTTTAGAAAGACTTCTAACTTGAATTTCTCCAACTAATTAATTTAGAATGTATTAATTAATTATTTCCAAGTAGCTGTTAATACTAAATTCAATTTTAATTCACAATTTAATTCAAGGACAAATTAAATTGGAATATTCTTGTTTCCATATTTCAACATGATGGTACCCAGAGAACCCATCAGTGAAGGAGTATGCTTCCTGGCCAGCTACATTATCCAATACCTCATGAGTGAATGGAGTTTGGAAAAGATCATGCATTCAAGCGTCATTCAACTTCTTGAGATCTACGCATATCCTTATTTCATCCTTCTGCTTCTTTTCCTGTAACACCATTGGGCTGACCCAATCAGATTCCTCTATGGGCTTAATGATGCCTGCCGTGAGCATCTTATCTAACTCTAAGCAGACCTTCTCCTTATACTTCGGATTGAGAAGGTAAGGTCTTTGCTTAACCGGATTCGCATCAGGTTTTAATGTGATCTTCATAATGACCAGGTCTCTTATTATCCCCTTTAACTCTGTAAAATTGGTAGGGAACAAATCCTGGTATTCATGGAGAAATTCAATGGCCTTATCTACAGTCGCGTCATCCCAATCATCTCCAATGTTTGCGAATTTGGGCTCCACCATCATGCCAATATTTATCTATTTAGTTTTCAGCGGTGTGGTTTTATCAGGATTCTCAATCTGCAGTCCCTCGACCTCACAGTGACCCTCAGTTTCAAGGATATTAACATTTCGGGGGTCCTCGTCTTCTTATTCAATAGTCACATTATAGCATTCCAGCACGTGGCTCAGTCGAGTAGGCCAATCGGGTTGAATTAGATCCAAAGGATCTTGCTGTATCCTAAAGATCATTGCTTTAACTTCTTGTAGCACTTCGTCAATTCAGTCAAACCCATCTTCGAAGCTGAATGTCATTATCAACCATTTGTGCAAAATATCCCATTCTTCTGTGCCATGGCGAATCTTTGTCTCCAAGTACCAATTCATCAGGATGACATCCAAGGTGTGACAGAACAAGTGCACCCATTTAGGTTGGGGCTCTGCTCCATAGGCCTTGGCCCATTTGGCCAAGTGTTCACATGGATCATCCTTCATGTCATACTTATCCACCACTTGTACCTTCGGCTTAGTAAAGCATGTTCTCATCATCCTCCTATACTCGTGCCAATCATCAAAACTACCCTTGTGCGTACCCCACCATCTCGCAGTCGTAATGCACAGTGCCCAATCGAAAGCCTAGAAGCACTGCTTCTCTAGTACTTCCCTCTCAAATGCATCCAAAAACACATCCACATCATTCAAGCCAACATAAGTGGGAAGATTTATTACCTCTGACGACACATAGTGCAATGACCAGGTCATCATGTTACAACTCAGCGTAGTTACTTCATGTAGCCGATTATGCCAGCACTCTAATTCTTCATCTGAGTCTAAGGTGTAGGAACTCTCACGATCCCATGTAATTTGTCCATCCATTGTTGAATTCACCCAATCTTAGTCTCGCGTTGTTATCTTATATATGCAATGCAAATCGCCATCGCTTTCATAATCGTGGACTGGTTCAATATAGTGCGATCCTTCTGTAGGATCTAGGGGTACTATTACACAAAGTGATTTCTTTTCAAATATCATCTTTTGCTTTTTTAGGTTGATTACCCCATTAATGTCAGTAGCCCAATCAATGCCAAAGAGTGCAGGGTAAAGGTTGTTGTCATCCATAATTTCTATTACTTCAAAATCAACCAATGCACTCGCACCTTCAATATTTACAGTTACTCCCTACAACCGTCCCATGGGGATGATCTTCTACTAATTTTCCATCCTTAACTGAATGAGAGACCACTGTAGCGTGGGTCTCCCCATCCGCTCCCAAGTCTTCTTTGGAAAAATGTTCGTGTCTGACCCCAGATCCAGAATAAGTTGATCCATTTTATATTCTCCTATCTGCATGGTGAGTCTCATCTCACGTCCTGTCCTTGCCTTCTGCTTACCAATCTTCTGTACCATGCGTAATTCACCCAGAACATTTCCAATGCATCTATTTATAAGTTACTATAACCCCTTCACATCCTTGCTGTCGTAAAGCAGCTTCATGCAGGTCTCTAGAAAGGTCGTAAGCATAGAAGGGTTCATTTCCTGAACAGGTTTATCCCAGCTCCCTGAGGTAGAGGCCTCAATGGATCTCTTCTCTACTTCCATGAATCTTTCGCGTGTGTGCTCTAAATCAAATTCATCCTCCTTCTCTGGAGCTTTGTGAACCCACGCGTTATCTTCAGGTTGTTTCCCCTTATCGTCACCCATTGCAATTCCACTTTGGAGCACTATATTGACATTCATATCTTCTTCGCGAGGCTCAACCATCATCATCTACAGGTTATGAGTCAACTGCAGAGGTAGCACCCCTTTGCCGTGTATCCTAGCAATCAGTGTAGGATAGTCCTCAGTCTCATGATCAAACTGAGTACAATATTTGCACAACAGATGCCTTGGGTTAGTACATTCGCTGGCATAGTGTCTTGGTCCTCCATAATTATAACAGATTAGCTGTCTCTGACCTCTACCAGGTCCTCTTTCACCTCGGCCTTGTCTGCGCCCCTAGAAGCCTATCTGCACCATCCCAGTGCCCTAGTCAGGAGGCCACATTTCTGCCTAACCTCTATAGGCGGGTGTTGTATCCATCATCAATTCATAACTTTGGAAATTGCGCTCCTCATGCCCTACTGACTTATAGAAGTTGCAGAACAGTTGTGGTGGTGTTTCTATAAACTTCTGCAGCAAATAACAATTATCAGTCATATGTTTCCCTCCTACGTGACATATATCACACCACAATGCAGGCCCGCACTCGGCCATGGTTGGGCTTCCGATCTCAAAGGAATCAGTCCTCCTCTTGAAATATAGTTCGCAAAGACCAGGCAATGGTATTTTTCATGCTCCTGACCTTTACATTTCAGGCACCATATCTATTTGCATGCCTTTGGCTGATCCGTTCTGTCCTGCTTCAAACATTGCATTTCGAGGGAAAGATTTTACAACTACGCATGGATATGTTGAACCCCCAAACTCGGATCTTGCATCAGTGTTTCATGCAGTATTATTGCAATCTCTAAGGCCTATGCCTGAGTCATAATCTTCTGTTGTGAAAGAGCAACCCTTAGGTGAGGCAGGGGCGAAGACATGAACCATTCGTGGTGCTGCCCATCCATTAAATTCATGTTAGCTTCATGGATTGTACACTTTAACCTCTGATCCAACTCCAAAGGTGTATCACCTAGTTTCATCACAATTTCCTTGAACCCCATAATTGACTATGCCTCGAATTTAGGCATACTGAACTCTTTATTCATCGGGGTCTGTATTTCTGCCAATGCAACATTTGGGTTATGATTAGAGCACTTGATGTACCAAGTTAGTGCGTAATCCTGTAAAGAACTAACCAACGTCGCCTTCTTCATCTTATTGTCTATGACACCCTGAGCTTCCCATACAACTTTTATGATGAACCAGAACTGGTCCAGGTCATCATTTCCCAAGCCCTTAAACAATGGAAGCTTCACTCGATTTTCCATGTTGAACTATGATGGAGGTGGTGGTGTGGGCGAAGTCACAGTTGATGGCGGTGAAGGTGGAGCTGGTGAAGGTGGAGGTGGTGTAGGTGGAGGTGGTAGTCGTGGGAACCCTTGTTTTATCAACTGAATTGCGCTTCACGAAGAAGCCTACGCTACTCCCTCATCATCACTTAAAGGAGGTGAAATTAGTGGGCTATATTCAGGGCCCTTTCTTCCTTCGTTCCTGTAAGTCTTTCCACTTTGCGTAGCTCCAAACATCAAGGTAGCTGCATAACCTGCTTTTCACACAATAACATCTTAATCCAAGTATTTAAAGACTTCAAGTACTTACCTCGCGGACCTTTGAAAAAGCGTCGCTTCGCCTCCCTATAACTGATTGAGGTATCGATCGTGAATTCAGTCACAAACTCTCCTATGCTATGATTGAGCCAATGATCGATAGCACATGCAATCTTATCCTCAGAGGCTTCTAGTCTCTGCACTAACTCTGGGGTCCAGACAATAGGACCATCAAGCCTCCACCTTCCTTGGCTATCCGCTACCTTTGCGATCCACTCATATAACTCAATTGGAAAGGAACAGAAAAAGATCTCATGTATTTCTGTATATAGGTACCTGTTTAGCCATTATTCCTTCATTAGCTGAGGATTTTTGTTCTCCTGCGCCGCGAATTCATGGATCTTACTATCCAACTAGCCTTCGATCTCTGTCTTAGTTGGATTCCAATGATACAACATCACACATCTCATGCAAATTCTGGTCTCAGCAATAGAACCATTTGTTGGCTTTATGGGTCCTGACCCAAGTTCAACATTAGTCAAACAAACAAATCCCTACACTATTGGCCCTTTCAGTATCATCCCATGGAGCGCGAATCGAAGTCTCACCTGAAGCAGTATGGGGGGATGTTGGAACCAAGTTTCTGCACCCTAAGATGGTCGCGATGTTAGTTTGTACCCCCTGCTCTCACCTTTGCGCAAGTCGCTAAGCCTTAGGGCTTATCGATCTACCCTCTATCCCACCCTTCAGTACCTTCGTGAAGGTGTACAATTGACCTTAGTGCAGCCCTGACCAGCGGTTCAGGTACTTTTGCGCCCCAATGATGATGTATTGTATAGGTTCCCAAGTTATCTCAAGTGCTTTACTTATTCTACCAATCAATTACAGTTATTGTCGTGTAAACTGATATTCTTACTTGCATTCAATTAGCATATATAATAACATACATTCGTGCATCAAATAAATATTTTAATATAAATCTAGATCTTAACACAATATAATCAGATGCATTAACAGAGACTAAATACATAGTAATGGCATAATACTTCTCTTTATTGATATCTCCAGTTTAATATAGACTCTATCCACCCTGCGCACACAGCTGTAAGGGTCCATGCACTCAGCTGCAGACTTCTACCCTAAGCCTCTGCGCACTCAGTTGTAGAGCCTCTACCTATGCTAAGACTCGAAAACACTTAGACTTCTCCAAGCTAGATCACTCTGTAGAAACCATTTCATCTCTACTTTGCTACTAACTACTTAGATCTTACTTACTTAGCTCCTTTTTATACAATCCCATGGTCTGTAGACCATTTGTAGATCTTTACAGCTGACTTGAAACTTTACAAAATAAGGGCGGACAACCCTTTATGACTCTTGACACCTTCGTGCTCCATGACCACAAAATGCAGAGACTTTACAACTTTATTATAGAATTGTCCCAAAACATGGGCTTTTAGCCCCAAAAATTCTCTTGGGGGAACCCATTCCCAACACCCCTTCTTTACAATAATTCTAATATTTCTTAAGAAATTATTTTCTCATACCCTCCCAGGTTGTAATATTATTTTCAGGTAATCCCATAAAAATCACAGGGTTGAGTCTTTCATAATTTCATGAAATACCTTTAATTTCTACGTGCGAGTCGAATAATCCATGCTATGACATAAAACATCAAATTCAAATAAGAAAGTGTCAGGATCCTCACTTACAATTCCTTGAAATCTCGAAAGCGTTGAAGGAGCAATGTTCTTCGTGTGGACATTGGTAGTGGGATCAACGATTGGAAAGATGAAAGTTACCTCGTCCTCATCATTTAACACATTTCCTCCCAAGTTCATTTCAACTTCTCCCTTAGCCATATTCTTTCCTTTAATGAAGCTATATTCATTCTCCAGTGGTGGAAGATCGATAGTTGGATTGTTTTGAAACATCAACTCTGCCTCCCTTTCAAATGGTGTTCCAATTTTGGGACCATCTAAAGTGGAAATAGTGTTAATTACGATATTCACTACATATCTCTCTCCCAATTTTGCTTGATTCTCCATCCTTTCCCCCCTTTCCTCCTATCTGAATTATTACCTGTCATCAAGATAGTACTGGGGGGTTTCTTATTTTTTTCTTTTCTATTTAGAGCATTAAATTTTCATTTACCCCTACCCATTTTACCTTTTCCTCTACTCATATATTACCAGCATCATCTAAATATAGTGAGGTATCTCTAAATTCAATTCACAAGTTCTTACCTCTCGTCTTATCACTCCAACTTCCACTCTATGTTTTAGGATTCTTAGATATCATAGACAAGGAAATTTTATTATACCAATAAAGACCTAGTTCCTTGGCACCTCCCTTGAAATGGTGCCAAAAATGTTGGGCAATTGAATTACTCAAATTGATTCACATTAAATTATCAACTGGGGCCAAAAAGTTGACGAGATTTCAATAAAACATAAGCGGAAATAGAATTGGCTATTTTTCAATCAGAAAATACTACAACATTATGTTACAAACATATTTATACCGAAAATGGATTCACCACTTTCATGCCACATAAACATAAAATTAAATATAAATATAAAATATTATTTCATTCATCAACATCATAGGGGTTTCCAATAGGTTCAGTAGTTTCTATAGCTAAAAGAAGTAAATGCATAAAACCACAATTTCCTGGAAGCACAAAGCAAACCAAATTCTTTAAAATTTAACAATCCGAGTGTTGGGGTTTCTTACAACTCCCTACCGATCCCTGGGTTCTTCAGTCTCCACACAAGTCCCTAAAACCACACAAGAAAGATTACTCAACTTACAGAAAGGTAAATTGAAAACTCAGAAAATGAACTAAATCTATAGGACTACAATTAAAATAAAACAATGTGTTTACCATAAACATACAAAATTGTAATTTCAATAAAACAATGTATTTACCATAATTCTATAGAAATGCAAGTGTATCCTAGGTCAAGGGGCCTTGCCTATCTTGGAGCACTGTGGGTGAGGAAAATATTTACATCAAAATAGAACCAAAAACAATTCTCTTTATATTAAGTCATCATAATTACAGAGTATAGAATGGATTTACAACAATTACCACAACAACTTTTGAATTCCTTAGGGTGGAAAACATTCTAAGTTGTTTAGAAATACATATATAAGATCCAAAGACCTAAAATAGATATTTTAGCCTTATCCTAATCATTATTACTGTACAATTGAGCTTATACAAAAATATCAAAATGGATGCAACCATCCAACCAAAAAAATACATTTTAGAAGATATATTCTTAGATGCAGAGATCTTCTGTTACAAAAAAAAAAGAGTACATCCTAAGTGGAACTGATCTTCTTGGTTGAATTGGTCATTGGCATGAATATTGAGATAAACCTTTAACTAGATGTTTACTCTAGCTTCTAGTAGCTACTTCTAGTGGCCACTTCTAGTAGATCAACTTGGTGTATATGGGGAATGCATTCACTGCATTTACAATAACCAACAATTGTTAATCATGTAGCTTATACAAAAGGTTGCAATTCCCAAAGCTAATTAAGTAGAAGAAACACACCAAAATACAAATTGAATTAATGAGAAAATGTTTCGAATGATGAATAATCACCTTAGTATCTCATAACCACTAAAGACATGATATTAACAGGAATATTAACAAAATATAAGGAAACAACAGGTGAAAAAGAAGGTAATAGGCCAAAAAGGGTCTTTAATAGGTGCACTAAATGGATCAAAATTGAGACTCGTCATTGTTATAAGTATATTTGAATCCAATTGGAGACAATAATAATTTACTTTCCATGTCAACCAAAATGACAAACTAAACTCAATTAATAAGAATAATTTAGCTAATGTAACAATAAAATTACATTGTTAATTCTTGCTAGCACAACCAATTGAGGATGGGCCTAGTTAGCAAGGTGACCTAGGATCAAACCTCACAGGGGGTGGTTGTGACCTGTGCTTGGGGGAGGAGACATGCTAAAAATATGTAGATTTTCCTGTAGATTCACAGCTCATGCAATTTCCTTGAACAATTCCTAGGATGAATTTCCTATATTTAAAGGGAATCCATGATTCCAAAACTGTGAATCCTAATTAGGCCCTCTTCCTGATTGCATGCATGATATTTACATCTCAGTAAAACATACAACTGATAGTACATTGTCCCTGCACTCTAGTCTCAACTGGGTCTTTCTCAGGACTGACATGCATGAGTTTCTGATGAAAGAATATTCAGTTAACTGGAGTATCACCTGTGGATGCACTAGTGCACCAACTCACCACTAATCCTCTACTAGTTCAACAAATGGTTAGAATTAGTTTAACTATCTATAACTCAATAAACTGAGTTATCTAATAACAAATCAATCTAAACTCATACTGGACCCCTAAAATTTAGGGAGAACTCTTACATGACTTCCAAAAGACTTCCAACTCGAAATTCCTAAGCTAACTAAGTTAACTAAAATTAATTAACTATTTACAAGTTGCTATGAGAACAGAATTCGATTTTAATTAACAATTTAATTAAAGGAAAAATTAAATTGGAATTTCTGGATTATATTTTTAACATTTCTTGTTACTATTTTCAACACTTCCTCTCAACAAGAAATGAATTCAACTCGATCCCGATCCTGAACCTTTGGAATGTTCTGCATGTAACAATTCTCTCTAGTGTTGTTTCTACAACAACTACAGAAACAAAAAAAACATCCAACTTGAATCAGTATGATGCATCTGTCACCAAAGTCTTTGAATGTTATTTCCTCTGTCAACTGAAAACTCTACCCTTATGCTGACTCTGCCTTTCTGCACTATTTTCAACCCTTCTCTGCTCTCTTTAGTGTCTGACTACTCTAGCCTCTATCACTTTGATCTCTGACTGCATAAATAGCCACTGATTCCTACTGCTACTATGTACTTTGGGCTCTGGTAGCAAGGTATGATCCATGAGATAAAACCTCTGAATTGAACCTACCCAATTTTGGCCCTCTTAGGACTATCACTTTACATCACCTGGCCTAACACATAGACGTATGGATGCACATGCTCCATCTTCCTACTTGGCTTGAAATTCCCCCTACTAGTGATCTCTACTTGAGTGGATGTCTCCACTTGGTCTCCTCTCTGTTTCTCCAGTTGTGGTTGCTCCACAACTTTCTGAGACTGCTTCTGAGGCTTCTTCTGGGTTGCATGTTGAGAGGTGATTTACTCTCCCTCTCAACACAAAGTCTCTAACCTTTTCCTTTCTCCTCAATTCTTTGCATTCATCTTGTACCTCAATATCATATAGGTTCTTGACCCATGCACCAATCTATTTCACCTATCTCATGGAAATGTGTCTAAGGAAAACCTTTCCCTTACTAAAAAGCACATCATAGCCATGGTCTTCCAATACCTCGACTAAAACAAGGTTATTCTTTAGTACTGGAGCATACATCACATTTGTGATCGTAAGAGGGGATCCAAACTCCCTCTAAAAGGTAACCGTACTGATCCCGTAGCTCTATACCTCCTGTCATCTCCAAACTGTATGCTCTACTTGAGGTATTTCTCCTCAAAATCACTAAATATATCCATGTTCCCTCTCATATGGAATGAGGCACCACTGTCAAGATACCACATGCCTCCCATAATAGTGTTGGCCATGCATGCAATGAGAGTGAAATCAAGTTCAAATTGTGAATCTAGAGCTTCAACTACTGCATCCACTGTAGGCTCCTTCTTACTTGCTTTCGTTTGTGGGAAATTCGTGGCATAGTGCATGTGCTCGTGACAATGAAAACATTTGACTTTCAAAAATTCCATCTTCTTTCCACTTGCATCACATTGGGACTTCTTTCCCTTGTCCTTATTTGCCTTACTTGTTAATGCAAAGTCCTCTTCCACTTCTTTGGAAGAGGTCCCATCTCTAGTGTTTCGTCGAAACTCCTTTTGTACCAAATCTGACCACAGTCATTCCCAATTTGGAAACTTCTCCCTCCCATTGACAGAGTCCTGATAACTATGCCAACTCTTGGGAAGTCCTACAAGAGGTAGGCTCACCATATCATCCTTGACAATGGTGATTCCAACACTTGTAAGCTCATATCGATAATGAGTGAACATGGTCAAGTAATTTGGAATTGAGTCGCTCGCCTCCATCTTGATTTTTCGCAATTTGTCCTTCAATGTCAATTTCCTTTGGTCACTGCTATTTAGATACAAGTTTGTTAAATCCTTCCACATAGCATACAGAGTTTCCTTCCCATTTAGACTCGAGACAATGTGGTCTCGAACTCCCTCAAGGATTATCCGCCTCGCCTTCACCACACACTTCCGCCATTTGGCTAGATCTTTTGAACCTGATGCTGGTGGCTTAGGAATGTCTTGATTAATGAATTACATCAATCCATTATCCTCCAGCATGAACTCCATCTTATCCTTCCTAGCTATATAATTCTAGCTTCCATCCAAGGTATACTTGAGCCGCAAACCGTGGAACACCATATGTCGATCCTGAAGTGTGTATTACAAATTTGAATTTCACATGTAACCTTGAACTCAAAAACTTCGAAATCTCCTCTATTTTACTGTAACTAGCACCGATACCATGTAGATATTTCTACAAATCTAGCTCTGATACCATGTATATTTTCCTATAGATTCACAACTCATGTAATTTCCTTGGCAATTCCTAGGATGAATATCCTGTATTTAAAGGGAATTCATGCTTACAAAACTATGAATCTTAATCAGGCCTGCTTCCTAATTGCATGCATGATATTTACAACTCAGTAAATCATACAACTGATAGTACATTGTCCCTCCACTCTAGTCTTAAATGGGTCTTTCTCAGAACTGACATGCATGAGTTTCTGATGAGAGAATCTTTAGTTAACTGGAGTAGCACCTGTGGATGCACCAGTTCACAAACTCACTACTAATCCTCTACTAGTTCAACAAATAGTTAGAACTAGTTTAACTATATATAACTCAGTAAACTAATTTATCTAATTACCACTCAATCTAAACTCATACTGGACCCCTAAAATTTAGGGAGAACTCTTACATGACTTCTAAAAGACTTCCAATTCAAAATTACTAAGCTAGTTAAGTTAATTAAACTTAATTAACTATTTACACATTTCTATGAGAATAGAATTCGATTTAAATTCACAATTTAATTCAAGGACAAATTCAATTAGAATTTTTTTTTTCTCAATCAGTCTACTCCTATTATTTATACAAAAAAGTTATAGCAAGGAAGCTGCCTTGAAAAGTCTTGCCATGAAGTTGGCATTTTACAAAAATATGCTTGACCTCAGTACACAGAAGACCTACAACAGTATTTTTGACTTCGCATAAAACTCAAAATGATCCACAGCTAAACATCGCTAAACATAAACGAAACATTGACTGACAGAGACCTGAAACATGCACTAATGTCGAGACTCAAAAAAGAGGTGAGCTCCTACTTCAGAAACTGAAACGAGCGGAGGCACAGGCTGGATCAGTCGTCCTCGGAGGTATATGGCTCCTCAACGACCCTGCACCCGAATTGAAGTGAGTCCTCAGAGTCGGATTGATGAACCTCTGAGCCTGTAGGCTCTCCTCGTGCTGGCGCGCTTGGACCTGCAGTGGCTTCAGAATTCACCACAGAAAGACCTCCCATGACCTGGCGCTGATTATCAATCGGATTTGTCGTCCTCTGGTCTGCAAGAACCCCAGGATGGGCCGCTCCCGAACCCTGGACATCTTCACATTTTTCAATTGTAACTGAAACTATGAAGGATGAGTTAGCTAAAGAACATGGGATGCGGTAGTGGACAGTGGGGTGAGAATTATGCTCATATTCATCATTCCTGACTCGCCCTCGACCCTTGCCCCTGCCACTTCTGGTGGCAGGAGGATTGCTACGACCAGATTCCAACACATCCGAGGAAGGGTACGAGATGAGGGTGGACCACTGATAGGTGGCACGACCACGGGAACCACCTCACCTGCTCCCCATTCTGGGCCTTTCACACGGCATGGTAATGTGCAGAGGCTTGTCTAAGGAGTGGATACAAAGAGAGGAATGACAAAGAATCCAGTGCCCAGAGAGAAGCGGAAACAGAACCCTGACAAATCCGTAAGTACCTAGAACTAGAGCCAAGCGAATAGAGAATGCTCTTGAGCCGAGTGAGGGTATGATAGGCAGAAGCTCGCTAACAGAGTGGCTCAGGGATACACTCAGAGTAGCAACCCATAAGGCAATAATGGTCTGCGATGAAGCCGCGAGAATGATGAACTTATTGAACGCCATAGTGCAGATAACCATGAGACTGTGGGAGGAAGTTAATGCAGCCATTAATATACTTGTGCGAGACCAGCTCGCCCACCCAGAGCTATAACCCGTGGCGCGCTTGGGCTGACACCTGCCCATTCGATGCACCTCCATCATACCATATGACCTGTCAAACACCCACATCCGGGAGCGAGTAATCCTGTTGCACCAGAGAAGTGCATTCCTGTTTGAGTTGTTCATCATCTGAGACTTCGAGGGGTCCTGAGAAATAAGGGAGTTGCTGGTTTACTCCTTGATTGGCCAGTCTATCTGCTACTTTGTTGGCAGTGCGTCTGACATGCTTGAAGGTAATGCTTTGGGGATTCCGAAGCCTTTCCTCCAAGAGTTCCAGTCGGCTGAGCAACCTCCAGCTGGAAGCCATCTTGGCTGCCGAAGTGCCTGCTTGTATTCTGGTAGCTGCTGTTATTAGGATAAGGGAATCTCCCTCAACCTCTAAAGGGAAGAAGTTTTTTTGATCTGCAATGCAAATCCCTTTCCACAGTCCTTCCAGCTCAGCAGCGTTGTTGGTGTCTTTGCCAATGGATCCGTAATAGATATGCAATACTACGCCCGTGTTGTTCCTGAAGACCCCCCCAAATCTCGTCGGCCCGGGATTGCCCTTGGCTGCCCCATCAAAATTCAATTTGTATGAGTTGATTGCAGGAGGGGACCAAGTGAGGGGAGAGGCTGAACTGGTTGGTGGACGAGCTTTGACCTGGGCCAAAAAGGATAGGTCCAGATTCCAGGCTTTCAGGATGAGACATTCCTGAGGAGAATCTGGCAGATCCGTGTCATGCTAGTTTCTGATGGCTAGAGTTTCTTGGAGATTTTGTTTCAGAAGGAGCCACAGAGTATCAATTGGCTTGCTGATGTTGTTGAAAATTATGCTATTCTTTTCCTTCCAGAGTATCTAATAGAGAAAGCCTGGGATTAAATTCCATAGAGAGTTTAGAAGCGAGCTTTGAAAAGGGTGCTTTGGCCATTTTCTGATGGTTTCTGTGATATCTCCCATCTGATCTTCTGATCTTTTATTGCATTGTTCAATTTTCTCCCATAGTTGAGTTGCTAGAGGACAAGTCTCCATTAGATGCCTGATGGATTCAGAGTGGAGATTGCAATTGGGGCATCTCGATGGGCCAATGAATCCTCTTTTTTGCAGGTTGTCCCAGGTAAGGATGCGCCTCTTACTTAAAAGCCATAGAAATGTGGAGACCTTGGGCCATATTCCTGGTTGCCAGACCCTTTCCCATATCTGATCCTTGTCTGTCTGGGAGGCTGAGTAGCGAAGCTGGTAAGCTTCCTTGGTGGTAAACATTCCCTTTGGCGTATGACCCCATCGCAGTTTGTCCTGCTGGTTTGAATATTTGATTCTTCTATGATTTAATTCCTGATCGATTTCAGTATGGGTTTCCCCTTGCCAATCGGCCTGCCAGGTGCTAGCGGGTTTCCAAAGTTGAAAATCTTGGAGCGTATGCTGCTGCCAGAATTGATGAACATGGGTGAGATTTTCTTGCTGCATAGAAACCTGCCATATTGGCTTGTGGAACAGAGTGGCCAGTTTTGGGAGTTGTTGCCAAGAGTCCTCCCAGAACCTTGCTGTGGTACCTGAGTGAATTTCCCAAAAACTATGCTCTTGAATGAAGGCGCTGTGGAGCTTTGCGGCGTTCCATATCAAAGAGCCTGGGGTTGTAGTGCTGATTCTGATGAGGTCACTCCATTGGCTTCCTGGAGCATATTTTGCTTGCCATAGCCTCGCCCAGGGTGTATGTGGTTTGGAGATCCAATTCCACCATATACGAGCTCCCATTGTGTTGTTGCTTTGGAGAGGATCCCTTAGTCCGAGCCCGCCCTCTGATTTTGTTTGGCAGACCTCCTTCCAATTGACAAGAGCCCATTTCCTGTTGAGACCAGAAGATCCCCACAGAAAATTTCGCTGAAGATTGCGGATTGCTTTGAGAACCCATTTTGGCGTTGCCAGGATAGAGAAAAGATACAGTGGCATGGCCTGGAGAACCGATTTGATCAAGATGAGTCTTCCAGCCATATTGAGAGAGCGAAAAGTCCAGGATGAGAGCCTTGATTCCAATTTGTCTAAAAGAGTCCTCTAGGAAGCGTGCTTAATGGCCGAGTCCAACAAAGGAGCCCCCAGGTATTTTGATGGAAGCGCTGCTGTAGAGAACCCCAGAATACGAGCTATATTCCTTTGAGTGGTGGCAGGGGTATTAAAAAAGAAAAGTTGGGATTTAGAGGCATTGATGGAGGTACCAGAGGCTTCAGAGAAGAGAGAGAGCAGAAGTTTGAAGGCTTTAGCCTCTTGAGAGGAGGGATGGCCAAATAACATGGTATCATCTACGAACTATTGACGGGATAAGGGATGAAGACCGTGGAGAGAAATGCCTTTTAGAGCTTGGGTGGAGATGGCAGAGTGGAGCAAATGACTGAGCCCTTCTGCCATGAGGACGAAAAGGAAGGGGGATAGGGGATCCCCTTGACGTATACCATGGGAGGGGCGGAAAGGTGATGAGGGGGAACCATTGAGCAGGACTGAGATACAGGGAGAGGAGATGAGATTCATGATCCATCTTGTCTAGGTGCAATTGAAACCAAATTCCAATAACATCTTATGAATATAATTCCAGCTGAGTTTATCAAAAGCTTTAGAGAGGTCCAGCTTTAGAATCATACCTGGTTTTTTCAGAAGCTTTAGAGAGTGGATTACCTCATTTGATAGAATGATGTCGTCCATTATCTGCCGCCCTTCTACATAACCAGTCTGCTCCGGTGAAATGAGAAGAGGAAGGAGAGGTTTGAGCCTGTTCGCCAGTACTTTAGAGATAAGCTTGTAGATGACATTGCATAGTGCTATCGGTCTATATTTGTCAGGCGTATTAGGTTCATCCCCTTTAGGTACTAGTGCTAAGAAAGTGGCATTGAGGGAGGGCAGAATCCAGTGCATAGTTCTTGATTCCTCCACTAATTCCCATACCTCTGTCTTGATGAGCTCCCAAAACTCGTGAAAGAAATTGGCAGTAAAACCATCAGGACCAGGTGCCTTGCCATCCTTGAGTTGGGCCATCGCATCTTCTACCTCCTGTAGTGAAATAGACTGGAGCAGTTTATTGTTATGATCCTCCGTTATGATTTTAGGAATGTGCTGCGTGATGGTTCTGATTGCTTGATCTCTGTTTCCTGGAGGCTCCCTGAGAATTTCCTGAAAGTAATCTTTAAATTCCTTCTCCATGTCTTCATGCGCTTCTAATCTTTCCCCTTGTTGATTGTTGATGAATGCAATGTTGTTGTGCATTCTTCTTTGGATGGCGGATCTGTGGAAGAATTTTGTATTCTTCTCCCCCTCCTTGAGCCACCGGATTCTGGACTTTTGACGCCATAGGATTTCCTCTTGATGTATTCAAGCTTAAATTTTATTCCAAAGGGTCTACTCCTGATGCGCCTGCTCTTCTGTCCTACCTTCCAAGATGAGAGTCTGTTGTAGTGCACTCATTTGCTGTTCCAGCCTTTTGCAGTTCTCAAAAATGTTGCCAAACTGAGTGCGGTTCCAAACTTTGAGAACTTGTTTTAAGTTTTTTAATTTCTGTTGGAATTGGAACATTTTGGCTCCTGCAGGTGGGATGAAGGATTGCCATGCCTCACTAACCACTGTCTTGAAGTTAGGATTTGAGAACCAGAAGGCTTCAAATCGAAAAGGTCTGTTGCATCTTGTACCTGGCCAAGACCATTGTAACATAATTGGCCAGTGATCTGATCCACCTTGGGGCAATATGGAGGCATGAAAGTCCCCTCCCAGGTGTATGGCATTGTCCGAGATGAGGAACCGATCTAGCCTGGAGGCGATATGCTGAGTACCCCTACGCTTATTGGTCCAAGTATATACACCATTGGAAGTCTGAATATCCATTAATTGATTACTTTGAATGAATTCTCTGAGACCGCTGCTGTCACCTTCTAACCTTGTTCTGCCTCCTTGTTTCTCCTCCATCGTCGTTATGATGTTGAAATCGCCACCACCGATCTAGAGGGGGAACTGCCTGTTAGAATTGAGAATGGTGAGAGTATCCAAAAGTTCTAATTTTTGCTGTAAATTCTGCGGAAAATATACATTTGAGAGATGTCCATGGATGTTTGTGCCGATGAGATGGAAGGACGCTTGGATGAGGAAATGGGTGGCATGAAAGTCTTGTAGAGTGAGAACCTGCGGGTTCCACAAGATAGCTAATCCTCCGGAAGCCCCAGAGGCATCTACTGAAACTGAGCAGCTGCCTGACCAGACCTTGTTGAGGATTCTTTCTATAGCAGTATTATTACTTTTCGTTTCTTGAAGAAAAACTAATGATGGTTTTTCTTGCTGGATCAAGTTTTTTAACATTCTGTGTTTTGAGGGGCTATTGAGCCCTCTCACATTCCAAGAGATAAGCTTCATGAGGGACAGTGGGGTTTGGGTTTGTAAAACTTTGTCAACTTAGGGAATCGCCCGGATTCCATAAGTATTTCTCCTACTATGATGGTCCTTTGCAGGTCTGTTTTGCGCCCTCTTTTCTTTGTTTCTTTGAGAATTTTTTTTCCATCCCAGGGGCTTCCTGCTTGTATGCCAAGACTTTTGTTGCGTTGTGCTTTGATTAAAACTCCTTCCAGCCTGTCGATTTTCCAAGGGGGTATTGAGTTGTATTCTTTCTGCTTGCAAGCCATTTCTAATTTGAGGATATCTAGACCATCCAGACTGACATTCTCTGGATCCTCATCCATGATGGTGGGGGTACTCTGATCCTCCACAGATACAATGTCCTGTAGACTGAGGGCTAGAGCTGCATCTAGCTCCATTGCTGAGGACTGCTGGCCAAACTCTAGAACAAATTTCTCCGAGGAAGGGGGAAGTAAGCCAGTACCTGGAACAGGTTTTTCCGGGTCAGGGGAGATTAGGAGGCTAGAAGGAACGGGTGTGGAGGATGGCCTTGAGGCGTTGGGAGACTGGGAGGATGAGGGAAGGGAGGGTATCTCCTGAGGTTCGGAGCTTTGTTTTTCTGGGGGATCAAGAGAGGAGAGCAAAATGAATCTGTTCTGGGAATCAGGTTTTTTAGGGCTTTCTGGGACTGCATGATTTTTCTTTGCATGCCTCCGGCGATTTGGAACTTTGATGAATCCTTCAGAGTCTTTGCTAGATTCATTGGCAGGGGATTTGGACTGAGAATTCAGAGGACAATCTCGGAAGAGATGGCCATGTTCATGGAATTTCCGACAACGAAAAGGGATATGCTCGTAATCTAATGGTTGGATCCATTCAAAATCATCATGAAAGAGACTTACCGAGTCTGCAAGAGCTTTGGTCAAGTGCATCTGGACACAGATCCGGGCGTATGAGGTGTATCTGCGGGTTTTGGTTTCCTCAGCAACTTTGATAAAAACCCCTAATTTGTTGCCGATGTCTGCTAGCGTTTCTTCTTTCCAGTATTCCACAGGAAGGGAGTACATACGTATCCAAACTGGAGCCCAACTAAAATCTTCCTTATCTGGGTTAAACCTAGCTTTCCAATCACGAAGGTATAGACCTGAGGAGTTAAAGAAGTACGGGCCTCCTTCGAATATGCGAGATTTGTCCTCCACATAGTGGAAAATGGCCGTGAAGAAACCTTTGGGTCCAAGCTGCAGAGTGACTTGTCCTTTGGGCTTCCATTTTGAAGCTATCCATCCCTGCAGAGCCTTTTCAGTTGGCCAGAAACCTAGGAACTTGCCTATGAGCGCGTGGTCCTGCATGAATTGGATTTCGCTGTTGATACGATGACTGGGGAGATCGACTTTGATTCGTTCTGCAGCTTTCGAGATGCATGTTTCCGAGGTCGCCTTCAGGGAAAATTTTAAGAACCCCCCATAAATTTATAAATATAATAAATGGGCGAATCTCCATGGTATATAGGAAAAATGGAAGGCGATTTTATCAATAATATAATATGTATATATAATTTTTTGGCGAATCTCTCACCAGGCATGGCGAATATTTTACTCAATTATAAAATCTTGTAAGATCTTCACGAGTCTTTGACTAAATAATAAAACTTTGTAAAGTCATAGTGAATCTTAGCATAGGCTACATGCTCGTTTAATTCCCCCATTTAAATAGGCTACATTCCAGGTGAATACCATGGGTCAATACCATGTGCCATTTTGGTGAATACCATGGGTCAATACCATGTGCCATTTTTATTTTTATTAATTCTAATATTAGGGTTAATAATGGTTTTTTGCATGGTATTAATAACAATCTAGTCCATGGTATTTGTCCCATAGTATTTTGGCCATAGGTTTCACCTAAATATAACCCATTTTTTGAGTGTCCTTAAATATAAGGTGACTTATGGAGTAAATATAAAAAAATGTTTTATTTGTTTACCATACCTCTCGTTTATTTATATTTTTATTAATTTACCATACCTCTTTTACAAATATGGCATTTGGCCCATAGGATTCACTTAAATAAAACCTCTTTCTTCAGCCTTCATAAATAGAACGAGGGTTATGGACTAAATATAAAAAGAGGTTTTATTTATTTATGATACGTCTAGTTTATTTATATTTTTATTTATTTACCATACCTTTTGAGTAAGTATAAAAAGACGTTTTATTTATTTACCATACCTCCACTTTACTTATATTTTTATTTGTTTACACCCTTACATGTATATAAGGTGACTTATGGAGTAAATATAAAAAATGTTTTATTTATTTACCATACCTCTCATTTATTTATATTTTTATTAATTTGCCATAACTCTTTTATAAATATGGTATTTGGCCCATAGGATTCACTTAAATAAAACCTATTCTTGAAAATGGGCGAATGGAAGGCTGTAAGTCCTAATTTCAAGGGATAAATTTACCTTTTTTACCCTCTCCCTTAAAATAATGTGGGCTATTTGAAGTGATTTGTAAAAATGTACTATGATACAAAATATTCGCCCACTAAAAATTTAAAACCCCTTAATTTCGCCAAAGGGCGAACATTCGCCCCTAAAATTATCATTGGTCGCCTTTGGCTGTGACGATGAAGACATTTGGTTCACGCCTTTATCTTTGTCATCTGCTTCACGCGCTGCTGAGGGATCAGCTTCGCTATTGACCTGTTTGGATCCCTGATCTGTTTCTGGGAAACTGCCAGGAGGGGACAGAGGTACTGCAGACTTTCCAGTGTCAGAGGCAGAAGCGTTGTAAGGAGGGGGGAAGAACCCACCCCTCCTGAAGGCGCATCCATGGAAGGGAGGTCAGAAGATGCGTTGCGGCGCGAGCTTGGAAGGCCAGGAGTGAGCAGGGTTTAGGGTTGTCTCATCCCAAGCAGAGCGAGGCATTCACAGAGAGGTCAGGAGGCCATCCCAAATTCAATTAGAATTTCTGGATTCTATTTTAAACATTTCTTGTTGCTATTTTCAACAAAATATAGTCAGCTAAGGGCTGGAATAGCCCAGGCCGAGTGCGATCCTCGGGTGACTTTGATGGCTTAGATGCCCCTGGGTTGCATCTCCTCAAGCCACAGGTCAAGCCTGGAGGATCACAGACAACTTGACAAACAAACAAAAAAACAATAACATTACATCAGTTTTTAATCCATAAAAATTTTATCAACCTATATTTATATTGTCATATTATATTATATATTATACATAAATGAAATTCCATTAGAATATTCAACTATCTCAAAAGAAATTATTGAAGGGTAAAAGCTAACATCTAATTTTAATATTGTTCACACCCCTTTGCCTCCAAAATATAAAATGTTGCTTCTATTTATAGTATCTTCCATCCTATGTTTCCCCAATGCCCTCATGATGGTTCATCATTTCGCTAAGGTTAACGAACCCATCTACCACAACCAATACTACTTGTAACATATTCATATTTTGACATTGAATCTCATTTTGCTAGGGTTGGCATCCTCTCATAACATTGAATAGTTTGTGTATTTAAATACATCATTTATGTCCAACATCAGGGTCATGTTATGTACTCCCACACTTCCCTCATTTTCTATAATTCCATTATAGTATACATAGCCAACCAAACCATGTTTCTATGCAATAGTCACTCCTAGATATCCATCTTCAAGTCGTTGCAAGTGTGCACCTTCACATTTCCCATCATCTAATGTTCACACTTTATTTTTATTTTTCTTTATTTACTTTCAAAGTATATTTACATAACAACCCTTAGATGATCCATTTTCCTAGTTATTCTAAGTCACAACTTTAACAATTTAAATTTTATCAACAATTCAATTAGTTTTTCATTGTCCAACAACCATTAACGACATAGCAAAATCACATCACCATGAAACAACCATACAAAACATAGTCTTATTTAATGGAAGGCTAATTTTGGAAAGAAACCTACTTAAATCATTGACTATTTAATTTCAGAAATAGTTACAACAACTAGTAATATATTGAGCTTGTTGATAGTGCATCTTAACCTACCACTAGTGACCCATTTAGAATTGTCAAGAAATGGTCACTTATAAACTAAATTATGAATCCAAATAACCACTACAACACTTTTGTCAGTCATCAATTATTTTTTTTAATATATCTCCTCCATTTAATCTTTAGAGTCTGAAAGTGAGGAAATCCACACATATTTTTAAGCAAAACAAGAAGAACAATAATGGTACACACATTATACAATAATTCACCCTGGAAGATCTTAACTAGTAAAATTAGCCTAACATAAAGCTACATATCTATCTTGTTTAGTGTATTAAACTATTCATGATACAACATTTACATATTTTGTGTCATCCAAAACCATAATTTGTTAATTTATATTAGATTACAACCCAAATACATTAACTAAGATGAGACTACAATGTGTCAAAAGGAACAAATGAAAAAAGATATTAAGAAAGCATCCCTAGTTAATGCTCGTGGATGAGTGCATAGTCCACATGATGCAACCAATATCTCATGCATAGATGCATAATGTACATGTAAATAATACAATACACATCCAACATTCTTCCATTTGTTTTCTTTGTAATAAAGTGGGGCCCATGATTTAGAAACTTACATATTCAATACAACAATGTGTATTGATTCTCTACACCAAGAGAAATTCTTAATATTAATAGACCACATCAATGAGTCTACAAGATTCTTCAATGTATTAACCTTCTATAGTGACATATTCTTGTATTGAACCATATCTCACAAATTGGTGTCACACATCAATATGCTTCATCTTAGCATGACCAGCAAGTTTCTTTTCTAGAAATTTTTCACTTTGATTATCGTAATATAACATTAATGCTTATTATATGGAACTAAATAGTTTCCTTGAATGGATTTATACCATTATTGAACTTGTATAGTTGAAATTCCAACTAGATATTCCCTCTTACTTGTCCAACTAATTTCTCCTGCAAATAGGTTAAACACATAACTCCTTGTAAATCTTGTATGAAAAGGATCTCCAACCTAGTCTTCATCAACAAAGCCTTGTGCACCTATTTCTTTATATAGTTCAATTCTTACTTGGTATAAAATTGCATAATCTTTAATGCCACACAATAAACTTAAGACCCTTTTACAACTATCTAGTGCTCTTTCCTTAGTTTGATATATATCTCCTCAAAACGTACATTGCATCAGAAATATATGGCCTAATAAAAATCACTACATATATCAAACTACCAACAACACTAGCATAGGAAACATGGGATGTGTACATTACATCTTCTTATGTATTAGGACATTGCTTTACAAATATATTTTCACATACTAGAAGAGAAACCTCAAGCCATTTACATTCCTACATATTATACCTCTTCAAAATTGTCCCAACATACATACTCTGGCTTAACTAGGGTTTCTTATAACATATATCTTTCAATCCTCATGCCCAAAACAATTTTGTAAGACCAAAATCCTTTATGTTAAACTTAGAGGATCACCAAGACTTAACCTCGTTGATAATATCCTTTTATAAACATATCATCAACATATATTACTATATAAATAAAGTGATCACCAACTTGCTTGGAATACAAACAATGATAAACCTTTCCTAACACAAATCTCTATCTAAGAACATAAATATAAAACATTTTAAGCCAAATATTTAGGGATTATTGTAAGCCATATAGGTGCATTTTCACAATGCAAAACAAATAATCCTTACCCTTTACTATGAATCCTTCAATTTGTTCGAAGTATATTTCTTGTTTGAGGTCACCATATGAAAAAAGTGTATTTATATCCCATTGTTCTAGTTCATGATGAAATGCTTCAACAAGATACAATGTAAATCTAATGGAAATAATTTTTTCAACAAGAGATAAAATCTCACTAGAATTTATCCCATACGCATGGGAATATCCTTTTGTTACTGAGAAATCATTGTACTTTTATATTCTATCTTTGGCATTGAGCTTCTACTTGAACATCCATTCTTCTACCATCAAGGATTCTTCCACATGGTAACTTGATTGAGTTTCATGCTTCATTTTTTTCCGAGGCATTAATTTCTTCAACCATGGCCTTCTTCTAGAGCTTACCTTCAAATTCAACTATGTCTCTAAAAATGCTAGGATAATCATCAATAATAAATAAAACAAAGGAAAAACAAAAATTTGGTGCACTATACCTTTATGTTTTCTTTCATAAATAAATCTCCTCGAGACTAGCTTCTAGGATTGCTTTTCTTATGATTAGTCCAACTTATTTTCATTTGTTAAGGTAAATTCTTCATTCTCCAACTTGCACTATATTTTCTCAAGTTCTCCTTTTCTTGGTGCATCTTCATGTTTGGAAATATTTTTAACCTCTTTGAAGATCACATCACAACTATAAATATCTCCATTTACAAGATTCATAATTTGTAACCTTCTTCTCCATATTTATAATAAATAAAAGTACACTTTTTCTACTTTATTGTCAATATTTATATTTTTCCTCGATAGAATGTGTCGGGCTACCAAACTGCCCAATTTTTCACCATTCTAAACACCCATTTTCATCCCTTTACTGCACTTATTTTCCCATATATTACCCATCTTGTTGTGTTTCTTTGTGAATGTGCCACATTAATATTACAAATATTAAAGTAGTTGATTATCATTATTTTCCTTCATTTTTTATGAATTAGAAAGGATTATTGTTGGTTTTGTTGATGATAGTTTTCATAGTGATATCATAGTGGTTCTGATGCAGTAACAGTAGAAGCCCGCATGGCTGACATATTTACATAGCCCCAACAGGAATTCCACAACATGGATTTTATTCTTAGGGATTTTGACATGGATTTTTGTTACCTAACTCATACCTAGGTCAAATCTATTAGGCTCCAGCTCATGATCTACAACTCAGATAGATCATGAAGACAAAATTGACTAACTAACTTTAGATTCAATTTCCATGACAATGATGATTAATCTGGGAAATTTGCGACATGGGTTTTTCTCAAAAAATCCCCAGTTAGGTAACTTGGAAACTGTTTCTCTAGAAATTTCATGGATTGGAAGCTACATGTGGTTCTTTCAAACACATATTTCCTATTACAACCATTGACAAATCACATCCCAAATAGAGAAATCAGTTGGCAACTACAACAACTCCAGCCTATTATCAGATGATTCTATGACAAATAAATTTATTATAATCAGATATTGAGTTGTTTTCCAACTAATATCTTCCAAAAATAAATAGAACCAATATTTTGTAAGATGTCCATAACTGTGACAACCCATATTTCCCCCCTTCTCTTTTCTCGTATAAATATATGGACAAAGAGAAGGTTGGAGGTTAGGGAGAGAGTGTAGTAAGCAATAAAATGACTAATTTATCTTAGGAAGTGGAGGCACCTTCATCCATGTGATAGAACATCTTGTAACTTCATTTGTAAAGCTAATGCAATCTTTGCAAGTTGTGGCTTATCTCTGAATTGTTGATTTGTGAGTTGTGAATCACCAACCCATGTTGAGGAGGAAGGCCCCACCTCTTTAGCACAGGTTGTTGTGTCAATAGAGGTAGATAGTTGTTACACATTAATTTATTTGCAAGTTATGTTAATTATTTTATTATTATATCATTGTTATAGATTCTTGCTAATATGATGTTGTTATTATTGGTTAATTTAGCTTGCAGAATATTTAATACAGATCACTTATGTGTCAACATAGGAATCCTAGATTGATCCTTAGTATTTGTGTGCTAATGTTGAGTTGCTACTAAATATTTATAATTTGTTATTGAAACGGAATATTATATGGTTTAGATTACATGGTTAGTGAATGAGTTGATTTTAGTTGGCTTGATGGTTTTTTGGTTGTGATCGAATGATTTTATGAGGATTTATTTTAAGGAGTGTTATTTCATTTGTGCAAGTGTGATTTCATTTCCAATATTATGTATAATGAGTTATTTTTATGCAAGTGAGGGTTTGATAGTGAGATTGATTTTCATTCCTACAAGTGTGAAGAGTGACAATTTTGTTCTTGTAGGAGAAATATTAGCATTAGGAATTAGCCAATGTCAGTTAACTATTGATTCTTACATATATTTTTTCCGATAATCTTGAAATAAAAATACCTACCCGGATTGATAATTTATGTTTTCCAAATGATTTTTTTTATTAAGAAAGTTTGTTTTCCCAACATTTTGACGTTGTTGTTAGGGAGGTTATTAAGGGCACAAGACCATAATTGTAATTATTTTCTTTTTATAGATGCATTTTTCATGAGTGTGATTAGGTGTTCCTAGCTCTAGAGGATATCAAGTAGTAAGACGAGAGGTAAGAACATGTGCATCTCTTTGAAGGAATGAAGTGGGCTCGACCTCATAAAGAGTGAGGACACATAGGTTGCATTTCCTGCAATTAAATTTTGTTCCATCAAATCTCATTCAACGTAGGAATTATTGTTTTCTTTCCTTGTGTGTTAATCCATGCGCTAACAAAATACATCAACTAGCTGAAGAAGCTTGTTGAGCAATGAAGAAATTGTGCTTCAAGGAATCCTTCAATGAGAAACTAGAAGCCAATGGTGAAGCCACAAGGGAGTAAATTGGTATTTTGTTTTAATTTTTAAAAATGATATCATTAGCTCTTTGTCTTCACAAGTGAATGTTTTTAAGGAAAAAGATGAGTAGGAAGGAGTTTGAAAGGCACTTCCAATATTCTACTCCAATTGTAGGAAGAGGTACTCCTTTAGAGAATGTCCACTCAACAATTTGAAATTTTGTATTATTTGCTAGGAGTATTGATCAATAAATCATTTCCCATTGCTGCTAGGATTAAAAGAAGTATTCAAGGAATCAAGTGAGGAGATAAATCATACATATTTTAGTGGCTCTAAGAATCCATGGCAAGTTCCACCACCAAGTATAGTTCAAAACCCTTCATCTTTCTTCAATATATGGACTAATATGTAAGATTCACAATAGATTCCTCAACAAATTTAGAATCTTGTAGCTCCATGGAAAACTCCTAGTCCTCCTCTAATTTAATATCCCACAATATGTCTACAATGTCCCTCTCCCATGAGATAGATATCCTTGCTGCCTCAAGGATGGTTTGAAGCCTCTTTTCCACGACATTTTCCCATGAAAACTTAGCTACCCATTCAACAACAATAGTTGAAAATCCCATCCAATTCACCACCAAGTAATCCTCCTCTATGGTCCCAATTACTATTGAAACCTAACCCAAATCCAAACAATAAGGTTGCACAACAAGTCGAAGCACTTTTTTTTCCCACTTACTCCCTCTTTAAATGAAATGACATATATTTCATATCAGGGAGAGGATCAAATTCAAGAACTTCCTCTATTATCACAAAGCATGAAGTAGAAAATTTTCCCTCAGAAGAAGCCCAAACCAGAGATCATTAGAGGAACACTACATGATTGGAAATTATCCTAAAATTGTTATTACAATTGATACTATTGTTGTTGAAATTTTTGTAATAGTTGATACTATCATAGTTCTTCAAATTGTTGTAACAATTAATGTTGTTGCTATTATTAAATCTATTGAAACTTCTGTAACAAATAATGCTACAACATTGGATGCTATAACAATTGATGTTGTAACAATGGATGCCATAATAACTGTGGATGTTGAAACTGCTAAAGTTGCTCTTGCTGAAAATGTTGAAATTGTTATAACAACAGATGTTGTAATAGTAGATGTTGTAATAGCATATGTTGTAACAATAGATGTCATACCAGGTGTCAATGTTAAATGTGCTGAAAATGTTGTACCAGTTGATGGTGTAACACCCATTACTGTTGAAAATGTTAAAAATGTTGTAACAATTGATGCTATAACAACTACTACTATTGAAATTACTGAAACAATAACCATTATGATGGGAAATTTTAGTTTAAATACTTTTGACAATTTGTTCACAATCATAAATACATCTACATCTTAGGAAAGAGGAGAACAACAAGAGAACAATGAACAAGCCATGGAAGATTTACATAGCCTCACAAATGGAGATATACCAACATTATTTAGTGAATCAAGGGACCAATAATACATGGATCACATTGAAGCTTGGTTCCAAACAATCATTGGCATACATCATTCATCAATCATTCGACAACTCTTAGCACCATAACAATTAAAGCAGCTATTTTTTCATGCTATGGTATGCATTAAAATTTATATTTCAAATGTGAGTATAAATGCATTTTTATATGTTTTACACACATGGTTTCATTTTAAATAATCCTACACTTGAAGAAGATATTCCTTTCTTCAAATAAAGTAGAGTATGATATTATAGAAAATAAGTATATACATAAATATATTTATTTATAAGTGGAGTGTTTGTTGCAACACATTGTGTAAATCAAAAAGGTTAATATATATTTGAATTTGTTTATGTATGTATGTGTATTGTATTGAAAATCATATTCCTACAAGCATTCACATCCATTCAGATCACCATTTGGGAGAAATCGCTTGTTTATTAGATTTTAGGGCATATTAGCTTGATGAAATCACTGAAAACACAATTGGGACAATCATTTTTTGAGAGACCAAATGGGCATATTTTGAAAATATTTTTCTATAATAAATATCCCTTAATGTCTACTTTCTAACCAAATTTTGATCTGAAACGAAAACGTTATGACCAAAACATTGATAGGGTGTATAGTAGGCAGCTCAGGGACAAATTTGGGATAATCAGTATTTGGATGCCTAAATGGATATAACTTGAATTTTTTTTTTATATGAAATATTTGCATATGAATCTAGCTTACATGGAAATTTTAATCTCTCAATTTCAATATCATACGAGAAAGTTATGACCAAAATACTAACTGGTTGTTGTAAATTAATACTCTTAAAACTCTGTTTTTCTAACTTTTCATTAACATATTCGACCCATTAATCTTCTTGTATTTAAAATTTATTTATATTGGGTAATAAATGAATTTAATTTAATATCCATTTTGAATAAGTTCAATCCATTATTAAATGAAAAAGTTATGATTAAAATGTCGACTATAGGTTTAAGGTAGAAAATAAAAAACAACTCTATTAAGTAGGTTATTTTCAACATATTTGACATATCACCTTATGAAATTTTAAAAAACCTTTTCTACTGAGTTATCCCTATAAATTAATTTTCACTTTTCTTTGGAATGACTCAAATCGAATGAAAAATAAATAAGTTATCATTAAAACATTATTGGTTAGTATGGTAGGCCACTGCTTTCCCACAGGTAACAAAATAATTTTGCTTTGTTTATATTTCTATCTATTTGTTTTACAGAGTAACCACTTATTAATTTTTACATATTTATTGGATTAGGAGATCTTGATCACCTCTCTTCCTCCATTATTTCATGTTTTATTGTAGGTAGATGATCATTTTTTGTAGATCCTAAGACAATAAGGGTGGTGATTCTTAAAGGCAATGTTAATGAAATAAGGGCTTTTCTTCCAAGAATCTATTAAGAAATTTAATGATGATTAGTTTCATGATATATGATAAGATATTTCTATAAAAAAAATCCTGCTTGAATTAAAATTGTGAATTTAAATCGAATTTAGTCTTACTAGCTACTTGGAAATAATTAATTAATTAGTTGGAGAAATTCAAGTTAGAAGTCTTTCTGAAGTCATGCAACAGTTATCCCTTAAATTAAGGAGATAAGATTGAGTTATATTTGAGTTGTAATTAGTTAACTCAGTTTACTGAGTTAAGTCCAGTTAAATTAGTTCCAAACTATTTGAGGAACTAATAAGGAGTTAACAGTTAGTTGATGCATGCATGCACTCAAGTAGTGTACTCTAGTTAACTGAAGATTCACTCATCAGTAACTCATGCATGTCTATTCTGAGAAAGACCTATTTTAGATTAAAGACAAGGACAATTTATTATCTGTTGCATGTGTTTCCTTATAAAGACAACTCATGCATGCAGAGAGGAGTAATTCCTTGAGGATTGCACAGTTCTGACAGTGTGTGAGAGAAGTGTTACACTTGGTAACAGGAGAATCATCCACTAGGAACAACGCAAGGAAATAGGAGCTTGGAGGGCAGAGAGGAAGGCTTGTGAGAATCTAATATTTCCTATGAGCAACTGTGAGGATTGTACTGAGAGCTGGCTAGCTGTGAGAGCTAAGGCTTTGTATAATTCCTCTGTATTTCCACCTTGTATGATAATACAAATAGTGGGGTTTTTAGTTGAGTCTTTCCCCGAAGTATTTTCATGTGTATTATGCATTGATTCTTCTTCTTTTGGTTATATGTGTTCAGCTCAATCTTTAAGCTTCCGCAAATTGATAGTAGAAGTAGGTTATAGTATTCTGCTTAGATTTATATTGCATTATCAGGTTAACCTACAACAGATTTTCTACGTTTGTAGCAGGGAGCTAGATTTGTAGAGAATTTATACATGGTATCAGAGCCAAGTTTATCGAATCTGTGAATAGTATACTGAGAAGAGAATTCAAAGTTTGAATTTTGGGTTTGTAGGTGCAAATCGAATTCATATAATACTTCAAGGTTGGCTAATGGCATTCTATGGCTTGAGACTTGAGTATGCCTTGGAAGGTAGCTCGAATTACATATCATGTAAAGATAGAATGGAGGTTGTATTAGAAGACAATGGCTTGAAGGATTTCATTAATCAAAAAATCCCAAAGCTAGCTTCAAATAATGCACAATATTTGGTTGAGTGGAAAAAGCATGTGGCGAAGGCGAGACAGATCATCCTTGAGGGAGTTCAAGACCATATTGTCTCGAGTCTCCATGGGAAGTATACTCCATTTTCAATGTGGAAGACATTGAAGGACCTTTACCAAAACAGTAGTGACCAGAGGAAATTAGTGCTCAAGGATAAGCTTTGAAGAATCAAGATGGAGAAGGGCGATACTATTTCCACATATCTGAACAAGATCACCACCTACAGAGATGAGCTTGGCAGTGTGGGAATAACTACGGCCAATGATGATATGGTGAGCCTTGCTCTCCTTGGCCATCCAAAGAGTTGGAATAGCTACCATATATCTATGAATGGAAGGGAGAAACTGCCAGATTGGGAATGACTGTGGTCAGATCTTATGTAGGAGGAGATCAGAAGGAGCACATGAGATGGTTCTTCATCCAAGAATGATGATGAAGAAAATCTGGCCTTAACAAGTAAGGCAAGGAAAGGGAAGGGGAAGACTTCCCATTCCAAATCGAATTCTTCTCATGGAGGGAAGAAGGGTGAAAAGTCTAAAGTAAGATGCTTTAATTTTCATGAGATGGGACATTATGCGACTAATTTCCCATCAAAGAAGTCCAAGAAGGGATCCTTGGAAGGATATTAAGGTGAGGCATTAGCCTCTCAGTTCGAAATGGACTTTACCCTCATTGCATGCATGCTGTCATCGATGATGTGTTGTGTCTGGTATCTTGACAATGGAGCCTCATTCCACATGACCAATGATAAAAGTTTATTCAGTGCCTTGGAGGAGAAAGACCTCAAGATGTGCATAGAGATGGGTGACGACGGAAGGTATAGTGTTTCAGGAGTGGGCATGGTTGCTTTTCAGAGGGAGCATGAAGCTCCTCTCACCTTGACATATGTAAAGTATGTGCTTGGACTGAAGAAGAACTTCGTATTAGTCACGATGTTGGAGGACAAAGGCTACGATGTTGTCTTTAGTAAAGGAAAGGCATTCCTAAGACACATAGCCACAGATCAGACCGAGAGGATTGGGCTTCAGGTGAAGAATCTCTATAAACTAGAGGTAAATGATTGTGAAGCATTGAGTATAAAATTAGAATTGGTGCAAAGCCAAGACATTAACGAGTTGTGGCATAGGCAGTTGGGCCATTTGCATCATGGGGCTTTGAAGATAATGCAGCAAATATCTATAGGACTTCCCAAAGGTAAACTTGAGCAAGTTGACACATGCAAACATTGTACCTTGGGAAAGTACATTAAATATTCCTTTCATTATCAAGACAGCCGAGCGGAGGCTATCTTAGAGCAAGTTCATATTGATGTGTGTGGACCATTCTCGACGGCATCCATAGCGAAGAAAATGTATTATGTGATTTTCATTGATGATTACTCTCATAAATGCTGGATTTATTTCATGCAGAAGAAGGACCAAACCTTCACAAAGTTTTGTGAGTTCAAATCTCTGGTCAAGAAAGAGTCACAGAAGAAGATCAAGGCCTTGAGAAGCAACAATGGTGGAGAATATGTCTCTCAAGAGTTTAAGGACTTCTTTGCAGTGGAAGGAATTAAACGAGAGTTGGCGGCACCTCATAACCCACAACAGAATGGGGTGGCTAAGAGGAAGAACAAAACTATTGTAGGGGCAGCACGAGAAATGCTACATCACCAAGGCCTAACACTTCACTTGTGGGTTGAGGCATGCAACACAATAGTCTATTTGTTAAATAGAAGCCCACATTACATACTTGGGATGAAGACACCTGAAGAAGCCTTCTATGGTAAGAGACAAAATGTGGGTCACTTAAGGATCTTTGGCTCATCGGTATATTTCCATGTGACAAAGGATGCACAAAAGAAGCTTAAGCCAAGAGTAGAGTTGGGGATACTTGTGGGGTACACTAATACACCTCACAAATATCAGGTGTACTTGCCTAGCAGTCGAAGGACAATGGTTCGTAGAGATATTAAGTTTGATGGGGAGAAGGCCATGCGAGTTTCCCTTGAGAGGGAGCTCCAACTATAGGCTGTGGAGGAACTGTTGGTTCCTATGGAGAAGGAGCCTAAGACTAATGTGGAGCAGCCGCATGTAGAGGTTCCAGGAGTGGAGACATCCACTCAAGTAGAGTCATTCAGAGCTGGACAGAAGTGCACAAGAGAAGCTGAAAGATTGTTGCAATATGCGAGAGAGAATGTGGGAGAACCATTTTCTCAATGCAGGCAAAGAAGGTGACTTGAGAGGTACACTAGATACATGGACCTTGCTAGGGAATGTGTTGAGACTGGGCCATCTTCCTTTGAGGAAGCAATGCAACAACTGATTTGGGTTGATGCTATGGTGGAGAAGTATGACTCCATAGTTCGTAATAGTCTTTGGGACGTGGTTCCGAGACCAAAGAATAAGTCAGTTGTGATTTCCCATTGGCTTCACAAGGTAAAGAAAGTTGCAGATGGTAGTGTGGAGAAGCATAAGGCAAGATTTGTTGCCATGGCTTTTCACTAGTGAGGAGGATCATGTTGCTGCAGTATATTTTGACAGAGGAGTAAGATGCTGAAATTTTGACAAAGGCATTATCAAAGTGTAAATTTGAGTTCCATAGAGATAGGATCGGGGTGGTAGATAATCCCTTTCTTGTTGAGAGGGAGTGTTGAAATGTGGCAACAACAATATTCCAATTTTAATTTGTCCTTGAATTAAAATTGTGAATTAAAATCGAATTTAGTCTTACCAACTACTTGGAAATAATTAATTAATTCATTTTGAGTTAATTAGTTGGATAAATTCAAGTTAGAAGTCTTTCTGAAGTCATGCAATAGTTATCCCTTAAATTAAGGAGATAAGATTGAGTTATATTTGAGTTGTAATTAGTTAACTCAGTTTACTGAGTTAAGTCCAGTTAAATTAGTTCCAAACTGTTTGAGGAACTAATAGAGAGTTAACAGTCAGTTGATGCATGCATGCACTCAACTAGTGTGCTCCAATTAACTAAATATTCTCTCATCAATAACTCATGCATGTCTATTCTGTGAAAGACCCAGTTGAGATTAAAGACAAGTATAGTGTACTACCAATTTCATTTTTTGTCTTATAAAGAAAACTCATGCATGCAAAGAGGAATAATTCCTTGAGGATTTTTCAGTTTTGATAGTGTGTGAGAGCAGTGTCACACTTGGTAACATGAGAATCATCCACTAGGAACAACGCAAGGAAATAGGAGCTTGGAGGATAGAGAGGAAGGCTTGTGAGAAGCGAAGATTTCATGTGAGCATCCGTGAGGATTGCACTAAGAGCTCGCTAGTTGTGAGAGCTAAGGCTTTATATAATTCCTATATATTTCCATCTTGTATGATAATACATATAGTGGGGTTTTTAGCTGTGGCTTTCCCTGAAGTATTTTCATGTGTATTGTGCATTGATTCTTCTTCTTCTAGTTATATGTATTCAAATCGATCTTTAAGCTTCCACAAATTGATAGTAGAAGTAGGTTATAGTATTCTGCTTTGATTTATATTGCATTATCGGGTTAACCTACAACAGATTTTCTACATTTGTAGCAGAGAGCTAGATTTGTAGAGAATTTGTACACAAGAAGAAAAAAACATTAAGACTTTTTCATTACTAGATAGATCCATAACAAGATAAATGAAGAATTGATTTCAATTTGAAGACCAAATATTTTCCACCACCCAATCACCCATTCTATTTCTAGCAATATTTTTTGATTTCTTTTATCCTGATACAAGTTTGTGGTTTAGGTGTTATTCCCTCGAAGTCACTGTCGATGGTAATCAAAATAAGAGAAGGAAGTACTTGAGTTTTATGTTTTTGATCCATATATGCGCACTTGCTCCCCAGTGTTATTAAATTTATGATTGCCTCAAATTCAATATAAACTATTGTTGTGCTAAGAATTGTCAGGGATGATTCACTCTTAATTTATCAATATTTTGTAAAGTGACTATTAATGTTGATTGGCTAATCCTTCTCCGTGTCACCATGCCAAGATCGCCCACTGGGTCAGTTTGGGGGTGGGGTGTCATAGTCATGTTTGATACTTAATGTCCAAAAGCTTAAAATAATGTGGGTAATTTATGGGTGTAGAAAACAACAATGGTACTGCCAGGTAAATAAATCATATACGTCTAGTTGCAATAAAAGTCATTAACCAATAAATTTTTTCAAGTTCCTCTAACGGGTATCGTTAAAAAACCTCCTATGGTGAAATGATCCTATAAAACCTCAGTAAGCTTTCATGAGACACCTAACATGATTAAATTGAGGAATATTTTAGTCAATATCTGAGATGCTTTCCTTAAAATGAATCTTTAGGGTAGCAATATCAACTAGTAAAGATTAGTTATTAAAACATTTTCACGCCATCTTTTACTCTTAAGGAGAAGATTTTCCTCCCCATCTATTAAGTAAAATATTGGAGGTTAATCATAATCAGATTTTATTTTAAAAGAATTAATTGAGGGATAGAAGGTCTCATTACGAGCCGACCTACCATGAGCATGGGTCCTAATAAGAATTACATTACTGCTACTGGTCACCAAGACATGGTAATGGATTTCAGTTGAAAATTTGGAAGATAAGAGGTCTCATCATGAGACGACTTGTTCATTCTTGTTATTTCTTGTTAATGGAACTGTCATTAGTTGGTTACCAAGCCAAGACATAGACCTTCAGTTAATTTCTAAACCAATTTAAATGCTTCTAAATGACTTTGAATCTATATCTAATAGATGTGATATATGCATTTCATTGGGTTAAAAGGCTATAGACACCTGCTAACAATAGTGGCCATTCTTGTGGTATTAAAGTTAATATTACACTATGATTCACTTAGTCATCTTTGTCTTTTCCTGGACTCAATATCATATCTCTCTCAAAATGGCTTTAAGACGCTTTTAGTAATGTGCTTTGGAGTTCTATCTTTTAGAAATAATAAGATTCTCATGGATGTGGGACCCTTAGTGCAGGTGATTCACTTTGCCCAAACAAGAGTAGCTTCAACTACATGTTGGATAATTGTAAGACTTTGAGAGACAAAGACAAATGTAATTAGTTAATCCTAGGAATTTATCTTTTTGTCATCCTTTTTGACCTATTTATATCCTCTTTTTATCCATATTTAAAGCATTTACATTCAACATGATTATGTCACTTTTATTTACAATGAGTTTATTGAGGTGATGAATTATTGACTTAGGCTTCTCATGAGATTTTTTATAAAACTTTTCATGGTAGAGAAACTATCTAATTTGGAGGAAGTGCGGCTACAACCTATGGGATAGTAAAAATGAATTTTATAGTAGTTCAACAACACCCTTTCATTTATTTTCCAACAATTGTAGCCTTTCATTTTTACAAATAAAAATAAGTAGATAGATTACTGGACAGCCAAGAAAACAACAATTCACCCCCTTCAAATGCTTCAACATCCATGTTAAGTGATTTCATGTTACTCCATAGGTTTTGTTACTTCTTAGGTGTTGCTACTCCTCAGGTATTGTTATAGGATGTATTTATCAACAACCTTCATCATACATTTGTGCTATTTTTTAGAATTACATTTCCTTTATCAACATGCATGGAAACATCAAAATTTTGAGGTACCACCTGATGTAACATTTATCTTGAAACTTTTTTATATGTTAAAAATATAATGGATAATGATAAGAGGCTATTGGGGGCTTGGTATTTCATTATTTTTCATATTGCCTTTGTTTTTAATATTTGTTTCAACCCTCATATTTTACCAACCCAATGGTCTACATTGTTCAGCAAGGAGATTCAATTCTTTCTGAGTATTAGAGATTTGTTATTTTCTGGTAATTTTAACTACAGCTCTGAAAATGCATTTCTAACAAGTGCCTTCTAAAGGCTCACTTGATTCGTGACTTTTTTTAATCCCCACAAGCTACAATTGATGTAACAAAAACCTCAAATGAAAACTATGTTTTTATCTTGGGTGTTATTGGTCATATGTTAACAAATCTACCTTGTTTGCATGAGGACATGCAAAAGCGCAAGTGCGGGGGAGAAGAAATTCTTAAAAACATGGTGTTAGTTTCTCATTTATTTAGATTGTTTTTATAATAAAAAGTGCATAAAAATGATACAAATATTTCTCTCAAATCATGCATTAGATTGATGTGAAACTTGGATGATGAAAGCATTATGATTATACAAAGAAGCCCATAAAGTTTCAAGAAAACCATGTTTATACTTTTTGAGAAATTAAGCATCATCACCTACAACCATTTTTATTATATCTCAATATCCATGCATTAGATGGCTCTGGTTGTTGGTGCGGGGAAGCACTAAAATAGTAGACACTTTCTCACAAAATTTCATCGAAATCCAGATTGTACTTCGGAAGAAATTGCTTAAGTTTGTTGTTACACCTATAACAATTTGCTGATACACCTGTAACAGTTTTCTAAAATTCCTGTAGCAACTTATTTGTTATATTTTAGGATCTGGGAAATGGTTTGATGGGGGAATTATATGGTGATGAACACACCTCTAAAAATTATCTCAATATGAAGTGTTTTTTGCATGAAATGTTAATGTCCTTGAAATTGTTGCAACTCCATGTACATATTGTTGCAAATCCATCAAAATTGTTGAAAGCTTATCTTTGAAGAGATGTTGGTGGAATTCAATAAAAACCAATAAGTTGATCCAAGAAACCTTTGATTAAATATCATAAGTTAGACCACTTGGTTTCATTCATGATTGGCTAATAGAGACGTGAGTGTTATGAGAAATGCAACTTTGAGAAAAAGGGACAACCATCATTTAAAAAGGGTTTTTGAGTAGGATTATTGTAGAAGGGTAGATATATGTATGCCCTGTCAACACTCAAGATTTTCCTTAGAAGTTATTAAAATAAGGAAGAAACTGAGGTAACCACAAACCAATATTTTAAGTATAGGCTCTAGCCAACCTACGACTCAGAGAGGGCTCTCTGTTATGAAACCAGCTCAAGAAAAGATAGAAAAGATAGATCAACGCCTTAGAATTCAGCCTCTTCGAGGGGGCAACCTCCTTTACATTACATAAATGAACAATTCTTTGATGATACAAATGAAAAGACCTCCTTTATATATATAGGAGTATAAGGGGTTATAACATAATCAAAGCCGACATAACAATAATAATGTAAGGGCACAATAATAGCAATAGTGGGTTTCTATGGGGCACAATAGTAACAATATGGGCACTACATGGGTACATAAATATAATAAGTGGGTTATACTAATAACAATAAGGGGTTACACTAGTAGTATAGGGGCCTAACATGCCCCTCTCCTTCAAAAAGCGTTGTCCTCAACGTTTGAGTAGTTCTTGATGCTTCTATATAAAATTCTTGTCCTCCCATGTGGAATATTCAGCGGGTAAGTTCTTCCACTTGATGAGATACTCTGAAATTGATCGATTTCGTAGCTGTCGGGTTCTTGTTTTTGTGACTGCTCCAAGTTCCAATATGATTTTTCCTTCCTCTTCAATTTCTAGCAATATTTTTTGAATTGGGATCTTTTGCAACTTTTGAATAAGTGGCCATACTTCTTTGTCCTTCTTCCATTCATCCCTTGCTTCGTTTATCCAATCTGGTTGGATAGCACAAAACAATGCTTCCACATCCTCATTCTTGAAGAGTCTTCCCATTCGGTAAGGTCGCCATTTTTTAAGTGCATGTAGTATTGCCAACATTTCCTTCTCATAAATAGCTTGCTTGAGATGTAGCAGTAAAAATACCCAATCACCTACATCAAAACATTTTTCACTACGATGTTGATCTACCTGTTGTTTCTTTTCATTTTGCACCGAAGTGGCGTTATCCTTTAAAAGTTCGAGAACTTGTTGTTGATGCTCGATGTGATCTTTCACTGCTTGAACCTTTTTCTTCTTGATATGTCCTTCTATCTCTAGAGTTTGAGGAGTGGTAATTTCTTCAAATCCTTTACAAGATATGGTCGGATTCATTTCTTGATGCTCGATGTGATCTTTCACTTCTTGAACATTTTTCTTCTTGATACGTCCTTCTATATTGATAGTTTGAGGAGTGGTAATTTCGAACAATGAATTACAAGATATGGTTGGATTCATTTCTTCTTTCTCGATGTGATCTTTCACTTCTTGCACCTTTTTCTTCTTGATATGTCCTTCTATCTTGAGAGTTTGAGGAGTGGTAATTCTTGCCAATGCTTTACAAGATATGGTCTGATTCATTTCTTCTTTCTCTGGGGTGGGGTCCTGGCATATATCTTCTTATTTTGATGTTTCTTGATCCTTTTCTTCCTCCTCTTCATATTCTATGTGTTAGTGTCGGTCTTGAGCCCTCCATCGGTGATCAAAAGCTCTTTGCATTTTGCATAAGTAGGTGTCTCATCAGTGTCAGTCTTGCATCCCATTAGGCATGCCATAACACTGATGGAGGAGCTGGTCTTTTGTTCCCTTCTTGGTTTTTCTGGAGCAGGTCATGTCATTTAATGAGCTTGTGTTATACTTGTTTATTTTGGTCTTGAGATCCCAAGTCTTAGGTCTAGGGTTTTAAGTCAAAAATCACTGCAAGGTCATGAGTCAAAGGTTCATGTGCCCAACAAACCAGAAGGAAGCATGTACATATGTTTCATTAATACTTTTCATCAGTTGCAGCTCATTTATACCTTGGTTTTAAAAACTCTGTTTTTAAACCCAAGGTCATGTGAAATTTGCAAAAATAAAGAAAATTTTCAAAATTCTCCAAAATGCCGGCAATAACCCTGGTCTCCTCACTAGCATCCCTCAGATGGCTAAACTGCAAAAAGAACGGAGTTAAAACATTCAAAAGGCCAAAATCAGGACAAAATGAACTCAAAAACAGTGTTAAAATGAATGCCAAAGCAAAAACATTACAAAGTGGGTTTGGTGAGTTAATTTTTTCAAATTTGGGCATATAAAGGCCAAATTTCCCTCTAAGGAGCCTCATTATGCATTTGAGAGCAAGCAAACACACTTGAGAGGTCGAAGAAGGCGATTTGCAGCAAAATTGGGTATTTGCCTGGTGCGCGACCACTCAGGCAGGGTGCGCGACCACTTGGGTGGGGCGTGACCACTCAGCGCAATTTTTGCTGTGTAAATTTACAAGGGCACGACCACTCAGCAGGGGCGCGACCACTCAGCACGGGGGCGCGACCACTCAGGCCGATTTGCCAAAGAACCTCCAAAATCAACCCAAACTCTCTCTCATTCACTCAATCGGTCGAGGTAGGGTCTCTTTATACATTTGAAAGCTAGAGATATGAATTCATGGGCTTGATATGTATGTTATCACAGAAAAAAAAAAATGCATGGAGAAAGGATAGGAATGATTGTTTGTGTTGTAGGCATTATGCTAGGGTTATGTTTGTTTTTCAAGGTTTATAATTCCTTTTTCCCTCCTTGGTTTCCCATTTTGGTTCACAAATGTCAGTGTGTCTCTCTCTTTTATCTCATTTGCAAACTATACTAAAAATCCCATCCCAAAGTTCCTAAAACCCTAATGCCTATCTTTCCTTCCCAAACCCTAATGCCTATATACCCTACTCAAACCCTAAAGCATTATCACACAGCAGTTAATAAAACAAAAGATATATAAAAACACAGCAAAGATAAAAAGAAATGTTATGAAAAAGAAAAGAGTATATATATATGGCAAATGCATGTGCATGTTCACCACAAAAACAGAGTCAAGTATTACCATGCCATAGCCTAGCCACTACAAGAGCAAAAAGACATATTGTTGTGTAAAAATCTGAGGCAAGGATGCTGTGTAAACATTCATGCCAAAATCAACAATATACAGCTGTACATGATGCTCAAAATGGACAGTTTGCTGTGATAGGGTTTGCACAGGAACAATTGTTGCATCTCCCCAATTTTAAACTCTATTTTCCCTACTTTTCCCTTCATTAAAATCCCAGTTCAATTGCTCTATTCCTTCCCTAAAAATCCCAGTGCAATTGAAATCCCTCTTCCCTTTTGTCAACATGTAACTAAAGCCCCTTTTTCCCTCATGACAAATACAAACTAATGCTTTGTTTCCCCTTAGCATCAAAAGCACATAAACTTGAAAAAACAGAGTATGCTTATAAAGTACATTCAAAGACAAATTAAAGGAGCAGCCTGTTGATGCTAATGATTGATGCTACCCCATACCCCTATGATCATGCTGTCCTTTACCCCATGTTAAAAAAATATATATATATATTGTCCTTTCCCTTGGTGATCATTACACATATTTTCCCTAATAAAGTATTTATTTGCAAATGATTTCCAAATGATAAGAGATGAGGAACATGTTTGATATTTTGTGAATCAGTCCTTTAAATTCCCTGTTTTTATATATTTCCCTTTCCTTATTAAAAGTCCCCACCCCTAACATTTCCTTCATGATTTTTTCCCCTTGAAAACAGCATACTTCTCAGCATTTTGCAGGCAGGGCAGCAATCAGTTGTGTTCTTTTTCTCCACCTTGCTCAATAACATCATGTCAACCACTGAAACTAATGAGCAAGGTGATGACCGGTCTTCTTCTTCGGAGTCTGAGGTACAGAGGCCTCGGAAGGGTGGCAAAGGTGGTCATCATAAGAGAGAAGAGCCCACTTCTCTAGCAGAGTTACAGGCTTTCCCTTTGGCAGTGACTTTTTTCCGGTACATGTCATGTCTGGAGTTTTGTGAGAGACTGGCCCAGATTCAACACCACAGGGAGTTGGCCTGATTATTTGCTTTGCACCTTCATGACGGGCAGGTCACTCTTGCAGGGGTGAATTTTGTGTTCTCTCCTGAGATGATTTCAGAGGCTACCGGGATACCCAATGTGGGTGAGGTGTGGTCAAAGCGCAAGATGCTGGACTATGTATATTTCGAGCCATATGTCAGGCCAGCATTCATGAGTCATTTGTCGGGGATCTTTCCTTTCAGGTTCCTCCGGGCGGAGTATGCTTCTATTATGCGGCTTATCATGCACTACTTCACATGTGAGGGGAGATTTTCTCGGGTCTTCTCTTATCACATTCGCTTGCTGATGCACTTCACCCGGGTGAGGATGATGAACATCCCGATTTTCTTTTTCCATGATATTCAGAGGATGGTGTCAGTGTTCTAGAGGTGGTCTCCAGCTCAGCAGTATCAGAGTTTGTGCCATCATGGTCTTATCCAGCTTATTGTTGCCCATCAGTTGACTCAGCAGGGCATTGCATGGGCAGACTTCATTTCTCGGGATTTCTTTACACAGCCACAGCCAGAGCCAGAGACCATTTATGAGGAGGGAGGTCCATCACACCAGCCCGAGATTATTGTTCCGAGACACATGGCTTCCTCACCTCGCCTCACTTATCAGAAAGGCCCGAGGGCCTTGTTTGCAGCAGCTCGACGAGTACTTTCTCCACAGCAGGTGGAAGGGGTCTCGCCATCATCATCAGCTACAGGTCAGCGAGCGTTATCTCCACATCAGGTGGAAGGGGCCTCGCATTCTTCATCAGCGGTACAAGAGGGAAAACAGCCCGTGACCGAGGAGGAGAGAGCCATTGACATGCCAGTTGACATCATTGATCTTGATGCTCGCTCCACTACATTAGATTTGCACGAGATCATCCGAAAGAGAGAGGCAGAAAACCGCTTGTTGCAGGAGAAGCTTGATATGGCCAAGTGGACAATAAATTACTTGGGGCAGCGCAACAAGCAACTAGAAGAGGAAAAAGAGTTGGATGAACTATGGAGAATTCGTAGCAACCGAGACTTGAACCGTAGGAGGCCGGGTGACTTGTGGCCTAGGGACCGGGAATCAAGGCTCATCAGTTCAAATGTACACTTGCAGCAGCTGTTGGAGAGAGCTAACTGAGACAAAAGGTTGCTCAGACACATGAAGGATCATTATTGGGCAAGAATGCATGTTTGCAAAGCAAGGATGAAGATCCTTCAACGGCTGTTGAACGAGGCTCTTTCGAGGAAGAAGAAGGCCAACCCACTCCGTATCTTGGCTGAGGCATCACTCACTCACCATGATACTCATTAGTATCCTCCCAACAGCAAACACAAGAAATTTTGAGGATTTTGAGGCATTTTTGGTATTTTTTGGCATTTTACAGGTTTTGGTCATTTGAGTGGTCTCACCCCCCGCGCGACCACTCATGGGGACAGCTCAGATTGAGGAAAAATCTACATATTTGGATTTTTCATGACAAAATAAACTTGGATATGGATGGGTTTCAAATTTTATGGAGATTTGGGCCTCCAAAAGCTCAAAATACATGCAAATTTTGACTTTCTGCCCCTTTTTTGAGTTGCAGAAAGCTGCCTTGGGCGAAATGAATTTTGAGGGGTCAAATCAACTCCAAATTCAGAAATTCCACTTGGGTTGGAAAGTAGACTCCCAGACCTTTCCAACGAGCTATCTTGTACCTGATTTGGACATCGGGAAGGCCTTCAACCAGAGCTGCAAAGGGGCGCGACCACTCAAGATCAGGGGCGCGACCACTCAGGGAAAATTGCCAGATTTGACCATTTCGGCCAGCAAAACACTGTTTTTACTCTTGGATGACTTTTGGGCATGTAAATAAGAAACTTTGGTGTAATTTTCATGGCACATGGATGCATTTACTCTCCTTTGACACTTCTAGAACTTTCTTTGATGTAAATAGTGAAAATTTAATGCATGGATTAGTTTCCTAAGTTTTAGAGGCAAGTTGTTTTGACTACCTATTATCTAGTTCTTAGTTTAGAATTAGTTCAAACTGCTCCTAGGAAGCTGAGCTCGACCCCTAGAGGTGGAGAAAGGAGTTAGATCAGCTATATGATGCCTTCTCATCCTCATTTTGATGGTTGGACTCTTGAGGGAGAAGCTCCTATTGTATATTTTACTTGTATCTCTGCAATTTGAGGAAAAGGAAGGCCAGGGTTTTGCAGACTTCATTGTGGATTCTTGTGGATCATTGTGTTGATGGTGTGTCTCCTACTTGTTACTGTAAGTTTGTTTATGTGTTACATCTCTTAATCTATTGCAGCTGATTAAACAAAAGAAGTGATAAAGTTTGAACTCATGTTTACATGCTCAGCTTTCAATTTTGTTTAATATTGATGTTTTCCACTGTCTAAAGAGGATTCAAAGTCCTTGTTTGCCCTCTTTACCCCCCTCGCTTTCTTCCCTGATCACTCATCCAAGCCAAAGGCATCAGCACAAGTTCCTACCTTGCCCCAAAGACCCCCCTGCAAAAACTGAGCCCAATTCCCGCACCCTGCATTGCACTCCCTCCAATTGCCACCAAAAACCCCAAAAAACTTTAAATCAACCCTCCTTATCAGTTTACTAGCCTAATATCTTTGATCCTAATTGGTCAGCTCACCCCATTGAGAAAATACCTTGAGTCTGACCGGAGAGAGCCTTCTCCTTCCTCGTAGGGCTAGCTACGAGGTGTAATGGTTTGATGTAGCCTTGAGATTTGTCTATCTCAGCCTAGGTGAAATTTCAAGTGCTAACACTATGTAAAATAATTTCTTTTCAGCACACTTATGACCTTTAGTGCATTTGCTATCACAATTGTAACAAAGCACTTTTTCTCTTTTTTCTTCCAATTGTTGTGGTGTAACCCTTGTAGGTTGTGGAAGGCTAGGAGAAACAACACTTCCATCTTTATAGTTGTGAGGGGTACGCTTCCTGGTTTTCATAATTTTTCTTTCCACTATGTCACAAAGCCCTTTTACTCTTTCCAATTGTTGTGGTGTTGCTCTAAATAAGGTGTTGCTCTTTGTATCCTCATAATGTGCTATCATTTCCTCCGTGAAAATTGACCACGTAACAAGTTGTTTACGAGAACAAAGCCCTTCATACCATAAAAAATGATCTGGTTCTAAATATGAAGATGCAGTACATACCTTTTGTAACAGTTGTACACCATGTAGATCAAATATTGCTCCATCTGAAGTATCTAATTTACCAGATCCTTGCCATCAAACTTCCTCATCTTGCTTTTTCTTGATTTTAGGAGCTCGACCTTGAAACGACTATAACTCTGTACTTTCGGATCTTTAAGTTCTGAAATTGTGACCTGTAGTAGCCCTCTATGTCGTCTTTCCAATGCCACCAGTTTGATCCAAATTGGATTCTCTAAGAAAGAGTTATGCACAATCTCCCAAGATGACCTGATTATAGACCTTTCCAGAAGAGAAAAATTGTATGAAGTTCCACATGTCACTGTTTTGACCTTTGGATCTGAAAAATGCATACCAGAAACTACAGTCTGTCCTTTTTCTGTACCTTCTTACGAAATTTCAATCCGATCCCCAGAGAGAAAGTTATGACGATTTTCCCCAGGTCACCTATTTGGAATGTAATTCAGGAGTCTGCAAAAAGACTAACTTCCTCAGATCATATCTCCGCAAATATAGCGCGAAAATCTCTGAATTTCAGATCCGAGGTTTAGTGATATTTATTCTCAAATGGGGTTTTTTTGCAACTTCTGAAACGTCGCAGAAAAAAAGTTATAGCGAAAATTCCACAAAGACCTGTTTGGAGCAGCAAAACCCTAGAATCCAAAGCTCTGATACCAAATGTTATGAAACCAGCTCAAGAAAAGATAGAAAAGATAGATCAACGCCTTAGAATTCAGCCTCTTCGAGGGGGAAACCTCCTTTAAATTACATAAATGAACAATTATTTGATGATACAAATGAAACGACCTCCTTTCTATATATAGGAGTCTAAGGGGTCATAACATAATCAGAGCCGACATAACAATAATAACAATAGTGGGTTTCTATGGGGCACAATAGTAACAATATGGGCATTACATGGTTACATCAATATAATAAGTGGGTTATGCTAATAACAATAAGGGGTTACACTAGTAGTATAGGGGCCTAACACTCTCTCTATATAATTTAGCTTTGTTTCTTATGGGGTTTTAGGCTAGTTCTTAGTGTTCTTTGGGGTTTTTGTTTTGATTTGAAGGTTGGGTGGTGGAATTATTAGAGCAGATGGATAGAGATAGATCTTCAAGCCATTGGGCTATGGAGTCAACAAATGGATAGCAGGATTGGACCAATTCATTAAAGGGAATGTTCACAGGCCAAGCTAGCAAAGAAAAATGCAAATCTTTATGCGTAATGGGGGAAATAACTCCCACCAGGGTAAAAGGGCACTCAAGAATCCTTAGACCGGGATAAGAATGGGGAACAAAGGATAATCATGAATCAAAGGGAAATTAATAATCCTTTGCTATAGATCATAAGAAGTTACCTAAGGTAAGGAGAAATCAAGAATTCCTTAACTTAGATTTGTGAAGAAAACATGTAATAATGCATAACAGTCAAGACAGAGTGCATTTAAGCAATTTCTGAAATATCATTCCATATTATAACATTTAGATTTTAGAGATACATAAAGATTATGAAAAAAACTTGAAGGAAAACAACATTGAACATGAGAGAATACTTATTGTATTTTGCTTTACACAAGGATCCTGTAAAATATCTGGTCTTTATTCCTTGATCCAGTAAGCCAATCTAGTCATTGATACGATAGATTTTTTGATTCGAGAGAAAAATTCTATAGAAATGTTTTGGAATCCACCCTACATACTTTGAATTGTGAAGTATTTATACAAAAAATTATTACAAAATATCTCAAAACAACTTGAGATTTATTCTAGGAAATACAAATATCTTCTAGCAAGAAGATAGAGACAGCGAATGAACTGTTTCTTGCTGTCCCTTTAATTATGGTTGTGCTGGCCTTTGTGGTTGAGGTGTAGCCCTTTATGTTGGCTGATAGTTGTGGCATTTTTATGTTGGAGTCTCCTTTACATTGATCTTTCATCTGATACTCTTTGACCCTATTGTGCCATCTTTACCTGTTTTACTCTGATGCCTTCATTTTTACTGCACAGTAACTTTCAGCTGTTTATTTATCACGGTAATTCTGTCATTATCTCCCACCATTTTGCATATGGTAATTTCAAATTTACCATTCTCCTGTAAATCTCATCTGCCTTAGTATATTTAGCAAAATTTTGCTTGGCGAGGAACAAATGTTTTACCTCATGCTCAAGGAAAAACAGGTTCTCATTGTTATCAGGAAATCTAGTGTCTATGCAGAGCTCCTAGTCCCACTGAGACTGGTAGCTCTCTTAGAAACAAACAAACTAAAACTACTTTCATTTTCATGTATGAGAAGTAGATAAGAGGGGAACAGAGGAGACCAACCTCTATCTTGCACTTGGTTCCTTGCTTGATTCCTCTCCCTTCTGATAGATCTTCGCCACTCGCTTCCTCGTCTACCCAGATTCAAAGAGCACCTGTGGAATCAAAGCAGCATAACACTATCCAAGAACAGATATATACTATCATAAACAATATAGGACCAGATATATATTGACCACACAAATGCATATATCATCAATCATACAAGAATGTGGAGGAAAACTTGAATAGATTTATTAATATCAAGAATAGAAAAGAGGATTACAACCAACTGTTCTGACCCAACGTCATCCTCTTGGCAAGAAAGCCCTTCTTAACCTCATGAAAAGCTTAGATCACCCAACACTATGATGTTCCATGAAGAAACCAACAGCACTTCCTTACAAGATACAAAATTCCAGCCTCTGGATCTCTGGGATGAGGGATCCATATATAGATGTTTGCAAGGGGGTGAGTCATCTTCTGAGATTTGATTAGTGTCCTCCCTCCGATAGTTCTTGATTCCACTTGGAGATTGATGATCTCTTACTCATCCCTGGGCGAATGCAGAGAGGCAAGTGTCACAGGAGAAGTTTCTAGAAGATTCCATGATCATCCACCTCGCAAATTGACTCTGCCATTTGTCCACTCTCACCTATTGCACCCCATAGAAGAACTTTTCAGTATGCATCGCACCTCCTGTGTGCATTTAGGTGGGATGCAGTGCACTTTGACCATGGAGCAAGTGAGATGGTCCAGTTTTGACCAGTTCTGAGTAGTTTTTCATGGAGAACTTCTGGGAGATGATGTAATCAGCTGACCTTGTTCTTTTAGGGGATGGAAAAACACTTTTAGGGAATTAGGAGCCCTCGGTTTATGGACATAATTGATTGGGGTTGCAGTGCCCAAAAATGTCTATAACAGTTGCCCCCTAAAGCATGAGGTTGTTAATCTTTTGATGTCGGGTGAAATGCTTTATCATGAGGATCTGAAGTTTTTTCAAGCTGGAAGGCGACTTGTAATAAGATACAATACAATACATTATCTTCGTAATATTATCATGATCTAGTTGAGGCGGGCATTCCCATGCTCAACTTTATAAATTCATTTACATGTACATAAGACAGACAATCGTCTGAGTGCAGACTGATGATTCTGGTAGAGCCATCATCCCTTTGATTGGATGATTATATGTGCAGTAATGATGTACATTTGATGTCTTTATTCTCCTGAATATATATCGCAGCCCGGATGGATGAAACTAGATCCGGGGTCTTCAATCTCGTTCGATCTTCACTCAAAGTACAAGTCGATCCATGTGAGAGATGTTCTGGAGTCGAACATGGAAAGACATTGACTGATTACCAGCCAATGATGTAAGCTGTTAACAGGCGTGAGAGGAATCACCGATAATGATGATGACCCTCAAGGTACTACAATAAAATTCACGTGGTGTGAATAAGGGACTTGGCGTCGAACACCATGCAAAATCTTTCGGTCGAAGGCCATTGATGTAAACCTGTCGCTAGAAGTGAGAAACTTGCCATTGAGGCATGCAAGATTCAAAGTACTGAAAGGGTTGTCCCTAAGTCGACTTCTTGGATAATGAGCTGATGTCGACAATAAGTGACCCATCATAGGAGGGCCTTAGTGAATCCCACATCTATGACACAGAAGGGAGCAAATGATTTTAATGGAGGTGAAAACGATCTGATGATATAAGGTTCAGGGTGGCGGTCATGAAAGAATGGAGCGTAAATGTATTGCAGTGGATGAGACACAGGTGAATTCTCTGAGCGACTTCTCTTGAACATATTGGCGACACTGACATGATGGATTGGTAGCATTAACCCCAAATGTGGATGGTGTGATGGACCAATGGTGATATGACCAGTGAACGGAACAACCCAACCTAACTCGGATGCGGAGCGAAAGTGTCATGTTCAAGAGTGACTTGCTACCAATAAAGTTTCTTCAAGTTTTCTTCCCAATTTTTCCCCAGTCATTGCTGACCAGTACCTTTTTATTTTTTTCAAGCTTGAGGAGGATAACACATGCTTGTTCTATAATTTTCCCTTCGGGCAAACCCATCGCTATGTTTTAACGAGCCTAGGGATAGTGAAACTCATTCTTGTCTGTATGGACAAGTTTGTCGCTATTCGGTTTTAACGAGTTTAACGACAAAGATAACTCGTTCCTTTTCAATTTTAGAGAGTCTGAAAGGGACATAAAGAAAACTCCAACAATCCATTTTCGTCATATAATCCCTTGAGTCCGAAAAAGTATAATACAAAAGGGATGAATTTTCGATAATTTTAACGAGCCGAACAAAACAAGCACTCGATCTTTTTGTGTAATAATCCCTCAGGTCCAAAAAGATTAAAATCTAAAGGACGGATAGCACTTTTGGTCACTTTAACGAGCTGGAGAGGCCAATTACTCGGCAATCTTTTCATATTTTACGAGTCAGATGAAAAGAGCATAAAGGAGACTCGTTTTTTGAGGAACCAGTTATAAATTCGGGTTGCAGCTAATTCCAGGTAAGGTTTGGAAATTTTCAATCACGGTAGAGTCACAAGGATGGCTAACAGGATCACTCTTCGTAGCTGTTCCTCAAAAAGGGTAAACAATCAAGTGAATGTGAATGATCAGCCAAAATAGAGTGGAGGTGATGGTGAGAACACGACCAAGGTTTCAAAGGCTGATGATAATGCATTCACGATGGTTATTTACCGGAAATTGGTTCATTTTTTAATGAATGAGCTTAAAATTTTGGGGAAACATTTGCTCACTGCTTATGTTTAATTTTTGACGAGCTTGAACTCCACATAAAAACTGCTCGATATAATGGTCATTGATTACCTTGATTTTACCATTGACAACTTTGTTCCTTCAAAGGTTGTACTGCCTATTCAATTGCTTCATCAAACTAGTTAGAAATGAATAATATATGCTTGAAAAATGAGTCAAAACACTAATATTTTACTTGAATTACATGAAAAGTAATTTAAAAGTGGTTTTTACCTCTCATTTTACCATTTCATTTGAACTTTGGTTCATTGGAGCTTTGGAGGTGCTTTCCCCCTTTATTTTCACTAGCTGATTCCGGGAGATTCTGTGGACGATTCTTGGCGCCGTCTGGACTAGGTAAGAGATAAACCTGAGCTCTTCAATTTCATTCTTTCCTCTTTGAATTCTGAGCATGTTTCCTAGTTTTTCTAAGCCCTTGGGGTTTGAAGAATTCACCCTGGCTCCATCGCACCTTTCCTATATCGAAAGGTGCGATGCATGCTGGCTTGGCCATTGGCCAATTAGCATGCATCCCACCCAGTACACTACTGGGGGTGCGATGGGTGCAAGGAGGGAAACTTGTGCACAGTTTTTCATGGAAATTTTTGCTTTTTTTTACCAAATCAGGATCCTGACTCTTCTCTTGTTTGTTTTCAGAGATTCATTGGAGCAAAATGCATGTTACATGGCAAGAATGTGAGCATGAAGAAGAGGACATGCTTGCTTTACATGATCCAGTTACGGTAAATGCATTGCAGAAATGTGGCATGTTCAAGTTTTTCCGCATCTCTAGCATGAGGCAACAAATCAACTTGTTGCAATATTTTCTCGATGCATGGGATCCTACCAACCAGGTGTTCCAGATTAGGGGAAAATCCATCCCTTTGACTGTCGTGGACATCTATTTTTTGACTGGCTTATCGAGGCGTGGTGCCCCTATCTCATTATCAGGTTCGGCCCGTGGGGGTGAATCTGTGAGAGATTATATTCATCGGTACTGCAGAGAGGGATCTCAGCCGAGTAAGGACGGCAAGATCAATATCCGAGATGTCACTGACAGGTCTTTGAGGACCATTCTATTCACTTTTGCTAGACTGGCTGGTAGTGCGGCTCTTCATGTGGCCAACAGGTCTTATATGCAGTATGCCTTGGAATGCCTTGAACCAAAGGTGTTCAACTGGTGTGATGCAGTACTCTCTATGATGAAAGAACAACTGACCAAGGTAAAAAATGGAAGATTGAATAACTTTGGTTATGGTTCTATTTTGACTGATTTTGCCTTGGAAAAGATCCCGCTGATGTAGCCACAGTACGTTTCACTTGGTTTACCTCCACCGACTGAGCCATAAATGTAGAGATGGGTCAACCTTATGGCTAGACATGCTGGTCAGTCCCAAGTTTCCTTTTCTGATACCTTTTTCGAGTGGTTCAATCGTCAGGAGATGGTTTTTTCTGAGTATCCATATGCTGGTATGGATTTCCGGGGTGACCCGGATTTAGTGCTGCCGGCTGGCGAACAGTGGGGTGCCATTGGTAAATTCTTTGACCATATCTCTGTTTATCGTTTCTTTTTATAATGTTCTTGTGCTTTCTTCTATCAAGACTAATAAAAACTCATGTGCTCATGTAGATGTTGGACCAGTTCGGCCAGTAGTACGCCTGAGAGTGCCAGCTACCGCTCCAGCAGGAGAGGCTGTCGGAAGGGCTATCCTTTGCGACCTTGATGTGGCCGAGACTCTTTCAGCATTGCAGGATTAGGTTGAGGGCCTCACTCTTGGTATTCCAGACGTGAGGACTGATGAGCTACCTCTGAGGTTGTAGCGACATACTACTGGCATGCCGAGTCGATGGACTAGTCTTTTATGCATGATTGCATAGGCGGTGACTTGTTATCACCAGCATCATTAGACTAGGGTGCCCCCTAGCGTTTTGAGTTTTGGGTCATCTGACCAATTTTGTCTTGGTTACAGAACATTATGTGTAAACCATAAACAGTGATATATATATTTTTGATTTTCAGAGTTTTATTTTGGTTAAGTTACATGATCCTGATGCAAATATTGATGAAATGCTTCTTTTTATAAATGTTGCAAATGTCTATTTAACACATAATTTGCCAATGAGTCTGTTAATGTGTTTACATTTATGGAAATATGCTGATATTGAATAAAATCAAATCGCCTTTCCAAAATCTTGACCCTTAGGAACATGCGATAGATAGCTAGATTTCAGACGGAGTAGATACCAGTGAGTTGTAGGATGACGAGTTGTGAGTCTAGCCTGCCGACAAGTCGGCATATTCCATGTGTGATGGCATCAGAGAGAAGTTCTATCATTGTGCTATATTCAGTGATGTTATTTGTTGACCGACCAATACATACCCCTCTGAAACTTACTAACTCGCCGCTTGGATCAAAAATGGCCCAGGCCGGAGAAGATAGGTTCGTGAACTACGACTCGTTCCGTCGGCATATCCAACAAATGATTCTAATAGGTTTGACATCTGCAACAAATGTAAAATGTGGATTACTTGACCAAAACAATTACCCTTAGTGAAAACAAAAATGTAACAAAAGCATAGGGGTTACTACATTTAATCATGCGTAGTAATGCTTAAGGTACAACCTGTTATGGGGTTGCGCCAGTGGAATCCTGTCATAATCCACTAACTCGTAGGCCTCTTTTCCTAATACACATCTAACAATATAGGGGCCCATCCACAAAGACTTGAATTTACCTGCTCCCAATTTATTGGATTCCTCGTCGTAAAGTAAGACCAAGTCACCTTCTGAGAAGACACGGGGTTTGACATTCTTGTCGAACTGCGCCTTGACTCGTTTCTTATGGGCTTCGTTAGCCAAAGCGGCATCACGATGGGTTTCATCCAATTGGATTAGTTCTAAGAAACGAGCCTCCTCTTCTGAAGTTCCGGGGAGAAGGTCGACTGCGAGTTTGAGGGACGAGATTTCACACTGAACTGGTAAGATTGCTTCTAGGCCATACACCAGTTGAAAGGGTGTAAACTCGGTTGCATTCCTTACCGATGTTCGGTATGCCCACAAGGCTGAGTACAGGATCAGGTGCCAACTCCTTTTGTGGACTCCAATCATCCTTTGCAGCATCTGCTTCAGGAATTTTTTGATTGCTTCAACTTGTCCATTGGCCTACGGGTAATATGGAGTAGAGTTGTCGTGGGACAACCCTAATTTGGCAGCCAATTCAGCCATCATGTGATTGTGAAAATGTGAACCATGATCTGTGACTATGGCTTGTGGAAGGCCGAATCTGGCGACTACATGATTGAAAAAGAAAAGGGCAGCTAGTTCGTCAGTGTTGTTTAATGTAGGCATCACCTCGGCCCATTTGGTAAAATATTCTACCGCGACTATGATATACCCATGCCCCCTTGTCGAGGTGGGGCTACATGTCATGAAATCTATGCCCCATTTGGCGAATGGCCCAACAGCAGCTATTGGTTGCAGGGGAGCGGGTGGTCTTCTGGTTTTTCTATCGAAAATTTGACATGCATGGCAACTTTTGACTGTGGTTATGCAATATTTGAACATTGTTGGCCAGAAGTATCCTGCTTGTAAAATTTTTTGTGCCGTAGCGTAACTAGATTGATGCCTCCCACACGTGCCTGAATGGTAATCATTCAGGACCTTTTTGGCCTCCTCATGGGTGAGGCACCTCCTCAAAACTGTATCGACACCACGACGGTAAAGTGTATCACTGACGATCCTGTAGTCTTTTGATTGGTATCGAATACGTTTTTGTTCCGAGCGAGAGGTATTAGACCTATATTTTTGGGTTTGGAGATAGATGATTATATCTCCATACCATGGATTTCTTGAAGATATCAGAAACAAAGATTCATCCACGATGGTTTCTTCGGATGTTTCATCGTTGGACGACGATGGGAGATCGCATAGTAATTTCGCGAAAACCAAGGATTTCTTTGATTTGGATTTTACAAATTCCAGATCAAACTCTTGAAGAATTGCTATCCATTTTGAATATTTTCCCCCCAGCAACTGTCGCGACAATATATAAGTCATGGGGTTGCAATTTGACAAAATGGTAGTTTTTCAAAAGAGGACATAATGTCGAAATCTCTGTATCGCTTGAACAGCTGCGAGAGCTAGCTTTCCAACATAGGAATACTTGCTTTTTGTATCATTTAAGTTTCTACTCAAATAATATATGGGATGTTCAATTCCATTGTCTTCTTGAACTAAAACCATTGCGATGGTTGTATCCGCTGCAGCCAGATACAGGTTAAAGTCTTTTTGATAATCGAGAGTGTATATTAATGATGCTTTCATTAGGGATTCCTTTAAAGCGTCAAAGGAAGCTTGCGCGACCTGATCCCAGACGAAGGGTACTTCTTTTTTCAATAGACGTGTATAACCTTTAACAAGTTCGGCGTAATTTGGAATGAACCTCCTCAGAAAGTTTGCTTTCCCTTGGAGTTTCTGAATCTGAAGCAAATTTGAAGGTGGAGGCAAATTTATGATTTCCTAAACCTTACATGGGTCGAGACGAACCATGTCCTTTGAGACTACAAAGCCAACCAAACGACCAGAACTGACACTGAACACACATTTGTGTGGATTGAGTCGTATCTTGTAGTTTCGGCAATGTAGAAATATCGCTCTCAAATGATGCAGATGATCGGTCCGCTTTTGCGAATGGGCCGAAAGATCGTCGAGATATGGTTGAATGATGTTTTTAATGTCATGGAAGGCATAATTCATTACCCTCTGAAATGTTGCCCCTGCGTTCTTTAAACCAAAGGGTAACTTGCGATATGCAAATGTGCCCCACAGACAAATAAATGCAATCTTTGACTCGTTCTGTGGGCAGATATTTATTTGATTATACTCGGAGAATCCATCCATAAATGAAAAGATTTCACATCTGGCGCATTCATCAATTATCTGGTCAATAAAGGGTGTAGGGTAGTTGTCTTTTGGACAAGCTTGATTTACATCCCTATAATCGACGCACACTCTAATCGTTCCTTGTTTTTTCATTACAGGAAAAATGTTCGATACCCAATTGGTTAGAGGAACCGGGTAAATAAAACCAGCATGGAGAAGTTTTTAAACTTCTGCCTTGATGGCAGTGGCTTTCTTGGGGTGTACCTGCCGTAGCCGTTGTTGTACTGGTTTGACATCTGGATACATCTTTATTTCGTGTTCAACTATACTCGAGTTAATGACTGGAATTTCATCATATGACCAAGCAAAGACATCTCTGAATTCGCGAAAAAGAACTTTGTATATTTCCAGTTCTGAAGGAGAACAACATTTGCCAACATAAATATTCTCTACAACATCTATTTTGGTCGAGATATTTATGGCGATAGTCTCTTCGATATTGGACAAGTTTCACTCGGAATCCACAGTGTTTACAGTATTTGATAGGAAATCAAAAACTGAAGGATGATGAAGGTCATCAGGAGTATCTTCTTGACAATCTGGAATATGGGAACGATGGTGGTAATCTTCCCATGGCGCCCCGTCAATTATCATTGACTGAACAATTCCTTTGTCGGTGTAATGCACTTGTGACCAAGGATCTGAAGGGGTGCCATATTCCTTAGACCTATCTATCCAAACACTTGATGAGCGTTGATTAGGGTTTGCCTCCCATGCCAGAAACATTGATTGCTACAATATTTCTATTGGGCTTGGAGGCAACACCTTCAGATGATCCATGCTAATATCAATTTCTGAGATCTTTTGAATAGAAGATATCATATTGCAGGTTCCTACTGTTTCCACTTTCGCCAGATTGATTGGAGGTGGGAGGGAAAAAGTTCCCATTAATATAGGGTCTTTTAGTAGGCCTACTCCGATATTTTGAAGCAAATGGGGGCTTCCATGGATCATCGGAATGCTTCCCGTAACTTGGGAACTATTGGGGAGAAATGTTTCTTGGTCGACGATTGTAATTCCTCCTTGAAAGGGAAATGCAATCTTCCTAAAGTAGGTTGACACAACGATAGCCATAGCATATATCCAGGGCCTTCCCAGTAGGATGTTGTAATCGAGGTTTCCGTCGATTACTTCAACATCTATTTAGAATTGCTTTCCACCCCATTTCAACTTGCAAGTTACTTAAAATCCCATATGGGGTATATGTTCATCCATCAAATGCTTTTAATGTCGTCGAAGATCGCGACAAGGTTGGTGATCCTAAAGTTTTCTAGCAACTCATCGACATAATACATGTAGATGCCCCCTCATCAATAATTGTTCGATGAACAGTTTTGTTGAGGGATTTCACTTGAATGAGGAAAGCTAGTTGAGCTGGTAACTGAGGATCATATCCTTTGTGATTAAAGGACACAAGATTAGAATCCTTTGGGTCAATCCCACCTATTGCTGATAATAAAGCCTGCTTTTGGGAGGGGAAATTTTGCAGTACCTCAAGTGTCGACATAGCGGATGGTGATTGGGCCAGATCTTCCACTATATTATAATGTTGTGTTGCTCTGGCATGAGGATTAAATGTCGACTTGTGTACTACTCCCTTTGGCAGTTTTATTGTTAGCTCTGGAATGATGGGCGGCGCAACTTCTGTCGAAGTTGTTGTCGAACTACTAGGTTGATATTTCTCCTTGTTCTTCGATAGCTGTGGATTCCTGTAATCTTTATTCCTTGTCGTTATCAAAGCATCATTTTGTTGTTTCAAAACCGACAACATCAGCAGTTGGGATGGGGAAGCATTATCACTCGCAACCAGATTTGCTCTTGGATTTGGAAACGGATCAGTCAATACCGCCGAGGTTTTTGAATTCTTGAAGAATTTTTTAAGCTCAGCTTTATATGGACAATCTTTTATCCAATGATCCTCATCACATATAAGACATGGACGATTTGGTTTCTTATCTCTAGAAGGGTTTGCATAATATTTTTCAGGTGATGATTTTCCCTGTTTCTTCTTCTTCCCTTTGTTCTACTTCTTGCCTCCTGGTTGCTTGGTTTCTTTGCCTTTATCTGTTGAGACGGCATTTACTTCCGAGGTGAGAAGTTCTTCTTTTGCATCTTGACTAGAAATCTTACGGGCCTTTTTAGATGTAGCCTTTGTCGATTTTGTGTCTGTTGTAGCAATCACGCCATCCCCGGCATGAGAGTCATTGTTCGATTTAGGAGGAGGAGGAACGGAAAATTCCAGTCTGGGAGCGTCAGGGATTGTATCATAGAGTGTGCCAGACTGAGTATAAATCAAGTCTAAATATTGTGCACGAGCAATAACTTGCTCTTCACTGACGACTCCTCCCTTTTCCACATCTTTTGTAATGGAAGGTAATAATGAATTAATAAACCATTCAGCTAAAAGATGATCAGGAACATATGTTTTTACCATTCTACAACGACGTTTCCACTCATGAATATGATCGGATATGTGAGTGGCCGTTGTTTGCTTGAAATTGATAAGAAGTTCTGTTCCCATTTCGTACCTTATGGGTAATTGAAAATGGGTTAAAAAGGTTGTGGCTAGGGTACTGAAGTTATCAAACGAAGCTCTAGGTAATTCGATATACCATTTTACTGCCGAACCAGTTACCATTCTCTAAAAAAGGCGAAGCCCAATCGAATCATCGTTTAGGGTGTTTGATGAACACCACAGATGAAAGGTCATCACACGATTCGACGGGTCTTCACTCAGATTTCCATTAAATTTAGGAATATCTGATGGAAGTTTATGCGGAATCGCTGGCCACCAAGGGGCATAAGCAATTGGATTGTTCGTTAGCCAATTTAGATCTGGTAACTCTAAAGTCACCACGAAGGGTAACTGTTGATTCAGGTTTGGCAAAGCATACCCAGGATAAGATGGAATCGCCTGGGCAGTTGGTCTTTGCATACCAACATACTGCATTTGATGCTGGTAATTTTGGTAAGGTTGATGGGCATAACCATTGTGGAATGGTTGATTTTGACCATTTTGAATATACAACTGCCCATTATTTGCAAAGATTTGTTGCTCAGATCCTTGGTAAAATTTTTGGAATTGCAGTTGTTGATATTGCACCAGCCATGGTTGTGAAGCCATGTGTTGTTGTCCAATACTGGCTGTTTGACCAAGACGAGGGGTTATTGTACCCATTTGGGCCTGTGTCATTCCACTAGTTGGCGATTGTGGTTGAGTCACAGGGATAAGAGGCTGTTGCATTACAACCTGAGAAACCTGAGCTTGGAATACAACAGGCAATGCTTGTACTTGCGACACCGTCACAATAGCCGGTGTAGTTGGTATATTTGACATAGGTAAACGTTGTTGCATCGAGTATACAACTCTCGGTTGTTGAGACAGTATTGGCACCCAACCGCTAGATGTAATTCTAGCATAACCTAAATATTGTTGTGAACTCTCGTATGGTTGTCCTCTCGGAGGAGACAATGAAAGGGTATATTGCCCCCCATACGGCGGTAATCCAGTACTTAAAGGAATGATTTTCCCTTGAGGACCGGACTGACCAAATTGACACCATGAAGGATCAATTTGCTGAGACTCAACATAAGAGTTCCTGGATATTATTCTGGATGAACAAACGGGAACAGACCATACTATCGAAATAGCCCATGAGTGGGCCCCATCTAGCGATTGAGAGCTAGTTGGGACAGATGGTATGCCGATGAACATTGTTGGAGTGACAGCAGGAAGTTCTGCTGTCGCTGTGTCAGATGACACAGTCCTAGATGTCGATGGTTGTTCAGACATTTCTAGTCTATCCAAAAGATTTCCTAGCGATTCTATAGGAGCTTCCGATAACGGTAGACTAATTTCTGATGAAGAAGGATATAGGGTGATCCCGACTCCAAATTGCGATGGAGTACTAGATGGAGGATCCTCCACAATCTCTTCTATAGCAATCAGACCAGGTGGAAGAGGTAGATCGTCAGGTCCGTAAAATATTTCCTGTGTCGAAGAAGGTATAGATTTTGTAGGGACAAATTTTTTGGGAATAACACCTTCCGAATCAGTTGTAGATGGAGCTGGTTCAGTAATACAAGTGTTTACCTTCACACTAGGATCAGCTCTACTGTCCTTTGGTGGCTGCGGAACTTCTTCTATAAAGGTAGGGATACCATAAATGTTTGGAGTAACCGAAGTCTCCAATGGTGTTGGAACACTTGTTCTAACTTTACCAGGGGATTTTGAACCGGTTAAATGAGTTTGCTTCATCCGTAACAGTTTTGATTCTGGAGACAAAGACGGTTGACTCATAAGCCTCCGTGAACGACGGGGTTTCAATTGACTTTCTTCCACGATTGCGGATTACTCGATCAACTAAAAATCAAGGGGAAATATGTTTCCAAATTAAATGAATTTTAGACGCTTTGACACAACTTGTTTTTTCAATTTTTAAGAGTCGAGAAAAAACAAAAGATGACTCTAGTCGCCTTTGATTTTTAATGAGCTTGAAGTGACAAGTGCTCAGATGGACCTTTTCCTTTAAGGAGTTTGAAAAGGAACGAAAGAGACTACTCTGGAAATCTAGACAGAGGGATTACCAAACCAATCGCAAAACCGCAGAATACTTTTTACGGTACGGCAGTCAATCTTCTCGAATGCCGTGTTCAATGCATTGCGATCGATAGGGCAGTAGACATGGCTTCCTATGGATAAAGGATATAGCCTATTGTGGTCTCCCAATATATACTCGATGGTACGTGGGAGCACAAGTTCGTACTGTCACTTATCGTCTCAAAGTGGAGGAATCACCCAACTAGCAATGAAAACAACAGTTACCAGGCTTTACGACACTGGAATACATCTCTAGCCTAGACTTCTAAATGTTGTGCATTAGGTTCCAAAGCGTTTTTAGATTCATTAAATTTATTTTACAGTTGATCTTGTTTAAGAAATTTTCCTTTCAGGTTCATCGCGTGATGTAGATATACAATTCCTAAAATGCAATCTAAGATGATAAACAATCGTTTAATCTTCTTTTTGCAATGAAAATCCTAGATACTAAAGAAAGAGAGATGATATTCTTTCAACATAGAGCAGAGAGCACACACTATATGCACTGTCATAAATCAAACCAACAAACAGTCTAGATGCAAATGCACATGCATGTATTTGTTTTCAACCTTCTTAATGTGTGAATGATAAAAAGAAATCTAAGCGCAAATCTGAATTATTTTTCAATGCGACATTACTAACAAGCTTCATTTCAAGACAAAATGAAGACAATGGCGACACTTTGCGATTTGGAATTGAAAACTTGCTTTCGACACTTGAAAAACTACTAATTCAAATCAAATACAAGAGTAACAGTGTAATTGACTATCAAGAACAATCGTATTCTCTTCTATGACTAAAAACGACTCTTGCGACACTTCCAAATCAAGAAACGACAGTTCAATTACGCTACTTATTTGTAAAAGAGAACTGAAAATGGCTCACAATACATAAAAATATTTACAGTTCTTTGCACAATGGAGGTGGAATAATGGCAAGGAAGGGGGTTTCCAACAGAGGTATACTAACTACAGATAGAAAAACTCCTGAATAGAGCTGAAAAGAGTGAAGAAAAAACGAAGTCTGGAGGCAAAATTAGCCTTTTCTGATCAGCGCACCTGTTACACAGGGATTCCAGTATGCATCCCACCTACAGCACACGGGAAGTGTAATGCATACTGTTATCCTTGAAGAGAGGGTGCAATGGTATAATGCGAGACTTTTGATCTAGTTCTTGATCACAGTTTGCAACACAGTTCAGGGATTTAGGCCGGGCAAGTGATAATCGGTAAATAAATCATAGGGGTAGATCTAAGGAGGTTACTAGAGCCACCACAAGGGCAATTAGAGAGTTTGTAAATCGATTTTTCAGTTCATAAACAAAACCCAGAGATAGACTGAAGCAGCATTGATCTACTTTGCACTTGCATAGCAAATGTAGTTCGAAGGCTAGCTGGCTTGACTTCAAGCTCCGCCTGTAAGTTTATAAAGCAAACAAACAATCTATTCGCTCCCTAGCGGAGTCGCCATTTTGTTATCGGGAAATCTAGTTTCTATGTAGAGTTGCTAGTCCCACTAAGACTAGTAGGTATCTTAGAAACAAACAAACTAAAACTACTTTTGTTTTCCTTTATGAGAAGTAGATAAGAGGGGAACAAAGGAGACCAACCTCTGTCTTGTGCTTGGTTCCTTGCTTGATTCCTCTCCCTTCTAATAGATCTTCACCACTCGCTTCCTCGTCTACCTAGCTTCAAAGAGAACCCGTGGAATCAAAGCAGCATAACACTATCCAAGAATAGAGATCTACTATCATAAACAATATAGGACCAGATATATATTGACCACACAAATTCATATATCATCAATCATACAAGAATGTGGAGGAAAACTTGAATAGCTTTATTAATATCAAGAATAGCAAAGAGGATTACAACCAATTATTCTGACCTAGTGTCATCTTCTCGGCAAGAAATCCCTTCTTCACCTCATGAAAAGCTTAGATCACCCAACACTATGATGTTTCACCAAGAAACCAGCAGCACTTCCTTACAAGATACAAAATTCCAGCCTCTGGATCTCTGGGATGAGGGATCCATATATAGATGTTTGAAAGGGGGGTGAGTCATCTTCTGAGATTTGATTAGTGTCCTCTCTCTGATAGTTCTTGATTCCACTTGGAGATTGATGATCTCCTACTCATCCCTGGGGGAATGCAGAGAGGCAAGTGTCACAGGAGAAGTTTTTGGAAGATTCCATGATCATCCACCGCACAAATTAACTCTGCCATTTGTCCACTCTCGCCCATCACACCCCATAGAAGGGCTTTTTAGTATTCATCGCACCTCTCGTGTGCATTTATGTGGGATGCAGCGCACTTTGACCATGGAGCAAGTGAGATGGTCCAGTTTTGACCAGTTCTGAGTAGTTTTTCATGGAGAACTTCTGGGAGATGATGTAATGAGTTGACCTTGTTCTTTTAGGGGATGGAAAAACACTTTTAGGGAGTTAGGAGCCCTTGGTTTATGGACATAATTGATTGGGGTTGCATTGCCCAAAAATGTCTATAACACTCATATGTGTCATATAATACTTTGCCCATTGGAAAGGCTTTAAAGGATGAAGAGCTAGCTTGTTCCTTAGCCAACTGTCTGAGTCTGTTGCCATAGTCCAATTGTGCCATGAGTTTATCATTGATGACCATAGGACTAGGCAAACCCTTTTCCATCAAAATCTGAAATTTAGCCATGAACCTATCAATGGTTACCTGCATATTGTGGCACTTTTCTTCCAAATTAAGCATAAGGTTCCTTTTAGAAAGGACCTTCCTTATTTCTAGAATGGTGGCAGTTATGTGTTCAATGTTCCACTCATGTAGCTCATATCTGTTTTTGCTATTGAGGAAATGGATGAGTCTATTTGCATCCTCAAGCTTATTTCCCAATTCCTCCTTCATTTTTTGGATAGCTTCAGTAGCTATCTTTACTAGCTCTGTTTGCTCAAAAATAACTTGGATTGATGGCCAAATATCATTTACAGAATCAATGATATTAGCCCACAACATTTCCTTGATTTTTCCAAGTGGCTTCACAAGTGTCAAATCCATTTCCAGGATTTTGATCCACTCACGCATTCTGTGGGCCCTTTGTGTTTCCTCTTTTTGCTTGAGTTGAGCAAGCTTGCAGTTAGTTTCCAAACTTGCCACCTTTTCCTTCAATCTTTTCATCTCTGTAGCTTGGATAGACATATCTTCCATGGCTTTCACAAGTTCTGATGCTTTGTCCCCTGGTGCTCCTGCTGTTGTAGTAGATTCCACTGTTACTGGAAATGTTGTGGCAGGTGGAGCTGTGGGTGCGAGTGATGCTGCCAGTGTAGAAGGAACTATTGTCGACACGGTGGGGATGACAATTCTGGAAGTTGTGGCCAAGTCACTTTGTTTCGATTGAATTAAAGTGTCCAACTCCTTTTCTGTCTCCTTGATTTCACTGTTCAGCTTCAGGACCAAGTCCATGATCTCTTCATGTCCTTGTTGGGTTTCTAGGACCTCTAATATTTATGGATGATGCAACTGGGGTATCTTTAGCTGCTTCTTGAGTGCAACGATATCATCATTTTTCTTCTTAATTATCGGCTCTGTGGATTTTATATCCTTGGGATCGTGTCCCAATTCAATTACTAGGTCCTCTAAGGACTTGCTTCTTGTGTTGTTGGCCTGGGAGGAGGTCTTTTCCAATTGGAATTGTGCATATATGTTGTTTAAGGAATTCTATAGTTGGTGGGCAGCTATGGCCTTTCCAGTCAAGATGGAGTATATCATCTCCCCTATTTGCTTGTGTAGCTCAATTTGGTCTATGGGATCGAACAATCAATATTCTTCGTTTCGCCACTGCAGGGGGAGATCTTCGAACCTGAGGTACTGATAATTGGCACAAGTTGGTCATAGGAATTCTTGCAGAATCACTATGGGAGGGGCCTAACAGACCAAAGAGGGTCAGTCAAGCCCATCGCTCACCCCTGCAAGAAAATCGGCGAGCCTATGAATCCTGTCAGGTTAGGCCGAAGATTGGACATCGAGCCGAGCTGTAGCAGGCCTATCCGGAGACTTCGGGGCAATGCCTCGAGAAACTGAATCCATGGCTGGAGACAGTTCATGGATGTCCCGAAGTGCGGGAGGTCATCCGATGACCGGATGCGTGCCGTAAAAGGATGTCTAATCGTACCATCGAAGGTTGCGTGTAGTGACGTTAGCGCCCCCCCATTGAGAAAGGGGCCCACAAGCAAGTTTGATCGCCTCCCCTTCAGACATCCCTTGCCAACACTTCAAAATCTACTTTCCTGAAATCTGAGGCAATTTTTGGCTGTTGAGTTGTAGGTTTGATAAAAGTCATTTGCATTTTCCCCTCTTTGATACCAAAGGCTGACATTAGCCTTGTTTGATTGGTAGGGGTCATATTCAGGTACTGGGCATAAGTTTGGACCTTAAGCTTCTCATTCCTTGCTTTTATTTCCCTGTACCTCTCCTTGATGTCTTGGTCTTTTTCAGCAGGCATTCTAAAGGAAGATACCTCAAGACTGAGGTGCCTTTCCAACCCTTGAGTTTGTGATGTGGAGGGTGTGTCTTCCGATGGGGTGATGGTCCTGCTCCTATTTCCTTCCGTGATGTTGACTTTTGTTGTTTCCTCTGTGTATTCCTATTCAGAGACAGGATTCCCTCTCTGTCTTTTTGCTTGACTTGTATCTGCATAAGTTTGTGAAGTGGCCCTTGCAGATGTGGTGGCCTCCTCCCTACTTCTTTTTAGGCTCTTCTCCTCATTTAGAGGAGTATTCACAACTGAGGGGGTACTCGTGGTTGTCTCTGGTCTGCTTGATTTCTATGGCCTGTCTGACTGTTCTGGCACTTGCAGGAAAGAACCCTCATCAATTTGTTTTCAAGATCGATTAGAGCATTCTTTATATCTATTCTGGTGCTCTCCTGATCAACTAGGGTTCCTTCCACCTATTCTAATTGGTTAGCATAAGCTTCAATCTCAGGTATGGGATGGTGAATAAAAGGTCCCAGCTTGACCTTTTGCCTATTCTTGGTGATGAATTCCAAAGGGTCATATCTCCAAACAAAACTTCTCCGGAACTTCATCTTTTGTAGTATCAAATCTGCCTCTGTCCCAGCCTCCCTAAAGTTACATATGAAGGGGCCTAGTTGGTCTTTTACTTTGAAATTGGCCATCTTCTTGGAATTTACAAACTTTATCTCATATACATTGATAATTTGCCTATAGTATTCTAATGCAAACAACCTCATAGGGAGGTATCTTGGCAATTTGTATGGTGCAAGCATGCAACCATATATCCTGATTTCTGTGTGGTTCTGGTAAAGGTACCAGTCACCCACTTTGGTCTGCTTTGACAGTTGAAGGACTCTCTTTATTTTTGGACTAATTCTTGGAGGAGGGTTTCTAGTCAACATTGTCATAACTGGATGTACAAATAAGTCAATAAAGTCTAAATAAGAGTATGGAGACTGATACTCGTGGATTAATGGGGTCCAAAAAATGACTAACCTTGGTTGACCCTTGGTGTCCAGTTTTTGGAGGGAGAATGGGAACTTATCAGACTAATAATATAAGAAAATATGGTATAACACTCAAGAGTATTTGAAGACCCTTTCATTCCCCATTCTTGTGAACTGCTCATGCATCCTTTCAGTTATGAATGTGGTGAAGTCATAAATGGTTGCAGGAGGTTGTCCTAGGTTATAGATGGACATGAAAGCCAAGATAATTTCATCAATATACTCACTTGTGGAGTAACCCAAAACACAAGATATCATGGCTACAATATTTCGGTCCCAAGAGGAAAATATAGTTGCTACATATGGAGGGGGGTTGTTAGGGATGTGATTTTCTTCTACGATGAAGGTTTGGAACAGTTGGGCCAATTTGGCAGAGCTGATTTTGGGATATAAGTCCAATAGGTCTCTAATTGAGAGTGGATTTAGGTTTGGTCCTGGTTGGAGTTGCAACATTTCATTGATGGATTCGGCGGTAATGGTTAAAAGGACCTTCTGGTCATGAGACATGATGGTTCTGTGACTGGGGATGTAGAAAACATAGGACATATGCACAATTTTACGAAAAATGTGGACTTGGGGGAACGAGTACTTGGGCAAATTTGATTCCCAAAGGCCAATTTAATTGGCATGGTTGAGGAACTTGTCCCTACTTTGGCAATTAACTTTGAGCAGGAGCTCTATGATAGTGGTATATTTTATCTGAAAGTCTCTGTAAGCTAGGGGAAGGTGGTCTAGGTCTAAATAAGGTGTAGTGATGGGCCTCACATCCATTGCAATTGTGGCAGCCATACTGAGTTCTTTTGGATTCAAGTGTGGGGAGGGATTCAAGGTTTTTAGGGAAATGGTGTTTTGTAGTGATTTATGGCTCAAGATCTTGAGTATTTCTTATTATTTTTAACTTAGCTAAAAACACTCAGCAACTGGTTACTTTGAAATTGACAGGGTATTTGGTGAATTTTGGATTAAATACCTGGAACTGGGGTGAATTGGCTCTGAGCAGGGTGGCTGGCGACTGCAAGTGGTTGAATGGGCTTCATATAGGCTACAAGGCTGATGGGGTTGTCTACGGTGTCTTTGGAGTGAAATAGTGTGTGGATTGATAGCTTCAACATTTGCAGGTGTCATGCATGTGTATAGAGGCTTGCAGATGAAATTCCAACGAAAACAAACAATTTTGGGGCTTTTGGCTTTATACGCAAAAGTTATTTTTTTGGCGGGTACGAGGTGAATAGTGGTTAATTTTTCGCATAGCGGGATGATGATAAACAGTTTATTTTGCACTAGTTTTGGGTGCTCGGTGGTATTTGGGAGGGACCACCCAATTCCACTCATCAAATGACACGTAGCATTGGGGGTCAGGGGGAAACCACTTTATCGGGTGGGTAAAGGATGGATGTTGAGTTGGCCCGATATGGATAAGGATCGTCGAATGAGGAGGGGGGACAATCACACGGTGATCGGGTGGAGAAGTTGTGTGGAGGCTAGTGGGGGGCCCAACGAGCACTTAATTATGGTGGTATCAGGGTTAATAATGGCTTAAAGTGAGATTAGGTCATTGGGGTAATTAACAAAGGAAAAAGGGGGCTTAATTAACTTGATCGTAGATCGACCAGTTAAAGGTTTTGGTTGGGTTTTAGGTGAAAAGCTTAGTTTGTAATTAAACTGGGGTGTAGGGTTAATTTATACATAGGAGTTAAATATATACGAGAAATTGGGTTTTTATCGAGATTTACTATAATAATGTTAGTCATTAATATGAAAAATGGGCGAAAAAGGAAAAAACACTAAGCAAAATGCTTTTCTGTGAATTACATGTTTTTCACATATTTACATTAATACTTAGAGTAAAGAATTTTTGTGGGTTTTTGGTATGAAAAGTGTTTTATATGGGGGGAGAATTACTTTTTCTTAGGCAAAAAGTGTTTTAACTTTAGGAAAAGGAGTATTATTAGGAAAATGAAGGAACTGAAGGGGGGGTGAACTTTTATGAGGGGAGTTTAGTACATGATATCCATAAGTCTTTGAGCCGAGGGTCTAGTCCCTCCAAAAGTCAGAGAAATGCTCTAAGCCTCTTTGACTTAAAAGTTTTTAAGTAATTTGAACTTTATTATGTGAAATTAGTTAAGTAAAGAGGTGAAATGAATGGGAGAGGTTAATTAATTGAATTTGAAATCCATTTTCATGCTTGATTGTCCATTCATATTTGGAACATATGATAAGAAATGATAAATATGATTTTTGTCTAATCAATCACCATACTTCTACAACCATTCTTCTACTTACCCATATACTTATTCTACCTTTTTTTCTTCACTTTATTAGGGTGCATTTGAGCTAGTAAACCCTTATCAATATTTTATTTTCTTTACATAGCAAACTATCTAGATCAAACCTTATTTCATCCAAGGGCTCAGTTTAAACAGTTGAGCTCCTTTTATTTACTCTACCTATGTAATTATCTACCAAGATTACACTATTTGGTCAGATTTTATCCTTTATCTATAAACATGAAGTTGAACACATGAAATAGCCAACTTTAAAACATTTTGACTATTCATAGATTGTGGCATAAGTAACAAGCTGCACACAATAAAAAAATGGTAAATAGTAGTGGCATTTTGACTTGCACACTTTCATGGTATTTTTGTTTTCTTGGGGTTCATATTTTCATTTTTTGTGACCTATTTTCGTTCCTTTTTTCCTTTTATTATTCTTTTAGGACATACCCTCTTTACATTTTTTAATTTTTTAATATGGAAAACATTTGCAGAAAGCAAAGGTATGTACAATATTACAAGGCTTAACCTTAGTCAATCAAAATTATGACTCCTATTGGTATAGGAACCTAACATGCCCAATATATGAAGAAAATTTCCAAGACAACATTAACACTACCACACAAAAACCAATGTTGGATATGGAATGAAATGCTGCTACATAAGGACTTGTCATGGGAAAGAGAGAAATAATCAAGGTGGAATCATTCATGAAAGGACAATGGTGTGGTGCATTTGGAAAAGTTGCATGAATCTTTTTTTTCTACTCTACCATGTTTGCATGAGGACATCCAAAAGGGTAGGAATTGGGGAGATGTTTGGCCACCAAATTGTCCCATTTTTCATCATTATAAACACCCATATTCATCACTTTACTGCACTTGTTTGCTTGTCTATTACCCATCTTGTTTTGTTTCTTTGTGAATGTTCCACATTAAGATTACAAATATTAAAGTAGTTAATTATCATTATTTTCCTTTATTTTTGACTAATTAAGAAGGATTATTGTTGGTTTTCCTAATGATGGTTTTCCTTGTGTCATTGCAGTGGTTCCTATGTAGTAATAGTAACATCCCCCATGGATGTCATATTTGCATAGCTCCAAAAGGAATTTTGGAACATGGATTTTATTCCTAGGAATGTTGACATGGATTTGTGTTACCTAACTCATACCCAGATCAAATCTATTAGGCTCCAACACATGATATACAACTCAGATAGTTCATGCAAACTTAATCAACTGATTATTTTCATATATGATTTTCGGGCGAATGAATAATAATCTAGCAAATTTGCGACATGAGTTTTTCTTAGAACCCCATTAGGTAACCCATAAATTGTTTCTCTAGAATTTTTGTGGATTGGAAGCTACATGTGGTTCTTTCAAGAACATATTTCTTGTTGCAATCATTAACAAATTACATCCAGAATAGAGAAATTAGTTGGCAATCACAAGAGCTCCATCCTATTCTCAAATGATTCTATGACAAATAAATCTATTGTAATCAAACCTTGAGTTTTTTTCCAACCAAGATCTTCCAAAAACAAATAGAATCAATATTTTGTAAGCTGTTCATAACTGTGACAACCTAGATTTGGGGGAATTGTTCCAATTTCCCCCCTTCTCTTTTCTTATATAAGTGCATGGAAAGAGAGAAAGTGGGAGACTAGGGAGAGAGAGTGGTAAGATTGAAAATAAATAATTTAGCTTAGGAAGGGTACGCACCATCATCCATGTAACAACACATTTTATAACTTCATTTCTAAAGAGAATGTAATCCCTCCAAGTTGTGGCTTATCTCTGGATTGTTGATTTGTGAGCTGTGAATCACCAACCCTCTACTGAGGAGGAAGGGCCCTCCTCTTTAGCAAAGGTTGTTATGCCAATAGAAGTATATATTTGTTACACATTAATTTATTTGCAAGTTATTTTAATTATTTTATCATTAAATCACTGTTACATATTCTTGCTAATATGATGTTTTTATTGTTGGTTATTTAGCTTGTAGAATATTTCATACATAGGACTCCCAGATCGATCCTTAGTAATTGTGTGCTAATGTTGAATTTCTAATAAAGATTTATAATTTGTTGTTAAAACAGAATGTTAGTTGGTCTGTTACACGATTGATGAATGAGTTGATTTTAGTTGGCTTGATGGTTGGGTGGTTGTGATTGAATGGTTTTATGAGGATTGATTTTAAGGAGTGGTATTCCATTTATCCAAGTGTGATTTCATTTCCAGCATTGTGTGCAGTGAGTTATTTCTATACAAATGAGGGTTTGATAGTGAGATTGATTTTCATTCTTGCAAGTGTGAAGAGCGACAACTTTGTTCTTGTGGGAGAATGATTAGCATTAGGAATTAGCTAGTGCCAATTAATTATTGTTTCCTACATACATTTTGCATGATAACCTTGAAATTAAAATACCTACCTAGATTGATAATTTATGTTTGAGAAAATTGATTTGTTTTATTAAGACTGTTCATTTTCCCAACGACATGCATATAAGCATCATAACCAAAAACTTTGAGACGTTCAAGAAAGATTTATGACTACTCCATGTCTCATCATGGGTAGTATTTTCAATAAACGTTGATGTAGATGATTAGTTTATCATGTGGCATGTAATACTTACTATTATTCTTACACCACCAAGGAAAATTTTAAGGAAATAAATTTATCTTAAAGTTTTGAAACCTGGCGAATGTTACTAGTCTCTAATATGTAAACTATAAAATATTCGATGGTATCTTTGTAAAAATATTTAAATTTATAATGATTTTATATATAGTCTTTATATCATTGGAGATCTTTAAGGTAAAATAATTTTACACTATAGAACTTGGGTGATTCATATTTATAAAAAAAAATATGAAATTGACGATTTTTTTTTTCTTTTGTAATGATGGAAAATTAGCCAACTTGCAAATATTAGCCCCTAAAATTTTCCATGTACACCACTAATCATATTCCTTTCCTTTTCCATTAGTGTTTTTTCATCCTTTATATAAATTCATTCTATTGAGGTGTGTATGAAGTTTTATTTTTTCATGCCATCATATAATATTTATAAAACTACTCAAAATCTTTCCACAAAACTCTCCTCCTTATCCAGATCTCTTCAACTACCAGAATTAACCAAGATCTTTTACTTCTGTGATGTTAGTAGAATTGCATATGAAAGAGTATGAAACAACCACATGTGCATGCTTTAAGGAAGATGAAACATAAAAACAACCATCAAATCACTAGACACAAACACATTGATAATAGAGTTCACCGAGTGTGGGTTACATCTTTGTGCCCTGGTGTCAAGAGTGGGGAGGTCGCTTCATTAATGTTTCAAAATTATGATGAGTAAATAGCACATTATTTTTCATTACAATTATAAATACCCTCAACCAAAGTGGCATATCTCTCCATGAGACATTCTCAGGAACTCTCACTTATATGGGAAAATTCCCTCAACAAGAGTGGCATGTCTCTCCACGAGAAATTCTCCTTATAGGAACTCTGAATCAAATGGCATTCCTTCAACATGATAAGCTAATAAAATCTCACATGATGTGGCATACAAATATCCCTCAACATAATGGTAATTAGGGATCTCAGCAACAAAAACATCATATCATCAAATCAGAAGAAAAGCGTGGCATAACGACATCATTTACCTCCACTTCCAATGATGGTTGAAAAATACAAAGCTTAGTTGTTGAAATGCACTGCATCGCTGAATTCTTGGTGATGAATGGTGTAAAATAAAATATAAAACTATCCAGTTCTAACACTGTTAAATTTTGGACCCTTAGGAATCATGAAGATTCCCCCAAATATTCCTTCCTAAAGAAGGTCGAAAAATATGTTTCTCAGATGAATATTATAAGCACACCACTGTGCTCCCTATGAAATTCTATGAAAAATTACTATAAAGTTGGCATCATTTTGTCTTAGTCAAAATCTGGCTCCAAGGGAATATCTTAGATTCCACATATTCTCCAAAAATTCTTTATTGTTGGACACCTGCATTTCTGCTACTCATATGGAGATTTTGACTTCAATGTTGGAATACTGGTAAGAAAACCTATAAAAATGACTATAAGCTTGTCACATTCTGACACTCTCATCTCTGGCCCTCAAGGGAATCTTTTCATAAACTTAAGATTCTCCACATTCAGGGTTCCACACCCTCTTCCCACTCATGGTTACACTCTGGTCTGGCTCGGCACTTCTCTAGGTCAAATGTGTTTGAGGGTTCATATATCATTGTGTTGGTGGATATTTCAAAGCTACATTGTTGGCATGCATGTGGCAAGCTATATTGGGCGCGGGGTGGTTGGGGTTCCAACCCCACCGAACCCCTGAATCGGTATGGAGCATTTAATTCTTTCTTTAATAAAACAGTTGCCGTATATACATTTTACAACTAGAGGTCAACTTTGTTGTAACAATGGCTTGGCAGTTAGCAAGTTTGGTGGAGTGGTAGTGTAACGGTTGGCATATATGATAACGTTTTATATATATGTGTTATGGCGACGATTCCATTGGCCAATGAAACTTAAGAATATATTATTGCATACGGTTGGTGCCAATTGACTTATGGAATGCAGTTAATGTGTTGTGGTTCTAGTGGTGGTGGGGTTTGACCACCTTCCATATATATATATATATATATATATATATATATATATATATATATATATGTATATGTATATGTATATGTATATGGTATGCGGTTTTGGGGGTTGGCGTGGGTGACGGCTCACCAACCCAACATTATTTTATTTTCTTTATTTTATTACAACAAATACCTCAATTTTTGTTGACCGATTTTTAAGGGTCACTGGCGAAATTAAGTAGGCAATGAATTTTCCCATTTTGGTGGCTGGATTCTGTGTATTAGGTCGCTTCCAAATTGTTGCCTCATTAAGACTGCCACTTGGCCAATTTTGACCCAAACTTTGACTGTGAATATCTTGAGCATATGAACTCGGATTTGAATTTCGTTTACACAATTGGAATTGGGGTGACAAGAACTATGATCTAGTCTTAATTTTGCTTCAATATGACAACTTTGATTTTTTTAGCTATTCTAAAGCCACTTCTGAATCTGACTGTGTCTGGAGCCACCTAGATCACCTCCATTATGTATCTTCAACACTTTTTCTTTCTTCATTATTTGGCTTTCTACAATATCTTTAAACTCTTCAAATTCACTAAAAACCTCAAATTTGTCTACAAGAAATATAACCATGTTTTCATGGAAAATTCATCCATAAATAAGACATAGTACATATATATTAATAGTGATGGAATAATTACAAGTCCAAAAAAAACATTATGTATTGGCTCCAAGATCATTTTTCTCTTGTAGCATCAAATGAGAATCTCCCCTAATTTTATTTACCATGTACATAGTTTTTATAGAAATAAAAATCTAAAGAACAATCAAAGATACCTTTGACCATAACTTTACTATGTAAAAAATAAAGGCCATTATCTCTAATAGTTGCCATTATTTTATTCAAAGTCATTGTCTTCTTTAGAATTTTGTTTATTTCATTCTCAATAATAACAATATTATTACAATCCTCAGTTATAGTGCTTCCCAACAGCTTGTATACAGTTCCAATTCAAACTCCCCTTATATTTTACACACCCACACCACTCATCTTACCTTAGACAAAATTGGAATATGCAAAAACATAGAAAGGATTTTTACCCTTCCATCTTCAAGAAAATACTTGACACGTCCACATCTTGTGGTTTTAGTTACGAGGAAAACATTTCCCACATTATACTTTTCATATTCACAAAACCACTCCTTAGGAGGATTTGGAGTGTGTGTGTGTGTGTGTGTGGATTTAATATTTATACATATGAATTCATAAGAATGTATTTTCATAATAATCCAACCATCTAATATTTTACAATAGTTATAAATATTATATATTAATGACTATAGGTATTCTAGATATTAATTATAAATTTTAATGTATGTAAGTCACAAGTATTCCCTCTTGAAAGGTTTTGTCCTTGAAACTTGGGTAAAATCAGTGTTGTGATATGACCACCCCACCCCACATTTATGTGCTTTTACAAGCTCTCCAGGGTAAACATGAGCTAAGTATTATGATGACATTACCCAATCTCTAAGTCTCAGTTATGGAAGTGGAGCCTACTGACTAGAACACATACAACCACCCCTTAGGGACACTAGATCACTTAGGAGTCTAACAACCACCCTTGTGTTAAATTTTGCATATTTAAAATTTAATTTCTAAGATCATAAACCATACAAGATATTCAATGAAAAACAAGACATGGGATTTGGTCCAAGATCATGGAAAAACCCCACTATGGGGGAAAACCCTTTTTAAAATGCTATTTTATTAGATCATCTTCAAATGTTTAGTAGAGATACATAATTAGAGTACAAAACCCCTTTTACAAATAACAATAGTAACAACCCTCTTTAATATGACAACTTCAAAATACCACCACAAGCCTCCAAAGGCTTCCAAAACAAGAGCATTAGACACAAGTGTGTGAACAAAGTGCACAAGCATGACAACTAAATACTGAGAGAAATATTCTCCAAATGCAAGATGAGAATGCTACTAAAGCAAGGGAAATATACTAACAATAAAACTCTGGTGCGAAATAAATATCAAGAATTGAATATCTATGGATCGAGATCAATACAAGAGATAAACACTTTTGGTGTGAGAGAAATACCAAATGCAATAATACTTCTCTGGAGCGAGAGAATTAACAAAAGAAAATAGCAAGAGAAGAAACCACTGGTGGGAGAGTTGACTGAGAGTTCTGAGATTTGTAAATAGATCTTTCAAATGATAGATCAACCAGAGAATAGATCTACCAAACAATATATCTTCTAGATAATAGATCTGCCAAACAATAGATCTACCAAAAAATAAATATGCCAAATAATAGATATGCTAGATAATAGATCTTCCAAACAGTAAATCTGCCAAATAATAAATCTTCCAATGACGATAAGAGATCTATAAATCTGCAATAGATCTGCTACTGATAATAAGAGATCTTCCAATGATGATAAGATATCTACAAATATACAATATATTTGCTACTGATAATAAGAGATATGTTATTGATAATAAGAGATATGCTACTAATAATAAGCTAGTTGTAGCAACACTTGCTATCTCATGCATTCATCAATAATTCAATAACTTATCAGATCATGAATAAGATCCATGATAAGAGCACATCATATAACCATGCATATAATCAACATATAACCAAAATAGAATCCATGACAATTCAACCATAAAATCAACATAATAACCAGTACATGTGTTCATCAATTACAATAAGAAAGTAGCTCATATTAACATATGCAAATGCCAACCAAGTCAGGGACTTCCATGTACCACCTGACCATAAATTGGGGTAAACCAAATCTCTCTTTCAGCCAATCACCCTCATTCCATATTTTGAGCATGAATGTTGGATCATATGTGTTAAACCAAAATAGAACCAACCAAGGCTTCCTTTTCTCCTATTTTCCTTAATTTCGTTAACTAAATGTCATTTATTGCCTCTTTGCCTTTGCCAATTTCCATAGCCAATAATAAACCACAAGTGATTCCCATTATGATGTTTTTCCCTCCATTCAGCTTGAAATACCTGTTTCATGACCTCGATTGATTTTTTCCTTTTTACATGGAAATATAACCTGAAGCTATTACAAACCCCTTCCCCTTGGGGGAACACTGTCCTTGGTGTTCTATGACACTTATGAATAGCAAAAAATATTGCTTATGGAGCTTTATAAACACAACTTGATGCAATATTTACCTTGACAAACTGCTAAAAACATGACAAAATACTACTTATGGAGCTTTATAAACCTAGCTCAATGCAGTATTTACAATGACAACATATATATACTTATACACATTTTCTTCAATGTCCAAATAAACATATTGTTTATGGAGCTTTATAAACACATCTCGATACAATATTTACCATGATATACATATATACATATGCAGACTTTCTCTAACCAGAAAATAAAAGGATATGATTCCTACATCAGTGACAAGGGAATCCAAAGGCTGACACCTCCACTGTCAAAGTAGTACCAGGATTTAACTCCTTCCCAGGAAGTTCATAATCCATTGTCAAAATCAAAGGCTACCCACAATGTACAATGCTACAATCCTTGTGCTACCTATTCTCTTAGCGAATGGTTATTGGCTCATTGTTCCAGGGCACACTCCCAATGTGTTTCTTATTCCACTTGGAAATTATAATGACCAAAACAAATTTATTCCCTGACCTTTCCTTCTCTACTTCCCAATCTCTTAGGAAATCTATTCACCCCCTTCTGTGCAATCACTCACCTTCCAAGTTACCCCGCATCCCCTTCTTTTCTACTCAATCCCTTGAGAGATCCATCCCTTGGCAAGCTTTCCTCACATCAGAAGGTCAAAAAACCAAGGGATATTCCTTCCTCAAAACCATCATACCAGTCATAGCATGCTTATGGAAATCAATGGACACTATTGGGTACCAGTGTCCCACAATGGCCTTGCTCCTAAAGTACTTTATCAACATATTGTTCCATGTTCCAATTCCTCTTGTTGTTGCTACTAATTCTCTTGTAGCTATTTCCAACCAGGCATTTCCCATGCTTTCTTTTACCAAGCACATAATGTTATGAAACCAGCTCACAAAAATATAGAAAAGATAGATCAACGCCTTAGAATTCAGCCTCTTCGAGGGGGCAACCTCCTTTACATTGAACAAATGAATGTTTCTGTGATGATTCAAATGAAAAAACCTCCTTTCTATATATAGGAGTCTAAGGAGTCACAATATAACCCATCCGACCTAACAATAATAATATAAAGGCACAAAAATAACAATAGAGGGATTCTATGGGGCAAAATAATAAGAATATGGGGACAATAGGGGCACAACAATATTAACAAGGGATACAACTACAATAGTAATGGGGTATTAACTAATGTCATAGGGACCTAACATGCCCCTCTCCTTCAAAAAAAGTGTTGTCCTCAACGCTTGAGTAGTTTTGGATGCTTCTACATAAACTTCTCATCTTCCCATGTGGAATCTTTAGCAGATAAGTTCTTCCACTTGATGAGATACTCTGAAATTGATCGATTTCATAGCTGTTGACTTCTTGATTTTGTGACTGCTTCCGGTTCCAATATAATTTTTCCTTCCTCGTCAAGTTCTGGCAATATTGTTTGAATTGGGAGCTTGTCGCCTATAACCTTCTTTAAACATGAAACATGGAAAACTAGGTGCACTCGAGAAGGTACAAGAAGCTCTAATTTGTATGCCATAGTACTAATCTTCTGCAACACCTTGTATGGACCATCATACTTTGGCGATAATTTATTATCCTTCTTAGCTTGCTTGAGGGACATTTTTTTATATGGTTGTAGCCATAGGAATACCCAATCACCTACATCAAAATTTCTTTCGCTGCGATGTTGATCTACCTGTTGTTTCATTCTATTCTATGCCAACACGAGGTTATCCTTTAAGAGTTGGAGGACTTGTCGTTGATGCTCGATGTGATGTTCCACTGCTTGAACCTTAAAATTTTCTCTTAAATATGATGTGATGGATGGTCGCTAATATCCATAAAGTGCCATAAATGGGGTCATTTTTGTTGCTGTATGGAAGGAAGTGTTATACCACCATTTAGCCAGAGGCAACCATTTGACCCATTGTGTTTGTTTATCAGATACAAAGCAACGAAGATATCCTTCCAAACATTTGTTTACTATCTAAGTTTTCCCATCAGATTGAGGATGATAAGATGAGCTATGAGCTAACTGAGTACCGAGACAAGAAAATAATTCTGTCCAAAAATTTCCTGTGAAAATGGGATCCCTGTCACTTACAATAATCTTTGGGTTTCCATGTGGCTTTTGAATTGTTTCCATAAATACAGTAGAAACTGTACTGGCTTTAAATGGATGTGACAATGCACAAAAGTGTGCATACTTGGTAAGTCTGTCATCTACCACCATGATGACACTCTTTCCCTTAGACTTGGGTAAACCAGTGATAAAATCCATTGAAACCTCCCCCCAACGTTGGTTTGGAATGGATAAAGGTTGTAATAGACCTGGGGTCTTAATTGTTTCAACTTTATTTTGTTGGCAAACCAAACATTCCACCACAAACTTTTGAATATCCGATTGAACGCCATCCCAAAAAAATTCCTTCTTAACCCTGTGGTAAGTTTTTAAAAATCCTGAGTGCCCTCCTAAGGGAGAAGTGTGAAATTCCATAAGAATCTTTTGCTTGAGTTGGGAATTCTTACAGAGGTATAAGCGATCTTTGTACCATAACGAATCATTTTGCCAGCTAAATGTATTAGATGTACTGGAATCTTGTTGTAACTTTCGAATAAGTGTCCACACTTCTTCATCATTCTTCCATTCCTCCCTTGCTTCATTTATCCAATCTAGTTGGATAATAGAAATGGTGCACAACAATGCTTCCACATCCTCATCGTTTCTTGAGAGTGCATCTGCCACCACATTTTCCTTCCCTTTTTTATAGATGATTTCAAAGTCACAAACCAACATCTTTGTGACCCACTTTTGTTGCTTTTAGAGGATAATATTTGTTCTAAAAGGTATTTAAGGCTATCATGATCCGTTTTTACCTTGAAGTGTCTTCCCATTAGGTAGGGTCGCCATTTCTTAAGTGCATGTAGTATTGCCAACATTTCCTTCTCATAAATAGCTTTGTGTAAAAAATTTCCCTTTATTAGACGACTTTCAAAAGCAATGGGTCTTTCATCTTGCATTAAAATAGCACCAATTCCATTTCCTGAAGCATCACATTCCACAATAAAGGTTTTTGTGAAGTCTAGTGTAGCTAAGACCGGTGCTTGGCACATTGCCTCTTTAAGATGTTCAAAGCCCTTTGTTGCTTCTGGAGTCCATGAAAATGCATCTTTCTTCAACAATGTTGTTAGAGGTGCTACTATTCTCCCATAATTCTTAACAAACTTGCGATAATACCCTGTCAACCCGAGAAATCCTCACAGATGCTTTATGGATGTGGGGATTTGACATTCCTTAATGGCTTTAATTTTGCTAGGGTCTACCTTAAATCCTTCATGAGATACAATATGACCCAAATATTCCACCTCTTGTACTCCAAAGAAACATTTGGATCTTTTTGCATATAATTGTTTCTCCTCCAATAGTTGTAGCACCCTGTCAACATGTTCAACATGATACTTCCAAGACTTGCTGTAGATTAGTATATCATCAAAAAATACTAACACAAATTTTCTAAGGAAGGGTTTGAAAATGGAATTCATCAAACCTTGAAATGTAGAGGGTGCATTGGTAAGGCCAAAAGGCATGACCAAAAATTCATAATGACCCTCATGAGTTCTAAATGTTGTTTTCGAAATGTCTTCAATCTTCATTCTGATTTGATGATATCCTGAACGAAGATCCAACTTGGTGAAGTAAATTGATCCATGCAATTCATCCAGTAATTCATCAATGACAGGAATGGGAAACTTATCTTAAATGGTGAGCTTGTTGAGCTCCCTATAATCTGGACACATGTGCCATGATCCATCCTTCTTGTGCACCAATACTACTGGAGCAGAGAAAGAACTTTGACTAGGTTGAATTATACCAGCCTCTAGCATTTTTGCAACCATACGTTCAATTTCACTCTTTTGGGCATAGGGATATCTGTACGGCCTGATGTTTGGAGGAACACTTCCTGGAATCAGATGAATAGCATGATCATGATCACGAATAGGTGGGAGACCTTTGGGAGTCTCAAATACCTTGGAATGATTGTCCAAGACTTTTTGGAGATTTGGAGAAATAGATGATTTCGATGTGGAAACATCTAGCGAACATAATTGTGCAATTACACCTCTTTATTCCTTTTTCAGAAGCTTTGTCATACGGTTAGAGCTGATTATCTTTCCTGGTTTCCCTGCAATACCCCTTAATTCAACTTCCTTTCCTTCCGCATAAAATTTCATGAAAAGTTCTTGAAAATTAAAAGCTATTGTACCCAAGGATTGTAGCCATTGGACTCCTAGTACAACATCAGTGCCTCCCATTGGAATGGAAAGAATTGGGCTAGTCAATACATATTCTCCAATGGATAGCTTGATATTATGGCACTTTCCAAAGCAATTTATTGTTCCTCCATTTGCAACCATCACTTGACACTCTGGTGCTGGATATAGGAAGCAATTCAATTCTTTTGCTACCTTACAATGAATAAAATTGTGGGTACTTCCTGAATCAATCAACACTATTACCTTTTTCTTCTTGATTTGTCCTTCTATCTTGATGGATTGAGGAGTGGGAATTCCAGCCAATGCATTACAAGATATGGTCAGATTCATTTCTTCTTTATCTAGGCTTTGTTCCTGGAGTATATCCTCTTCTTTTGACCTTTCTTGCTCCTTTTCTTCTTCCTCTTCACAATCTATGTAGAATAATATCTTCTCAGCACACTTATGACCTTTAGTGTATTTGCTATCACAACTGTAACAAAGCCCTTTTGCTCTTTTTTCTTCCAATTGTTGTGGTGTCAACCTTATAGGTTGTGGAAGACTAGGGGCAACAACACTTCCATATTTATAGTTATGAGTGGTATGCTTCCTGGTTGCCATAATTTTTCTTTCCATTTTTCTTGCTAACTTGAATGCCTTATCTAATGAATTAGGTTCCCAAAGGCGAAAATCATGTTGGATGTTATCCTTTAAAGTCCCTATGAACACATCAATCCTATGCTCCTCTAGAATATTTTTTACCCTTATGTTCAATTTTTGGAACTCCTCAATGTGCTCCATTATTGAACCCTTTTGTTTGAGACTTATCAATTGGCTAAAAAAAGTGTTGCTTTTTGTATCCTCATAATGTGCTGTCAATTCTTCCGTAAAAATTTCCCAAGTGATAATTTGTTTACGAGAGCAAAGCCATTGATACCATACAAAATGATTTGGTTCAAATATAAAGTTTCAATACGTACCTTTTGTGTGTTTTGCACATTATTGAGATCAAAAAATTGCTCCATCTGTAATATCCATGTTGCGGGATCCTTGCCATCAAAATTCCTCATATCGATTTTTGGAATATGGTGGGTCTTTGATCCCACATTAGAGTCTATGAAATCATGATTAACATTTCTTTTTTTCGCATCATGAGTTTGCTTTACCACCCTTTCACCCGTAGTAAGTATTTCTTGTAGAAAATTTGTTAAATCTGTATTCAAATCTATCTTCAAATCGTCAATCTTAGCTTCCACACCATTCATCTTAGCTTCCACTCCCTTTATATTAGATTCCACGCCATCTATCTTAGCTTTTGTGACAGTGAAATTTGTTGCACTTGGTCTTGTAATTTTGATATATCATGTAGCATTTCTTCCTCTTCTTCATGAGTCATGCTAGAGCTTTTAGGTTGCTTACTAGGTGTTTGCATTTTCTTTCCTCGGGGCATCAGTTATCGATAATAATTTTCTACTATGCCCTTTGAATTCCTTCAAAATGATTTTTCAAACAAGGCTTAAGCAAAAATTTAAAAAAATTCTACACACCTTTTTTCACATTGTAGGAGCTCGATATTTCCTTTGATGTATCTTTGTAATTTCGGATCATCCAGTTCTAAAATTGCGACCTATAGTAGCCCTCTATGTCCTCTTTCCAATGCCACCAGTTTGATCCCAATTGGATTCTCCAAGGAGGAGTTATGCCAAATCTCCCACAGTGACATGATTATAGACTAGTTCAGTAGAGCGAACTTGTACGACGTGCCACATGTCCCTGTTTTGACCTTTGGCTCTAAAAAATATATACAAGAAACTACTGTATGTTTTCTTTCTGTACCTTCTAATGAAATTTCAATTTGATGCTCAGAGAGAAAGTTATGATGATTTTCCCTAGGTCACCTGTTTGGAATTCAGGAGTCTGCAAAAAGACCAACTTCCTCAGATCATATCTCCGCAAATATAGTGCGAAAATATCTAAAATTCAGACCCAAGTTTCAGTGTGATCTCATCTCAAATGGGTTTTTTTAGCTTCTGAAACGTCACGGAAAAAAGGTTATAGCGAAAATTCCACGATGACCTATTTGGAGCAGCGAAACCCTAGAATCCAAAGCTCTGATACCAAATGTTATGAAACCAGCTCACAAAAAGATAGAAAAGATAGATCAACGCCTTAGAATTCAACCTCTTTGAGGAGGCAACCTCCTTTACATTACACAAATGAATGATTCCTTGATGATTCAAATGACGAAACCTCCTTTCTATATATAGGAGTCTAAGGAGTCACAATATAACCCAGCCGACCTAACAATATTAATATAAAGGCACAAAAATAACAATAGAGGGATTCTATGGGGCACAGTAATAACAATATGGGGACAATAGGGGCACAACAATATTAATAAGGGATACAACTACAATAGTAATGGGGTAATAACTAGTGTTATAGGGATCTAACACATAATTTCCATTAGACACAAAATGAATTGTAATAAAACTCAAATCATACCTCATTGATAGCTCGTCAATAAGGGTGACACTTGCTATTATGCTTAATTCCTGTCACAACAAGTCAAATTAGCTCCTTGATGAAATCATCATATATAAACATATCACATCCGGTTAGCTCAAAGCTCAACCATAATAAATCAAAATCATAGACTATGTGCATAATTAAAAACTGAAATAAAATACTAATGCTTATCTTTCTACATTCTACCTTTGTTTTTTTTAATTCTTTCCATACACATACCAGATCAATTTCCAAACTGAGCAAGAACCTAGTGCCTTCTCTTCTCTTTGACCATGTTCACACACTAGATTAGTTTCCAACCCAGAAAACACCTATTATCTTCTCTTCTCTTCCATATATAGTGTCAGAAAAAAGGGCATCTAGATATTGTATCGCCTCTACCCTTAATATCAACAACTAAATATTGGTATCTTCCCAAGTTGTCCAGAGCTAAGAAGACTACCATCCCAGCCTACAACTTCTAGAGAACTCAAGCTTTCACAGAGCTCCATTAACACATATCCTCTAGGGAACCCAAGTTTTTACAGGTCCCTAACCCACAACCTCTAGGGAACCCAAGCTATTATAGGGCTCCAACCTAGAACCTTTAGGGAACCCAAGCTTTTATAAGGCTCCAAAGATCTTGTCTCAACCCACAATCTCTGTGGGTCTTGAGAACCAATTCCTTTCACGACACATACACATACACACAATGTACATCATGACACATACATGTGCACACAATATAACACAAAAATACACATGTCACGGTACAATGACTACACAACACAACATGTACACAAAAATAGTCCTACACATCCAGAGAACACACTGTCTCTACCAGATAGCCTTGCCTCTAGTGTCTTTCCCATGACTTACTGCATGCATCCATAACTGAAATCTGAGGTTTGTGGTTGTTTCCAATGTCCATTCTTATCCCATCTTGCCACAGATCACATTGCTTTCATTCTGATGATGTATTTTTCAGAATTTCATGTCCATAACATAAACATAGGCATAATTATAGGAACATGGTATCAAAAACATATCCATATGATACTAAGCTCATAGACATTTCAGGGCTACCTTGCCCCCAGTTAAGGTTCCATGTAAATAAAATTAACACCAAGGCCATGGGACATGTATTCTAAGCTGAATGGGGTGAAAACAATATTGGGTATCACTTGCGGTTTAATAATGGCTATGGAAATTGGAAAAGGTAAAGAGGAAATAAATGACATTTAATTATGAAAATGAAGGAAAATAGGGGAAAAGGAAGGTGAAGAGACGCAAATATGCATGCAAGGGTAATTAGAGGAAAAATGAAGGAAAATGAAGAAAAAAAGAGACATCAATGATTAAAAGTCATCAGAGAAACAATACATAGTTTTTGGTCAATTTTGGCTTGGATTAGTTTTAGAGAGAGAGAGAGAGAGAGAGAGAGAGAGAGAGAGAGAAAGAAATCAAAGGAAAGCAAAGGAATCACAAAGGAAGGAAAAGGAAAGTAATGGAGGACAAGGAGAAGATTTGATCAACATGTTCAATGGGAAGATTTTGTAGGTAACAAGTTACATGTGTGATTTCCTTGATAGGATTTAAATGAATGGTACATGCATTTGTTTAATTGGTTCATTTGTTGTCATTAGAATGGGATTTTCCTAGTTTGACAATGGTTTTAGCCTTACCTCACCATTTCATGGATAACCATGGTATGATGGGATTCATTCTTGGTTGATATTTGGGTTTCCAAAGGGTTTGGATCCAGTTGAAGTGGTCTCTAGAAAATCCCAAGGGTTGGGGTTGGAGATGGTTTTCTGTGGAAGCCCTCAACATGTGGGTGGAGACAAGAAAAATCCTCCAGGTATGGTGAAGGAATTTTGAGGAATCCTCTTGTTTTGTTTTTTTGATATCACGGTAGCTTGAGGGTGAAGGTGGTTTAACCTCTAGAGTCCCTATTTGGTTATGTCTTGGTTTATCCAATGAGATCCCACATTCATGCTTGGAATATTGCATGGGAGTGATTCAGTGAAAGATAAATTTGGTTCAAACTAATCTATGGTCAGGTGGTACGTGGAAGTCCCCGACTTGGTTGGATTTTGTATATGTTAATATGAGTTATTTACTCTATTGTGATAATGAGCACATCTATTGGTTATTATGTGATCTTATGGTTGAATTTTCATGATTTCTATTTTGGTTATATGCTAGTTATAGGCATGGATATATGATGTGCTCTTGCTATCGCTCTTGTTCATGATTTGATAAGTTATTGAATGGTTGATGAATACATGGGATAACAAGTGTTGTTGCAGCTACTTGAGAAGGCATTGGACCTTCTTAATGATTCTTTGATGAAGTTCATAAGTTTATGATCGTATATGCATTTAGGACCTGTAGCTTGTATGCTTATCATATGTTTGATGAAATCTCTACCATGTATTAGGAATATCTAGGTTAAGATCTTGCTCAAGTTTTGAATGGTTATCATCTTAGTTATGTTTCTAGAAAGTCATAAGAAGGTTTGGGTATTGGTTACGATGTTAGCCTGGAAAAGTGGCATAGATATCACCAATACATGCAAAAAACTATGAAATTTTGGTCATAATCGCATGCAAACATACTTATGGGTGTAGTTGGAGCCTCATAACTGCATGCACAGTGTGTCAAGAGTGTGGTTGGGAGGTGAAGCTGGTGAAAAATAAGTTCTAGCTCAGGATCTAATCATGAGAGGTTTTGTACTAAATTCTAGGTGATAGTGCTCCCGAGAGGTATCAGAAAGTTTTTAGCTTTTTATCCTCACTTCCATATCTGGAACTTGGAGTTTGACTCATATCATAGTGACACTCAACTCATGTTTACCTTGAAGAGCTTGTAGAAGTGGTAAATGTGGGAGGCAACGTTACACAATCATTCTTCCACAAGAATGATCCCTGATGACCTTGTTAGACAATGTCATTATATATATAATCATGATCACAACGCATTTGACAATGTTCATAAGGTCAAGGTTAAGAGAACTCCCTTTATCCATGCAAAGCATGCACAAAATTGAGAACAACAATTCCCAACACATCCAAGGCATTCGATACCTAAAATACATTTACTTTACATTCCATGTTACCTTTCTCATCATTGTCTTACCATTGTCCATTTAACCCAATGGAGACAACTAGCCCAACTCGTTGCCATATTCTTGTCTTCAACTACCCTTTTTTCATGTACTGGGCTTCATCTGGGTCTTATATTTCCTGTTAGGTTTCATTCGTCTCTCCCCAAGCTCCGTTAGCTTTCCTATTTCCCCAACAAACTCCCAAGACCCCCAAACTATAAAAGGAAAGAATAAAAAGACAATATAAAGAAAACATGGAAAACCAAACAACAATACAACACCACAAACAAAGTGGCATGATCATGCACCAGTCATGGTCAAAACCACAAATCAAGCACAAACAAGTCAAAAAACACCAAAAGTGAAAAACTTTCAATAGACACCATGAATCAATCCCCATGGTTCTCAGTGCTTCCAAGGGTTCATGAGTGAAATCTCACCCTGAGCCTTCCTCGAGATCTATGGCAGTCTCTTTTGACATGCAATTTCCTACATCATACTGCCATAAACACACAAATTTCAGTGCATAAATAAATATAACAATTTACTAGTTACCTTACCCTATTGTATCTAACATGTTTCCCTACAAATGAACACCTACACATATCATATCCCAAGGGATTCCAATTCCCTTAACAAATTTAACTATAATTGGAAACCAACTATCATGTCTGCATTTGATCAACCATCTTTCATGTAGCTTCCTCGGTCCCAGATTGCTTCCATGCACACTAACTTGTTCTATTTTTGGGTTTCTAAGCATGATATTATTCCACTACAGGATGCATTGAGGCTCTACCTATAACTCTCCCTCTGGTTCCACCTTCCATATCGATAACCAATGTCTAGTGACCTTCCTATCTGTTATCATTTACTACATAATTCATTGGACTTCTCTGACCTACATCCCCAATGGTTTGTTCCTCTTGTTCATTGTAGATCTGAGGCCTATCACGATCATGTTCTACCACTCTGATACAAAGGGAAATCCTTCCTGCGATTATCTCCACAAAAGGTTCAACACCGAAATGGTTCTCTACCATTTCTTTTATTCTACTTCTCTTCAGGATGAGACCCATGTACTTTCTCAGTTGCATTGAACTTCTTATAAGGATCCACATTTTCCTTTTCACCTGCATCATGAGATCTTCCTCGCTTCTTGAGCCATTTTCCTTTAGTATTCTCGCTACACGTACAAACATGCTTGAGCTCAGGCTTGTAATTTGACTGTAAATAACAATGCTTCCACTTTCTAATGGCTTCCTCCAATGACTGAGGCTCATTAAATTCAATCCAATCTTTGAATGATAATGGAAATCAATTAATGAATATTTGGATCTTTGCTTTCTCATCCTTTAGATAAGGCGCATATCTCAATAGCTCTAGAAATTTGGTTGTATATTCTTCATCTGTCATGGAATCCATCCTGAGGTCATAAAAATCATTGGATTTTCCATAATAATACCTCTGATAGAGGTACTTATTTCTAAAGGGTCTTTCAAATTCATCCCAAGTCATTGTTCTCTTCCCTTATGCCTCTGACATGCTTTACATCTTCCCACCATATATTTTCTTTTCCCTTGAAACTGAAGGTAGCTATCTTGGATTTCATATTCTTTGAGTAATCATGAAGTCTGAAATTTTTTCTCATTCCAGGTAACCATGCTTCTGCATCTTCTAATTTTGTCATCTCACCATCAAAAGTAGGAGGCTTGTCTTTCTTGAATTCCTCTAGAAAATACTCCTTCCCACTCCTCCTATGATAATGTTGATAATGATGGCGACGATGCCTCCTAAAAATATAGCTAGAATAAAATCCATGCATACTAGCCCTCTTTTCAAGTGTATCCAAGGATCTGCCACCTCTCATTGTATCATATTTGTCCTTCATGTACCCCTTCTAAGACCTACTTCCATTTTCACAATTTATCTCTTGTTCCTATCCATGACTGATCCCCATTTGTCCCTACTTCTGGAAATCTCAAAGACTGAAGAATCACTACATTAACCTCAACTTGCCTTTCCTGAGCTCTGGCAAGCCTTTCGTTTGCTTCAGTCAATTACTCATTATCTAACTTGCAACTCATAATTTATGCCTTCAGAAGTCTCAATGTGTATGCCAAACTAGGAGAATATCCCTCTCCCTACTGCTCAACTAATCTCTCCCATCCTACCAAAGTCTCAATAGGCTTATGTCGGGAGTCATATGAAATATACTCAACTATTCTACTCATCTCTTGGCCTTATATTTCCTACAATATGCCATTGTTAGCTTTGTAAAACAAAATAAAAAACATACCTCAAGGTATTTCAAGGGAGGTTCACATTTGCACAGGCCAATCCAAATTAGCATGGTAAATAATAATATCAATAACTTAACCACAATGAAAATAATCATCATGCATATGACCGCAATGCATATAATAATAAGTTAATTGTCATGCATGATTAAGTGATGCACGTGCATATGACTGCACTAATCGACTAGCATATATCATGCATGTAACCAAAACAACAATAAAATGGTAGGCATGCATATAACAACCTTTAACCATCAGGAATGTGTTAGCGCTCGAATTTGCCTCAGGCTGAGGAAGGCAGAATCCAAGGCAACATCAAACCACTTAGCCTCGTAGCTAGCCCTACGGGGCAGGAGAGGGATCTCTCCGGTATATCTCGGCAAAGATCTTCAAAGGGCGGAGATAACCAATAAAGAACACTGATTTTAGGCTAGTAAACTGATAAAAGGTTTGATTTGAGATTTTTAGGATTTTGGTGGAAAATCGGGGAAAGGCAATTTTGGGTGCGGGGATTGGACAAAGTTTTCGCAGGGGGCCCTTTGGGGCAAGATAAGAGACTGTATTGATGCCTTTGAAAGATTTGGATGGATGAGAATGACTGGTGAGGAGCTAAGGAGAGCAAGAAATCACCTTGAATTCCTCTTAAACAGATGAAAACATTGATATTAAGCAAACTTAAAAGCAGAGCATGGCAATCATGAATTCTACTTTAACACTTCATTTGCCTAATTTGCAGAAGGAAAAGTAAGAAGATGATTCACATAAAAAACTTACAAGTACAAAGAGAAACACACCATCAATACATGTAACCACAGGAATCCCAAAAAGGACTACAAAACCCTGGTCTTTCTTCCTTTGCCAAAATTGCAGAGATACAATGAGTAATACAATAGAAGCTTTCTCCCTCAAGAGTCCAACCATGAAAATGAGTAAGAAAATACATAATATAGGAAAGCTAACACCTTTCCTTGCCTCTAGGGGTCGAGCTCATCCTTCTAGGAGCTGTTTCAACCAATTCTAAACTGAGCACTAAAATCTAGGCAGTCAAAACAACTTGCCTCTATAAGCTAGGAAACCAATTCATTCATTAAATTTTTGACTTTTTATGAATGAATCTTCTAGAAGAGATAAATAAGTGCCATGACATCATAAAATTACATCAATTACATCAATGAGGGTAAAAAATCCCATCACAAGTCAAAACTGGTCAAAGTTGGGCGAATTCCTAAGCTGAAGATGAAAAATTTGGAAAATATCCTGATGCGTAGCGCCCCAATTCTGAACGCGTAGCGCGCCTTTCAGCCCACTTTTGGGAAACTTCCCGGCATCCAAATGAGGAAAAAGTAGTCTTTTTGGAAAGGTATGGATGTCTACTTTCCAACCCAAGTGGAATTTTGCAATTTGGTGGTCATTTGCCCCTCAAAAATTGAAATCTCCCAAGACGGCTTCCTGTGAGTCCAAAAAGTGGCAGAAAGTCATTTTTTGCATGTTTTTTGACCTTCTGAGGGCTCAAAACCTGATGAAATGTGTTGTCCATTGCTGAGAAAGTGTAATTTTTCATGAAAAATCCAAAAATGCTGAGTTTTTGAGAAATAGACTTGCCCATCTTCAGGGTAGCGCGCGGCGCGCTACGCGTTGAGGGCAAAAACTTGTGTGTGGCACAAAAAATTCACAATTGACAAAATTTTCTCCAAATTTCTTGAAATTTGGGCTGGGAGTCCCCAATCAAGTACCATGCTCAGTCAAAGAGGCTTTGGCCAAAATTTGGAGTGGATCGGGCCTTTTCTGTCGTTTTAATGCCTTGGCGAACCTCCTTGGATATGGCGATTGTATTTTTGACATTTCTCTAAAACCATGACACCTGTGAAAAAAGTGAAGGAGGTTTTCCTCCTTTGGCATGTTGTGGACAAAAAAATCTGTCAGTTTTCCAAAATTCATCTTTGATTGCTCTGAAACAGCTTTTGAGTGAAACTTATCCCGATGTGTGGAATAAGGGATTTTGTCGAAATGAAGCGAAATGAAGGGGATAAGAGGCTTCTAAATTCTTGGGGAAATTTTTGGAAGTAGGGAGGGATGTTAGGAAGTAGGGGAAAGTGCAATCATGGAGATCGAGTGAGGGGAAGGGGTCCAAAATGGAAAAACACAGGCCCAACCTAGAAAATTGCCAGGTTGTAGCAAGAAACTAGGGTTTGTGGAAAAATGAGGAATTTGGGGGATCTCAGTGATGGGAAGCATTTGATAAGGTACTTTAAGGATAGGGGAAGGTGTATGAACATCAGGATACAAGTTTTGCTGATGATTTGACCGTCTAAGAGAAATTGGCTTCAAAACCCTAGGAGAGGAAAATGACCTTACCTAGGCGCAATTGAAGCATGGACAAGGTGTAAAAAGACTCATTAGACACTGAGATGATAATGAAAACCCTATGAATGATGATAGACTCAGCTGAATAGTGACATAGATTGGCATTTGGGCAACTTTGAAAAGAGTGAGAGCAAACCCTAGACCTAATGCCTAGTGACCAAATTTTGCTTGAAGACTCACTGAAATGACAAAATTTGACCTTGACACTTCAAAATCACTTTGTAAGAGCATGTTTGATCACTGGAGGAAGGCTGGAAAGGCTGACACTAACAGAATGCATGCCAAATATATAACCTACATGACGATCTACTTTCACCCCAAAGTCCAGTGTCGCAACCTCAATCTAATACCACTTTGTAATAACCCACCCCACATTTAACCACTTTTGCAAGCTCTCTAGGGCAAACATGAGTTGAGTATTACTATGACATGATCTGACCTCCAAGTTCTAGTTATGGAAGGGGATCCTAATAACTGGAACATACTACCAACCCTCAAGGACACAAAATCACTCAGGAGTCTAACAACCACCCCTAGTGATCAATCCTTGAGCTATAACTTATTTTCACAATATTTACATCCCAACCACACCCTTAACATATTTTGCATGCAGTTAGAAGGCTCCAAATACATGCATGTGCCTTCCTCCATGCAGTTATGATTGAATTTTTTCAATTTTGTGCATGCAGTTGCGAGATTTGTGCCACTTTTTCATGGCTATCCTACATGCCATTGCCCAAAATTTCCCAGAACATTCCATAATCAGGTCTAAGATGATAGCAAGTATAAACAATCAATACTAGGTCTAGATCTTACTCAAAACATGTCAGTCACACAATAAACATTTCATCAAACATGTAGTAAACATATTAGTTATAGGTCATGAATGCATATCTGATCATGATCTTCCTAACTTCATTAGAGAAACATCAAGAAGGCTCAATTCCCTCTCAAGCTAGCTGCAACAACACTTTTTAGCCCATGCATTCATCAATCATTCAATAAGTTATCAAATCATGAACAAGATCCATGACAAGAACACATCATATAACCATGCATATAACTAGCATATAACCAAAATAGAATCCATGAGAATTTAGCCATAAAATAAACATAATAACTAGTACATTGTTATGAAAATAGCTCACAAAAAGATAGAAGAGATAGATCAACGCCTTAGAATTTAGCCTCTTCGAGGGGGAAACCTCCTTAACATTACATAAATGAAAAATTCTTGGATGATTCAAATGACAAAACCTCCTTTCTATATATAGGAGTCTAAGGAGTACAATATAACCTAGCCAACCTAACAATAATAATATAAAGCCACAAAAATAACAATAGAGGGATTATATGGGGCATAGTAATAACAATATGGGGACAATAGGGGCACAACAATATTAATAAGGGATACAACTACAATAGTAATGGGGTAATCACTAATATTATAGGGACCCAACATGCCCCTCTCCTTCAAAAAAGTGTTTTCCTCAATGCTTGAGTAGTTCTGGATGCTTCTGTATAAAATTCTCATCCTCCCATGTGGAATATTTGGCGGATAAGTTCTTCCACTTGATAAGATACTCCGAAATTGATCAATTTCGTAGTTGTCAAGTTCTTGTTTCTGTGACTGCTTCTGGTTCCAATACAATTTTTCCTTCCTCATCAAGTTCTGGCAATATTGTTTGAACTGGGAGCTTGTTGCCTATAGCCTTCTTTAAACATGAAACATGGAAAACTAGGTGCAATCGAGAAGCAGCAGGAAGCTCCAATTTGTATGCCATAGTACCAATGTTTTACAACACCTTGTACGTACCATAATACTTTGGTGATAATTTATTATCCTTCTTAGCTTACTTGAGGGACATTTGCTTATATGGTTGTAGCCATAGGAGTACCCAATCACCTACATCAAAACTTCCTTCGCTGCGATGTTGATCTGCCTGTTGTTTCATTCTATTCTACGCCAACATGAGGTTATCCTTTAAGAGTTGGAGGACTTGTTGTTGATGTTCGATGTGATGTTCCATTGCTTGAACCTTAGAATTTTCTCTTAAATATGATGTGATGGATGGTGGATGATATCCATAAAGTGCCATAAATGGGGTAATTTTTGTTGCTATATGGAAGGAAGTGTTATACCACCATTCAGCTAGAGGCAACCATTTGACCCATTGTGTCTATTTATCAGATACAAAGCAACGAAGATATCCTTCCAAACATTTGTTTACTATCTTAGTTTTCCCATCAGATTGAGGATGATAAGATGAGCTATGAGCTAACTGAGTAACAAGGCAAGAAAATAATTCTGTCCAAAAATTTCCAGTGAAAATGGGATCTCTGTCACTTACAATAATCTTTGGGTTTCCATGTAGCTTTTGAATTGTTTCCATAAATGAAGTAGAAACTGTACTGGCTTTAAATGGATGTGATAATGCACAAAAGTGTGCATACTTGGTAAGTCTGTCAACTACCACCATGATGACACTCTTTCCCTCAGATTTGGGTAAACCTGTGATAAAATCCATTAAAACCTCCTCCCAACATTGGCTTGGAATGGATAAAGGTTGTAATAGACCCGATATCTTAATTGTTTCAACTTTATTTTGTTGGCAAACCAAACATTCTACCACAAACTTTTGAATATCCGATTTAAGGCCATCCCAAAAAAATTCCTTCTTAACCCTGTGGTAAGTTTTTAAAAATCCTTAGTGCCCTCCTAAGGGAGAAGTGTGCAATTCCATAAGAATCTTTTGTTTTAGTTGGGAATTCTTACAGAGATATAAGCGATCTTTGTACAATAACGAATCATTTTGCCAGCTAAATGTATCAGACGTACCGGAATCTTGTTGTAACTTTCGAATAAGTGCCCACACTTATTCGTCATTCTTCCATTCCTCCCTTACTTCGTTTATCCAATCTGGTTGGATAATAGAAATGGCGCACAACAATGCTTCCACATCCTCATCCTTTCTTGAGAGTACACCTGCTAGCACATTTTGCTTCCCTTTTTTGTAGATGATTTCAAAGTCATAACCCAACATCTTTGTGACCCACTTTTTTGCTCTTCAGAGGATAATCTTTGTCCTAAGAAGTATTTAAGGCTATCATGATCTGTTTTTACCTTGAAGTGTCTTCCCATTAGGTAGGGTCGCCATTTCTTAAGTGCATGGAGTATTGCCAACATTTCCTTCTCATAAATAGCTTTGTGTAAAAACTTTCCCTTGATTGGACGACTTTCAAAAGCAATGGGTCTTTCATCTTGCATTAAAACAACACCAATTCCATTTCTTGAAGCATCACATTCCATAATAAAGGTTTTTGTGAAGTCCAGTGTAGCTAAGACCGGTGCTTGGCATATTGCCTCTTTAAGATGTTAGAAGGCCTTTGTTGCTTCTGGAGTCCATGAAAATGCATCTTTCTTCAATAATATTGTTAGAGGTGCTGCTATTCTCCCATAATTCTTAACAAACTTGCAATAATACACTATCAACCCAAGAAATCCTCGCAGATGCTTTATGGATGTGGGGATTTTCCATTCCTTAATGGCTTTAATTTTGCTAGGGTCTATCTTAACTCCTTCATGAGATACAATATGATCTAGATATTCGACCTCTTGTATTCCAAAGGAACATTTGGATCTTTTTGCATATAATTGTTTCTCCTCCAATAGTTGTAGCACCCTGTCAACATGTTCAACATGATCCTTCCAAGACTTGTTGTAGATTAGTATATCATCAAAAAATACTAAAACAAATTTTCTAAGGAATGGTTTGAAAATGGAATTCATCAAACCTTGAAATGTTGAAGGTGCATTGGTAAGGCCAAAAGGCATGACCAAAAATTCATAATGACCCTCATGAGTTCTAAATGTTGTTTTCAGAATGTCTTCAGTCTTCATTCTGATTTGATGATATCTTGAATGAAGATCCAACTTGGTGAAGTAAATTGATCCATGCAATTCATCCAGTAATTCATCAATGACAGGAATGGGAAACTTATCTTTAAAAGTGAGCTTGTTGAGGTCCCTATAATCCGGACACATGCACCATGATCCATCCTTCTTGTGCACCAATACTATTGGAGCAGAGAAAGAACTTTGACTCTGCTGAATTATACCAGCCTCTATCATTTTTGCAACCATACATTCAATTTCATTTTTTTGAGCATAGGGATATCTGTACAGCCTGATTTTCGGAGGAACACTTCCTGGAATCTAATGAATAGCATGATCATGATCACGAATAGGTGGGAGACCTTTGGGAGTCTCAAATACCTTGGAATGATTGTCCAATACTTTTTGAAGATCTGGAGAAATAGATGGTTCTAATGTGGAAACATCTAGTGAACAAAATTGTGCAATTATACTTCTTTGTTCCTTTTTTAGAAGCTTTGTCATACCGTTAGAGCTTATTATCTTTCCCGATTTCCCTGAAATACCCATTAATTCCACTTCCTTTCCTTCCATATAAAATTTCATGAAAATTTCTTGAAAATTAAAAGCTATTGTACCCAAGGATTGTAGCCATTGGACTCCTAGTACAACATCAGCATGTTATGAAACCAACTCAAGAAAAGATAGAAAAGATAGATCAACGCCTTAGAATTCAGCCTCTTCGAGGGGGAAACCTCCTTTACATTACATAAATGAACAATTCTTGGATGATACAAATGACAAAACCTCCTTTCTATATATAGGAGTCTAAGGAGTCACAATATAATCCAGCGGACCTAACAATAATAATATAAAGCCACAAAAATAACAATAGAGGGATTCTATGGGGCACAGAAATAACAATATGGGGGTAATAGGGGCACAACAATATAAATAAGGGGTATAACTACAATAGTAATGGGGTAATCACTAGTATTATAGGGACCCAACATGCCCCTCTCCTTCAAAAAAGTGTTGTCCTCAACGCTTGAGTAGTTCTGGATACTTCTGCATAAAATTCTCATCCTCCCATGTGGAATCTTCAGCGGATAAGTTCTTCCACTTGATAAGATACTCTGAAATTGATCGATTTCGTAGCTGTCGAGTTCTTGTTTCTGTGACTGCTTCCGGTTCCAATATAATTTTTCCTTCCTCGTCAAGTTCTGGCAATATTGTTTGAATTGGGAGCTTGTCGCCTATAACCTTCTTTAAACATGAAACATGGAAAACTGGGTGCAATCGAGAAGCTGCAGGAAGCTCCAATTTGTATGCCATAGTACCAATCTTTTGCAACACCTTGTACGGACCATAATACTTTGGTGATAATTTATTATCCTTCTTAGCTTGCTTTAGGGACATTTGCTTATATGGTTGTAGCCGTAGGAATACCCAATCACCTACATCAAAACTTCTTTCACTGCGATGTTGATCTGCCTGTTGTTTCATTCTATTTTGTGCCAACACGAGGTTATCCTTTAAGAGTTGGAGGACTTGTTGTTGATGTTCGATGTGATGTTCCACTGCCTGAACCTTAGAATTTTCTCTTAAATATGATGTGATGGATGGTGGTTGATACCCATAAAGTGCCATAAATGGGGTCATTTTTGTTGCTGTATGGAAGGAAGTGTTATACCACCATTCAGCCAGAGGCAACCATTTGACCCATTGTGTCTGTTTATCAGATACAAAGCAACGAAGATATCCTTCCAAACATTTGTTTACTATCTCAGTTTGCCCATCAGATTGAGGATGATAAGATGAGCTATGAGCTAACTGAGTACCAAGACAAGAAAATAATTCTGTCCAAAAATTTCCAGTGAAAATGGGATCTCTGTCACTTACAATAATCTTTGGGTTTCCATGTAGCTTTTGAACTGTTTCCATAAATGCAGTAGAAACTGTACTGGCTTTAAATGGATGTGATAATGCACAAAAGTGTGCATACTTGGTAAGTCTGTCAACTACCACCATGATGACACTCTTTCCCTCAGACTTGGGTAAACCTGTGATAAAATCCATTGAAACCTCCTCCCAACGTTGGCTTGGAATGGATAAAGGTTGTAATAGACCCGGTGTCTTAATTGTTTCAACTTTATTTTGTTGGCAAACCAAACATTCCGCCACAAACTTTTGAATATCTGATTTAAGGCCATCCCAAAAAAATTCCTTCTTAACCCTGTGGTAAGTTTTTAAAAATCCTGAGTGCCCTCCTAAGGGAGAAGTGTGCAATTCCATAAGAATCTTTTGTTTTAGCTGGGAATTCTTACAGAGGTATAAGCGATCTTTGTACCATAACGAATCATTTTTCCAGCTAAATGTATCAGAAGTACTGGAATCTTGTTGTAGCTTTCGAATAAGTGCCCACACTTCTTCGTCATTCTTCCATTCCTCCCTTGCTTCGTTTATCCAATCTGGTTGGATAATAGAAATGGCACACAACAATGCTTCCACATCCTCATCCTTTCTTGAGAGTGCATCTGCCACCACATTTTGCTTCCCTTTTTTGTAGATGATTTCAAAGTCATAACCCAACATCTTTGTGACCCACTTTTGTTGCTCTTCAGAGGATAATCTTTGTTCTAAAAAGTATTTAAGGCTATCATGATCCGTTTTTACCTTGAAGTGTCTTCCCATTAGGTAGGGTCGCCATTTCTTAAGTGCATGGAGTATTGCCAACATTTCCTTCTCATAAATAGCTTTGCTTAAAAACTTTCCCTTGATTGGACGACTTTCAAAAGCAATGGGTCTTTCATCTTGCATTAGAACAGCACCAATTCCATTTCCTGAAGCATCACATTCCACAATAAAGGTTTTTGTGAAGTCCGGTGTAGCTAAGACCGGTGCTTGGCACATTGCCTCTTTAAGATGTTCAAAGGCCTTTGTTGCTTCCGGAGTCCATGAAAATGAATCTTTCTTCAATAATGTTGTTAGAGGTGCTGCTATTCTCCCATAATTCTTAACAAACTTGCGATAATACCCTGTCAACCCAAGAAATCCTCGCAGATGCTTTATGGATGTGGGGATTTTCCATTCCTTAATGGCTTTAATTTTGCTAGGGTCTACCTTAACTCCTTCATGAGATACAATATGACCCAAATATTCCACCTCCTGGACTCCAAAGAAACATTTGGATCTTTTTGCATATAATTGTTTCTCCTCCAATAGTTGTAGCACCCTGTCAACATGTTCAACATGATCCTTCCAAGACTTGCTGTAGATTAGTATATCATCAAAAAATACTAACACAAATTTTCTAAGGAATGGTTTGAAAATTGAATTCATCAAACCTTGAAATGTTGAAGGTGCATTGGTAAGGCCAAAAGGCATGACCAAAAATTCATAATGACCCTCATGAGTTCTAAATGCCGTTTTCGGAATGTCTTCAATCTTCATTCTGATTTGATGATATCCCGAACGAAGATCCAACTTGGTGAAGTAAATTGATCCATGCAATTCATCCAGTAATTCATCAATGACAGGAATGGGGAACTTATCTTTAATAGTGAGCTTGTTGAGCTCCCTATAATCCGGACACATGCGCCATGATCCATCCTTCTTGTGCACCAATACTACTGGAGCTGAGAAAGAACTTTGACTCGGTTGAATTATACCAGCCTCTAGCATTTCTGCAACCATACGTTCAATTTCACTTTTTTGGACATAGGGATATCTGTACGGCCTGATGTTTGGAGGAACACTTCCTGGAATCAGATGAATAGCATGATCATGATCACGCATAGGTGGGAGACCTTTGGGAGTCTCAAATACCTTGGAATGATTGTCCAAGACTTTTTGGAGATCTGGAGAAATAGATGATTCCAATGTGGAAACATCTAGCGAACATAATTGTGCAATTACACCTCTTTGCTCCTTTTTTAGAAGCTTTGTCATGCCATTAGAGCTGATTATCTTTCCTGGTTTCCCTGCAATACCCCTTAATTCAACTTCCTTTCCTTCCACAGAAAATTTCATGAAAAGTTCTTGAAAATTAAAAGCTATTGTACCCAAGGATTGTAGCCATTGGACTCCTAGTACAACATCAGCACCTCCCATTGGAATGGAAAGCATTGGGCTAGTCAATACATATTCTCCCATGGATAGCTTGATATTATGGCACTTTCCAGAGCAATTTATTGTTCCTCCATTTGCAATCATCACTTGACACTCTGGTGCTGGATATAGGAAGCAATTCAATTCTTTTGCTACCCTACAATGAATAAAATTGTGGGTGCTTCCTGAATCAATCAACACTATTACCTTTTTCTTCTTGATTTGTCCTTCTATCTTGATGGTTTGAGGAGTGGTAATTCCCGCCAATGCATTACAAGATATGGTCGGATTTATTTGTTCTTCATCTAGGCTTTGTTCCTGGAGTATATCCTCTTCTTTTGACCTTTCTTGCTCCTTTTCTTCTTCCTCTTCACAATCTATGTAGAATAATTTCTTCTCAGCACACTTATGACCTTTTGTGTATTTGCTATCACAACTGTAACAAAGCCCTTTTGCTCTTTTTTCTTCCAATTGTTGTGGTGTCAACCTTGTAGGTTGTGGAAGACTAGGGGCAACAACACTTCCGTCTTTATAGTTGTGAGTGGTATGCTTCCTAGTTGCCATAATTTTGCTTTCCATTTTTCTTGCTAACCTGAATGCCTTCTCTAATGAATCAGGTTCCCAAAGGCGAACATCATGTTGGATATTATCCTTTAAAGACCCTATGAACACATCAATCCTATGCTCCTCTGGAATATCTTTTACCCTTATGTTCAATTTTTGGAACTCCTCAATGTGCTCCATTATTGAACCCTTTTGTTTGAGACTTATCAATTGGCTAAAAAAAGTGTTGCTTTTTGTATCCTCATAATGTGCTATCAATTCTTCCGTAAAAATTGCCCAAGTGATAAATTGTTTACGAGAACAAAGCCATTGATACCATACAAACTGATTTGGTTCCAAATATAAAGTTGCCATACGTACCTTTTGTGTGTTTTGCACATTATTGAGATCGAAGAATTGCTCCATCTGTAATATCCATGTGGCGGGATCCTTGCCATCAAACTTCCTCATATCGATTTTTGGAATATGGTGATTCTTCGATCCAACATTAGCGTCTATGGAATCATGATTAACATTTCTTTTGTTCTCATCATGAGTTTCCTTTACTACCTTTTCACCATTAGTAAGTATTTCTTGTAGAAAATTTGTCAAATCTGTCTTCAAATCTGCCATGCCTATCTTCAAATTTGTGTTCAAATCTATCTTCAAATTGTCCATCTTAGCTTCCACGCCATTTATCTTAGCTTCCACGCCATTTATCTTAGCATCTGTTAGCTTTTGTGAGCGTGACATTTGTTGCACTTGTTCTTGTAATTTTGATATATCATGTAGCATTTCTTCCTCTTCTTCATGAGTCATGCTAGAGCTTTCAGGTTCCTTACTAGGTGTTTGCATTTTCTTTCCTCGGGGCATCAGTTACCGATAATAATGCTCTACTATGCCCTTTGAATTCCTTCAAAATAAATTTTCAAACCAAGCTTAAGCAAAAATTTAAAAAATCTACACACCTTTTTTCACTTTGTAGGAGCTCGATATTGCCTCTGATGTATCTCTGTACTTTCCAATCATCTAGTTCTGAATTTGTGACCTGTAGTAGCTATCTGTGTCCTCTTTCCAATGCCACAAGTCTGATCCAAATTGGATTCTCCAAGAAAGAGTTATGCAAATCTCCCAAGTGACCTGATTATAGACTTTCAGTAGAGCGAACTTGTACGAAGTGCCACGAGTCACTTTTCGACCTTTGGATCTGAAAATGATATACAAAAAACTACAGTCCGTCCTCTTTCTGTACCTTCTTACGAAATTTCAATCCGATCCCAGAGAGAAAGTTATGACGATTTTCCCCAGGTCACCTGTTTTGAATGTAATTCAGGAGTCTGCAAAAAGACCAACTTCCTCAGATCATATCTCCGAAAATATCGCGCGAAAAGCTCTGAAATTCGGACCCAAGGTTCAGCGCGATTTCTTCTCAAATGGGTTTTTTTGCAACTTCTGAAACGTCACAGAAAAAAGTTATAGCGAAAATGCCACGATGACCTGTTTGGAGCAGCGAAACCCTAGAATCCAAAGCTCTGATACCAAATGTTATGAAACCAGCTCAAGAAAAGATAGATCAACGCCTTAGAATTCAGCCTCTTCGAGGGGGAACCTCCTTTACATTACATAAATGAACAATTCTTGGATGATACAAATGACAAAACCTCCTTTCTATATATAGGAGTCTAAGGAGTCACAATATAATCCAGCCGACCTAACAATAATAATATAAAGCCACAAAAATAACAATAGAGGGATTCTATGGGGCACAGAAATAACAATATGGGGGTAATAGGGGCACAACAATATAAATAAGGGGTATAACTACAATAGTAATGGGGTAATCACTAGTATTATAGGGACCCAACACAACACCTCCCATTGGAATGGAAAGCATTGGGCTAGTCAATACATATTCTCCCATGGATAGCTTGAATTATGGCACTTTCCAGAGAAATTTATTGTTCCTCCATTTGCAACCATCACTTGACACTCTGGTGCTGGATATAAGAAGCAATTCAATTCTTTTGCTACCTTACAATGAATAAAATTGTGGGTACTTCCTGAATCAATCAACACTATTACCTTTTTCTTCTTAATTTGTCCTTCTATCTTGATGGTTTGGGGAGTGGTAATTCCTGCCAATGCGTTACAAGATATGGTCGGATTCATTTCTTCTTTATCTAGGCTTTGTTCCTGGAGTATATCCTCTTCTTTTGACCTTTCTTGCTCATTTTCTTCTTCCTCTTCACAATCTATGTAGAATAATTTCTTCTCAGCACACTTATGACCTTTAGTGTATTTTCTATCACAACTGTAACAAAGCCCTTTTGCTCTTTTTTCTTCCAATTGTTGTGGTGTCAAAATTTTAGGTTTTGGAAGACTAGGGGCAACAACACTTCCATATTTATAGTTATGAGTGGTATGCTTCCTGGTTGTCATAATTTTGCTTTCCATTTTTCTTGCTAACCTAAATGCCTTCTCTAATGAATCAGGTTCTCAAAGGCGAACATCATGTTGGATGTTATCCTTTAAAGTCCCTATGAACACATCAATCCTATGCTCCTCTAGAATATTTTTTACCCTTATGTTCAATTTTTGGAACTCCTCAATGTGCTCCATTATTGAACCCTTTTGTTTGAGACTTATCAATTGGCTAAAAAAAGTGTTGCTTTTTGTATCTTCATAATGTGCTGTCAATTCTTCCGTAAAAATTGCCGAAGCGATAATTTCTTTATGAGAGCAAAGCCATTGATACCGTACAAACTGATTTGGTTCCAAATATAAAGTTTCAATACATACCTTTTCACCATTAGTAAGTATTTCTTGTAGAAAATTTGTCAAATCTATCTTCAAATCTTCCATGTCTCTCTTCAAATCTGTCTTCAAATCTATCTTCAAATCATCCATATTAGCTTCCATGCCCTTTATATTATATTTCACGCCATTTATCTTAGCTTTTGTTAGCTTTTGTGAGATTGACGTTTGTTGCACTTGGTCTTGTAATTTTGATATATCATGTAGCATTTATTCCTCTTCTTCATGAGTCATGCTAGAGCTTTTAGGTTGCTTACTAGGTGTTTGAATTTTCTTTCCTTGGGGCATTATTTATTTATAATAATGCTCTACTATGCCCTTTGAATTCCTTCAAAATAAGTTTTCAAACCAAGCTTAAGCAAAAATTTAAATAAATCTACACACCTTTTTTCACTTTGTAGGAGCCCGATATTGTCTCTGATGTATCTCTGTACTTTCCAATCATCCAATTCTGAAATTGTGATCTGCAGTAGCCCTCTGTGTCCTCTTTCCAATGCCACCAGTCTGATACAAATTGGATTCTCCAAGGAAGAGTTATGCGAAATCTCCCATAGTGACTTGATTATAGACTAGTTCAGTAGAGCGAATTTGTATGACGTGCCACGAGTCACTGTTTTGACCTTTGGTTCTAAAAAATATATACAAGAAACTATAGTCTATCCTCTTTCTATAACTTCTTAGGAAATTTCAATCTGATGCTCAGAGAGAAAGTTATGATGATTTTCCCAAGGTCGCCTGTTTTGAATGTAATTCAGGAGTCTACAAAAAGACCAACTTCCTCAGATCATATCTCCGCAAATATAGCGCGAAAAGCTCTGAAATTTGGACCCAAGGTTCAACACGATGTCTTCTCAAATGGTTTTATTTTTAGCTTCTGAAACATTCCAGAAAAAAAAATTATAGCGAAAATGCCTCGATGATCTATTTGGAGTAGCGAAACCCTAGAATCCAAAGCTCTGATACCAAATGTTATGAAACCAACTCACAAAAAGATAGAAGAGATAGATCAACGCCTTAGAATTTAGCCTCTTCCAGGGAGAAACCTCCTTTACATTAAATAAATGAACAATTCTTGGATGATTCAAATGAAAGAACCTCCTTTCTATATATAGGAGTCTAAGGAGTACAATATAACCCAGCCGACCTAACAATAATAATATCAAGCCACAAAAATAACAATAGAGGGATTCTATGGGGCACAGTAATAACAATATGGGGACAATAGGGGCACAAAAATATTAATAAGGGATACCACTACAATAGTAATGGGGTAATCACTAACATTATAGGGACCCAACATACATGTGCTCATCAATCACAATAAGAACGTAGCTCATATTAACATATGAAAATGCCAACCAAGTCAAGGACTTCCACATAGCACCTGACCATAGATTGCGCTGAACCAATTCTCTCTTTCAACCAATCACCCCCATGCCATATTCTGAGCATGAATGTGGGATCATATGAGTTAAACCAAAATAGAACCAACCTAGGATTCTAGAATCTAAACCACCTTAACCCTAAACTACAATTATTTCACCTAAATCAATCCAGAAATCACTAATACCAAAACAAGTTTGGATGTCTCTGACTTCCTTCACCAGCTTGAAAGGAATTTTTCCTACCTCCACCCATCCTTCAAGAGTTCCAAGAGAAATTTTATCTCCACCCTTGACCCTTGGGAAATTTCCAAAGACCACCTCAATTAGGATCCAAGTATACTGATCATCTAAAACTTAAACCAAAACAAGGAATCCACAATACGAGGGCTACCCAGGAAATGGCAAGGCAAGTCTGAAACCACTGTCGATCCAGGCAAATCTCATGCCAATGACAACAAACATAAACAATAAACTAATGCATGCACCATGCAGCATGCTAGATCTCACATTCACAATGTTGAACATAATTAAAGAAAATAAAAACTTAATTCAAGAGATATAAACACGGTGGAAAAGGATTTAACCCTGATTATATATTCACAAAAAATGATGATACAATATTTATACATCAAGCTATGTCGTGATATAGTTAGTCTATCTTGGAAATGCAATCTCTCTGTTGAGTGAATATCTCAACCACACACTAATCTAGGAGGCTAACTAGTTGGAGAGAATATCTCAACCAACTAGACCTCAACAAACTCCCAAGAATTAGGAACATACTCATTCGAGAATTGATGAGAACATCAAAGACAAGAAGGAATTCTATTTTCGAAGTATCATAATTTTATTATTTTGGACTTATTGATTGTGAGTATGAGGCTAACATTTCCCCCCCTCAATCATAAGTCCATAGTAAGAACTTGGTACCATCTCCAAGTATTCATTTTGAAACTATTGAGCTGAGCCTCAATGAAAAACTACCTAAAAAAACTACCAAAAATGGATGTAGAAAACTCCAATATGAAGAGATCGAACCAAGAGAATTGAATCAACTACAAGTCTGAAACATCATTGAAAATGTTTGAAAACTCAATCTAATGCCAAGCTACAATGAAAAGGATCTACCTACCCTTTTTTGGGTCCAGTGACCATCCAAGTGAACAAAAATGCCCACATTTTCTCTCAATTATTATCACAATTGCTTTTCCACTGACAAATTTTGATTTCCCTTGGAAAATTGTGTTGTTGTTGAAACTTTCAGTGTAACAACCATCATCATCAATTCAATTTCAATTTCATCAACAATTCCCCCCTTTTTCAATTGAAAGGAGAGACCATAACCATCTACATTTGTTTTTAACTCCCCCCCTTAAGATGTAGGAGAGTTTCATTGTTGTACTCCCCCTTTTAGGTGCATGAGAGTACCATATTTTCACTATTGGTTGCAATATTTGTCTTCATGTGAGATTGAATTCTGTGGTAAAACATATACAATTGTTTTACTATTGAAATCCACTCCCAAGGATCAATCCATGCATAATTAATATTCAATCTGGATTTCTTGTTTCGTTTCATTTACAACATTTCTCTGACGAGTAATTATTCTTGCCACAATGGTGACAAGGATGGAGATCAAAGCAATGACCTTCCATATGACCAGTTCTTTGACAATGTTGGCATTTTGGCTTTTCTTCAACTTTCTCATTGATTTATGATGTTTCTTAATAAAAAAATCATCCATTGATGAACTTGATTGGTTTTGAATAATTAGGAATATCCAAATTCTTGTCATCTTTTTCATATCCTAAACCATGTTTATTTTTGTTGCATTGGATTTCCTCCCATGGTTTTATGATTAGCTTTGAACAAGAAGGTTGAACTTGATCATTTATAACTTATACACTTGAAGTTGTATTGTTGAGTGGCTTGGAATCACTTCATCATTTGAGTTTGTATTATTGAATGGCTCAGAAACATTACTCTTATGTTGCATCTCATAATGTTGTAGCTGTTACTCAAGTTGGATAAACTCAATCAGTTCGCGTGCCTGATGTAGATGCATTTTAGTATCAGTAAGAGTGACTTTACTGACTTTCACTGTGTCCTCAGTAGTGGATAGTATCATAGTTTTCACAAACTTTAATAATTGAATACTTTTCTCCATTTGAACTCACTCCCTTGAACTCTTGAACTCTCTCGCTTGATTTTAACACTTGCTTGATTTTCATGCTCACTTGATCTTAGAGTTGAACTTTTCTTCTTTCAATTTCATGCTCACCTGACTTTGTTTTAACAAGTTTAGGGTGTCATCTACCACTGAAAATGCACCCAAGTTAATGATTTTACAATGTAATGACAAGTTCAAATGACTTTGAAATAACTTAACCCCTTATCAATGTTCACTTAATGATTCAATCAAGGTTTAGAGGTCGGGTTCTACCAATGATGCACCCCAAAGTTCAATTACAATCTTTGAATTTAATGATTCATCTCACCCTCTCTCAAAGTAAAACATTACTTTGAATTACAACAATTACCTTCGCTTAAAAATTCACTTATCACTCCAAATATTATAAATCACATATGACTCCAAATATTAGAAAAGTAACAAAAATCAACTTATCACTCTAGAAAAAAAACACTTATCACTCCAAAAAAACAAAATAAATTACACCCTATTTCTCCACATATTATCTCTCCATTAAAAAATTTGTAATCACTTTTATATACTCCCCATCAAAAAATTTAATATTTTTTATTAAATCACTTTACAAAAATTAATTTAATGAGGTTTAAATTTTAAAATTTTTTTGCATGTAAAAGTGAAACTTGTATGTACTCACAGTTGTGCCTAGTGCAAAAGAACCATGTGATGTCCTGGTCAAAGAGCGGCCACGGATGCAAGTGAAGGTGAGTTCTAGGTGTGTTAGTGTTGGTCTTGCTAAGTTTCTGCACTAATCTTACGCTGGTATGTTGGTCTTCAGTGTAGCTCATCAACATGCTAGTGAATCAAAACCCTCCTCAGTGCATCTTCTTAATGTTGGTCTCTTTAACGATGATTCTCCAGTGCAGGTTTCTCAACGGGATTTAATACCAGTTTTCCTTCAAGCATCTTCTTTTTAGCACCTCCACCAAGATCGACACAGTTTTCCACATAGAGAAATATATTCCCTTCTCCTCCAACTTTTGATTCTTTATATTTTACTTTGCCATCATCACTTCATTGTGCTAGTCTGTCCCAGAGAAATTAATAGAATGTCTTGTTGTTTACAATAGTTCACCATATATTACTTGGCTACTGCAACTTTGTAACTGGTGAAAGTTGAACCCAAAAACTTATCCTACATAGTTCCCTCATTATTCCACCATTCTCAACACTTACCATTAGACATCGCATCCTCAAATGCCAACTACTTTTTCTTCATTGCAGAATTCACAAACAAAAACTTGGAATGGTGGCTTACTTCCATTCTTTAATATATATATATATTTTAAATGGCATCATGCTTGGTACCATATTTTTTGACAATACTCTCCTTGGTAGTATGTTTTATGCTACAATCAGACTTAAAGCCACTAATAATCTCATCGTCCTTCTTGATGCTACATTCTCCTTCATTCATGCAGCTATAAAACTTATTCTTTCTTGCCCTCATGTCCACAACAATAGGTAGCCAACCATAACACAACTTAACTCTTCAACATGGTAAGAAACCTTCATTGTAGATCTCTAGCCCAGATCCCTTCACATATCTACACTTTGATACTAACATGGAGCTCACCAGCAACGATCACTTTGGTTGTGGAAATGATCTTAGAATAGACAAAAATAATGTCATTCTCTCTTGAAAAATGAGTCAACTAGTAGATGCAAAATAAAATAGTGTTCTCTTTACACAAGTGAATGACAATTTTTTTATCCATTTGAAAGGTACCAATCCCACATCTCTCTTTATAGATATGACATTAGAACAATTGCTTCTTGGAAAAAAATTACTTTTTCTCCAAAATAATTAGGAAATAGTTTAGGAATTTCCCAATCTAGCCAATCTGAATCCATGACAAAGATATTTTTTTTCTTAGGTTGAAAAGACTGCCATCGATCTCGCTGATACAATGAGTGATCACAATCAATATCAATTCAAATCTTGAGTGACTCCTCAACTGGATGTAGCTACTATTGTCTCTTTGATAAGTTGTAACTCTATCACAAGTGGATAGATGATGCAGGTCATAGTTGTCTACACTTTACAAAAATACACTTCGAACACTCAAATATATTCCATTAAAAAAACATCAAGATATTTGCATAGTTCATAATATAGGCCTTTTTGCCCTGGCCACCTCTCTCCTTCACTTCTCCAACCAAGTAGGGTGCACGATCCCCAAAATCCATTTATGAGATTGTCTCGTAGCATATATTATAGGTCTTGTATCATGATACATGTGCCATAATATCCAAATGTTGGTCACACCAACAATGCTCAACCTATGATTTCTCCTGTTATGACTTTACGGCTTCAACAAATACTCACAACCCATCACAGAGAGCTCCACCATTCTCAAACTATGAACTATGCAAGCTCGTCCTCTATCTAGATCTTCTATTCAACACCCATATATCTCATCCACAATTTGCAAGATATAACACACTTGTAGCCTTACACGCTTACTATAACAATTCTTGTCTCTTGGAAAAGACAACTCTATTACATAATTGGTTTTCTCTTATCCTCAACAACAAAATTGTAAACAAATCTTCTCTCTCTCTCAATCCCAAAGAGAAAACCATACACTTTGATACCAATTCAAGAGAATTAAAGAAAATAACAACTTAATTCAAGAGACAAAAACAGTAGAAAAGGCTTTAAGCCTGATTGTATCTTCACAAAAAATGATGATATGATATTTATACATCAAGCTATGTATCGATATAGTTAGTCTATCTTGGACATGCAGTCTCTTGGTTAGGTGAATATCTTAACCACACACTAACCTAGGAGGCTAACTAATTGGAGAGAAAATCTCAACCAACTAGACTTCAACAAACTCCCAAGTATTAGGAACATACTGATTCTAGAATTGATGAGCACATCAAAGAAAAGTAGGAATTAAATTTTCCAAGTTTCATCATTTTATTATTTTGGACTTATTGATTGTGATTATGAGGCTAACAAATGTTACTTACAATCCACAACCATTTTTTGTCCTTACTTGTCATTGTCCAAATTTCCTCTTCCACTCCCTTGGTTACATTTCTTTCTTAATCCCTTGCTTGTCATCTCTCCTTTGCTGGAATTGATCAAAATATGAGAAAAATATTTCAACTGTTTCTCAGGTTCCTTTTTATCTTTGATGTCTAAGCTCTTCCTTTCCTTTTTCATTTTTCTTTCATTTTCCTCTAATTTCTCTCTAATTTCCCTTACATGCACATTTGTTTCTCTTCATCTTCATTTTCTCCTATTTTCCTTTATTTCTTTAATTAAATGTCAGTTATTGCCTCTTTGCCTTTTCCAATTTCCATATCCAATAATAAACCAAAAGTGGTGCCCACTATGATGGTTTTCCCTCCATTAATCTTGGAAGACATGTCCTGTGACCTTGGTTGAATTTTGTCTTTTTGTGTGGAAATATAACCTGGTGATGTTACGAATTTTTCTTTTGCATCATCAAGAAAATACTTGACACTTCCACATCTTGTGGTTTTAGTTACGAGGAAAACATTTATTAGAAATTTATATATTACAGAGCAATGGTACACATAAAATATTGCAGAAACACAAACACAGAAAACACATAAAACAAGAGAGGCACAAATATATGTGGTTCACCCGATTTTGGCTACATCCACGGAGAAAAAACTAGTCCTTCCTTTTATATTATCCAACAAAGTGAAGAGATATAACCTACAACATATCCATTATAATTTCCTCGTCGCTTTCACATGGTATCCTCTCTCTTTTTTCGCTCAGAAAACACATATGCAGCCACAATACAATTCCCTCATATAAACCTAGGGTAGCCTTATAGGGAAAAAAACCTTAATTAACATAACTTCTACCATCGGATCATATGCCTAATGATGGACCCAAATTAACTACAAAATTACAATATTTTATAAGGCAAATTTTCATCTATTTTTAAATTCGGGGGCAGTGCCCCAAATCCCTACCGGGTGGGCAGGGGGGGCGGGGGGCTACTCATAAAATTACCATCACCCCCCCTAGACCCCCCTGACGGAAATTAAATGAGAATAATTTCTGCCCCATTAGGAACTGGGCTACTCATAAAATTACCATCACCCCCCTGACGAAAATTAAATGAGAAGAATTTCTGCCCCATTAGGAACTAGGGTCCAACGCGATGATACCTCTAAATAAAGAAGATAATTAGGCTCCACACCCAACAAAATTTCCCCAATTATACTTTTCATATTCACAAAACCACTCCTTATGAGAATTTAGAGATAGTGTGTGTGTGTGTGTGGATTTTATATTTATACATATGATGTCATAAGAATGCCTTTTCAAAATGATCCAACCATCTAATATTGTACAATAATTAGAACTATTATATATTACTGACTACATGTACCCTAGTTATTAATTATAAATTTTAATGTATGTAAGTTACGAGTATTCCATCTTGAAAGGTTTTGTCCTTAAAACTTGGGTGAAATCAATGATGTGATATGAATACTTCATTTTCCCAAGTGGCTTATTTTTTTTGTTGATAGGTTCCTCCACTTGGCTTTTCTCAACTTGGTAAAGCACTCATTATCATCTAATGAGCAATCCATTGACTCACAAGAAACACTAGATTATATACCCTAGATTTATTCAATTTAATATATTTCTCTTTCTAAGATATATAGATGGACATCCTTTTGTTTTTTTAATTTCATAATTTTTGTAATAAAACTCGAATTATGATTTCTCAAATGATTAATTTTTTCATCCTTAGCTAAAAAAATATTCTTCATGTCTTTATTGGCAATTTCCTTTTCATATAATTCTTATTCAAACTGGATTGCAACATCTTAAAGGGTTGGTGCTTGTTCGCTCCTAGATTTGCACAAAAAAGTGTATTTCCTTTTTTTTGGGGGGTCACCTTCAATGAGTAAACAAATTCTATTTTCTTTATATATGAAGTTTTGACAATTAATTGGCATCATAAGCATTGTCTTGACTACTAGTTATTTATCTTCTACAAACATACTCATTTTTATGTTGACTAATCACAACTTGATGTTTTTATTTCTACACACACAAGGTAGAACTATCATTTGTAGAGTCCTGACTAGAAGTACCAAATACACTACATTTTAAAATCTTTCATTATTGTCTTGAGGCTTTGGCTACATTTTATAACATTCTTGAGGATCATTTATGAAAATTTTCAAACTTACTAAAATAACTTGTGTTATAGCTCCAAATCTCACTCTTGCTGTTTGTGATGGTGCACTCATGGCCTAGGGCAACCCCTCCTTCCAGACCTGATCCAAATACTTAAAAAACAGTGTTTTACTCCCTATACATGACATTGCCCTGAGCTAAACGCGTGTGTATGCGGGTCTATGTATACCCAACCTGCGTATATGTCTTAAAACACTTTAAAAAAATAAATCTCCTTAATTTTGGGCAGAGATCGTGGGTTTTACCTGCTGATTACCTATTAGTGCCCATGGCCCAACTATTCCCAATGAATTCCCAACTAAAAAACTACTTTGGGAGAAGTATAAAAAGGCTTCAATGGGAATGCCTACGAGAGGAGAGAAGAGAGAGAAAAATCACTCTGTTGAGATTATCCCAGATTAGGGCTGAAGATCCCTGTGCTTCCAGCACTTTCCCCATTACAGGAAACCCTTGTTTCCTTGAGTTATGATGTCATTCCATTTGTTGAGATATCCTTGAGTGAGTTATGGAAGGAACTTGTTGAAGGCTTGAGATTGGATGGATCTGGAGGACAGTTCCGCTTGGAGCCTACGAAAGGAAGACTCAGGTGAAATCATTCCTTTCTGTACTTTAGTTATCTATAATAAAAGAAACACTTTTCTTGTTCCTGATATGAATCTTCTTCATGTTTATGATATCCATGTTATGACTTACAAATGAATGATTATTTCAATTTCATAACTAACTTTCAATATGATATGAAGTTGATTTCTTTATGATGTTTAGTCCATATACTGTTGTGCTTTCTTGAATTGATTATTTTGCAGGTTGAAGGAGCAAAAGGAACTCCAAGAGGGTTTGGACCCTAGTTGGATCTTCCCAAATGAAGGACCCCCAGGTGCACCTCTCTTCGCATAGTTTGTTTATATTAGCATCATGGCTGTGTGGAATGCTTGTTTTTCTTTATAGATAACCCCCGCTCTGCTAGGGTATTAACCCAAGACCATAGGGGACACTCTCCCTTAACAAAATTGGCGACTCTGTTGGGGACAACAGTATTATTGTTCCTAGTTTGGGTTTGTTCAAGCCAATCAGGGCTCAACTATTTATTTACTTGATGTGACTAAGTAGTTTGTTCCTATAGGAACTTGAATTGTAAGTTTCATTAGTTTCTTCAGACTGTTTTTTGTTTTTTCTTGTAATCTGTTATATACACTATTTTTCTAGTTTACAAAAGCGTATGTACACAAGTTTCCTCAAGTCAACCCGCGTATACGCAGGTTTCCTTGGGCTGGATAGAATATACACACAGCTGTGCACTAACATAGTCACGTATACCCTAAAATTTTCAAGATTTTTCAAATATTTTTGTTTCTAAAGATCTGTCTGCTAATCTGAATCAGTCCTGAACAGTTACCTTTTTGTGTCAGTCTTTATTTTTACAGCAAGTATATGATTTCAAACTCTCTCCAATTGTGGAAAGTGTTGGTCTTGTTTTGTTTTGTTGCAAGCGTCATCGTTTTTGTTTAAGCACACAAGATTTCTTGCTGGGAGTCTTGGCTGCTCTGGTCTTCCAGGGCAGAAAGATTGATCTCAATCTTTGTGTCAAATCTTGTTTTGGTGACTTTTTGTTTGCATATCAAAACTACATCTTTGTGACCATCTGCTTTTCTTACTTTCCGAAAGTTGTTGATTCACACTTTCTTGAAAGTTGTCTTTTCAATCTTTTTGGTCTTTGTTGCCAAGCTCTTGTTGCTGCTTTTGATTGTTAAGAGCATCTTGAAACACATTTTTTTTTGAGTTGTCACCGGTTTTGTGTTGTTAACTTGCAAAGTGTTTCGTTGCCTATTCTTCGATCATAAAGTTTCAGTCTTGTTTAGAGAACTTTTGAAAAGACATTTTTGTTTTTGATTTTGAAGAAAACTTCTTGAAAACTTGGTTTTGCTTTCTTGAACTTTGTTTTGATTTAGTTTCTTTTTGCGAGTGAAAGTGCATTTTTGTTTGTCTTGAAACTTGCTTTTAGTGTTTGGATGAAAATGAGCATTAGCAACTTATATTCTATCTAAACATCCATGCTTTTTAGCTCTTCCCATTTGCCTTCTTCATTAGTATTAGAAATCCCACAAATAGGTCGAACTTTAGATGTTTCCTTGATTTTCTGAGTAGATTTAGGAGGGAATATAGAGATATTTATGAGTCAGTTCGCTCCTTTTACCTCTAGATTCTCATTACAATCAACTAAAGTTGTCCCAGAACCAACAAGTAGAGTTAGTAGGGTCACAAACGCTCCCTTAGGCTTACAGAGAAGATTTATAAAGCATGTTCTCAGTGTACTGACAGCATTAGTGTGGAAACAGGACCTGTGATTTTGGCTATTACTTCAGCCATCATGTATTTCTCCTCTGAGCTAATGAGGAGCTCATTTTGTTGTATAATAGGCATTATGATTATCTTTGTGTAAATAGATATTCTTACTTGTGTTCATATGACAAAGTAAATTACATAGAATCGTGCATCAATATAGCATTAAATCATAAATCCACCATTCAACATAACATAATCGCAAACATTCATAACATAAGTAAAATAGCTCATACACAGATTTCTCTAGAATATTTTTCTTTATTGATGATTCAGATCTCTAGTATAGACTCTAACTGCCCTGCGCACATAGCTACAAGGGTCCCTGCACTCAGCTGCGAACTTCTACCCTAGGCCTCTACGCACTCAACTACAGAGCCTCTTCCTATGCTAAGACTCTTCTCTCTTAGATCTCAATTTCCTAAAACTTACTTAGAACTCTACTAAAAACTGCCTTAGACTCTTCTAGGACTCCCTTGTTATACATTCCCGTGGCCCACGGACCAAGGGCGGATCTCATCAAGCTGACACAAGCTATCTAAATTAAGGGCAGAAACCCTTTTTGATTGTTTATATCTTCATACTTTGCGACAACAAAATGTGAAGACTTTACATTCTTTATACAAAACTTGGGCCTTTAACCCCAGATTTTCCTGTAGGCTTTCTTTTGAAGGTTGAGTGTGGGAAAAGCCTCCAGAAGGCCACCTGAGACCTCCTAGGACCCATCCACACCATCCTACATACTCTCATGTCCCAAATTCACCCTTCAACCCCACTTATTCGCTTCCACCTTCACACACAATAAAATACATGCATGTAAAATTCACATAAAAATACATAGAAATCCAAAAATATGTTTTTTTCTCATTTACTTCCAGAAATAGCTTAGTTAGATGTTGTTTACTTCTTTGAATAGATATATGCCATTCTTTTCATGGTTTTCACAGTGCTTTCTGCAAAAGTAGGATTAGTTGGTTAAGTAGGATTTGCTTGGTTTGCTTTACATTTCAGTCTTTCTCCTTTCTGCAATTAGAATAGCATCTAACTTTCTTTCCTTTCATCACATTTAGAGATTCTTCTGGAATCCATAGAAGTTGGCTTGAGCTCCTAGTGATCTTGTGCTAGCTGACTAAGTGACAACCTACAGTAAGAACTAGTACTTGTGCATACAAGACCGTTGCTTCCAAGTTTGTTACGAACTACCGAGTTGATAAGAATAAAGAAGGCAGCCCAGGAGTTGCGGAATTATTGCTGCAATACTGGTGCCCACCATATTTTTGGCGTTGTTTCCAGGGAAGCAACATATTATTTTGTAATTACTACTTTCTTCTATTTTCTATTGCAATATTCTGCTAATAGTTTATTTCAGCAAAAGTAGACTAGTCATTTCTTTCAGTTTTGCATTTCCTTGCTTTCCTTTTCAATTCCGCAAATTTCATTTCAGCAAGAGTAGACTAGTCATTTCTTTTCCTTCAAATTTTGCATTTCCTTGCTTTCCTTTTCAATTCTGCAAATTTCATTTCAGCAAGTTCATTTCAGTTAGTTGCAATTTTTTTTGTTCAATCAATTTCAGTTTTGCAGGTACAATCAATGTGGGGAAAAAGAAACAAAAACCAACCAAAAATATTTCCATTCATGCCTCATAGGAATAGAGATAATTCAGGAAAAGTTTTGCCCAACACCCCCACTACCTCACACAGCCAACCTTCTCTCTTCTTTAGTGGCAGTGATCAAGAAGAACCTTTAGGTGAGCAACTTGAGATATTTGAAGAACCTATACGGGAAGAAGAAGAAGAAAACATCCCTCCTGAGCCGATGGCTGAAAAAATAAATGCTAGGGGAAATGGAGAGAGAATAGAGGGTACCTTTCCCATTCAGGAGACCAATGGGGACACCAAAATGAAGAATATAAGTCCTTCAACCCTACCTCACTTCCATGGTTGCACTACAGAAGATCCTAACACCTTCTTGTTTGAGTTTGTTGTCATCTGTCGAACCTATGACTATGCAGAAGACGAGAAAAAATTGAAACTATTCCCTTCTACTCTCAAGGATGCAACATTGCACTGGTTCATGGGGTTACCAGGCAATAGCATCACAACTTGGGCTTAGATGCAGCATGACTTTAATGACAAGTATCGAGACTACTGTAGGTCAAAAGATACTAAAGAATAAATCTTTCGAATGACCATAGGAAGTGATGAGTCTTGGAGGACTATGAAGAGAGGTTCCAACACAGTTACAAAAGCGCCAGGTGCACACTCAACCTTGAGTCTCTGAAGCTAGTCCTGCTCAGGTGAATTCCGGAAGACCTTCTAGACACCCTCCATTTGTTGGCCGAGGGAGACATCTACCAACTATCTTATGAGAGCATAAAGATTGTTTTTAGAAACCATTCTAGAGCAACCAGAAAGAAAGGTAGGGGGAGTCAACCCAGAGTCAGTACCTCTTCTTCCAATTCATCCATTAAAGGAGAAATTGGAAACATGTTGGAAGATTTAAAGAGTGAGATGCTGCAGACTCTTGCAATGCAAATGGATACCTTACATATCAAAATAAAACAAGAGGAAGCAGAGAGGGCTTTGTCCATTTTTTGTCCTAGATGCACCAGGAGGCATCCTAGGAATGAATGTCCATTGAACTTTACAGAGGTTTGTTCAGTCTGTGAAGAAGATGATTCTACAGATAAGTGCCATTCCTTGCCCGGACTTAAAGTAGTATACCAAGGCATCGAAGGAGCCACTGAACCACTCTATTTCTTGAACCAAAGGAGACCACATGGACCTAGACCATACCGGTAGGGGATGCAAGGGACATCTCAGGCATACTACCACCCCAATCAAGTCACTTCCATACCTTCTTGGGGCCCTCCTACTCATCCTTCCTGGTCCACTCCTCCTCCTTGGTCCTTCCCATCTCAATATCATGCCCAACCAGCTGCCCATTCATTTCAATCCTATGCTCAACCGCAACCTCAGTGGAATGCATCTCATCGGGGGTGGAGGTCCCAGTACAACTCTCCTCCCGCTCTTTTGCCTCCACCACCTACTCAACCTCAACCATTACCTTCTGCTCCACCAAGGCAACCCCAAATGCCTGCCCAGCCGAACCCAAACGTGAAAAAAAAACGGGATCGACAAGTGTATAGTGGGGAACCATCATGCCCAACTTATGTTGTGGAGATTCAAGAGATTAACCTGCGATCTGGGAAGGTTCTCCCAAATAGCTAGCCTCCACCCAGGGAGGTTGAGGAAGATAAAGAGGGAAGTGAACCCAAGGAAATTCCACCCTTTCCTAAGAAACTATCTGGGACAACACAACCTACCCGAGAAGAAACTAAACTTCTGGGAGAATTGAAACAGTTATGTGTAAAGATACCACTTCTCCAAGCCATAAAAGATGTTCTTATCTACAATAGGTTTATCAAAGAGAAGTGATTTAGGCATCCAGGAAGGCGCAAGAGAGATGCCCCAACCATCAATGTCATAGGACAACTGTCAGACCTGATGTTAGGGCAGGTAATCTGTCCAAAATATTTGCACCCTGGAAGCCCAGTAGTTGAGGTCCACATCAACGGCACCATGATCCCACATACCTTGATTGATCTGGGAGCTGCCATTAATGTGATGACAAAGGACACAATGCTCAAACTTAACCTCCAGGGCTCCTTGAGGAAGACTGCGACAGTATTGTAGCTAGCAGACTGCTCCACCATGACCCTTGAAGGGATTGTGGAAGATTTGATGGTATCCATTTATTCTTGGGAGCACCCTGCTGATTTCTTAGTTCTCTAGCCGAAGGAAAAGCTCACTGGGTATCCTCTCATCCTAGGAAGACCCTGGTTGGTTACCATCGATGCCTACATCAGCTGTTGAGCTGGGAACATGACCATAAAGAACGGGCATATGTCCAAGTAGTTAATCCTGTACCCTCCTACCCAACCCTTGCTAGAACATGATCTACCTCTCTGGTCGGAGGAGCAAGATGAAGATGAAGTCTATTCTGCACCACTTTGTGCATTAGAAATCATCATGGGGGTAAAAGTGTAAGATGAGGATGATATGATTGAAAATTTGATTCAGAATCCACCTCCCAGTGTATTACCCTTAGACGACATAGTGAGAGAAACCCAAAACAACCCCTCAACTGATCTCTGTGTGGTGAACCCAACCTCTCTCCGTGTTAAGAATATAGAGTTTAGCCCAAAAAGAAGCTTGAAAATCAATCCATCCCTATCCACTTCCTAGGAGAAGGAGTTGTGTAGCTTACTGAGAAAACACCTAGATGCCTTCACCTGGAGTTATAAGGAGATGAAGGGAGTGCACCCTTCAGTATGTACTCATCATATATACATCAAGGAGGATTGCAAGCCAGTCAGGCAGCCTCAAAGGAGGATGAATCCAACACTTAAAGATATTGTTAAGGAAGAACTACAGAAATTGCTAAATGTAGGATTCATCTATCCCATCTGTGATAGTGAATGGGTCTCTCCTTTGGTGCTAGTACCAAAGAAAAATGATAAGTGGAGAATCTTTTTCGACTATCGGGAATTGAACAAAGCCATTAAAAGGGACCATTTCCCTTTACCTTTCATAGATCAAGTGTTAGACGGTTTGGCAGGGAAAAAGTTTTTCTCTTTCCTAGACGGGTTTAGTGGGTATAATCAAATTCAAATCAGCCCGTAATACCAAGATAAGACCACTTTCACTTGCCCTTAGGGTACCTTTGCATACTGGGTCCTTCCTTTTGGTTTGTGTAACGCTCCCGCCACTTTCCAAAGAGCGGTATTGAGTATATTCTCTGAATTAGTTCATGATGCAGTAGAGATATATATATGGATGACTTTACTCTTTATGGCTCTGACTTTCAGGAAGCCTTATCTAATATAGGGAAATTTCTAGACAAATGTATTGAGATGAACTTGTCCCTCAGTCCGGAAAAATGTGAAATTTTTATGACTGAAGGGACTATGCTAGGTCATGCAATATCTCAACAAGGACTGCAGGTGGACCCCAACAAAATTGTCATCATCCAAAGGGTCCCACCTCCTCAAAGAGTGAGAGATGTCAGAAGTTTCCTAGGCTTAGCTGGGTATTATCGGAGATTCATTAAAGATTTCAGTAAGCTAGCCTCTCCTTTGTTTGGCCTCTTAGGCAAAGATGTTGAGTTCATATGGTCTAAAAACTGTCAAGAAGCCCTAGATACCTTGAAGAGCAAGTTAGTAACTGCCCCAATTCTTAGAGGCCCAAACTGGGCCCTACCCTTTCACATTCACACAGATGCCTCGAACAAAGCAATAGGAGCAGCCTTAGGAAAAATTGATGAAAAGTTGCCTTATGCCATATATTTTATAAGAAAAAATTTGTCAAAGGCAGAGTTAAACTACACAGTGACCGAGAAGGAACTCCTAACTATTGTGCATTCTGTCATGCGGAAATAGTCAATTTTGCGAACAAAACCGACCTCCCTAGAAGCTAAGGCTTTCTAGTGACAAACAAGACAATCAAGCACTATCTTTCCCTAAATATGCATTTAAAATAAAAGCAACCAGGTGTTCAAGTCTTACCTTTAGTCCAACGTTGTTTGTAGCAGCCAAGCCTCTCTGATCCATATGAGCTCCTCCTTCTCCTTGAAGCCTACATTCACTAACAAGCAAACGATTACATAGCACCTGAATACCTCATATAATAAAACGTATTCATCATAAAGACCAAGGAGTTTATGAAACAAATTATATATAACAACTTGTTGAGAAAAATGAACTTAATTGTATTAATTGGAAACAAAAGAAACCATTACAACCAGTGCCTTGGTGTTGTGCAGGTCCCTCCCAGGGTCCAGCAAGAGTTCCCCTTTACTTTGACCACCTCACCCACTTCCAAATGAAGCTAATAAAGGATGGGAATCTCTCCTCTCAAGCTCTAAAAGGGAGTCCTAATTTCAGCAGCATCTACCCTTAGGAATGTTCAGCTTTCAACCTCTTCTCCCTCTGGCCTAATGCCTGTATTTATAATGCTTTGGAGGAAGTTAATCAGGTCCACCATCAATGGGATAAGCCCCTCTTTCAAAGGGATAACTCCCCTCTTCATGGGATAAGTTCCTTTTTCATTGGGATGCATGAACCATTTGGAGGCGCTCAGTCCATGTCAAACCATCTTCTAGAATGCTCTAGAATCGACCACAAGTAAGTTTTTTGAAGTAAAACTTGCGCCTTTTGACCTTTACATGAGTACGCACCCACCCCTTTACAGACAGAGCGTACAAGTACGCATGTATTATGAACTTGAGGTGCGTATACGCAGGTAAGGGTAAGAGAAACTACGTAACCAGAGTTATATTGACTTTTTAAAGACTTTCTCTCTTTCTTGGAGTTTGACATGAGGAGCAGAGGTATAAGACTTGCCAAGGAGGACAGTATGACAATTGATGGAGCCATACTGACTGCAAATAGTCATGGTGACAAATTTTAGTGTAACAGATTGCCCCCTAAAGTGCGAAGCCTGTAGTAGATCAGGGTTTCATATCATCTAGGAAGGGTGAAGCACTTTATCATTTCAAGGATTATCTTGTGGAGAGCCCAGTTGGAACCTGCAAATATTCAACACAAAATACATATATGAGATCATATCATCGCTGAGGTAGGCATTCCCATACTCAGATCAAAACTTAACTAACAAACTAACTACTGCTCTGATATAGGAATGATTTCGCAGTACATCATAATCATAGACTCATGTAGACATAGTATGGACGCAGCCATCTGTTTATAATTAGTCTACTATATAATGAATACAAAACTCCTCGCAGCCTGGATGGCGGAAACTAGATCCAAGGTCTTCATTTCTACTTCCCGAAATAGTACGATTCTATCCATGCGAATAAATGAGTTGATGTCGAACATGGTAGAAACCACTTGATTACCAGTCGATGATGTAAATTGTAAACAAGTGTGAGAGAGACCACCAGTGATGTCAATGGTTCTCAAAGTACCCAGTACAATCCATGAGATGTGAGTAGATGTGTTGATGTCGAACATGTCACGAAATCCTTCGATCGAAAGTCAATGATGTAAACTGCCGTCAAAGGCGAGAAACCTGCCATTGATGCATGCGGATTTCAAGGTACTGACGATTTCTAGATCATCTTTCTAGATAATGTGCTGATGTCGATAGAAAGCGATCCGTTGCAGGCAAGCCCACAACACGAAATCATAGATCAAGTTGAAGAAATGTAGCTGTAAGGACTGACTCAGGGATGGTCAAGATGGATGACAAATAATTTGCAGATGAATGGTTTATTTGCAGTGACCTCTTGAACACATAACGACACAACAAATGGCTTGGTGACAATTGACCCAAAGTTAATACCCAAAAACCGGCTGAAGACTTTCAATGTGGTTTGATCAACTGTTAGGCAAAGGATTTCCCAACCTAGGTGAATGAAAAGTGTCGTGTTCAAGAGTGGTAATAAGGTTTTTCTGAGAAAAAGGACAACAAATAGGCTCATTTTTCTCTCTTTTCCCCCACCATTTCTGGCAAGTACCTCTTTATTTTTTACAAGCTTGAGGAGGATAACATTTTCTTGATTATAAGCTCATCCTTCGGATGAGTCCAACTTAGTTTAGATTCGAACCCTAAGAAGGAGTGGTCCGTTCCTGTTTGTAATCAAACAGGTCCTTTACTGTGAAATTTTAACGAGTCCAGTATAGGAGAAACTCGGCGTTTTTCAATTTTAGAGAGTCTGAAAAACTTAAGAAGACTCCAGGGTTGACCTTTTTCATAAATTTGTGTCTCCCAAGCCTGAAAAAGTATAAAATAATACTTGAGAGAACCGCTTGATCTTTACGACCAAGGAGTACTTTCATGATTAGTGTCTCTGATCTAAAAAGTAAAAAGCGATCAAGGACACATCGTTTTATTTCCAATATCGAATTTGAAACGACAAAAATCCGGCAATCTTTTCATGTTTTTACGGTCAGAAAAGGGCTATAAGAGGACCAGATTTTAATTCCGTTTTAACGAGTGTAAAAGAATTGCTCGGCAATCTTTTCATGTTTTAGGAGTCAGAAAAGGGCTTAAAGATGACTCTGATGTTTTTGTTTGTAAAAAATGACAATTTTCCCTGAGAATCCTTTATCCTGCACAAAAACCAACACATTACTCATACCTGTTGAAGATAGATAAGAATACTTTGAAAAATACCTTTTCATGGTGAAAAATAAACAAATTTACCATTTATTTACCCAAAAAACCTATAAAAAGGGATTTTACCAATTCATTTTTACCATTTTACTGTTGAGGAGAGAAAAAGGGCTTTTGGAAAGAAACTTCCCGTGGACATTGCGGAGAATCCGAACGTCGAAATCGAACACCATCTCTTTCAGGTATTCTACAACATCCTCCTCTTCATTTTCATCCGTTTAGAATTCTTTTTTAGGCCCTAGATTTCATTTTTTGAAGGCTTCGGGGTTTCAAGAACCGCCTTTCGGGGTACGCAGGTGCCACACTAGGGACCCGCGTACCCTGACATTTTCCCAGTTGGGAAAATGTCAGGCGTACGCACCTTGCCTTAAGGGAACTTGCGTACCCACGCTCTGTTCCTAAAGGCGGGGTGCGTACCCCGCGAAACGAGCTTTCAAACCCCAAATTCTCCAAATTGGACCAATTTTTTTTGATTTCATGGAATCTAATGGATGTTTTCTGGTGTGTAGATTGTTCACCATGCTTGATTGGCACAAGAGAGAGCACGAAGATGTTGATTTGGCCGCCATTAATCATCAACCGTCAATTGATGCTTTGAAGGCATGCGGCCTTTATAAATACTGGGTCATACCTGGCATGAGGGCCCAAGTGAGATTTCTAGAGTGGCTGGTAGAAATATGGAACGTTCAGGACCAATTTTTTTATATTGGAGGGCACCAGCTCGAGATGGAGCCCGCAGATATCTACTTTCTCACTGGTTTTCCCAAGAGAGGCGAACACTTGACTCTGTTCGGGACTAGGCCGGGTGGCCAGTCCATCGCTCTCCAACTAGAGTGGTGTAACACTCGGACTCAGGAGAAGGGGATAGAGATCAAAACTATATCCTGCCCTCAACTTATGGTGATTGCTTTTACAGTTACCAGACTTTGCGGGGCTGCCGCTTTGCACATTGCCACTGGATCCCAGATGCGGATGGCGATTGATTGCTATTGAGGTACCATTTTCAGCTGGTGTGATGCTGTGTTGGCCAATGTAAAAGGCCAAATGACTAGAGCCAAAAACGGACAGCTAAAGACTTTTGGTTATGGGCCTTTAGTTGTGAGTTTTGGCTTAGAGAGGGTTCCAATGCTGATCCCACAGCAGCTCACTGTTGAGGCTGGGCTTCCCCGAGAGCCCAAATTGATGCGATGGGTTGCGGTTATGGCCTGTCATCCTGATGAGGGAACGGAGGTTGTTCGATTTACTCCGGAGTACTTTCACTGGTTAGAAGACCAGGTCTTTTCTATACAGGATTTTCCTTATGCCGGAGTTGATTTTCGTGGAGATCCGGACATGGTTCTTCCACCGGGAGAACAATGGGATGATACAGGTAACTTCATTTTCCACAAGTTTTTTAAGCTATCTATTTTTTTTGTTTGTTTTATATCGTCTCAAAACTGATAGTAATAATTTTCAAAATGCAGATGTAGGCCCACGACGTCTAGCCAATCTCCGGCCTTTCGAGAGGAGACTACCAGTTGCAGCGGCACCAGCCCCACAGGACGAGGCCACAGAGACTTTAGCTGAGTTGGAAAGTGACCTAGAGCGTCTTACAACAGATATACCAGAGACTACCATAGATGATATTCCTATCAGGCTTCAGCGCTATGTAGTCGGGGTCCCAGGACCTTTTAGGAGGTTCTTGTGTAGGGTAGCCCATGCAGTGGTGTCATATAGAGATCATCACCAGTGATTGGATGGTCGTTTTGTAGACACATGTGACATTTTGGTTTTTTGTACTTATCATTTTTGCCGATCATAAGGTGTTTTTCAACCTATGATCAAAGACGATGTATTTTTTGACACACTCCTATCTATATATATCATTATTACCGGCTTATTTTGTAAATCATGTTATGAAATGGTTTTAAATTTACATGTATGATTATTGCAAATGTCTATTTAACATTTGAGAAGTAATTGCATCTGCTAATGTATTTAAAGACCTTGGAATATGTTGATATTCAATGTAATCAAACTCACGTTCCAAGAGACGCACTCTCAAAAATAACCTTAATAACACTGGATTTCTAATGGCATACACTCTATTAAGCTGTAATACAACGAGTTCAGAATCTAACCTCACTATCAAACTCTGAATCCCAAATGAAATAGATTCAGACAATAACTCAATCACTGCACTGTATTCGGCAATGTTGTTTTTTGTTTGACCGAGGCTCACCCCATGCATAGAAACTAACTCGTCAGAGGGCGAATAGATAACCCAAGCTGCGGAAGAGATATTCCGTGTACTACGACAAGCACCATCAGCAAATCCAATGTATGTTTGGAGAGGCATCGACATCTGCAATATCAAGAGTAAAACCAAGATAAGCCAGAATAACGACGAAAAACACACTCTCTAAGCTAAGCACACTGTCTAAACTAACAAACACACCAGCTAGAAAGAAAAACTAACCTAACTAAGAATCTCCATACCCATCTTTTAAGCATAATACCTCTTTAGGTAAAGTCCATTTCTGGGTTTACCCAAAGAGTCCCCGTCAAAGTCTACCAACTCATAGGCCCCTTTTGCTAGCTTTCGCTTGACAATATAGGGCCCATGCCTCATAGGAATGAAAACCTCACTCCTTTTTCCCTCATAGTATTTTCACCATTTCATTTGTAAGTTTTGTTAGTTTATCATTGGAGAGTTGTCCATTTCAAACTACTCGATGAAGATACAACATTGGATCCAGGTCTCTCATCTGAATAATCACCAAACTACAGAGATAATGGGGACAAGAGGGAAGCTTAACAGTTAACCTCCTAGAGATTTACCCAGATATTCAGTAACAATTCCATCAGGCTGGGTGGGAGGAATTTTTCCAACGATACACTGATTACCATGATGTTATGGCTCACACATTCTCCCAGGGGTTTGATGGTTAACGTGTGGAGGTAGGATGATTTTCAATCATGGTCACAGAGGAACTAATTTTAAAGGTTATAACTCTACTTATAGATGGGGAAAAGTTTTCAGAAGCCACAATCTAACTGGGATTGATGTCCCATTTTTCCTGAAAGCTGAGTTCAAAGACAAAAACTAGAAGGAAAGGGTGCAAAGATCTTGGCTGGAAGAAAAATGGCATGGGATGCTACATATTACCCAATCATAATTCATGTGTGAATGGAGTTTTAATCGAGTAAACTTATAAGATTTCCATTTCCGAGCTCATATAACAAGAGAAGTAAGAATGAATGTATTTCTTTATTTATTGGAAAGTATGAAGGACATGGATGCTCGTTTCCGGGTCATGGCAGACCCATCCCCTCATTTTATTTATCACAAATCCTTAATTAATTTGTTAATTGAAAATCAATTGGCCAAAGCTGGAATAACGTGGAGCCATTTCTTGTTCTGGGGAGGGTTTCAACCCCAACCCCCTAAGGCTAAACAAGGGAGGCAGAAGGGTACCAAACAAGGCAAGAAAACTTAGGCATGCGCTTGTTCTCACTAACACCTCCACTAAGAAATCCCAAAGCTAAAAAGAGAAAGACATCCCCTCATCTTCTAGTCCTAAAATTCCTTAGGTTTATGCTAGAAGAAGTGAAAGACTTAGGAAGATACAGTCTGCTAAAAACACTCTCACTGAAAATATGCCTCCTACTGTGAATTCCCCTCATGCTAAAAAGCTACTCACTAAGAGTTCCACTGCAAAAAATTACCCACCAGAACATACCAAGGGAAATAAAGTTGAAACTGAACCCCTTGATGAAGAATAACCCACCATGTTTCAAATGTTCAAAGGGGGTAAAAGACCTCACACCAGGCCCTTAAACAAATTAAGGCTAAAGATAAAGTTAAAACAAAATCTTAACCTCGCCAAGGATGTAATAGATGTGGAAAATGTCCCATTAAAGGATTTGATAATAAACAAAGGGAAAAATGTGGGTTCTAAAATTTCAAAGGCCAAGGCAATTAAAAATAAAATCCCTATGGAAACTAGACAAATCAAGAGGCAGAGGATGGATAAGGTTGACGCTCTTTTGGAGGTAGACAATACCCTCAGTTAGGAAGCTGACAACCATTTTTGGGTTTTGATTAATAATTGTTAAAGTGAATTTTGTTGATCTATCACTGATCATGCATATGTTAGTGTTTATGGTACATAACAACATAGAGGAGAGCTGTCATTCCCATTTTCAATGAATTTTGCAAAGAAAGCATTGACATTTCCATTTTCATCTCATTCTGAAAGAAATAGTTTGAGAAAGGTGTTGACATTCGGCCCGTCAACAAAAATATTGGTTCAGGCAAGGAAAGGAATGACATCGATAGTATCAGTGTATTGCAGTAGGGATGACCAAGAAGAAAAGAGGAAAACAAAAGCCCGTTTTTGGAGGATCACAAGTTTGATCTACAATGAGGGAAACACAATCATGATACATTTTCTCAGCCCCAATTTCAACATAGTTTTCAGCAAGTGATTTTTTATTTTTGATATGTTTAAAAGATATTTTCAGATGCATGTACCTAATACATTTATAATTTTATTATTGGATTACTGTAATTATTTTTTAGATACAAACATGTTTCAATTATTGTAATGCTTATATAAGCAAGAAATGTAGAAGGAAAAAGGGTTGGTTTTTATTTGAGATATAACATCTTTGTGTATTTTTAGCAGATATTAATGAAAACAATCTTCATGAGAATTTGTAGAAATCCTTGTACTATATTTCACTGTCTGTCTTTGCTTTGTTTTATATTTCCTCATGTTTGAAAAATTAAACGTATGAGATTGGGATTCATATTTTATGCTCATGTTTCTTTATTTATCAGGCATTAATAATTGTTGTTCATGTAACCCTTACACTAATTTCCTTCATCTTCCTCTAAATCACTTAAGTGTCAAAGGAATTAATTCTACCCCACTTTTGTGTTCTTTTCATTGAAACTATGTTTGTATAAAAGCTGATTGGGTTAGACTCCATGTGAAATGGTAGTATTTTCACATAGCCCAACAAAATTTTGATCATTCTTCATAAATCTGGCCATAGGACTCAATTTCAAACCTTATACTACAGTGACCCTGAGTAGTTGAGTTCTAGGTAGAGATCCCTCTCCAACTTGAAGGGCCAACGTTCAACCTCAAAGAGGTTAGAGGTTACCTTAGAGGTTTTCCCGCAACCAGGGTTTCCTCTAAGAGATAACAATACCAGTTGTTCGAAACAATGTTAATACTGAGAGGGGGTTAACTCAATATTAAGGCTAGTTCAAAATTTTATTCCCATTTACATTTAACATTTAAAGATGGAATCCATTAAATGAGAGCAATCAACAACATTGCATGTGCAACCACATAAAACAACACATGAACACATGCACCAAGAGTAACATACACATTGGACATAGAGGTTTAATGTGGAAACCCTTGTTTTTTATTTGATGTAATAATAACACCTACTCTAGTACATCAATGTTTGTAAGCCACCACTCATAGGAAGCACCAACTCCCTTTGATTATTTTCTAGCACCCACTAGGAGGAAGCACCAACTCCTTTCTTTTGCAAACACCTAATCAAGTTACTAGAAGCACCATGTGAAGCACCAAATTCATGGATTTATTGCAAGCACCAACTTGCAACTCCTTAGATTCATGCAAGAACCAACTTGCAGGAGGCACCAACCCCAAAGCTTTCTTCAGACACCCACTAGAGATGGAAGCACCAACTTATATCATGCAGGCTCCAACCCACACTTAATAAGGAACTACTAGTCTCTGTATATGGCATCTATTTTTCCTGCTATTAGCTTTGTTATCCTCTACAACTTTTCCTCCACTCAGCCACATTGCACTCTATCCTCTTCTCACTTTGCAGCAACCCACTATTCTTCTCAATATCATCCACTAATACATAACATTCATCACACTTAGTCCACTCTATAGTATCATACAGTCACACAAGGCTCTCTTCTCTCGACCTTCTTCCTTTGCTTTGGTACTCTCGACCTCTTCTCTGTATCAGAAACACACTCAGCCTCTGCTCATCAATGCTCACATAGATCTCTCAACAGAAATCTCTCACAACTATGTTGCTTTCCCCCACATTGCTCGACTACAATCATGGGTTTTGTTCCTTTGTTGCACAGGGAACAATGCTATCTCTGTTGTCCTCCTATTGTCTCTACTACATAGTGAACAAGGTTGTCTTTATTGTCTCGTCTACTTCCTGAGAATGTACCACAACATGGCACTTCATCTTGTTTTTTCTGTTAGCGCTTGAAATTTCACCTCAGGCTGAGAAAGGCAAACTCCAAGGCAACATCAAACCACTTAGCCTCGTAGCTAGCCCTACGGGGCAGGAGAGAGCTCTCTCCGGTATATCTCGGCAAAGATCTTCAAAGGGCGGAGATAACCAGTAAAGAACACTGATTTTAGGCTAGTAAACTGATAAAAGATTTGATTTGAGATTTTTAGGATTTTGGTGGAAAATCGGGGAAAGGCAATTTTGGGTGCGGGGATTGGACACAGTTTTCGCAGGGGGCTCTTTGGGGAAAGATAGGAGACTGTATTGATGCCTTTGAAAGAGTTGGATGGATGAGAATGACTGGTGAGGAGCTAAGGAGAGCAAGCAATCACCTTGAATTCCCCTTAAACAGATGAAAACATTGATATTAAGCAAACTTAAAAGCAGAGCATGGTAATCATGAATTCTACTTTAACACTTCATTTGCCTAATTTGCAGAAGGAAAAGTAAGAAGATGATTCACATAACAAACTTACAAGTACAAAGAGAAACACACCATCAATACATGTAACCACAGGAATCCCAAAAAAGGACTGCAAAACCTTGGTCTTTCTTCCTTTGCCAAAATTGCAGAGATATAATGAGTAATACAATAGAAAGCTTTCTCCCTCAAGAGTCCAACCATGAAAATGACCAAGAAAGTACATAATATAGGCAATCTAACATCTTTCCTTGCCTCTAGGGGTCGATCTCACTATCCTAGGAGCTGTTTCAACCAATTCCAAACTGAGCACTAAAATCTAGGCAGTCAAAACAACTTGCCTCTATAAGCTAGGAAACCAATTCATTCATTAAATTTTTGCCTATTTCATGAATGAATTTTCTAGAAGAGATAAATAAGTGTCAAAGTATCATAAAATTACATCACTTACATCAAGGAGGATCAAAATCCACTCCAAAAAGTCAAACCTAGTCAAAACTGCGTTTTGCTGAGCTGTAGGTGCATTTCTGTGAAAATAGCCTGATGCGTAGCGCCCTGAATCTCAATGCGTAGCGCGCCTTTGGGCCTGCTTTTGAGGCACGTCCCGGAGTCCAAATGAGGCAAAAGTGGGCTTGTTGGAAAATTCTGGATGTCTACTTTCCAACCCAAGTGGAATTTCTGAATTTGTTGACCATTTGCCCCTTCAAAATTGCACTCTCCGAAGACTGCTTCTTGTGTGTCAAAAAGGTGGCAGAAAGTCATTTTTTGCTTGTTTTTTGACCTTCTGGAGGCTCAAAACTTGATGGAATCTCTTGGAAATTGCTGAGCAAGTGTATTTTTGCATGAAAAATCAAAAAATGCTGAGTTTTCATGAAATGGAGTTGCCCATCTTCAGGGTAGCGCGCGGTGCGCTACGCGTTGGGGAGGAAAACCTGTTTTTTGCCCAAAAAAAATAACAAATGACCAAAAATTCTCAAATGTTTTTGAAATTTGTGCTGGAGGTAAGTCATTTAGCACCATGCTCCTTCAAGGAAGCCTCAGCCAAGATGTGGAGGGGATCGGGCCTTTTTCTTCGTTTTAGTGCCTTGGCCAACCGTCCTTTGAGCACCTTCATTTTTGCTTTACATACGTGCATCCGAGCCCAATAATGATTCTTCATGTTCCGGAGCATGTCCTTATCTTTGTTAGCCTTGGCCAACAACCTCTCCAAATGAGCATTGACCCGAAGAAGCATAGCCTCTCGCTCAATGGGTACCAAATCACCAGGTCTCTTGCGAGCCAAGTTGCGTCTTCATGGATCCTCCGCAACTCATTGAGAGTGTGCTCATCCTCTAATTGCTTGTTGCGCTGCTCTAAATATGTGATTGTCCAATTTGTCATCTCCAATTTTTGCTGCAACAAGTCATTTTCAGCCTCTCGTTGCTGAATGATCTTCTTAAGCTCCGAGCTAGGAGAATGGGTGTCAAGATCAATGATGTCAATATCTGGATCACCTGACAAACCCTCCTCAATCATGGGCTGCTTTCCCCTCTCTGATACCTGTGCTGTTGTTGGAAACGAGGCCCCTTCCACCTGGTGTGGAGATAACACTCGCGGTGCTGATGAAGAAGGCGAGACCCCTTCCACCTGATGTGGAGAAAATACTCGCTGAGCTGATGCAAATAAGGCACTGTGGCCTCTCTGATATGTGATCAATGAAGGGGAGCTGACATGTCTGGGCTCAGGGATGTCATACTGCTGTGAAGGTCCTCCCTCCTCATGAACAACCTCAGGGGGTGGTGGTGGCGCTGTGAAGAAATATTGAGAGATGAAATCCTCCCATGGAATACCTTGCTGGGCCAACTGATGCATGACCACAATCTTGATCAAAGCATAATGGTAGATGCTCCTGTGTTGCTGTGCTGGGCTCTTTCTCTGCACCAAGGGAACCATCCTCTCAATATTCCGGCACATGAAGAAAGGAATGTTCATCATCCGTACCCGTGTGAAATGCATCAACAAGCGGATATGAGACGAATACAAACGTGAAAATCTGCCCTCACAGGTGAAATAGCGAATCATGAGCCTCATCAAGGGTGCATACTCATCCCTCAAGAATCTGAAAGGAAACACACCAGTTAGGTGCCTCATATATACAGGTTTAATGTAGGGCTCATACTAGAATCTGTCCAACAGCTGGCACTTGTTCCACTCTTCTCCAACATTGGGTATCCCTGTTGCTTGAGCAACAACCTTAGGTGACAATGTAAAATCCACCCCTGCAAGATTCACATGCCCGTTGTGAAAATGCAAAACAAACAAGCGGACCAATTCCCTGTGGTGTTGAATTTGGGAAATTCTCTCGCAATATCCATAGCATGATTGATGAAGGAAACATGTGACTGCAAGTGGACAAGCTTGCAAATAGGCCAAAGAGGTGGGCTCCTCTCTCACATGCTGACCACCCTTACCACCCCTGTGAGGCCTCCTTGGCACCTCAACCTCCGGTGTTGACTCACGGTCATCACTTTGCTCATAATCTGTTTCGGTTTCTGACATGGTTTCAAGAGCAAAATGGCTGAAATGTACTGCTGCTTCTGCACAAATGACCTGCTGTTTTGACTGTTTGAATGCTGCTCCAAGGGGACAAAAAACACAAGGGAGATGTTAGGGAGGGGGACTTTTGAGGGGATTTAGGGAAAATATATAAAAAAGGGAATTTAGGGAAGGAATTACGACACATACATCATCACATAATCATAATTTGTAGGGGTTTGATAGGAGGTAGGATTTAGGGAGATTTTATTGAATTTTAGGGATAGGGGTAGGGTTTTAGGGCTTTTGATATATATATATTTTTTGTTAGGGAGATTAGGTGAAAATGACAAGGGATGGGATAATGGGAATGTGGGGAAATGAGGGAGTGAAAAAGGATGACCCTTGGCAGCAAATGTAAAACCCTAGCTCACATGCATTTGAATTTTTTTTAAAACATAATACATATGAATTTTCCATTTCAACTTGATGGAATTTGACACATTTTCATGCTCATGTTATCTTTACAAAGCAAGAACTTCAATGATTTGAGGCCTACCTGAAGAAATTGAGGAGGAAGAAGTCGATTTGTGGCTCACTGGCAAATTTCTGAAGGTGGAAACCCAACGCGTAGCGCGCGGGTTCTGGAGCGTAGCGCGCACCCAACGCGTAGCACCCGACCAATTTTTGCACTGCAGAGACTGTCCTGACGCGTAGCGCACGCCCAACACGTAGCGTGCAGGCCCTGATGCGTAGCGTGCAGGTGCAGTCACCAAATTCGCCCAGTTTCAAACTAAATCGCCTTTCACACTTGCTCTTGGAGTCTTGGAGGAAAAAGAATTACAAAATGAGGAGAGAGGGGCTTTTATAAGCTTGATTTAAATTTATTTCCCCTCAAACCCACTTTATAATGTTTATGCAATAACACTTTTTAAAACTAATTGCTGCTGACTTGTGGTTTCCTTTTGTCATGAAATTGATTGAAATGATGCTTTTTCTTGAAAATTTTTGCAGGAATAGCTTCTGAGGAGTCTTGGCAAAGGAGACCAAGGCCGCATGCCGACTTCTGAAGAATTTGAAATTTTTACAAAAATGAGAAAATGACCTTGCCTTCAAAAACAGGGTTTTTGAACTCAAGGTAGAAATTAGCTATACAAAATGAAATCCTTTGAAATGATGCTTTGATGAACATCCCTCTGGCCTGCTGGGCATTTATTGACCTCAAAAGACATGACCTCAAAAGAAAAAATTGGACTAAACCCTAGACCTAGGACCTTGATTTCAAGACAAGGCCAATGACCCTGTAAGGAATTTATTGACTGAAACAAACTTGATCCAGCAATTCCAAGAGGGGAATAAATGACACAAGCTCCTCCATCAGGGTTATGGCATGCCTAATGGAATGCAATAAGATGATACTGATGAGATGCCTACTTATGCAAATGCAAAGAGCTTTGCTCGCTGATGGAGGGCTACTAGACCGACTCTAACATTGGCTCTAATGGGGATGGTAGCTCCTTGGAGGTGCCAAGAACCTTAGACCTCTGGGAGAGCAGACCAGTGCCTTTCAATCATTGGGAAATGGAGTCATTATTTACATATTTGACCCAAACTGGGACAGCTTTATTGACTTGACAACTGACTGAAAATTGGACCAATTTTGACTCAAACTGACTTCAAATTTAAACAGAAAATGAACTGATACAAACAACATGACAAACTCACACCAACTAATCTTCATCTTCAAAATTATAGCCTTCACCGCGGGCCCCAGACTAAAGATGAAAGATCAGTTCACACTTGCAGTGGAATCAAAGTAAAATGGTAATTACAATGATAATGACTAGAGCAGAAAATGCTCAAACATGGTACCTTTTAAGCAATCGACCATTGACCGACCCTCCAAGACAATCATCACCGTTCATTTCTTTGAGAAGAAAGGCATTTGGACCACGGTATGCTGTAATTTTGTAGGGACCTTTCCATAAGTTGTAAAACTTTCCATGTTTCCCTTTGTCTTCATTTCGGGCATCCCACCTCAAAACAACATCATCTATTTGGAAATCATCCAGTTTTGCTTTCCTGTCATAGATTTTCTTTATGCGCTCTTGCAACTTGAGAGTATTGTGAAGAACCTCCTCCCGTGTCTGCTATAAATGAATCATTTGACCAATCCGCCTTTGCATGGGATCCTCCTCACCACCAGCTTCTTGAAGCAACTTTGCTATCGGAATACTAAGTGAAGTAGGAAACACTGCATCTGTCCCGTAAACCAGTTCAAAAGGTGACATACCAATTGACTTTTTCTGACTTACACGATCAACCCATAATGCATTTACTAACTTTTTGTGCCAGCTCTTCTTACTGATTTCCAGCAATTTCTTTATGATGTTTACCAAGGATTTATTCGAAGATTCAACCAGCCCATTTCCTTGCGGATGATAGGCGGTCGAATGCCCCAAACTGATATTATATTTGTAGCAAAAATCAACCATCTTCTTCGATTTAAACGCTGCTGCATTATCTGTAATCAGCTTATGTGGACAGCCGAAACGTGACAATATGTTATTTTCAAGGAAAGAAATAATTACCAAGTCCGTGGCCTGCCGGGTAGGAATGGCTTCAATCCATTTCATGAAGTAATCGGTGGTTGTCAATATCCATCGATGTTGTCCGAAAGATGCTGGATGAATTTCGCCGATGAAATCCAAGCCCCACTGCTGAAATGGTGCGCTGACTTCAGTGGGCTTAAGAGGCAATGGCTGTAATTTCTGCTTTCCTTGAAAAATTTGACATTCATGACAACTCTTGACTGCTTTATATACATCTGAAAACAATGAAGGCCAATAAAAACCTGCTCTTAGGATCTTGTTTTCCATGGTATTCCAAAACAAGTGGCCCCCGCAGTCACCTTTGTGAAAATCCTCTACAGCTCTCTTAGCTTCCTCCTCGACCAAAAACTTCAGCAATATGCCACTGGGGTCTTTCCAATATAGTGTAGATTTGATGATGCAAAATTTGGCAGCCTTTAATTTCAACGTCCAAGCTTTGTTTCGAGGCATCCCGGGAGGTGAAGACAAATTTTGAAGCACATATACAATATCAGCATACCAAGGAGAAGAAACAAAGATGTCAGATACCTGTAGTGCTGAATTCTCCTCATCTTCATCGGATAGGGCAGCAATCAAATTAATGTCTAGGACATGGAGATTTGTTTCAGCCATCAATTTAGCGAGACCTTGACCCTTGATCAGCTTGGTAGGCTTAATTTCCACATCATATTCTAATAGCGCAGCAATCCACTTACCCCGCCTTCCTTCTGGTTCCGCTTGTACCAAAACATCTTTAACAGCCGCGTTAGGAACATATGCCACAATGTGGGAATTCAGTATGTACACACGGAAATCTTTCAAGGCTTTTACCAGTGCCAATGCTTGTTTTTCAATGATATTATACTTTAGCGCTCCGTCCCTTATAATACGACTGAAAAAAGCAATGGGCTTCTCAACTCCATCTCTCTTTTGCATCAGCACAGCTGCCAATGTATGCTCAGAAGCAAATGAAAATAAAATAAAATCTTGTGTATAATCCGGGCTGATTAGAGTTGGGGCTGAAGATAAAATTAACTTTACCAAATTGAAAGATTTTACCGCCTCTTCAGTCCATTTGAGCTGGCTGTCCTTTTTTAGCATGCTAGTGATTTCTCTGAGGTGTTCGGCAAGATTCAGAATAAAGCGACGCAGAAAATTCAACTTGCCATTAAAGGACTGAATCTCCTTCTTGTTTCGGGGCTGCTCTAATTGCTGAATAGCTTCCACACGTGCAGGATCTATACGAATGCCATCTTTGGAAATGATGTGGCCCAACAGCTTGCCTTCACTCATGGAGAAAAGGCTCTTCTTTAGATTCAATGAGATACCATATTTTCTGCACTTTTGAAACACCATTGTTAAATGATACAAATGTTCTTCATCAGATTTAGAAAACACAGTTAAATCATCAAGATAAACGACCAAAAAGACATCCTTCCCATTAGCAAAGGCCATGTCCATCTCCCGCTGAAAGGTAGCACCTGCATTTTTCAATCCAAACGGCATCTTGGCATAATGAAATGTCCCCCATGAATGTAGGCTTGTCGCGGTCATCCTCATGCACCAAAATTTGATTGTACCCGGAATAACCATCAAGTAGCGACATCCTTGATGCCCCAACTACCCGCTGCAATATATGATCCATCTTGGGCAGCGGATAATTGTCCTTTAGCGACACCTTATTCAGATTTATGAAGTCTATACACAAGCGGATCTCACCGGTCTTCTTTCTCACGGGCACCAAGTTGGAAATCCAGTCGGAAAATCTGATTGGCACTATAATTCCAGACTTGTACAACCTGTTAACTTCTTTCTCAATCAAAGGCAGCAACTTAGGATTAATTCTTCTCAACTTTTGTCAGAAAGGCTTTTGATTTGGCTTTATGGGAATGGTATGCTAAATGATACTTGTGTCATAAGTTTTCAAATATGAATAATCCCATGCAAAAACATTAGAAAACGAAGACAACAATCTGATATATTCTTTCTTTACCTTTGGTGACAATGCCTTCGATATTTTCACCATCTTTGTATTTTCAGCTATTCCGACATTTACTTCTTCAACACCTTCTTCCGTTGGCCTCAAAGTTGGTTTGCGGGCCACGTCATCTTGATCGAACAGCTCCTCCAAAGGAATTAATCCTTTAGGAATGAAATTATCTTTAAGTTGCAATACATCCATTTGATTTACTTCCTCAGGTTCTGTGTCTATGGAGATGTCTTTGAACTCACCTTCAACTTGCAGAAAATCCTTGATTGCTTCGTCATCTTGGAAAACTTGCCAACATCTTTGATTGTCTGGAACTGTAGGATGGTGCTTCACATAAATCTCAAACTTATTGCTGGAATTCATGGGGATTTTTAGATTGCTTGCTGCCTTAGCCAATGCATCCGCAACACCATTTTGGATACGGGGCACACATGTCAAAGTATGTTCAGAAAACAGCTTCAAGATATCTAGGACAACATTTCGATATGCTCGCATACGAGGATGCTTGGCCTGGAACTCACCTTTCACTTGCTTTATAACCAACTCGGAGTCGCCATATACTGCTATCTTCTTTGCCTTCAGCTTCCGAAGGATTTTCAGGCCAGCAATGAGAGCCTCATATTCCGCCTCATTGTTTGAACAATCGAATGCCAATTTGTAAGAACATACTCGTACCTTGCTTGGGACCTTGTTTTGGACAGAAAACAGACTTCGAATCCACACACCTATACCAGAACCATCGCTGCCCATAGCGCCATCAAAATCCATGGTCCAAAGACCATCCTCATCATCCTCTAAGTGCTGAAAAGGTATTGTCTCTGCATTTTCTATTTGCTGCCTATTGGTTTCAGCTGTTGACTCTATGACAGCGGACCTTTCTTCACTTTCCTTTCTCAAAATTTCTCTAAAATTTTCTGTAATGTCTGATATATCTTCTGCTTGAACTAACTGACTATCTATCTCATTAAAATTATCCGCAAACAAAACAAATGACTCTAAATCTGTATGTACATAATTTACAGGATGATTAACTGGCTTTTCCTTACTAGTGATCATGTATTTCATTTTTTGTTCCCGATATAATTTCCTCATCTGACCGAAAACCGGGATTGTAGCATAAGAAAAATCGAGCTGAAGTGTACCTTTGAGCTTAGCTCCCCAAGATCTCGAAAGCAACATTCCGAATCGCGGAGGAATATCCGCCACCACCACATCCATCAAAACATTCTTAGCTGGAATTTGATCTAGGCTTACCACCAAGTCCTTGATCAAACCGATACATTTTACCCGGCTGGAATCAAATGAATACAGATCATGATATTTTCTTGTGATATCCAATCCCAGCCTTTCCATGATTACTTTCGGCATCAAATTATGCAAAGCTCCCGAGTCAAACATAGCATTATGTAAAACATACTCATGTAATCGCAAACTAATATAGAATGGAGGAACATCACTTTCGGGAGACTCACCATTTAAAGCGGGCCCAAAAATCAATTCCGGCTGATCATCTTCTACATTCACCGTGTCTAGCATTGGATCAAAATTCAACATCTTGGAGATTTGGCCTCGGTAAGTGCTGTTCTTCATGATTTCCGTCAAAGGAATGGACACTTTCAACTTTGAAATTGCATTCTCCAAACTGAAAGCTGAAACCTTCTCACCTTCTTTGGCCAGAACTTCTCTTTTTTCAACTTTATCTCTCGGTGTACTTGATGGTTGATCTATCTTGCTTGCTGATGATGATTGACCTGCTGAGGGATCAATTATGTCTTTTCCTTTTGTCTGTGGGGAAGCTGAATCATTTTTTGCTGAAGTATCTTTCCTTTTCTAAATGGGATTTATGGGAACAACTCGGTTTCTTAATTGTCTCTGCTGAGCGGACAAAGCATTGAGATATCCTCTTTGGTATTCCTCCGATTCTTCCTCAAGTACTGCCTCATTTGATAAGATATAGTTCTCATCCTGATGTATGACGGAATTTCTCACAAATTCTTCTTCTTCTGTAATATAGGTAGGCAGATCATCAGGAGTGAAAAAGTGATTTTCCTCTCCTATAGTATCACCTTCATCCTCGGATTCTTGGCTAACAAAATTCTGCTGAAGCGAAGGTTTTACTTGCTGCTAAACTGCGGTTTCTTGTGCCCTTGTTTCACGCTGCTTGATTCTGTATTGTGGCTGCTATGGACCTCGGAAATTAGGATTACGGTTCTGTGGTTCCAGCTTGCTGAGATGAGTATTTTCAAGAAACGTAACTACCTTGCGAAGGAGCTGATCTGATGTAGAAGCTTCTTCTTTGATTGTCACTCGCTTTTGGGCTTTCATCCTTGCTCTCTTATCATTCAAATTCGCTTCAACACTAACAGCGATTTTCTGCATATCCTCCAAGGTAGGCGGATCTCTATCTCGCAATGAAAAAGCCATCTCCGGATCAAAACCATCCGGGAATTTGAGAAGTACTGATTTTCTAGATGGCCTTAAATCATCTGGAATAGCATTGTAAACTGTGTTAAATCTGATAATGTAATCTTGGACCGACTCACCATGATTACGTTTGAGATTGTTGTACTCAGCATTGATCTGAAGTGGATCCTTTCTGATTTCCCATCGATCTAGAAACTGCTTCTGAAGTTCTTCCAGTGTGGGTATGCTTTTAGCTGTCAAACCTCTGAACCATTTTCTTACTTCTCCATCAAATGTTTGTACAAACAAACGCATAGTTACATCCTCTTCATCTATCTCATATAGATCAAAGAAAGTTATCATCTTGTCTATATGCTGCTGAGCAGAAACACCTTGATGAGTGCCATAAAACATGGAAATTTTATTCTGATAATCAGCTGGCATATCATGCAGATTTTGAGGAAGAGCAAGTGGAGCAAACCGGGCAGCCATTGCTTTAGGTAGATTGGGTCTAGGAGTAGCAGGTGGAGTAGGTGTAGCTGTAGTATGAGGAGTATGAGGAGGAGAAGTGGTATGGGATGTAGAGGGCGAACCAACTGTAGATTCTAGATAAGTGATTATAGGAGAAACAGAAATAAAAGGAGGATTGGTCTGCTCATGCGCCGTGATAGTGGATCCAATATGAACAGATATAGTTTCAACGAACTCAACAAGATTGGTAGCGTGAATATCTGACTGAAGAGATCTTAGGATGAAATTGTCAACCAATTTATTGTGTCTCTCAATTTCAAGGGCAGCAGCAAAATCAGGGTTGGGAACTAGAGAATCAAGTGCACTTTCAGATTTGGTTTTGAACAAGGACAACTCAAAACTCTCGTCAAAATCAATGTCTTCAAGATACTCAAAAATAGCTGGACATGAATGAGATTTGAATATATGACCAGAATTTGAAGCCAGTTTGGATATCAAGGAACAAATAGCCAATCAGCCTGTGAAAACTCTTAACTAATCATCCAAAAGTTCAGAGTTTACAAATATACTGGGGTGAAATGCAAATGAAGTGTTACATTCACAAGCTCACGGAGGTCGACTGAAGCAGTGTTTATCTACTTGCGCTGATGCAAAGCAAGAGCGTTTTCGAAGGCTACCTGGCGTATCTTCAGACTCCGTCTAAGCCTTATGAAATAAACACATCAATCAACAAACAATTTGTTCTCCCCAGTATGGTCGCTAGTATGTTAGCTCCTGAAATTTCACCTCAGGCTGAGAAAGGCAAACTCCAAGGCAACATCAAACCACTTAGCCTCGTAGCTAGCCCTACGGGGCAGGAGAGGGCTCTCTCCGGTATATCTCGGAAAATATCTTCAAAGGGCGGAGATAACCAATAAAGAACACTGACTTTAGGCTAGTAAATTGATAAAAGGTTTGATTTGAGATTTTTAGGATTTTGGTGGAAAATCGGGGAAAGGCAATTTTGGGTGCGGGGATTGGACACAGTTTTTGCAGGGGGCTTTTTGGGGCAAGATAGGAGACTGCATTGATGCCTTTGAAAGAGTTGGATGGATGAGAATGACTGGTGAGGAGCTAAGGAGAGCAAGCAATCACCTTGAATTCCCCTTAAACAGATGAAAACATTGATATTAAGCAAACTTAAAAGCAGAGCATGGTAATCATGAATTCTACTTTAACACTTCATTTGCCTAATTTGCAGAAGGAAAAGTAAGAAGATGATTCACATAACAAACTTACAAGTACAAAGAGAAACACACCATCAATACATGTAACCACAGGAATCCCAAAAAAGGACTGCAAAACCCTGGTCTTTCTTCCTTTGCCAAAATTGCAGAGATACAATGAGTAATACAATAGAAAGCTTTCTCCCTCAAGAGTCCAACCATGAAAATGACCAAGAAAGTACATAATATAGGCAATCTAACATCTTTCCTTGCCTCTAGGGGTCGAGCTCACTATCCTAGGAGCTGTTTCAACCAATTCCAAACTGAGCACTAAAATCTAGGCAGTCAAAACAACTTGCCTCTATAAGCTAGGAAACCAATTCATTCATTAAATTTTTGCCTATTTCATGAATGAATCTTCTAGAAGAGATAAATAAGTGTCAAAGTATCATAAAATTACATCATTTACATCAAGGAGGATCAAAATCCACTCCAAAAAGTCAAACCTAGTCAAAACTGCGTTTTGCTGAGCTGTAGGTGCATTTCTGTGAAAATAGCCTGATGCGTAGCGCCCTGAATCTCAACGCGTAGCGCGCCTTTGGGCCTACTTTTGAGGCACTTCCCAGAGTCCAAATGAGGCACAAGTGGGCTTGTTGGAAAGGTCTGGATGTCTACTTTCCAACCCAAGTGGAATTTATGAATGTGGTGACCATTTGCCCCTCCAAAATTGCAATCTCGCAATACTGCTTCTTGTATATCAAAAAGGTGGCAGAAAGTCATTTTTTGCTTGTTTTTTGACGTTCTGGAGGCTCAAAACTTGATGGAATCTCTTGGAAATTGCTAAGAAATTGTATTTTTGCATGAAAAATCCAAAAATGCTGAGTTTTCATGAAATGGAGTTGCCCATCTTCAGGGTAGCGCACGGCGCGCTACGCGTTGGGGAGGAAAACCTGTTTTTTGCCCAAAAAAAAACACAAATGACCAAAAATGCTCAAATTTGTTTGAAATTTGTGCTGGAGGTAAGTCATTTAGCACCATGCTCCTTCAGGGAAGCCTCAGCCAAGATGTGGAGGGGATCGGGCCTTTTTCTTTGTTTTAGTGCCTTGGCCAACCGTCCTTTGAGCACCTTCATTTTTGCTTTACATACGTGCATCCGAGCCCAATAATGATTCTTCATGTTCCGGAGCATGTCCTTATCTTTGTTAGCCTTGGCTAACAACCTCTCCAAATGAGCATTGACCCGGAGAAGCATAGCCTCTCGCTCAATGGGTACCAAATCACCGGGTCTCTTGCGAGCCAAGTTGCGGTCTTCATGGATCCTCCGCAACTCATCGAGAGTGTGCTCATCCTCTAATTGCTTGTTGCGCTGCTCTAAATATGTGATTGTCCAATTTTCCATCTCCAATTTTTGCTGCAAAAGCTCCTGTTGCTGAATGATCTTCTTAAGCTCCGAGCTAGGAGAATGGGTGTCAAGATCAATGATGTCAATATCTGGATCACCTGACAATCCCTCCTCAATCATGGGCTGCTTGCCCCTCTCTGATACCTATGCTGCTGTTGGAAATGAGGCCCCTTCCACCTGGTGTGGAGATAACACTCGCGGTGCTGATGAAGAAGGCGATACCCCTTCCACCTGATGTGGAGAAAATACTCGCCGAGCTGATGCAAATAGGGCCCTGTGGCCTCTCTAATATGTGATCAATGAAGGGGAGCTGACTTGTCTGGGCTCAGGGATGTCATACTGCTGTGAAGGTCCTCCCTCCTCATGAACAACCTCAGGGGGTGGTGGTGGCGCTGTGAAGAAATCTCGAGAGATGAAATCCTCCCATGGAATACCTTGCTGGGCCAACTGATGCATGACCACAATCTTGATCAAAGCATAATGGTAGATGCTCCTGTGTTGCTGTGCTGGGCTCTTTCTCTGCACCAAGAGCACCATCCTCTCAATATTCCGGCACATGAAGAAAGGAATGTTCATCATCCGTACCCGTGTGAAATGCATCAACAAGCGGATATGATACGAATACAAACCTGAAAATCTGCCCTCACAGGTGAAATAGTGAATGATGATCCTCATCAAGGGCACATACTCATCCCTCAAGAATCTGAAAGGAAACACACCAGTTAAGTGCCTCATATATACAGGTTTAATGTAGGGCTCATACTGGAATCTGTCCAACAGTTGGCGCTTGTTCCACTCTTCTCCAACATTAGGTATCCCTGTTGCTTGAGCAACAACCTCACGTGACAATGTAAAATCCACCCCTGCAAGATTCACATGCCCGTTGTGTAAATGCAAAACAAACAAGCGGACCAATTCCCTATGGTGTTGAATTCGGGAAATTCTCTCGCAATATCCATAACATGATTGATGACGGAAACATGTGACTGCAAGTGGACAAGCTTGCAAATAGGCCAAAGAGGTGGGCTCCTCTCTCACATGCTGACCACCCTTACCACCCCTGTGAGGCCTCCTTGGCACCTCAACCTCCGGTGTTGACTCACGATCATCACTTTGCTCATAATCTGTTTCGGTTTCTGACATGGTTTCAAGAGCAAAATGGCTGAAATGTACTGCTGCTTCTGCACAAATCACTTGCTGTTTTGTCTGTTTGAATGCTGCTCCAAGGGGACAAAAAACACAAGAGAGATGTTAGGGAGGGAGACTTTTGAGGGGATTTAGGGAAAATATATAAAAAAGGGAATTTAGGGAAGGAATTACGACACATACATCATCACATAATCATAATTTGTAGGGGTTTGATAGGAGGTAGGATTTAGGGAGATTTTATTGAATTTTAGGGATAGGGTTAGGGTTTTAGGGCTTTTGATATATATATATTTTTTTTGTTAGGGAGATTAGGTGAAAATGACAAGGGAGGGGATAATGGGAATGTGGGGAAATGAGGGAGTGAAAAAGGATGACCTTGGGCAGCAAATGTAAAACCCTAGCTCACATGCATTCGAATTTTTTTTAAAACATAATACATATGAATTTTCCATTTCAACTTGATGGCATTTGACACATTTTCACGCTCATGTTATCTTTACAAAGCAAGAAGTTCAATGATTTGAGGCCTACCTGAAGAAATTGAGGAGGAAGAAGTCGATTTGTGGCTCACTGGCAAATTTCTGAAGGTGGAAACCCAACGCGTAGCGCGCGGGCTCTGGAGCGTAGCGCGCACCCAACGCGTAGCGCCCGACCAATTTTTGCACTGCAGAGACTGCCCTGATGCGTAGCGCGCACCCAACGCGTAGCGCGCAGGTCCTGATGCGTAGCGCGCAGGTGCAGTCACCAAATTCGCCCAGTTTCACACTAAATCACCTTTCACACTTGCTCTTGGAGTCTTGGAGGCAAAAGAATTACAAAATGAGGAGAGAGGGGCTTTTATAAGCTTGATTTAAAATTATTTCCCCTCAAACCCACTTTGTAATGTTTATGCAATGACACTTTTTAAAACTAAATACTGCTGACTCGTGGTTTCCTTTTGTCATGAAATTGGTTGAAATGATGCTTTTTCTTGAAAATTTTTGCAGGAATAGCTTCTAAGGAGTCTTGGCAAAGGAGACCAAGGCCGCATGCCGTCTTTTGAAGAATTTGATTTTTTTACAAATTTTTACAAAAATGAGAAAATGACCTTGCCTTCAAAAACAGGGTTTTTGAACTCAAGGTAGAAATTAGCTATACAATATGAAATACTTTGAAATGATGCTTTGATGAACATCCCTCTGGCCTACTGGGCATTTATTGACCTCAAAAGACATGACCTAAAAAGACAAAATTGGACTAAACCCTAGACCTAGGACCTTGATTTCAAGACAAGGCCAATGACCCTGTAAGGAATTTATTGACTGAAACAAACTTGATCCAGCAATGCCAAGAGGGGAATAAATGACACAAGCTCCTCCATTAGGGTTATGGCATGCCTAATGGAATGCAATAAGATGATACTGATGAGACACCTACTTATGCAAATGCAAAGAGCTTTGATCGCTGATGGAGGGCTACTAGACCGACTCTAACAGTGCCAATTCGACCGATGAATACCAATGATTCGTCGGATCATGATAACTAAAACTTTGTTGATGGACTCAACCAGACCATTCGCTTGTGGATAATAAGGATTTGAACTATCGTGACGCAAACCAAGCTGGCCCGTAAGTTCTGTCATCATAACGTTTCGAAAATGGCGCCCATGGTCAATGATTATCGCTTGTGGAACACTGGTTGATACTGGTAAACTGGCTGCTGGACAGCAGGACCGAATTGGTACTGTCCCTGGTACGGTTGATAAGTGAATTGTGGTTGACTAGTGACAACCGTACTTAAACCAGGTTGTCCTACAGGCATCTGAACCGTAGTTTGAATCATGGATCCAGACGATGGTAAAGATGTCTGAGGAGTAGATACAGGAACAGTAGAAACTGGACCTATCGATACTCCAGAAGTAAGTGGGGTAGACTGAACAGATGTTGCGGCAGTTGTAGCAGTCGTTTGAGATGGAGTACGAGGCGAAATAGGCCCAGACTGAGAAACTACCGAAGGTACAGAAGTTTGAATATTAGACTGGACTGGTTGCTGGGGTGAACCAGAAACTAAGGGTTGTCCAGTTTGAGATGACAACTGTACACTTGGCTGCAATACCTGTTGAATTTGCGATGGATCCCACACTATGTTCATTCCGGGGTATTGACCCATAACAAGTTGAGGATATTGAGATCCATAACTGGATTGAGGGTAGGATTGATAATTGAAAGGTACATTTCCCGTTCCTTGAACATAAGATTGACCTTGGGGTGGTTGGAAACCTTGATTCGAGTACTGACCTTGGGGTAGATACCCTTGAGGCATGTACTGATACTGGGGTTGACCTTGAGGTATAAATTGATACTGAGGTTGACCTTGGGGTACATATTGAGGCTGGGGTTGACCTTGAGGAATGCACTGCACCATGGGTACATACTGTCCTTGAGGTTGGCCCCCAGACGCAATTTGTGTACCTTGAGGTTGCCCCCCAGGCGTTAATTGAGGCTGACCCCGAGGCGGTAACTGGCCACCTTGAGTTTGAGAATTGGGAATTGAACCTGACATCATAAGAATGTTTTCTACGCTCAATGGTTTATTACCATTGTTTCCAGTTAATAACCCATGTTCAATGGGTTGAGGAGATGCTCTCGCAAAAGTATCAGAAAGTGACTGATACCCAGAGGGAACAGAAGGACCGCCGTACAAAAAGGATTCAGGCGATTGAGTAAACATGGACGACTGACCAGACATATTTACAGGAGTATAAAGACCTCTAGGTGGATAAGGAGCACGAGGTGGAGAAAAACTTAACCCTGAGTTGTCCAAATAATTAGTTAAAGAAATATACTAAGTAGTACTTCTAGGTGGACTGTAAAAAATGGATTCACGCTCCCTTATATCAATAACAGGTTGATTTTCAGTGATAGGGATGCCTATTTCTTCTTCTGGAGCAAGTTCTTCAATAACTATTAAACCAGAAGGAAGATTTTCGGTGATGACTCTTTCTACCCTAGGTGAATTAGGAGCACTAGAAGTTGGAGAGACTAACCCCGATGTTGGAGTAACAGGTTCAGATATTTCAAGTTCTTCGCCTATATCACTAGTAGATGAAAAACTACCAACAAGTTCGGAAACCGAAACAGCTTCAGGATTATAACCTGTTTCTAGAGTTTGGTAATCAGGATGAACAACCAACGAAGACTCTCCTTCTTCAGGTGACCCTACTTTACTGCCACTAGGAGTTACAAGGAATTTCAAACCTTCGTAATGACCCGGGGCGTCTTCAGGAGGTTGGCCCCGAAGTCTACAAGACTTCCTCAACAAATAGGCCACGGTTACAACCTCGGGAGACTGGCCCCGAAGTCTACGGGACTGTCTTGGTAATTCAGCCACAGTTAAAACTTTTAACTACTGCACACGCAAACAAAGTAAAATCTCAAAGCAAACCGCCTAAAGTCTCTAAAGAACCAAACAAATTTTAATCACACGCCTAAAGAATCTAGGGCGTCAAACCACACACAAACAATAACCTTCCGGACTGAAAACACTAGTTGATGATGAAATCCAACATCACAGAATTCAGTACAGAAGTGGCGGGTGGAACAGTTACCCTAGCAACCTGCTTAATGAATAGACTGGCACAAGTTCCTCCACTTTAACCGTCTCGAGTGAAGTGAACCCCCCAGAAAATCCAAGTGAGTCTAGCCAATGTCTGCTCCAGGTACAGTGGGATCTTCCCTCCACCATCACCTTGGGTAGAACCCTAAAGATAATAGTCACTAAGGTCACCAACAACAACAAATATACCTGGGGGAACAGTCTACGATCCGATAGCACGCAAGGGCAGAGTAACAAGCTCAATCCCCTTGCCGGCTCCTTGACAATAATCCAAGGTTTACCGACAAGTGACCCTAGGCTCCTTGACAATGATTAATCCGAGGTTTACCATTTGTAGTACGTGCATATCTGGCGTCGTTCCCAATGAAGGAGGATTGATTCCCTCACTGGTTCGGACACGATCTCGTGCTTCTCCTTTAAGAGGAGCTTTCCCAGAGCATAAATGTAACAGTTGGATTTATCCTACCGCAAGATAAGCTACTTGTTTGTTTTTACTATCTTGGAGAGTTAATTACTCTCCTACTCCAAGACACTAGCCTGATCTATATTGGTGTATCAGAGCCCTAGTAAAGAAAAAGTTACTAAGTGAATTTTACTTTAAGCGTTAATTTTTATGGCTTTTCTTTAGGACAAAAGGTAGCGGAGATGAAACTGATGGTGTGTAGACTTGACTCAAATCCACTAAAAATATGCACCTAAGATGAGTTAAACTGCCTTTCCTTTTCAATGAATTCCCTAGCTAAGAGAGTTGGAGAATGAAAAATTTATAAAGACAACTTTCTTAACAATGAAAATCAAAGAAAAACTCTCTTTATCTTTTCCAAAGCACACAACACATGACCACTAATTATTTCATGAAAACTTCCTTTCTCTTTTCAAAGACTTCAAACGCTACTAAAACAAACTTTCCTTCAAAAGAGATTTTGTATTTTTTCCTATTTTAACAAAGCATGTAAAACTACTTAACAAAAATCAATTTTAAAATCTATGAAAATCTAAGAGAAATTTACCTAAAAGCAAATCTAATGAGGTAAAAGCCTACAAGATATAATTCCAGGATGTTTTACTCAGTTACAATTCAACCAAGGACTAATTCATGCAGAATCGTAAATCAGTCAAAAACAAAAATAAAAAGCTTTTGTTCTTTTTCTTAAGAATGAAATTCACAGCTTAACCAACAAACCTTCTCGAAATTCCGCAAAGAGACAACACAAAGGTAGGTTTCTCACAAAGGTGGATTTTACGAAAGGTCCGACTCCTAAGAAGACTGAAAAGACTAGGGATATCCAATGTTTTTATAACTTCTAAAGCCAAAGTCACTACAAGACCAATACAAAAATCAAACCTAGGGCTAGAATTTCTATGAATTTCACTAAAACCCTTGATACTAATGAAACAAGCTTAGATGAAAACTTTTGACAGGTAACCAGTGGATCTGGGCAGCAAAAAATAAACTATAAACAAAATCTAATGGGTAAAAAGGAAAAAATGGAAATTTTCTAGACTTTTGACAGGGTACGCAGGCAACCTGTTTGCACAGGTGCGGCCACGCTCTATGTACAAAGCAGAAGTGCGTACAGGTACACACTGTGCTTAACGCAGAGGGTGCGTACTACTCTCAAAATCAAGAAAAATAAAAACTAACTCAACCCTAAGCTATTCCACCCAAATTCACAGTCAATCAGTCAAAAACTAGAAAGAAATCAGATTTTCTCAAATCAAAGTATCAATCAAAAGAGAAATCAATCAAATCCATGGATTCCCCAGTGGAGTCGCCATTTGTCATGCGGAAAGAGTCAATTTTGCGGACAAAACCGACCTCCCTAGAAGCTAAGGCTTTCTAGTGACAAACAAGACAATCAAGCACTATCTTTCCCTAAATATGCATTTAAAATAAAAGCAACCAGGTGTTCAAGTCTTACCTTTAGTCCAACGCTGTTTGTAGCAGCCAAGCCTCTCCGATCCAGATGAGCTCCTCCTTCTCCTTGAAGCCTGAATTCACTAACAAGCAAACGATTACATAGCACCTGAATAACTCATATAATAAAACATATTCATCATAAAGACTAAGGAGTTTATGAAACAAATTATATATAACAACTTGTTGAGAAAAATGAACTTAATTGTATTAATTGGAAACAAAAGAAACCATTACAACCAGTGCCTTGGTGTTGTGCAGGTCCCTCCCAGGGTCTAGCAAGAGTTCTCCTTTACTTTGACCAACTCACCCACTTCCAAATGAAGCTAAGAAAGGATGGGAATCTCTCCTCTCAAGCTCTAAAAGGGAGTCCTAATTTCAGCAGCATCTACCCTTAGGAATGTTCAGCTTTCAACCTCTTCTCCCTCTGGCCCAATGCCTGTATTTATAATGCTTTGGAGGAAGTTAATCAGGTCCACCATCAATGGGATAAGCCCCTCTTTCAAAGGGATAGCTCCCCTCTTCATGGGATAAGTTCCTCTTTCATTGGGATGCATGAACCATCTAGAGGCGCTCAATCCACGTCAAACCATCTTCTAGAATGCTCTAGAATCGACCACAAGTAAGTTTTTTGAAGTAAAACTTGCGCCTTTTGACCTTTACAGGAGTACGCACCCACCCCTTTATAGACAGAGCGTACAAGTACGCAGGTATTATGAACTTGACGTGCCTATACGCAGGTAAGGGTAAGAGAAACTGCGTAACCAGAGTTATATTGACTTTTTAAAGACTTTCTCTCTTTCTTGGAGTTTGACATGAGGAGCAGAGGTATAAGACTTGCCAAGGAGGACAGTATGACAATTGATGGAGCCATACTGACTGCAAATAGTCATGGTGACAAATTTTAGTGTAACACATTCCTTAAACAAATTTAGACATTATATCACAGGCTATCAAACCTTCCTGCACACTAATCACACTGCAATTAGATATTTGATGAACAATCCAGATGTAAATGCTCACATTATTAGATGGTTGCTTTTACTGCAGCAGTTTGATCTGACCATTATGGATAAGCCTGGTAAAGAAAATGTGGTTGCTAACGTTTTGTCTAGAGTAAATTTTCCTATAGGTGAACAAGGAATGGAGGATGACCAAATGCCAAATGAACATCTGTTTGCTATTTTAGTACTCTCTCCATGGTTTGTTGATATAGCAAACTACTTGGTTTCAACACAGTTTCCGCCACACCTGTCCTCAAAAGAGAAGAGAAAGATAGTAAGGAAAAGCACCCCTTTCACCTGTATTGGGGGCAATCTCTTCAAATTTGGCCTATATCAGATCTTGAGAAGATGTGTCAGGGAGGAGGAGGTCTTTAACATTCTCCTGACCTATCATGACTAGCCTTGTGGAGGTCATGTTTCAGCAAAGAGAATTGCTTTCAAGATATTTCAAGTAGGCTACTACTGGCCCACTCTTCATCAAGATGTGAGGAGATACACCAACCAATGTGATTGGTGTCAAAGGATGGGGAAACCTACTCCAAAGAATGAGATGCCCATGAAACCTCAAGTGACCTTAGAGCCATTTGAGAAGTGGGACATGGACTTTGTGGGTCCTATCAGCCCTCCTTCAAGACAAAAACAATACATCATTGTGTGCACCGATTACTTGACAAAGTGGGCAGAAACAAAAGCAATCAAAGCAACAATAGAGGAAAAAGTAGCTGAGTTTTTGAGAGAAACAATATTCTACAAGTTCAGGTATCCAAGAGAATTGATCACAGATCAAGGCAGCGAATTCACTTCCAATTTTACTCAAGACCTGCTCACACATCATAAAATCAAGCACAGGACTTCCACCCCTTACCATCCACAAGCCAATGGGTAGGTGGAAGTCACTAATAGAGCTTTGGAAGGGATCCTAACCAAGGTAGTGAGTAGCAGCAGAAAAGACTGGGCAGATAGATTAGTTGAGGCCACCTGGGCCTACAACACAACATGGAAGACCACTATAGGGTTCACACCCTATGAACTAGTCTATGGGAAGAAGGCTTTTCTGTCAATAGACTTTGAGTTCAATACACTAAGGACGGTAGCTCAGCTAGACCTAGACCTAAGCCATGCATAGAAGGAAAGATTATTCCAACTCAATGGATTGGATGAACAAAGATTGCAGGCCGTTCTCCACACAGAGGTAGTTCAGCTTAAGAGGAAGATATGGCATGACAAAAATACCAAGGAGAAGCAATTTCAAGAGGGAGATTGGGCACTAATCTATGATTCAAGATATAAAGACTTCAAAGGTAAGCTGAGGATAAGATGGATGGGACCCTACACTGTAGAAAAATGAAATGACAATGGTTCAGTTCAGATCAGAACCATTGATGATGAAGCCATCCCCATGCTTGTCAATGGACATTAGTTGAAAGTTTACAAGAATCCCCTCTCTAAGCGAGAGTTCATTGAAGATTTGAATAAGACAGTGATGGTAGTGGAGCATGTCTTAGCCTCCACTTCACCCACTCACTGAAGGAAAAAAAAGGAAAAAATAAGGACTCAAGTGAAAACCTCCATGAGGCGCTTGAGTCCCATCATTGGGTTGAAAACCTCTCCTGAGGCGGCCCAGTGATGTCAAAAGAAAAAAGAAAAGAAAAAGAGAATAAGATCCCTAGGTGAAAACCTCCCTTGGAGGCACCCAGGGCAGGCAATTAGGGTGAAAACCTCCTTGAGGCGCCCTAGTTTTTTTCAAAAAAAAAGAAGAAGAAGAAGAAGAAAAAGAAAGAAAATTGAATTTTAATGTGCATTGCAGGTTTGCAGGAGGACTACAAAAAGCAAGAGAAGATGCCATAGAGCCCTGACATTCACACCAGCACCTATCTTATCTCCTCCACACTCTTCTCCATCATTTCTGACATTTCTTTCACCCCACTGTGCTTCCTTTTCAGAAACTGTGTGTTCTACAGGAGGCTCTGTGTTTTCTACAGGAGGCTCCTGTAGGAATTACAAAGAGCCAGAAATGAATATAAGAAGCAGTTTGAGGGGCAGGGAAGCTTCAGGAAGAACATAAACATCCTCCTACAGTCTTAAATCCTCCTTGCCATCCATTCCACACCTACATCATACCCCAAGCACCTTTCTTCTTCCTGCGCAGGAAAAACACAGAAGAAACAATTTAAAAAAAAAAGGAAAAAACAAAGGATAAGAAAGGAAACAACACCATCCAGCTCACCTGAAGCCTACCTATTACCTCTCCATCTCCATCTGCATCTTTGGCATCATCCTCACAGCTCCCAACACAGAAAGAAGCTTAAGATTCAAGGGGAGAAGCAGCTATAAGAGCTCCTGTAGTAGCTGATCTCGTTAAAATCAAGCCACAACAACAAAAGAAGTGCAACCATGAGGATTGAAGGAGACATATGAAGCTCAGATCTAGCTAGAAGATACCTACACAATACAAACAATCACAGATCAACAAGAAGACAACATGGATCAAAGGAAATATAGGCATGCAGTAGTAGAAAGAGCCAAAATACCTCACAGCACATGCATTTGAATCACAGGTAAGTCACTAACGCGCTCCTCTTTTTACATTTGTGTAATTGAAATATATGCATGAACAACGAGATGGTTGAGGTTGAACTAGGAAAAAGTGGCTAGTTAACTTGGCCACCTTCATCTAGTTGACTGCACTCATCCAAAGATGTCACCCACACATGTGCACAGTCAACTCAAGAGAGATGTCAAGGACAGGTAGTGGAGGGTGTGTAAACTCCGATGCAATGATGAGAGGTGATTGCAGGGAGAAACCATGATGACAAGGCAGGTGGGGACCAATGGTCCAAATATGGCCAACGTACACTTTTTCTAGCTCACCCCCATCACCGAAAATATCCAAAAAGAGTAATAAGTACTCCTCCTTGAGCACTCTCACCACCTTTTCCTTCATTCTCTCCTCGTAAACTAAGCTGCAACAGACTCCTTGTGCCCCCACAGCCTCAAAACCATCATTCTCCATCGATCTCTCCCATCCTCCTGCTCTCAGCATTCTCTACAGGAGCACTTATAGGTTCTACAGGAGCACCTATAGGCAATTCTACAGGAGGGGCAGTGAGCTATTTTGAAGAAGAAAACACGAGTTTTTAGCATGATTTCTGGCCTGAGGAGGTAGGTTCCATGCATACCCACCTTGATTATCAGCATATGCAAGAAATGGTATCAATTTAAGGAGGAATTAAGTCCATAGAATGAGAAATACATAAAAATTTCTTCCTATTTTCTTTAAATAAATAAAAAAACACAGTTTTCCTTTGTTTTCTTGTTTTCTTCAAAAATATTGTCTCCATCTCCACATTTGGTGTTCCAAAGGGGTATAAACACAATGACAAGAGGGTTCATGAGGAAGGAGACCACTAATTCCACCAGGCTCCATGAACATCCCCAAGTAGTGGCCATATTCACAAGGGCAAATTGGATGAACTCTTTTGAGAAATTTCGAGGGTTTGATGAGGAAATTGCCCAATAATTTGCCCTCTCTTTAGTCCCTCACTCAAGAACACATGCCACTGTCACTTTTAGAGGTATTTCCATGGAGATAAACCCTAAATTCATCAGTAGGGTTACTACCCTTCCTCTTGGATTACATTGAGCAAAGATGAAAAACCAATTGGACAGGCTGCCAAGAAAAACTTCTTCCAAAACAATGAAACCCCTATAGAAGATAAAAATGGCATAAGAAGGGATAGCATACCATATCCTTTGGATGAGGTTAGCTACTAGATAATCAAGTATATTTCCTGTGAGGGGAGATACAACATTGTCTATGGTTACCACTTTAGAATCCTTCATGAATTAAGGTATGACATGGACACTCCAACCCCTCAGAAGCTCAGCATCACCTACTTCCTCTTGCAATCCCTCATTAACTCCAGTACTAAAGTAAACGCAGGAAATCTAGAGTAGCTAGCTCACCATGGGTTAATCAAAATTTCAGTGGAAGAAGCCCTCCATACATTCACACTCCCTATAGCATGGGAAGTCTTCCGAAACATGACAGCAGAAGATGACATAAAGCCCCTCACCTATGATATCAGTCCTTCTGACAGTGAGGAGAAAAAGTAGAAAGGGGGAGAAGGTGAAGCAACTGATGATTCAACAGGAAAAGAAAGGGAGGAGGAAGAAACTAAGATAGAAGAGGAGAAGGGTGAAGAAACAGAGCAAACAGAGAAAGAAAAAGAGACAAAGGGAGGAGAAAAAGAGGCAACAGAGGCAAAACAAAGAGAAGGGTCCCCTGAGACTCTGGAAAGGGAGGCAACAACGACCCTCATTGCCTTGAGTACACCAACTAAGCCAAAATTAAAGGTAAAAAAGCAGGGCTCCATGTATTTCAAGGCCAGGAAAAGCACAAGGATCAAAACAGGGAAACCCCAACCATCTTCAATAGTGCCAATTACAATTGAAGATTCACCCTCTGTCAAAGGGGAAGAATCTCCTTCCAAAACACCTATCACATATGAAAGAGGGACTCCTAGATCTTCCACCTGGAAGGAGAAAGTGCAACTACAGGACCCAAAAATAGTCCTACAGGAGGCTCAGACAGTTCTACAGGAGACACTGTCAAAATTACAGGAGACCCAATAGCTTGAGAAAAGAATAGAAGAATAGCCAAAGGGGAAGGAGGAAGCTACAGAGCTACAAGAACCTGATCCCCAGCCCAGCCTTGCCTCCTATTACCATCTTCTTGAAGGAGGTAGGATAATTCCACAAACATTTGCAATTCCACTATTCTTTGAATTAGAAAAGGAAAGAATAAGAACACATCGGTGGATGCAAATAGCCAAATCCAAGGGAGTTGAGGATGTTGGTGTTGGGTCCCTATAATACTAGTTATTACCCCATTATTATTGTAGTTGCATCCCTTATTAATCTTTTTGTGCCCCTATTGTCCCCATATTGTTATTACTGTGCCCCATAGAATCCCTCTATTGTTATTTTTGTGGCTTTATATTATTATTGTTAGGTCGATTGGGTTATATTGCGACTCCTTAGACTCCTATATATAGAAAGGAGGTTTAAATCATCCAAGAATTGTTCATTTATGTAATGTAAAGGAGGTTGCCCCCTCGAAGAGGCTGAATTCTAAGGCGTTGATCTATTTTTTCTATCTTTTCTTGAGCTGGTTTCATAACATTTGGTATCAGAGCTTTGGATTCTAGGGTTTCGCTGCTCCAAATAGGTCATCGTGGCATTTTCGCTATACCTTTTTTTCTGTGATATTTCAGAAGCTAAAAAAACCCATTTGAGAAGAAATCGCGCTGATCCTTGGGTCCGAATTTCAGAGCTTTTCATGCTATATTTGTGGAGATATGATCTGAGGAAGATGGTCTTTTTGCAGACTCCTGAATTACATTCCAAACAGGTGACCTAGGGAAAATCGTCATAACTTTCTCTCTGAGCATCGGATTGAAATTTTTTAAGAAGGTACGGAAATAAGATGGATTTTAGTTTCTTGTATATATTTTTCAGAGCCAAAGGTCAAAACAGTGACTCGTGGCACGTCATACAAGTTCGATCTACTGAACTAGTCTATAATCAGGTCACTGTGGGAGATTTCATATAACTCTTCCTTGGAGAATCCAATTTGGATTAGACTGGCGGCATTGGAAAGAGGACATAGAGGGCTACTGCAGGTCGCAATTTCAGAACTAGATGATCTGAAAGTATATAGATACATCAGAGGCAATATCAAGCTCCTACAAAGTGAAAAAAGGTGTGTAGATTCTTTTAAATTTTTGCTTAAGCTTGGTTTGAAAATTTATTTTGAAGGAATTCAAAGGGAATAGTAGAGCATTATTATCGGTAACTGATGCCTCGAGAAAAGAAAATGAAAACACCTAGTAAGCAACCTGAAAGCTCTAGCATGGCTCATGAAGATGAGGAAGAAATGCTACATGATATATCAAAATTACAAGAGCAAGTGCAACAAATGTCACTCTCACAAAAGCTAACAGAAGCTAAGATAAATGGCGTGGAATATAAGATAAAGGGCGTGGAAGCTAAGATGGATGATTTGAAGATAGATTTGAAGACAAATTTGAAGAGAGACATGGCAGATTTGAAGACAGATTTGACAAATTTTCTACAAGAAATACTTACTAATGGTGAAAAGGTAGTAAAGGAAACTCATGATGCGAACAAAAGAATTGTTAATCATGATTTCATAGACTCTAATGTGGGATCAAAGACCCACCATATTCCAAAAATCGATATGAGGAAGTTTGATGGCAAGGATCCCGCAACATGGATATTATAGATGGAGCAATTTTTCGATCTCAATAATGTACAAAACACACAAATGGTACGTATTGCAACTTTATATTTGGAACCAAATCAGTTTGTATGGTATCAATGGCTTTGCTCTCGTAAACAAATTATCACTTGGACAATTTTTATGGAAGAATTGACAGCACATTATGAGGATACAAAAAGCAACACTTTTTTTAGCCAATTGATACGTCTCAAACAAAAGGGTTCAATAATGGAGCACATTGAGGAGTTCCAAAAATTGAACATAAGGGTAAAAAATATTCCAGAGGAGCATAGGATTGATGTGTTCATAGGGACTTTAAAGGATAATATCCAACATGATGTTCACCTTTGGGAACCTGATTCATTAGAGAAGGCATTCAGGTTAGCAAGAAAAATGGAAAGCAAAATTATGGCAACCAGGAAGCATACCACTCACAACTATAAAGATGGAAGTGTTGTTTCCCCTAGTCTTCCACAACCTATAAGGTTGACACCACAAAAATTGGAAGAAAAAATAGCAAAAGGGCTTTGTTATAGTTGTGATAGCAAATACACTAAAGGTCATAAGTGTGCTAAGAAGAAATTATTCTACATAGATTGCAAAGAGGAAGAAGAAAAGGAGCAAGAAAGGTCAAAAGAAGAGGATATACTCTAGGAACAAAGCCTAGATAAAGAAGAAATGAATCTGACCATATCTTTTAATGCATTGGCGGGTGTTATAGAAATTTTTGTGCCTTACAACATTGAGCATTAAATTTCCATAATCTAAGGGATCCAAAGTCCCTAAACATGTTGTTCCTACCCCTAGAGGAACAAGGCTAACAAACCACAGCAATTCACAGAAGTTCTCCACCTGAAACTGCTAAAAAACAAGTCAATTCAGGATCATTTCAGTGGCTACACTAGCTGTTTGCGCTGAATGTCAAAGCCAACACTGGCTACCTGCGTTGAATGTCAACTGGAACACTGGCTACCTGTGCTGAACAAGAGTGGACATGTGGAAGGCTCATTTCTCAAGGTGTCAAAACCCAGGAAGCTTCCAAAACAACACTTGCCTCAGGGAATTCGACTGGTGATGAGTAAAAGGTTCCAAATCTCCAAGTGGACTCAAGAACTGACAGAGGGAGAGGACACTAGTCAGATCTCAAGCTGACTCATCCTCTCTCCAAACATCTAGATATGGATCTCTCCTCCATGAGATCTAGAGGCGGGAATTTTGTTATTGCAAAGAATCGCTGTTGGTTTGAGATTGGAATCATTGGGTTCTTAATGCTTTGAAAGGGGGTGAAGATAGGAATTCCATTTGCTGGGAAGGAGATGCTGGATTGGAGCCCTCTGGGTTGTATCTCTTCCTGAACCTTGTTATTCATCAATAAATCTATCTTGGTTTCTCCTATATGCTGATGTATTTTGATGTATGAATGCATTAGTATGTTTAGTTTACTTCTAATCCTAAACTAGTTATGAATGTGAATATCTGTCTTTGTGTAGTGTTCTTCTCTTGTCACAAGTAGCTGTTCTCTTGTGATCTTGCAGGAAGTTGAAGCTGGATAAGCAAGAAGGCAAGTAGCTGTGAACTCCCAAAGAGAAGAGAGACCGGATCGAGGGACAAACAGAAGACACTGGTAAGCCTATTGATCTCTCTTCTTTCACATTTCATAAAGGGAGAAACCAGAATAGCTGTACTCGTTTGTTGCTAAGGCACTGTCACACCTTAGGTGGATAGGATCGTCCTGCATAGGCATTTTTCCCCACAACAAATTGGCGACTCCACTGGGGAAGTTTGTTTAGTCATTTTATTTGTGTTTCTATCATTGTTTGTTTCATAGACTTGACAGCAACAATCGAACTGCATCTTTCCCGGATGCAAAGTAGACAGTTGTTGCTTTGATCCAATTGCTGGACTTGTCTATGATCTGAACAATGGATTCACAAATGATTTGATGATCCTTGTGATAGATCTTAGTAGCCCTTCAAATCATCCCTTTGATTACACCTTGCTTGTTGCTTTTATTTGGCCTGAAACAGTGAATTAAATAGCAATCTGTGACCCAGAACCTGTGGGAAACGAGAGTTTCTCCTTCAGCGCAGACCTAGTGAAGGGATTCTTCATTTCAACGCAGGTCCCGTGAAGGCTACCTGCGCTGAATGTCAAAATCCCTGTGTTGGGGTTGCACTGAACCAGTTTTCCCTTGTGCAACTGGGGTTCTCTGCTCTGTTTTGCCTTGTTTTGATCTCTGATTTTTGCAGCCTGTAACCAGCATAGGTACCAGTCTGATAACTCCTTTTCTCTGCTTATATTCCGCCTCCTTTTGTACAAAAAGACTGTGAGTGTTTTTATGTGTTTTTACGTCATTTACAGTTTTCCTTTGCATGAGTGAAATAGTCATCCTGTAGCCCTTGATTCAGATCTGTTGATTGTGATCTTAGAAGAGATTTCATTGGCTGTTTGCAGATTGATTATACATTTACTTTTGCTTATTGGTTTGAATTTGTCTCTTTTAAGTATCGAAACAAGTCTTCATTTCAAAAATCGTTGTGTTGTAATCTCTTCTACCCTCTCTGATTTCGAAAAAGTAAACTTGTTTGTATTGATCATTTAAAAGCAAATTCAAAGTTGTACAAAAAGCTTTCTTTGTAGGCATCAATACTAAGAAAGCAGAAAACAAACACCTGCATTGTGCATTTGCATTCGATAGTTTGCATGTTGGATTTAGGAAAAGTGCATTAGAGTGTGCTGATTGCTCTTTGAGAAAAGATGGTGTCTTTATTTTCCCTTAGTAGCTAGGATTTTCAAAGTTGAAAAGATATAAAGCTTGCTTATCATCTTTAGACTACATTTAGGAATTTGTATCATACATCTCGTGGTGAACCTTGAAAGGCAAACTTCTAAAAAGATCAACCTAAAATAAATTGAATGAACTTAACAATGCTTTGCAACATAACGCACAACATAGAGGTCTAGGCTAGAGACGTGTTCTAGCATCGTTAAGCCTGGTGACTGTCAATCTCATGGATGGTGGGTGATTCCTCCTGAGGGACGATAGCGCCAGTACGGATTGTGCTCCCACGTACCATCGTGTATATATTGGGAGACCCCTATAGGCATAAAACCTTTATCCTTAGGAAGTTGTGTCGGCCGCCCTACTGATCGCAATGCACTGAACACAGCATTCAGGAAGATCGACCGCCCGTACCCTAAAAAGTATTCTGCAGTTTTGCGAAAATTTTGGCACACCCTCTGCCTAGAACTCCAGAGCAGTTCCTTTTGGCCTTTTTCAGACTCTATAACGGAAAAAGTCCATCCAAGCATTTGTCACTTCGGGCTCATTAAAACATCGAAGGAGACTAGAGTCATCTTTAGCTTTTTCTCGACTCTTTAAAATTGAAAAAGCAAGTTGTGTCTAAAGCGTCGTTAAAATTTATTTTAAACGGAACAATCACCCCTATTCCTGCGTTGATCTTTAGGTTGGAAAAATGGAGCACACCAACCAAGGAATTCCCCTTGGTGGAAATCCTAGTCCCTTCTTCTCTTGGGGAGATGTTGGTGCGCCCCACATGGCCACATTGTCGCTTCCAGGACTGACAATTGGCCTGCCAGTCTGGCTCTTTTCAACCAATGTCGTTCAGAACACCACCATTCCTGAACAGTCGAGTCAACAGTTAGACCAGACCAGAGTTGCCCACCAGCCTTCTACTTCATCTTCCTCTCATCCTTCCTCTTCGCTTGACGGAACTGGTAAAACAAGAAACCAGGTTCCTAAGGAGAAGAAGGAAAAGAAGAAGAAAGAGAAGAAGAAGAAGGAGCCAAAGGCGACTGGGGGCAAACAAGTGTCGTCTGACAAAAATCCACACACAGCACTGACCATGCCTAAATCTCCATATGTCATATGCAAGGGAGACCACTTCCACAGAGATTGTCCCTGCATCCCTCGGATACTAAGGGACTGGTCTCCCCGTTTGCACAATTCGGTAGCATCAACCTCTGATAGCCATGTTGACTGCTCACCGTCGACTAGTGAAAGTGAAGTTCCAGGACAGAGAGGGAAATCTAGATTTCCCTGCAAACTGTGTGAAGGCGATCATGCCATCCACCGTTGTCCCTTCTTAGACGAGGCTAAAAGAGTTCTGGAAGATCGCCCGATTTTACGGGCGCAACTTCCTCCTGGATATCAAAAACTCCTGCCAAGTCCTTCACTAGTTGAGAACCCGGCTGGCCCGCCCAGGTGGTCAGCCGAAGCACCTATCATTGAAGATGAACCGTCTGGATCCATGCCTGACGAAAGTCAAAAGGTTGAGACGGCAGTTGACCCGGTTTTGCCTTCAGAGGCTCTATCTTCGAATGATACCATCACAGAGGAGAATAAAGACGACACCGTCCAAATTCTCTTCATTAACACTGACTCTGATGAACAAGGGGGCAATGCCCCCATTCCTTTATCGCAGGAAGGAAGTTCGTCAGAGCGATATCCGGCCGTCTATTCGGTCCCACCACCAAGCAACCTGGTTGTGTCCTTTGATTGGAACCAACTAGGCAAACCCCGGTTGCCAGCAAGCATACCATTCAGAATTATCGTTCAAATATACAGAATGGTAATGGCTGGCACTATCATTGATGAGGGGGCATCTGTGAGTATCCTTTCCTCTATTGCTTGGAAAGCGCTTGGTTTGCCAGCGCTTTTGCCTGAAATGAGAAATCTATCAGGCTTTGATAAAGGAACCAGTCGACCTTTAGGGATCCTCCCCAATGTGCCCATAACATTGAAAGGGAAGACCGTTCAAATGAACGTGATGGTCGTTCAAGGACCCTTGGATTATAACCTACTCCTTGGACGAGACTATATATATTGCATGGGAGCTATAGTCTCCTCACTCTTTAGAGTAATGTGTTTTCCGCATGAAGGAAGAATGGTCAAGCTCGTAGACCAACTTTCATTTCCTGGATCACGCATCGCAAATAGTCATGTACCATCCCTAAATGGTATATTCACGCAAGAAGTGTTTCAACCCACGGTCCGTCCTCCTGATGAGCGCGGGTAATCCGGGAGGATATGACTGGAACCCAGGGGGCATGCGTCCTGGTCTGCTTCGGCAGGGAAACTTTGGGTATAGAGTAGGTTTCTGTGGGAGAATATGACTAGTCTATACCCCGTCCGTCTAGGAAGAGGGTTATTCTAAAATAAGATTCTTTTGTCAAAGTTATGTAAGTTGACGGGAACCGTCACTCACCTTTGTCTATTTCGGTAGACATTGCCGAGGAAGTGTTTTGTTTGAAAGATTAACGAGACAGTCTTTAGGTAACTTGAAAGAGGTAAGCCTCTCTCGTTAAAACAAATGTTTTGATGGAAAAGAAGTAGAGGTAACGTTGAAATCATACTTTATACCTGGGGGCATGCAAACCTTTTGGAGTGCAAGCAAAGAGCGGTTATTTATCTGTTTTTTTGGATTAGCCGTTTCCTAACTTGCATAAAGAAAGGATGCGGGGCATAGCTTTGTGAGATGAAGCTCCATAAAAAATAGAATCTCAATGAGACACTCTTATCATATGACTGGGTAATCGAGCAGTTTTAGCACAAAGTTCATGCTCGTTAAAAAATAAACGCAAGATCCGAGCAGTTTTAGCACATAGTTCATGCTTGTTAAAAAATAAACATAAGACCGAGCAAATGTTTCCACCCGCATTTAAGCTCATTAAAAAATGAACTATCCTGGTAAATAACCACTGTGGATGTAATATCATCAGCCATTAAAGCCTTAGTCATGTTTGCACTGTCGCCTCCACTTTTCCATTGGCCGATCGTTCACCTCCATATGTTTGTTTACCCATTTTGAGGAACAGTTGTGAAGAGTGATTTCACCTAGCCATCCTTGTGACACTGCCATGATTGGAAAATTCCAACCTGTACCTGGAATCAGCTGCTATCCATGTTTATCACTTGTTCCTCAAAAGACGAGTCTTCTTTAAGCTCTTTTCAGCTGACTCATAAACTATGAAAAGATTGCCGAGTCCTTGGCCTTCCAGCTCGTTAAAGGGACAGGAAGAGCTATCCCTCTTCTAGATTTTAATCTTTTTGGACCTGAGGGATTATTGCACAAAAAGATCGAGCGCTTGTTTTATTCGGCTCGTTAAAACTATCGAAAACTCATCCCTTCTGTATTGTTTTATACTTTTTCGGACTTAAGGGATTAAATGACGAAAAAGGAATTTTGGAGTTGACTTTATGTACCTTTTCAGACTCTCTAAAAATGAAAAGGACCGAGTTATCCTTGTCGTTAGACTCGTTAAAATCATTAAATAGCGACAAACTTGTCTTTAGACGAGAACGAGTTTCACTATCGCTAGGCTCGTTAAAACATAGCGATGGGCTTGCCCGAAGGGCAGGTTATAGAACAAGCATATGTTATCCTCCTCAAGCTTGACAAAAATAAAGAGGTACTGGTCAGCAATGACTGGGGAAAAATTGGGAGAAACTAAAGAAAACTTTGATGGTAGCAAGTCGCTCTTGAACATGACACTTTTCCTCCGTACCACAATCGGGTTGGGTTGTTTCATTCACTGGTCACATCCATGGTCTCGCCACACCATCCATATTTTGGGTAATGCTACCAATCCATCGCATCAGTGTCACCATATTTTCAAGAGAAGTCGTTCAGAAAAAGTCAACCGTGTCCCATCCACTGCCATACATTATCCTTCATCCTTTCATGACCGCCACCTTGAATCATATGTCACAGATCGTTTTCACCTCCATTAAAATCATTAGCTCCGTTCCGTGTCACTGATGTGGGATTCATTAAGGCCCTCCTTTGACGGATCGCTTCTTGTCGACATCAGCTCATTATCCAAGAAGTTGATCTAGGAACAACCCCTTCAGTACTTTGAAGCTTGCATGCCTCAATGGAAAGTTTCTCACTTCCGGCGACAGGTATACATCAATGACCTTCGACCGAAAGATTTTGCGTGGTGTTCGACGCCAAGTCCTTTATTCACACCACGTGAATTGTACTGCAGTACCTTGAGGGTCATTATCATTATTGGTGATTCCTCTCGCTCTTGTTAACGGTTTATATCATTGACCGGTAATCAAGCGATGTCTTTCCATGTTCGACTTCAGAACATTTCTCACATGGATCGACTTGTACTTAGAGTGAAGATCGAACAAGTTTGAAGACCCCAGATCTAGTTTCATCCATCCGAGTTGCGATATATATTCAGGAAAGATAAAAACATTGACATGTACATCATTGCAGCAGATAATCATCCTACTCAAAGGATGATAATTTCATCAAAATTATCAGTCTACCATCAGACGATTGTCTGTTCTATGTACAGAAAAATGAATTTATAAAGCTGAGCATGGGAATGCCCACCTCAGCTAGATCATGAAAGCAGTATGAAAAATAATGTATTGTATTGTATCTTATTATAGGTCTCCTCTCAGCATTGGATGAACTTCGGATCCCCCTGATAAAGCATTTCACCCGATAAACAGCCTCATACTTTAGGGGGCAAATGTTATAGACATTTTTGTGCCTTACAGCATTGAGCATGAAATGTCCATAATCTAAGGGATCCAAAGTCCCTAAACATGTTCTTCCTACCCCTAGAGGAACAAGGCTAACAAACCACAGCAATTCACAGAAGTTCTCCACCTGAAACTGCTAAAAAACAAGTCAATTCAGGATCATTTCAGTGGCTACACTAGCTGTTTGCGCTGAATGTCAAAGCCAACACTGGCTACCTGCGTTGAATGTCAACTGGAACACTGGCTACCTGCGCTGAACAAGAGTGGACATGTGGCAGGCTCATTTCTCAAGGTGTCAAAACCCAGGAAGCTTCCAAAACGACACTTGCCTCAGGGAATTCGACTGGTGATGAGTAAGAGGTTCCAAATCTCCAAGTGGAAGCAAGAACCTCCAAGTGGACTCAAGAACTGACAGAGGGAGAGGACACTAGTCAGATCTCAAGCTGACTCATCCTCTCTCCAAACATCTATATATGGATCTCTCCTCCATGAGATCTAGAGGCGGGAATTTTGTTATTGCAAAGAATTGCTGTTGGTTTGAGATTGGAATCATTGGGTGCTTAATGCTTTGAAAGGGGGTGAAGATAGGAATTCCATTTGCTGGGAAGGAGATGCTGGATTGGAGCCCTCTGGGTTGTATCTCTTCCTGAACCTTGTTATTCATCAATAAAGCTATCTTGGTTTCTCCTATATGCTGATGTATTTTGATGTATGAATGCATTAGTATGTTTAGTTTACTTCTAATCCTAAACTAGTTATGAATGTGAATATCTGTCTTTGTGTAGTGTTCTTCTCTTGTCGCAAGTAGCTGTTCTCTTGTGATCTTGCAGGAAGTTGAAGCTGGATAAGCAAGAAGGCAAGTAGCTGTGAACTCCCAAAGAGAAGAGAGACCGGATCGAGGGACAAACGGAAGACACCGGTAAGCCTATTGATCTCTCTTCTTTCACATTTCATAAAGGGAGAAACCAGAATAGCTGTACTCGTTTGTTGCTAAGGCACTGTCACACCTTAGGTGGATAGGATCGTCCTGCATAGGCATTTTTCCCCACAACAGTGGGAATTACCACTCCTCAAACCATCAAGATAGAAGGTCAAATCAAGAAGAAATAGGTAATAGTGTTGATTGATTCAGGAAGTACCCACAATTTTATTCATTGTAAGGTAGCAAAAGAATTGAATTGCTTCTTATATCCAGCACCAGAGTGTCAAGTAATGGTTGCAAATGGAGGAACAATAAATTTCTCTAGAAAGTGCCATAATATCAGGCTATCGATGGGATAATATGTATTGACTAGCCCAATGCTTTCCATTCCAATGGGAGGTGATGATGTTGTACTAGGAGTCCAATGGCTACAATGTTTGGGTACAATAGCTTTTAATTTTCAATAATTTTTCATGAAATTTTTTGTGGAAGGAAAGAAAGTTGAATTAAGGGGTATTGCAGGGAAACCAGGAAAGATAATCAGCTCTAACGGTATGACAAAGCTTCTAAAAAAGGAACAAAGAGGTGTAATTGCACAATTATGTTCGCTAGATGTTTCCACATTAGAGTCATCTATTTCTCCAGATCTCCAAAAAGTCTTGGACAATCATTCCAAGGTATTTGAGACTTCCAAAGGTCTCCCACCTATTCATGATCATGATCATGCTATTCATCTGATTCCAGGAAGTGTTCGTCAAAACATCAGTCCGTACAGATATCCCTATGCCCAAAAGAGTGAAATTGAACATATGGTTGCAGAAATGCTAGAGGCTGGTATAATTCAACTGAGTCAAAGTTCTTTCTCTACTCCAGTAGTATTGGTGCACAAGAAGGATGGATCATGGCGCATGTGTTTGGATTATAGGGAGCTCAACAAGCTCACTATTAAAGATAAGTTTCCCATTCCTGTCATTGATGAATTACTAGATGAATTGCATGGATCAATTTACTTCACCAAGTTGGATCTTCATTTAGGATATCATCAAATTAGAATGAAGACTGAAGACATTCTGAAAACAACATTTAGAACTCATGAGGGTCATTATGAATTTTTGGTCATGCCTTTTGGCCTTACCAATGCACCTTCAACATTTCAAGGTTTGATGAAATCCATTTTCAAACCATTCCTTAGAAAATTTGTGTTAGTATTTTTTGATGATATACTAATCTACAGCAAGTCTTGGAAGGATCATGTTGAACATGTTGACAGGGTGCTACAACTATTGGAGGAGAAACAATTATATGCAAAAAGATCCAAATGTTTCTTTGGAGTACAAGAGGTGGAATATTTGGGTCATATTGTATCTCATGAAGGAGTTAAGGTAGACCCTAGCAAAATTAAAGCCATTAAGGAATGGAAAATCCCCACATCCATAAAGCATTTGCGAGGATTTCTCGGGTTGACAGGGTATTATCACAAGTTTGTTAAGAATTATGGGAGAATAGCAACACCTCTAACAACATTATTGAAGAAAGATGCATTTTCATGGACTCCAGAAGCAACAAAGGCCTTCGAACATCTTAAAGAGGCAATGTGCCAAGCACCGGTCTTAGCTACATCGGACTTCACAAAAACCTTTATTGTGGAATGTGATGCTTCAGGAAATGGAATTGGTGCTGTTTAATGCAAGATGAAAGACCCATTGCTTTTGAAAGTCGTCCAATCAAGGGAAAGTTTTTACACAAAGCTATTTATGAGAAGGAAATGTTGGCAATACTCCATGCACTTAAGAAATGGCGACCCTACCTAATGGGAAGACACTTCAAGGTAAAAACGGATCATGATAGCCTTAAATACTTTTTAGAACAAAGATTATCCTCTGAAGAGCAACAAAAGTGGGTCACAAAGATGTTGGGTTATGACTTTGAAATCATCTACAAAAAAAGGAAGCAAAATGTGGTGGCAGATGCACTCTCAAGAAAGGATGAGGATGTGGAAGCATTGTTGTGCACCATTTCTATTATCCAACCAGATTGGATAAACGAAGCAAGGGAGGAATGGAAGAATGACGAAGAAGTGTGGGCACTTATTCGAAAGTTACAACAAGATTCCAGTACGTCTGATACATTTAGCTGGCAAAATGATTCGTTATGGTACAAAGATCGCTTATACCTCTGTAAGAATTCCCAACTAAAACAAAAGATTCTTATGGAATTGCACACTTCTCCTTTAGGAGGGCACTTAGGATTTTTAAAAACTTACCACAGGGTTAAGAAGGAATTTTTTGGGATGGCCTTAAATCAGATATTCAAAAATTTGTGGTGGAATGTTTGGTTTTCCAACAAAATAAAGTTGAAACAATTAAGACACCGGGTCTATTACAACCTTTATCCATTCCAAGCCAACGTTGGGAGGAGGTTTCAATGGATTTTATCACAGGTTTACCCAAGTCTGAGGGAAAGAGTGTCATCATGGTGGTAGTTGACAGACTTACCAAGTATGCACACTTTTGTGCATTATCACATCCATTTAAAGCCAGTACAGTTTCTACTGCATTTATGGAAACAATTCAAAAGCTACATGGAAACCCAAAGATTATTGTAAGTGACAGAGATCCCATTTTCACTAGAAATTTTTGGACATAATTATTTTCTTGTCTTGGTACTCAGTTAGCTCATAGCTCATCTTATCATCCTCAATTTGATGGGCAAACTGAGATAGTAAACAAATGTTTGGAAGGATATCTTCGTTGCTTTGTATCTGATAAACAAACACAATGGGTCAAATGGTTGCCTCTGCTGAATGGTGGTATAACACTTCCTTCCATACAACAACAAAAATGACCCCATTTATGGCACTTTATGGATATCAACCACCATCCATCACATCATATTTAAGAGAAAATTCTAAGGTTCAAGCAGTGGAACATCACATCGAACATCAACAACAAGTCCTCCAACTCTTAAAGGATAACCTTGTGTTGGCACAAAATAGAATGAAACAACAGGCAGATCAACATCGCAGCGAAAGAAGTTTTGATGTAGGTGATTGGGTATTCCTACGGCTAAAACCATATAAACAAATGTCCCTCAAGCAAGCTAAGAAGGATAATAAATTATCACCAAAGTATTATGTTCCGTACAAGGTGTTGCAAAAGATTGGTACTATGGCATACAAATTGGAGCTTCCTGCAGCTTCTCGATTGCACCCAGTTTTCCATGTTTCATGTTTAAAGAAGGTTATAGGCGACAAGCTCCCAGTTCAAACAATATTGCCAGAACTTGACGAGGAAGGAAAAATTATAATGGAACTGGAAGCAGTCACAGAAACAAGAACTCGACTACTACGAAATCGATCAATTTCGGAGTATCTTATCATGTGGAAGAACTTATCCGCTGAAGATTCCACATGGGAGGATGAGAATTTTATACAGAAGCATCCAGAACTACTCACACGTTGAGGACAACACTTTTTAGAAGGAGAGGGGCATGTTGGGTCCCTATAATACTAATGATTACCCCATTACTATTGTAGTTGCATCGCTTATTAATATTTTTGTGCCTCTATTGTCCCCATATTGTTATTGTTGTGCCCCATAGAATCCCTATATTGTTATTTTTGTGGCTTTATATTATTATTGTTAGGTCGGTTGGGTTATATTGTGACTCCTTAGACTCCTATATATAGAAAGGAGGTTTTGTCATTTGAATCATCCAAGAATTGTTCATTTATGTAATGTAAAGGAGGTTGCCCCCTCGAAGAGGCTGAATTTTAAGGTGTTGATCTATATTTTCTATCTTTTCTTGAGTTGGTTTCATAACAGTTGGACATGTGGAAAATAAACTTAGAGGAATGGGTAGAGAGTTAAGTGTTGTCAGACATAGAGAAGAAATTGCAAGAAGCCAACTGGAAACTGAAAATGAATTGCTAAGGAGGCAGCTAAAGGAGAAAGAAACCCAGCTGGCATGCATGGCCAACTTATCCATGGAGGCATTGCAGTGTAGAACACCAAAAAAATCCTATGGCTTATATCTCAAGGACCAATGGCTACAATTTCAGATCAAGACTTTGGCACAAAGAGGCACAATTCCTTTTCAAGATTACAAGCAGTTTATGGACCTGTGTGACCAAAGCACAGCAGAAGATAAGGCAAAGATGGTAGAATTTTACCTGCATAATATGGCCCTCATAGACATGAATGTGTGGGATCCTAATACTAGGCTAGGGGACCTACAACTAATGGCCATGGCCTCATGGATGAACCATGAAGAGTTGAGGGAAAAAAAAGTAAAAAGGTTGATGATAAGAGAGCAGAATGAGCCATTAATGATCAGAGCTCAGCCATTAGATCCCATGGCACTCATCAGCACACATCAGCTGCTTGCCAATAATCATCAAATTGCCGTTAGATATATAAGTGATCAAGCACAAGCCATTGCACATTGTGAGGACATGGAAAGGCTACTTGGGGATGACTATGTGCATGCATGTATGAGGAGATGGAACACATTACCACACAGTCTGAATATCAAGGAATATTATTCCCCCATGAGGATGAAGGAGGCACTAAGGGGAGTGCTAATGTACAAGCACTCCATGCAGAGGCTGCAAGTCAACTGGATTGGCCTCAAATTGAGTCCCCCACTGTTGTTAGGCATGCTAGAAGGAAGAACATAAGAAGAAGAGTAGAATTAGTGGGAAGAGATATACAGAAAGGCAGGCTTCTATGTCAAGGAAGAGGAAACAACATCAGAAGCTTGGGATGCTAGAGAGGCCACCAGCGCCATAAAATATGAGGAGATAGACTAAGTTGCTCAGAGGATGAGCAACACCTTCAGTAGGGGGTGATGATGAGCCCCATAAATGGGTAATTATATGGGCTCATTTTACCTCCTAACATAGTCAAATCAACCATTCTCTTAGCTTATTGTATGCTTTTTTTATTATATTTATGCTTATGGAGTGAGTTGAGTTAGTTATGATGCCATGTGGTCTAATATGTGTTTAATGCAGCTTATTGTTGAATTTTGAAGACAAAGTCAAAGATTCAGTGGACAAATGGCAGCAATAACTCAAAGTGGACAAAGGAGAGGACTTATAGGAGGGAATTCCCCTCATTTATTACTCCCCACTTCGAATTCCCCTTCATTCAGCTCGGAGTACAAACAACCAAATCAATGCACTAGGAGGCAGCTGAGCAAGTGGAGGATAACTGATGATTATCTCAAGTTTTGGGAGCCAAGCCTCCCTGATTTTAAGGAAGCTGTTGATAGCTTCAATTGTATAAGTAGAGAGGCTTAGGGCCTCACTAGGGTCAGATTTTTTTTGGATTTTTGCTGCAATTTTGCTTATGTAAACACTGCTCAACTTCAAGCCTGTTATCTTGACAGTTCATGTAATCTTGTTATTGTTTTGAGAATAAAGATGGAATCCTTTTTGAGTTAGCATTGAGTTACCTTAGAGGACTGAAGCTCTTGGGTTAGGGCCCAATCCAAGTAGCCAAGCTCCTGTTTATTTGTATTTATATGATTTGTTTCAGTTAGTAGATTAGTTGTTGTTTGATGTATCTCTTTCATGCTTAAGAATAGGTTGCTTTTGATGATTTAGGAGTTTGCTTCCATTTGTGCTTTCTATAACAGGTTAAACAATGATAAAGAGAAGATTCAAAAGGCCAGCAATAGTGTCTTGGCCTCTCTTACTCCCTTTGGGACCATGAATTGAGGCAAAGACCCTCTTGCTGCCCCAAAAACACAGATTTTACTCATTTATAAGACTTCTAGCGTTTGCAGTTTGTTAGAGGGTTAATGCTTTAATTTAGATATTTTCCACCAGGCTCACTTGTTTATTTGCAATAAGTCTTCTTCCATGCTTTCTTTCTTGTAGCATTTCTTAGCATTTTCTTTCATAGATCATAGTTTAGACTAGCTTGATGCAAAATTTTGTTTTTCTAGATGCACTTGTTTCATTGCTTGTTTGATCTTATTGGTTGGCTGTCAGTTATTTTATAGCAGATCTCTTATAACAATAGAATAGCCTATCAATCATCACATCCTATCTCTGATCCATGCCCTATAGGTTGCCCAAAGCTCACCTCAAATCTACCTTAGTTTTCTGCATTTTTCCATAGAACTTTTTCCTCTCTCCTTGAGCAAACCAAATCATCTTTCTCTCTCCTGGTGATTCCTGATAGACCCTAGGCACCTTAACACCTCATTCCAAATTTAATCCACCCTTTCTACCCACTCTCATACCCTCAAAACTATGAAAACTTCTCTCAACCTCCTCCTGTAGATCTCTTGTAGATCCCTTGTGTCCTCTTGTAGATTTTCTTGTAGGATTTCTTTTGAAGGCCGAGTGTGGGAAAAGCCTCCAGAAGGCCACCTGAGACCTCCTAGGATCCATCCACACTATCCTAAATCCTCTCATGTCTCAAATTCGCCCTTCAACCCCACTTATTTTCTTCCACCTTCACACACAATATAATACATGCATGTAAAATTCACATAAAAATACATAGAAATCCAAAAAGATGTTTTTTTCTCATTTACTTCAAGAAATAGCCTAGTTAGATGTTGTTTACTTCTTTGAATAGATAGATGGCATTATTTTCATGGTTTTCATAGTGCTTTCTGCAAAAGTAGGATTTGCTTGGTTTGTTTTACATTTCAGTCTTTCTCCTTTCTGCAATTAGAATAACATCTACCTTTCTTTCCTTTCATCACATTTATTACTTCTTCTAGAATCCATAGAAATTGGCTTGAGCTCCTAGTGATCTTGTGCTAGCTCACCAAGTGACAACCTGCAGTAAGAACTAGTACTTGTGCATACAGCACCGTCGCGTCCAAGTTTGTTATGAACTACCAGGTTGATAAGAGTAAAGAAGGCATCGCAGGAGTTGCAACATTATTGCTACAATACTGGTGCCTGCCATCTTTTTGGCGCCATTGCCGGGGAAGCGTCAGGGTATTTTGTAATTACTGCTTTCTTCTATTTTCTATCGCAATATTCTGCTAATATTTTATTTCAGCAAAAATAGACTAGTCATTTCTTTCAGTTCTGCATTTCATTGCTTTCCTTTTCAATTCTACAAATTTCATTTCAGCAAAAGTAGGTTAGTCATTTCTTTTCCTTCAAATTTTTCATTTCCTTGCTTTTCTTTTCAATTATGCAAATTTCATTTTAGCAAGTTCATTTCAGTTAGTTGCAAATTGTTTTGTTCAATCAATTTTAGTTTTGCAGGTACAATCAGTGTGGGGAAAAAGAAACAAAAACCAACAAAAAAGATTTCCTTTCATGCCTTGTAGGAATAGAGATAATTCAGGAAAATTCTTGCCCAACACCCCCACTACCTCACACAGCCAACCTTCTCTCTTCTTCGATGGTAGTGATCAAGAAGAACCTTTAGGTGAGCAACTTGAGATATTTGAAGAACCTATAGGTGAAGAAGAAGAAGAAAACATCCCTCTGAGCTGATGGCTGAAAATAGAAATGCTAGGGGAAATGGAGAGAGAATAGAGGGTACCTTTCCCATTCGAGAGACCAATGGGGACACTAAAATGAAGAATATAAGTTATTCAGCCCTACCTCACTTCCATGGTTTGACTACAGAAGATCTTGACACCTTCTTGTTTGAGTTTGTTGTCATCTGTCGAACCTATGACTATGCAAAAGAAAAGAAAAAGTTGAAACTATTCCCTTCTACTCTCAAGGATGGAACATTGCGTTGCTTCATGGGGTTACCTGGCAATAGCATCACAACTTGGGCTCAGATGTAGTAGACCTATAATGACAAGTATCGAGACTACTGTAGGTCAAAAGATACTAAAGAAAAAATCTTTTGAATGACCATAGGAAGTGATGAGTCCTTGGAGGACTATGAAGAGAGGTTCCAACTTAGTTACAAAAGGGCCAGGTGTACACTCGACCCTGAGTCTCTGAAGTTGGTCCTGCTTAGAGGAATTCCGGAAGACCTTCTAGACACCCTCCATCTGCTGGCTGGGGGAGACGTCTAGCAATTATCTTATGAGGACATAAAGACTGTTTTTAGAAACCATTCTAGAGCAGCCAGAAAGGAAGGTAGGGGGAGTCAACCCATAGCCAGTACCTCTTCTTCCAATTCATCCATTAAAGGAGAAATTGGAAAAATGTTGGAAGACTTCAAGAATGAGATGCTGTAGACTCTTGCAATGAAAATGGATACCTTACATATCAAAAGAAAACAAAAGGGTGCAGAGAGGGATTTGGCCATTTTTTGTCCTAGATGCACTAGGATGCATCCTAGGAATGAATGTCCATTGAACTCTATAGAGGTTTGTTCAGTCTATGAAGAAGATGATTCTACAGATAAGTGCCCTTCCTTGCCCGGAGCCATTGAACCACTCTATTTCATGAACCAAAGGAGACCTCATGGACCTAGACCATACCGGTAGGGGATGCAAGGGACATCTCAGGCATACTACCACCCCAACCAAGTCACTTCCATACCTTCTTGGGGCCCTCCTTCTCATCCTTCCTAGTCCACGCCTCCTCCTTGGTCCTTCCCATCTCAATATCATGCCCAACCAGCTGCCCATTCATTTCAATCCTATGCTCAGCCGCAACCTCAGTGGAATGCATCTCATCAGGGGTGGAGGCCCCAGTACAACTCTCCTCCTGCTCTTTTGCCTCCACCACCTACTCAACCTCAACCATTACCTTCTGCTCCACCAAGGCAACCCCAAATTCCTACCCAGCCAAACCCGAACCCGAACAACAAACAGGATTAGCAAGTGTATAGTGGGGAACCATCATGCCCAACTTATGTTGTGGAGATTCAGGAGATTAACCTGTGATTTGGGAAGGTTCTCCCAGATATCCAGCCTCCACCCATGGAGGTTGAGGAAGATAAATAGGGAAGTGAACCTAGAGCAATTCCACCCTTTCCTGAGAGACTATCCAGGACAACATAGCCTACCCCAGAAGAAACTGAACTTCTGGGAGAAGTGAAACAGTTATGTGTAAGGATACCACTTCTCCAAGCCATAAAATATGTGCCTGTCTACAATAGGTGATCAAAGAGAAGTTCTTTAGGCATCTAGGAAGGTGCAAGAGAGATGCCCTAACCATGACTAAAATATCTGGACCCTAGAAGCCCAGTAGTTGATTTCCACATCAATGGCACCATGATCCCACATACCTTGATTGATCTAGGAGCTGCCACTAATGTGATGACAAAGGACACAATGCTCAAACTTAACCTCCAGGGCTCCTTGAGGAAGACCATGAGTGTACTGCAGCTAACAGACCGCTCCACCATGACCTCTGAAGTGATTGTGGAAGATGTGATGGTTTCCATTGATTCTTAGGAGTACCCTGCTGATTTCTTAGTTCTCCAGCCGAAATCAAAGCTCACTGGGTATCCTCTCATCTTGGGAAGACCCTGGTTGGCTACTGTCGATACCTACATCAGCTATCGAGGTGGGAACATGACCATAAAGAACGGGCGTATGTCTAAGCAGTTAATCCTATACCCTCTTGCCCAACCCTTGCTAGAACATGATCTACCTCTCTGGTTGGAGGAGGAGGATGAAGCTGAAGTCTATTCTGCACCATTTTTTGCATTAGAAACCATCATGGGGGGGAACCACAAGATGAGGACGATATGATTGAAAATTTGATTCAGAATCCACCTCCCAGTGTATTACCCTTAAAGGACATAGTGAGAGAAACCTAAAACAACCCCTCAATAGATCTCTGTGTGGCCGACCCGACCTCTCTCCTTGTTAAGGATATAGATTTTGGCCCAGAAAGAACCTTGAAAATCAATCCATCCCTATCCACTTCCTAGGAGAAGGAGTTGTGTAGCTTGCTGAGAAAACACCTAGATGCCTTCGCTTGGAGTTATAAGGAGATGAAGGGAGTGCACCCTTCAGTATGTACTCATCATATATACATCAAGGAGGATTGCAAGCCAGTCAGGTAGCCTCAAAGGAGGATGAATCTAGAACTTAAAGATATTGTTAAGGAAGAACTGTCGAAATTGTTGGATGCAGGATTCATCTATCCCATCTCTGGCAGTGAATGGGTCTCTCCTTTGGTGCTAGTACCAAAGAAAAATGGTAAGTGGAGAATCTGTGTCAACTATCGGGAATTGAACAAAGCCACTAAAAAGGACCATTTCCCTTTACCTTTCGTAGATCAAGTGTTAGACGGTCTGGCAGGGAAATTTTTTTTCTCTTTCCTAGATGGGTTTAGTGGGTATAATCAGATTCAGATCAGCTCGGAAGACCAATATAATACTACTTTCACTTGCCCTTAGGGTACCTTTGCATACTCGGTCCTTCCTTTTGGTTTTTGTAATGCTCCCGCCACTTTCCAAAGAGAGGTATTGAGTATATTCTCTGAATTAGTTCATGATGCAGTAGAGATAGATATGGATGACTTTAATCTTTATGGCTCTGACTTTCAGGAAGCCTTATCTAATATAGGGAAATTTGTAGACAAATGTATTAAGATGAACTTGTCCCTCAGTATGGAAAAATGTGAATTTTTGATGACTGAAGGGACTGTGCTAGGTCATGCAATATCTCAACAAGGACTGCAGGTGGACCCCAACAAAATTTCCATCATCCAAAGGGTCCCACCTCCTCAAAGAGTGAGAGATGTTAGAAGTTTCCTAGGCTTATCTAGGTATTACCGGAGATTCATTAAAGATTTCAGTAAGCTAGCCTCTCCTTTGTTTGGCCTCTTAGGCAAAGATGTTGAGTTCATATGGTCTGAAAGCTGTCAAGAAGCCTTAGATACCTTGAAGAGCAAGTTAGTAACTGCCCCAATTCTTAGAGGCCCAAACTGGGCCCTACCCTTTCACATTCACACAAATGCCTCGAACAAAGCAATATGAGAAGCCTTAGGACAAATTGATGAAAATTTGCCTTATGCCATATATTTTATAAGAAAAAATTTGTCAAAGGCAGAGTTAAACTACATAGTGACCAAGAAGGAACTCCTAGCTATTGTGCATTCCTTAAACAAATTTAGACATTATATCACAGGCTATCAAACCTTCGTGCACACTAATCACGCTGCAATTAGATATTTGATGAACAAACCAGATGTAAATGCTCGCATTATTAGATGGTTGCTTTTACTGCAACAATTTGATCTGACCATTATGAATAAGCCAGGTAAAGAAAATGTGGTTGCTAACTTTTTGTCTAGAGTAAATTTGACTGTAGGTGAAGAAGGAATGGTGGATGACCAAATGCTAGATGAACATCTGTTTGTTATTTCAATACTCTCTCCATGGTTTGTTGATAAGCAAACTACTTGGTTTCAGCGTAGTTTCCGGTACACCTGTCCTCAAAAGAGAAGAGCAAAATAGAAAGGAAAAGCACCCCTCTCACCTGGATTGGGCGTCAATCTCTTCAAACCTGGCCCAGATCAGATCTTGAGAAGATGTGTCAGGGAGGATGAAATCTTTGACATTCTCCTGACTTGTCATGACGGGCCTTGTGGAGGTCCTTTTGTAGCAAAGAGAACTGCTTTCAAGATATTGCAAGCAGGCTACTACTGGCCCACTCTTCATTAAGATGTGAGGAGATACACCAGCCAATGTGATCGGTGTCAAAGGATGGGGAAACCTACTCCAAAGGATGAGATCAAGCATCCTTAAGTGACCTTTGAGTCATTTGAGAAGTGGGGCACGAAATTTGTGGGTACTATCAGCCCTCCTTCAAAACAGAAACAATACATCATTGTGTGCACTGATTACCTGACAAAGTGGGGAGAAGAAAAAGCAATCAAAGTAGCAACAGAGGAAAAAGTAGCTGAGTTTTTGAGAGAAAACATATTCTACAAGTTTGGGTATCCAAGAGAATTGGTCACAGATCAAGGCAGTCAGTTCACTTCCAATTTGATTGAAGACCTGCTCACACATCATAAAATCAAGCACAAGACTTCCACCCCTTACCATCCACAAGCCAATGGGCAAGTGGAAGTCACTAACAGAGCTTTGGAAGCGATCTTGACCAAGGTAGTGAGCAGCAGCATAAAAGACTGGGTGGATAGATTAGTTGAGGCCACCTAAGCCTACAACACAACATGGAAGACCACTACAGGGTTCACACCCTATGAACTGGTCTATGGGAAGAAGGCTTTGCTGTCAATTAAATTTGAATTCAATACACTAAGGATGGTAGCTCAGTTGGACCTAGACCTCAGCCATTCACAGAAGGAAAGATTACTCCAGCTCAATGGATTGGATGAACAAATATTGTAGGCCCTTCTCCACACAGAAGTAGTTCAACTTCAGAGGAATATATGGCATGACGAAAATATCCAGGAGAAGCAATTTCAAGAGGAAGATTGGGCACTACTTTATGATTCAAGATATAAAGACTTCAAAGGCAAGCTGAGGACAAGATGGATGGGACCCTACACTGTGGAAAAATGCAATGAAAATGGTTCAGTTCTGATCATAAGCATTAATGATGGAGCCATCCCCATGCTTGTCAATGGACATCGGTTGAAAGTTTACAAGAAGGCCCTCTCTAAGCGAGAGTTCATTGTAGATTTGAATAAGACAGTGATGGTAGTGGAGCATGTCTTAGCCTCCACTTCACCCACTCATTGAAGGAAAAGAAAAAAGGCAAAAATAAGGACTCAAGTGAAAACCTCCATGAGGCACTTGAGTCCCATCATTGGGTTGAAAACCTCTCCTGAGGCGGCTCAGTGATGTCAAAAGAAAAAAGAAAAGAAAAAGAGAAAAAGATCCCTAGATGAAAACCTCCCTTGGAGGCGCCTAGGGTAGACAATTAGGGTGAAAACCTCCTTGAGGCGCCTTAATTGTTTTCAAAAAAAAGAAAAAAAAAGAAAAAAAGAAAAGAAGAAATAAAATTGAATTTTAATGTGCATTGCAGGTTTGCAGGAGGACTACAAAGAGCAAGAGAAGATGCCACAGAGCCCTGACATTCAGACCAACACCTATCTTATCTCCTCTACACTCTTCTCCATCATTTATGACATTTCTTTCACCCCATTGTGCTTCGTTTTCATAAACTATGTTCTACAGGAGGCTCTGTGTTTTCTATAAGAGGCTCTTGTAGGAATTACAGAGAGCCAGAAATGAATACAAGAAGCAGTTTGAGGGGCAGGGAAGCTTCAGGAAGAACATATAAACCCTCCTACAGTCTTAAATCCTCCTTTCCATCCATTCCACACCTACATCATACCCAAAGCATCATTCTTCTTCTTGCACAAAAAAAAAAAAAGAAGGAAAAAACAAAATATAAGAAAGGAAACAACACCATCCACCTCACATGAAGCCTACCTATTACCTCTCCATCTCCATCTACATCTTTGGCATCATCCTCATAGATCCCAACATAGAAAGAAGCTGAAGATTCAAGGGGAGAAGCAGCTACAGGAGCTCCTGTAGGAATTCCTGTAGCAGCTGATCCCGTTAAAATCCAGCCACAGTAGCAAAAGAAGTGCAACCATGAGGATTGAAGGAGACATCTGAAGCTCAGATCCAGCCAAAGGATACCTGCACAAGACAAACAGCCACACATCAGCAAGCAGACAGCATGCATCAAAGGAAATATAGGCATGCAGCAGTAGAAAGAGCCAAAATACCTCACAACACATGCATTTGAATCACAGGTAAGTGACTAACTCGCTCCTCTGTTTGCATTTGTGTAATTGAAAGATATGCATGAGCAATGAGATGGTTGAGGTTGAATGAGGAAAAAGTGGCCAGTTAACTTGGCCACATTCATCTAGTTGATTGCACTCATCCAAAGATGTTACCCACATGTGCCCATAGTCAACTCAAGAGAGATATCAAGGACAGGTAGTGGAGGGTGTGTAAAATACGATGCAATGATGAGAGGTGATTACGGGGAGAAACCATGATGACAAGTCAAGTGGGGACCAATGGTCCAAATATGGCCAATGTACACTTTTGCCATCTCACCCCCATCACCGGAAATATCTAAAAAGAGTAATAAGTACTCCTCCTCGAGCACTCTCACCACCTTTTCCTTCATTCTCTCCTCGTAAACTAAGTTGCAACAAACTCCTTGTGCCCCCACAGCCTCAAAACCATCATTCTCCATCAATCTCTCCCATCCTCCTGCTCTCGACATTCTCTACAGGAGCACTTACAGGTTCTATAGGAGCACCTACAGGAAGTTCTACAGGAGGGGCAGTGAGCTATTTTGAAGAAGAAAACACGGGTTTTTAGCATGATTTCTGGCCTGAGGAGGTAGGTTCCATGCATACCCACCTTGATTATCAGTATATGCAAGAAATGATATCAATTTAAGGAGGAATTAAGTCCATAGAAGAAGGAGAAATACATAAAAATTTATGCTTGTTTTCTTAAAAAAGAAAAACACAGTTTTCCTCTGTTTTCCTGTTTTCTTCAAAAATATTGTCTCCATCTCCACATTTGGTGTTCCAAAGGGGTATAAACACAATGAAAGGAGGGTTCATGAGGAAGGAGCCCACTAATTCCACCAGGCTCCATGAACATCCCCAAGTAGTGGCCATATTCACAAGGGCAAATTGGATGAACTTTTTTGAGAAATTCTGAGGGTTTGATGAGGAAATTGCCCAAGACTTTGCCTTCCCTTTAGTCCCTCACTCAAGAACACATGCCACTGTCACTTTTAGGGGTATTTCCATGGAGATAACCCCTGAATTTATCAGTAGGGTTACTACCCTTCCTCTTGGATTACATTGGAGCAAAGATGAAAAACCAATTGGACAAGATGCCAAGAAAAACTTCTTCCAAAACAATGAAACCCCTGTAGAAGATAAAAATGGCATAAGAAGGGATAGCATACCATATCCTTGGGATGAGGTTGGCTACTAGATAATCAAGTATATTTCCTGTGAGGGGAGGTACAACATTGTCTATGGTTACCACTTTAGAATCCTTCATGAATTAAGGTATGGCATCGACACTCTAGCCCCTCAACATCCCCTACTTCCTCCTGCAGTCCCTCATTGACTCCAGTACTAAAGTAAAAATAGGAAATCTAGAGCAGCTAGCTCACCATGGGTTAATCAAAAGTTTAGTGGAAGAATCCCTCCATACATTCACACTCCCTATAGCATGGGAAGTCTTCCGAAACATGACAACAGAAGATGACATAAAGGCCCTCACCTATGATATCATTCCTTCTGACAGTGAGGAGAAAGAGCAGAAAGGGGGAGAAGGTGAAGCAACTGATGACTCAACAGGACAAGAAAGGGAGGAGGAAGAAACTAAGATAGAAGAGGAGAAGGGTGAAGAAACAGAATAGGAAGAAATAGAGCAAACAGAGAAAGAAAAAGAGACAAAGGGAGGAGAAAAAGAGGCAACAAAGGCAAAACAAAGAGAAGGGTCCCCTAAGACTCTGGAAAGGGAGGCAGCAACTGCCCTCACTGCCCTGAGCACACCAATTAAGCCAAAAGAAAAGAGAAAAAGGTAGGCCTCCATGTATTTCAAGGCTAGGAAAAGCACAAGGATCAAAACAGGGAAACCCCAGCTATCTTCAACAGTGCCAATTACAATTGAAGATTCACCCTTTGTCAAAGGGGAAGAATATCCTTCCAAAACACCTATCACATATGAAAGAGGGACTCCTAGATCTTCCACCTAGAAGGAGAAAGTGCAACTACAGGACCCAAACACAGTCCTATAGGAGGCTTAGACAATTCTACAGGAGACACTGTCAAAATTACAGTAGACCCAGCAGCTTGAGAAAAGAATAGAAGAACAACCAAAGGGGAAGGAGGAAGCTACAAAGCTACAAGAACCTGATCCCTAGCCTAGCCTTGCCTCCTATTACCATCTTCTTGAAGGAGGTAGGATAATTCCACAAACATTTGCAATTCCACTATTCTTTGAATTAGAAAAGGAAAGAATAAGAACACATCGATGGATGCAAATAGCCAAATCCAAGGGAGTTGAGGATGTTGGCCATATGGAAAATAAACTTAGAGAAATGGGCAGAGAGTTAAGTGTTGTCAGACATAGAGAAGTAATTGCAAGAAGCCAACTGGAAACTGAAAATGAATTGCTAAGGAGGTAGCTAAAGGAGAAAGAAACCAATTGGCATGCATGGCCAACTTATCCATGGAGGCATTGCAGTGTAGAACACCAACAAAATCCTATGGCTTATATCTCAAGGACCAATGGCTACAATTTTAGATCAAGACTTTGGCACAAAGAGGCACAATTCCTTTTCAAGATTATAGGCAATTTATGGACCTGTGTGACCAAAGCACAATAGAAGATAAGGCAAATATGGTAGAATTTTACCTGCATAATATGGCCCTCATAGACATGAATGTGTGGGATCCCAATGCTAGGCTAGGGGACCTACAACTAATGGCCATGGCCTCATGGATGAACCATGAAGAGTTGAGGGAAACAAAAGTAAAAAGGTTGATGATAAGAGAGCAGAATGAGCCATTAATGATCAGAGTTGAGCCATCAGATCCCATGGCACTCATCAGCACACACTAGTTGCTTGCCAATAATCCTCAGATTGCCCCTAGATATATAAGTGATCAAGCACAAGCCATTGCACATTTTGAGGACATGGAAAGGCTACTTGGGGATGACTATGTGCATGCATGTATGAGGAGATGGAACACCTTACCACACAGTCTAAAGATCAGGGAATATCATTCCCCCATGAGGATGAAGGAGGCACTAAGGAGAGTGCCAATGTACAAGCACTCCATGCAGAGGCTGCAAGTCAACTGGATTGGCCTCAAACTGAGTCCCCCACTGCTATTAGGCATGCTAGAAGGAAGAACAGAAGAAGAAGAGCAGAAGCAGTGGGAAGAGATAGACAGAAAGGCAGGCTTCTATGACAAGGAAGAGGAAACAACATCAAAAGCTTGGGATGCTAGAGAGGCCACCAGGGCCATAAAAGATGAGGAGATGGACTAAGTTTCTCAGAGGATGAGCAACACCTTCAGTAGGGGGTGATGATGAGCCCCATAAATGGGTAATTATATGGGCTCATTTTACCTCCTAACATAGTCAAATCAACCATTCTCTTAGCTTATTGTATGTTTTTTTATTATATTTATGCTTATGGAGTGAGTTGAGTTAGTTATGATGCCATGTGGTCTAATATGTGTTTAATGCAGCTTATTGTTGAATTTTGAAGACAAAGTCAAAGATTCAGTGGAAAAATGGTAGAAATAACTCGAAGTGGACAGAGGAGAGGACTTCTAGGAGGGAATCCCCCTCATTTATTACTCCCCACTTCGAATTCCCCTTCATTCAGCTCGAAGTACAAACAACCAAATCAATGCACTAGGAGGCAGCTGAGAAAGTGGAGGATAACTGATGATTATCTCGAGTTTTGGGAGCCAAGACTTATAGTCAAATCAGCCATTCTCTTTGGTTATTGTATGTTTTTTTAATTATATTTATGCTTATGGAGTGAGTTGAGTTAGTTATGATGCCATGTGGTCTAATATGTGTTTAATGCAGCTTGTTATTGAATTTTGAAGACAAAGTCAAAGATTCAGTGGACAAATGGGAGAAATAACTCGAAGTGGACAAAGGAAAGGACTTCTAGGAGGGAATCCCCCTCATTTATTACTCCCCACTTTGAATTCCCCTTCATTTAGCTTGAAGTAAAAACAACCAAGTCAATGCACTAGGAGGCAGACGAGCAAGTGGAGGATAACTGATGATTATCTCGAGTTTTGGGAGCCAAGACTCCTTGATTTTAAGGAAGCTATTGATAGCTTTAGTTGTATAAGTAGACAGGCTTAGGGCATCACTAGGGTTGGATTTTTTTTGGATTTTTGCTACAGTTTTGCTTATGTAAACTTTGCTCAACTTTGAGCTTATTATCTTGACAGTTCATGTAATCCTATTGTTGTTTTGAGAATAAAGATGGAATCCTTTTTGAGTTAGCATTGAATTACCTCAGAGGGCTAAGGCTCTTGGGTTAGGGCCCATCCAAGTAGCCAAGCTCCTCTTTATTTGTATTTATATGCTTGGTTTCAGTTTATAGATTATTTGTTGTTTTATGTATCTTTTTCATGGTTAGGAATAGGTTGCTTTTGATGATTTAGGAGTTTGCTTCCATTTGTGCTTTCTATAGCAAGTTAAGCAGTGATAAAAAGAAGATTCAAAAGGCTAGAAACAGTGCCTTGGCCTCTCTTCCTCCCTTTGGGACCATGAATTGAGGCAAAGACCCTCTTGCTACCCCAAAAACACAGATTTTCCTCATTCATAGGACTTCTAGTGTTTGCAGTTTATTAGAGGGTTAATGCTTTGCTTTAGATCTTTTCCACTAGGATCACTTCTTTATTTGCAATAAGTCTTATTCTATGCTTTCTTTCTCGTAGTATTTCTCAGAATTTTCTTTCATAGATCATAGTTTAGACTAGCTTGATGTAAAATTCTATTTCTCTAGATGCACTCGTTTCATTGCTTGTTTGATCTTATTGGTTGACTATCAGTTCTTTTATAGCAGATATCTTCTAACAATAGGATAGCCTATCAGCCATCACATCCTCTCTCTGATCCATGCCCTATAGGTCGCCCAAAGCTCACCTCAAATCTGCCTTAGTTTTCTGCATTTTTCCATAGAACTTCTTCCTCTCTCCTTGAGCAAACCCAATCATATTTCTCTCTCCTAGTGATTCTTGATAGACCCTAGGCACCTTAACACCTCATTCCAACCTTCATCCACCTTTTCCACCCACTCTCATACCCTCAAAACCATGAAAACTACTCTTGGCCTCCTCTTGTAGACCTCTTGTAGACCTCCTGTAGATCCCTATGTCCTCCTATAGATTTTCCTGTAGGATTTCTTTTGAAGGCCGAGTGTGGTAAAAGCCTCCAGAAGGCCACCTAAGACCTCCTAGGACCCATCCACACCATCCTACATCCTCTCATGTCCCAAAGTCACCCTTCAACCCCACTTATTCGCTTCCACCTTCACACATAATAAAATACATGCATGTAAAATTCACATAAAAATAGGATTAAGAAAAAGTAGGATTAGTTGGTTAAGTAGGATTTGCTTGGTTTGCTTTACATTTCAGTCTTTCTCCTTTCTGCAATTAGAATAGCATCTACCTTTCTTTTCTTTCATCACATTTAGAGCTTCTTCTGGAATCCATAGAAGTTGGCTTGAGCTCCTAGTGATCTTGCGCTAGCTGACCAACTGACAATTTGCAGTAAGAACTTATACTTGTGCATACATAACCATCGCTTCCAAGTTTGTTACGAACTACCGGGTTGATAAGAGTAAATAAAGCAGCCCAATATTTGCAGCATTATTGCTACAATACTATTGCTTACCAGTATGATGGTTACTCTATAGTGTTACAATCAAAAGGAAACATGTGTGGATGAAGTCAAGGGAAAAACAAAACCCATAAATTTGTTGCTAAAGAATGGCGTTAAGGTAACCTTGAGTCATATATCATTGGTTTTTCATTGTTAGGTCCCTATAATACTATAGAAATTCTCGCTGTATATTAACATGATAATGCAATATACTAAAGCAAAATACTTAATCTACTTCTACAATCAAACTTGCGGAAGCTTAATCAATTTTAGCAAGATCAAGTAGAACACATATAACAGAGAAGTAGAATCAATACACATGAAACACATAAGAGTACTCTAGGGAAAGCCTCAGCTAAAAACCCCGCTATCTATATTATAATACAAGTGGAAATATCTCAGGATTATGCACAACTTTAGCTCTCACAGTTATCCAACTCTTAGTACAATCCCTCACTACTGCTCATAGATAGAATAGACAACTCATATGGCTTTTCCTATACCCTTCAAGCCTCCTATTTCATTATGTAGTTTTCCTTGGGTGTTCCTGTTGTAACCTTGTGCGAGAATGATCTCACACACTACTCCAAGACACTGTAAAACTATGCAAATCTCAAGGAATGAATTCCTTCTGCATGCAAGAGATTTTCTTATAGGAAAATTCTTGCAACTGATAGTACATTATCCCTATCTTTAATCTCAACTAGGTCTTTGTCTGAACTGACATGCATGAGTTATTCATGAGAGAATCTTCAGTTATCTGGAGTAAACTAGTTTCATGCATGCATGCATTAACTGACTGAACTCACAATTAGTTCCTCAAACTGTTTGGAAGTAATTTAACTGGACTTAACTCAGTTAATTGAGCTAACTAATTACAACTCAAATACTACTCATCCTTATCTCCTTAATTAAGGGATAATCTCCTCAATCAAAGGGATAACTGTTGCATGACTTCACAAAGACTTCTAGCTTGAATTTATCCAACTAATTAACTCAAGATGAACTAATTAATTATTTTCCAAGCAGCTGGTGATACTAAATTCGAATTTTAATTCTCAATCTTAATTCAAGGGAAAATTAAAATTGGAATATTCTTGTTGCCACATTTCAACACTCCCTCTCAACAAGAAAGGGATAATCTGCCACCCCGATCCTGTCTCTATGGAACTCAAATTTACACTTTGACAATGCCTTAGTCAAAATGTCAGCATCTTTCTCCTTAGTCGAAATATACTGCAACAACATGATCCTCCTCGCCACACAGTCTCTAAGATGATGATACCAAATTTCAATGTGCTTGGACCTGTAATGAAATACTGGATTCTCAGAGAGTTTGATACAACTCTGATTATCACAATAGATCACAGTTGGATCCATCCTCTGATCAAACAAACCAACTATAATTTTCTGCATCCAGATGGCCTCACATGTTGCCTGACTTGTAGCCATGTATTCAGCCTTTGTTGAGCTGAGTGCAACCGACCTCTGTTTCCTGCTGTACCAAGAAACTGAAGCTGACCCAAGTTTGAAAGTTCCTCCTGATGTGCTCTTCTAATCTGATAGACTCCCTACTCAATTTGCAACAGTGAAGCCCTGTAGCTTCACTCCCTCTATCCATCTATACCATAATCTATACCGAGATGTGCCTCTTAGGTATCTCAATACATGCTTTGTCGCCTTCCAAAACATTTTGGTAGGCTGAACCATAGCTTGACTCAGTTGGTTCACCGCATAACATAAATCTGGTTGTGTGTTCACTAAGTACATCAGTGAACCCATAAGCTATCTGTACACAATAGCTTCTACTACTTATCCTGAAGTAGCATCCTCCTTCCTCCAGTTACCTACTAGAGGAGTTTGCATGGGCTTGCACTTCTCCATGTGGAATCTCATGAATATGTCATTGGCATACTTGCCCTGAGACACAAACAACTCCCCATCCTTTTTCCACACTTCCATGCCAAGGAAGTAGTGCATGAGACCCATGTCTTTCATCTTGAATTATCTTGCAAGGTCCTCCTTTCAAAACATGATCAACTAATCATCACCTGTCAATATGAGATCATCAACATAGAGTACAATGATCAACTGCTTACCTTTCACCATGATGTGGTATAGGTTCGCATCTGCTTCACTCTTTTTGAAGCCCAACCCGGTGAAGTAGTTATCGATCTTGGTGTAACAAGCACGAGGTGCTTGCTTCAGCCCATACAAAGCTCTCTTGAGTCGGTACACATGTGACTTGTGATCGAAGGTCTCAAAACCTTCCATATGCTTTATGTACACCTCTTCCTCAATCTTTCCATTGAGGAATGAAATCTTCACATCCATCTGATGGATCTTCCAACCCATCTGTGATGATAGTGCCAACATCGATCTGATAGATGAGTACCTTGTAATAGGAGAAAAAGTCTCATCATAGTCGATCCCCTTGACCTGTGAGAAACCATGGGCAACAAATCTTGCCTTATGTTTCTCTACACTATCATCAACAGCTTGCTTTACCTTGTAAAGCCAGTGGGAACCCACAACTAACTTGTTGTCCGGTCTTGGAACCACATCCCAAATACTGTTCTGAACTATGGAGTCATACTCCTCCACCATAGCATCAACCCAAATCAGCTGCTGCACTGATTCCTCAAAGGAAGATGGCTCGGTCTCAACACATTCCCTAATAAGGGCCATGTATCTAGTGTACCTATTAGGTGACCTCGTCTATCTGCACTGAGAATATGGTTCTCCCACATTTTCTCTCGCATCTGACAACAATCTATCAGCTTCTCTTCTACACTTCTATCCATCATTGGAAGACTTTGCTTAGGTGGATGTCTCCACTCCTGGAACCTCTGCATGCGGCTACTCCGCATCAGTCTGAGGGTCCTCCTCCTTAGGAACCAAAAGTTCCTCCATAGCCTATAGTTGGAGCTCCCTCTCAAGGGAAACTCACACGGCCTTCTGCTCATCAAACTTGAGATCTCTGTGTACCACTGTCCTCCGACTGGTAGGAAAGTACACCTAATAGTTGTGAGGTGTATCAGTGTACCCCACAAATATCCCCAACACTGTTGTCGGCTCAAGTTTCTTCTAGGCATCCTTGGTCACGTGGCAATATACCGATGAGCCAAAGATCCTAAAGTGACCCACATCTGGTCTCTTCCTAGAGAAAGCTTCTTCTGGTGTATTCATCCCAAGTATGTGATGCAGGCTTCTATTAAGCAAATAGACCATTGTGTTGCATTCCTCAGCCCACAAATGAAGTGGTAGGACTTGGTCATGCAGCATCGCCTAAGCTGCCCCCACAATCATTTTGTTCTTCCTCTCAGCCACCCCATTCTGCTTTGGGTTATGAGGTGTTGTCAATTCCTATTTAATTCCTTCTGTTGCATAGAATTCCTTAAACTCTTGAGAGACATACTCTCCACCATTGTCGCTTCTCAAGGCCTTGATTTTCTTCCCTGATTCGTTCTCAACCAAAGCTTTGAACTCACAAAACTTTGAGAAGGTTTGATCCTTCTTCTACATGAAATAAATCCAGCATTTACGAGAAAAATCATCAATGAAAATCACATAATACCTTTGCTTCACGATGGATGTTTTCAAGAATGGTTCACACAAATCAGAGTGAACTCACTCTAAGATTTCTTCAGCTCGACTGTCTCGATCATGAAAGGAAGACTTCGCATACTTTCCCAAGGTACAACCTTTGCATGTGTCCACTTTCTCAAGTTTACCTTTGGGAAGTCTGGTAGAGATCTGCTGCATTATCTTCAAGGCCCATGATGCAAGTGGCCCAATCGCCTATGCCATAACTCGCCAATGTCTTGGATTTGCACTAATTCTGCTTTCGAACTCAATGCAACACAATCATCTACCTCTAGTTGATAGAGATTCTTCACTCTAATCCCAATCCTCTTGGTCTGACCCGTGGTTATGTGTCTCAGGAACTCCTTTCCTTTACTGAAGACAACATAATAGCCTTTGCCCTCCAACATCGCAATCGATACCAAGTTCTTCATCAGTCCAAGCACATACTTCACATCTGTCAAGGTGAGAGGAGCTCCATGCTCCCTGTGAAAAGCAACCGTGCCCACTCCTGAAACACTGTACTTCCCGTCATCACCCATCTCTATGTGCATCTTGAGGTATTTCTCCTCCAAGGTACTGAATAAAATTTTATCATCGGTCATGTGGAATGAGGATCCACTGTCAAGATACCAAACACAACCCACCATCGATGAAACCATACATGCAATGAGGGTAAAATCCAATTCGAACTGAGAGGCTAATGCCTCACCTTCTGATCCTTTCGAGGATCCCTTCTTAGATTTATTCAAAGGGAAATTAGTTGCATAATGTCCCACCTCATGAAAATTAAAGCATCTCACTTTATATTTGTCAATCTTGTTAGTTCCAGTCTTCGCAGCCTGTCACTAGGCATCAACATGAGCTCTTACTATGTCTGGTTTTGTTAGATTTTTTGCACATGATGTTCAGCACAAAACATGTCACAAGTGTGTCCATCAGAAGAAACTTAGAAAAATCTTTCCAATGGTATATCACACTCCCGTAACCGGTTCCTAGATTAGAAGAAATGAATGAGTGATTCTTGGTTATGCATGTTTTGAGGTCAGTTGCTACACACAATGACAAGTTTAGTAAAAAATCAGTTTCTGAAATAATGGTAAGGAAGTTTTCAAAAGTGAAAGACACTTTTGTTCACCACATACTAAATAACAAAAAAATCCTTCATTTTATGCACAGGTGCTACTATGTGGGAGATATACAGTGATATTTGGAGCCTACATTAAAACAAAGCAAATTTTTCATATTTTTTTACTGTTTTAGTCATTTTCGTGCGGGGCCATTTTACAACATATGGAAAGTAATTTTGCAAAACCCAAGGAGGTTGTTGTTAAGCACGAGCCATATAACAAAAACCTCTTTCCGTTTTGTAACAGGTGCTATGGTTTAGGAGATACGAGTTCATCTTCAACACCTAGTTTCAGAAATTCGGCCCAAGTTTAATGTAACTAATTCTATTTTGAAGAAAATGGTTGAGCTCAATCCCTTTGTACAAGGATGAGCAAATGTATATATTTTATGAATTTTATAGTGTAGGGGTTGGATTTTGATAGAAGGTTGGATACTTGGGATTGCTTGGCACTTCATTGTACATTTCATTTATGCAATTTTGGCAAAGGAAAGACCAGGTTTTGTAGCACTTGTTGGGATCCATGTGGCTCTGTGTTTTGATGGTGTTTTTCTCTATGTATTTGTAATTTCACTGATGTTTATGTGTATCATTTTCCCTTCTCTTGTCTTCTTCAATTAAAGAAATGAGTGATTAAGGTAGAATTCATTAGACTACTATGCTCTGCCTTGATATTTTGTTTAATTCTACATGTTTTCATCTGTTTGAGGAGGACTCTTGAGACTTTCTTGCCCTCCTTAGCTCCTCACTGGTCTGATCCATCCATTCATTCAATCCAAAGCATCAAAACTACTGCCTATCTTGCCCCTACTTGAACTCTACAAAAATCTGGCCTCATCCCCGGACCCAAAATTTGCCTTTCCCTTTTTCCAACAAAACCCCCAAAAACTCAAAACAAATCCTTGTACTTCATACCTAGCCTAAAATTAGTTTATAATTCAGACATCTCAAGCCCCATAGATCATCTTTCCTTGATATTGACCTGGAGAGAGCCCTCTCCTGTCCTCGTAGGCTTAGCTACGAGGCTGAGCGTGGTTTGATGTGGACCTAGAACCTTGTCTTTTCAGCATGAGGCAAATCTAGGCTCTAACAAATCTTCTTCCCTCCATGAGAAGAATTTGATTTGGAATGGAAAGCCTTCCCTTTCCCTTTCCTTGCCTTACTTGCTAAGGCTAGATTTTCTTCATCATCATTCTTTGATGAAGAACCATCTCTTGTGCTCCTCCTGTATCAGATTTGACCACAGTCATTCCCAATCCAACAATTTCTCTCTTCCATTCACAGAGTCCTTGTAGCTATGCCAGCTCTTTGAAAGATCGAGGAGAGCAAGACTCACCATATCATCATTGGCTATAGTTATTCACACACTACCAAGCTCATCTCTGCAGGTGGTGAGCTTGTTCAGATATGTAGAAATGGTATCACCCTTTTCCATCTTGATTTTTCGAAGCTTATCTGTGAGCGCCAGTTTCCTCTGGTCACTACTCTTCTGATAGAGGTCCTTCAATGTCTTCCACATTGATAACAGAGTCTCCTTCCCATGGAGACTCGAGACAATATGATCTCAAACTCCCTCTAGAAGAATAGCTCTCACCTTCACCACACACTTCTTCCATTCAACCAATTCTTGTGCATTAGCTGTAGTTGGCTTGGGGATTTATTGATCAATGAAATCCTTCAAACCATTGTATTCTAATACCTCTTCCATGTGATCCTTCCATGCTATGTAATTCGAGATTCCATCCAGAGCATACTCGAGTCTCAAGCCATTGAACACCATTGGCAAACTTAGGAGTATGATAACAATTCAATTTTACTCCTCTAACCAAGAACTTCAAACTTCGAATTTCCCTTCTTCAGTATACTGTTCACAGCTTCGATCACCTTTGATCTGATACCATGTAGAAATTCTCACTGTATATTAACCTGATAATGCAATATACTAAAGCAAAATACTTAATCTACTTCTACAATCAAACTTGTAGAAGCTTAATCGATTTGAGCAAGATCAAGTGGAACACATATAATAGAGAAGAAGAATCAATACACATGAAACACATAAGAGTACTCTGGGGAAAGCCTCAGCTAAAAACCCCACTATCTGTATTATCATACAAGTGGAAATATCTTAGGATTACACACAGCGTTAGCTCTCATAGCTATCCAGCTCTCAGTACAATCCCTCACTACTGCTCATATATAGAATAGACAGCTCATATGCCTTTTCCTCTACCCTCCAAGCCTCCTATTTCCTTGCGCAATTTTCCCAGGGTGTTCCTGCTGTAACCTTGTGTGACATTGATATCACACACTGCTAGTACATTGTCCCTGTATTTAATCTCAAATGGGTCTTTGTCTGAACTGACATGCATGAGTTATTTATGAGAGAATCTTCAGTTATCTGGAGTACACTAGTTTTATGCATGCATGTTAATTGATTGAACTCACAATTAGTTCCTCAAACTGTTTGGAACTAATTTAACTGGACTTAACTTAGTTAACTAAGATAACTAATTACAACTCAAATACAACTCATCCTTATCTCCTTAATTAAGGGATAATCTCCTCAATCAAAGGGATAATTGTTGCACGACTTCACAAAGACTTATAGCTTGAATTTGTCCAACTAATTAACTCAATATGAATTAATTAATTATTTTCCAAGCAGCTGGTGAGACTAAATTCGAATTTTAATTCTCAATTTTAATTCAAGGACAAATTAAAATTGGAATATTCTTGTTGCCAGATTTCAACAAATACTAGTGTATTCCCTTATTATTATTATCACTGTATCCCCTTATTGTTATTTTTCTTCCCATTTTTTCCCCATATTGTTATTATTGTGCCCTATAGAAGCCCACTATTGTTATTGTTGTACCATTACATTATTATTGTTATGTCAGCTTTGACTATATTGTGACCCCTTAGACTTCTATATATAGAAAGGAGGTCTTGTCATTTATATAATCCACAAATTGTTCATTTATGTAATGTAAAGTAGTTTTCCCCCTCGAAAAGGATGAGTTTGAATTTGTGATCTATCTTTTCTTCTATTTTGTGAGTTGGTTGCATAACAATTGGTATTATAGCTTTGGATTCTAGGGTTTCATAGATTCAAATAGGTCATTGTGGAATTTTCACTACAACGTTTTGTCTATGACGTTTCAGAAGATAAAATTAAAACCCATTTGAGCTGAAATATGGATACACTTCAGGTACGGATTTTATATCTTTTATCACTATATTTTAGGATATATGATCCAAAGAAGGTAGTGTTTTTGCAGGCTCTCGAATTATATCTCAAATAGGTGACCTGGGGAAAATCGTTATAATTTTCGCTCTAAGCATCAGGTTGAAATATCATAATAAGGTATAAAAAGAGGATGGACTGTAGCTTCTTTTGTATCAATTTTTGGTCCAAAGGTCGAAACAGTGACATGTGACACTTCGTACAATTTTTCTCTACTGAACCAGTCTATAATCAAGCCATAGTAAAATATTTGGAATAATTCTTTCTTGGAGAATCCAATCTTGATGAAACTTGTGGGATTGGAATGAGGACTCATAAGGATACCACAAAACGAAATTTCAAACCTTGGAGATCTGAAATTAAAGAGATATAACATATTCGATATCAAGTGCCTACAATGCCAAAAATGGTGTGCAGTCTTTTTAAAAATTTTCATAAGTTTGGTTTGAAAAAATTAGTTTGAAGCAATTCAAAGGACATAGTGAAGCATAATTATCATTAATTGATGCCCCAAATAAATAAATGGAAACACTTACTAAGAAACTTGAAATCTCTAGCATGACTCATGAAGGAGAGGAAGAAATTCAAAATGATATATCAAAATTACGAGACCAAGTGCAACAAATTTCAGTCTTACAAAAAGTAGCAGAAGCTAAGATGAATGGTTTAAATAAAGGCATGGAAGCTAAGATGGATGGGTTAAAGAATGGCATGGAAGCTAAGATGGATGGTTTAGAAGTAAACATTGAAGGTTTGAAGAAAGACATGGAAGGTTTGAAAGGAGGTTTTGAAAAGTTGCTACAAGAAATTCTTCCCAATGGTGAAAAGGTAGTAGAGGAAACTCATGGTGAGAACAAAAGAGATGTTAGGCATGATTTCATATACTCTAACGTTGGATTGAAGACCCACCATGTTCCAAAGATTGATATGAGGAAGTTTCATGGCAAGGATCTTGTAACATGGATACTACAGATGGAACAATATTTTGATCTCCATAATGTTCAAAATGCACAACAGGTATGCATTGCGACTTTATATTTGCAACCCAATTAGTTTGTATGGTATTGATGGAGTTTATCTCATAAACAAATTTTCACTTGGGAAATTTTTACAGAAGAAATGATAGAACATTATGAGGATACAAAAAGCAACAACATTTTTAGCCAATTGATAAATCTCAAGAAAAAAGGTTCAATGGTGGAGCACATTGAGGACTTACAAAAATTGAATATAAGGATAAAAGATATTCCAGAGGAGCATAGGAATCATGTCTTCATAAGGACATTAAAATATAACATCCAACATGAGGTTCGAATTTGGGAACCTGATTCATTGGAGAAGGCATTTAGGTTGGCAAGAAAAAATGAAAGAAAAATTATGGCAACAAGGTAGCCTACCAATCACAACTATAAATATGGAAGTGTTGTTGCTCCTGGCCGTCCACAACCTACCAGGTTGACACCACAACAATTGGAAGAAAAAATATCAAAAGGGCTTTGTTACAGTTGTGATAGAAAATACACTAAAGGTCATAAGTGTGCTGAGAAGAAATTATCTTACATAGGTTGTGAAGAGGAAGAATAAAAGGAACAAGAAACATCGAAAGAAGAGGATACACACAAGGAACAAAGCCTAGATAAATAAGAAATGAATCTGACCATATCTTGGAATGCATTGGCTGGAATAACCACTCCTCAAACTATCAAGATAGAAGGACATATAAAGAATAAAAATGTAATAGTTCTGATTGATTCAGGTAGTAACCATAATTTTATTCATTGTAAGATAGAGAAGGAATTGAATTGCTTCCTATATCCAGCACCAAAGTGTCAAGTGATGGTTGCAAATGGAAGAACCATAAATTGCTATTGGAAGTGCCATAATATCAAGCTATCCACGGGAGAATATGTTTTGAATAGTCCAATGATTTCCATTCCAATGGGTGGTGCTGATGTTCTACTGGGAGTCCAATAGCTACAATCTTTGGGTCAAATAGCTTTAAATTTTCAAGAACTTTCTTGCATTTTTTTTCAAAAGGAAAGGAAGTTGAATTTAGGGGTATTGCAAGGAAATCGGGAAAGATAATAAGCTCTAATGGCATGACAAAGATTCAAAAGAAAGAACAACATGGCGTAATTGCATGATTATGTTCACTAGAGGTTTCCACGTCAAAATCATCTATTTCACCAGATCTCCAAAAAGTCTTCGACAATCATTCTGTTGGGTCCCTATAATACTAGTGATTACCCCATTACTATTGTAGTTATACCCCTTATTTATATTTATGTACCCATGTAGTGCCCATATTGTTACTATTGTGCCACATAGAAGCCCACTATTGTTATTGTTGTTCCCTACAATATTATTGTTATGTAGGCTTTGATTGTATTGGGACCATTTAGACTCCTATATATAGAAAGGAGGTATTTTCATTTGTATCATCCAAGAATTGTTCATTTATGTAATGTAAAGGAGGTTGCCCCCTCGAAGAGGCTGAATTCTAAGGCGTGGATCTCTCTTTTCTATCTTTTTGTGAGCTGGTTTCATAACATTTGGTATCAGAGCTTGGATTCTAGGGTTTCGCTGCTCCAAACAGGTCATCGTGGCATTTTCTCTATAACATTTTTTTGTGACGTTTCAGAAGTCACAAAAAAACCCATTTGAGACGAAATTGCGCTGAACCTTGGGTCCGAATTTCAGATCTTTTCGTGCAATATTTTCAGAGATATGATCTCAGGAAGTTGGTCTTTTTGCAGACTCCTGAATTACACTCAAAACAGGTGACCTGGGGAAAATCGTCATAACTTTCTTTCTGAGCATCGGATTGAAATTTCGTAAGAAGTTACAGAAATAGGAAGAACTGTAGTTTTCTTTTATATATTTTTCAGAGTCAAAGGTTGAAACAGTGACACGTGGCACTTCATACAATTTCGCTCTACTGAACTAGTCTATAATCAGGTCACTGCGGGAGATTGTGCATAACTCTTTCTTGGAGAATCCAATTTGGTTCAGACTAGTGGCATTGGAAAGAGGACATAGAAAGCTACTACAGATCACAATTTCAGAACTGGATGATTCGAAATTACAGAGATACATCAGATTCAATATCAGGCTTCTACAAAGTAAAAAAAGGTGTGTAGTTTTTTTTTTTATTTTTGCATAAGCTTGGTTTGAAGGAATTCAAAGGGCATAGTAAAGCATTATTATCGGTAACTGATGCCCCGAGGAAAGAAAATGAAAACACCTAGTAAGGAACCTGAAAGCTCTAGCATGACTCATGAAGAAGAGGAAGAAATGCTACATGATATATCAAAATTACAAGAACAAGTGCAACAAATGTCACGCTCACAAAAGCTAACAGATGCTAAGATAAAGGGCATGGAAGCTAAGATGGACGATTTGAAGACTGATTTGAAGACAGATTTGAAGAAAGACATGGCAAGTTTGAAGACAGATTTGAAGACAGACATGGCAGATTTGAAGACAGATTTGAGAAATTTTCTACAAGAGATACTTACTAATGGTGAAAAGGTTGTAAAGGAAACTCATGATGTGAACAAAAGAAATGTTAATCATGATTCCATAGACTCTAATGTTGGATCGAAGACCCACCATATTCCAAAAATCGATATGAGGAAGTTTGATGGCAAGGATCCCGCCACATGGATATTACAGATGGAGCAATTCTTCGATCTCAATAATGTGCAAAACACACAAAAGGTACGTATGGCAACTTTATATTTGGAACCAAATCAGTTTGTATGGTATCAATGGCTTTGCTCTCGTAAAAAATTTATCACTTGGGCAATTTTTACGGAAGAATTGATAGCACATTATGAGGATACAAAAAGCAACACTTTTTTTAGCCAATTGATAAGTCTCAAACAAAAGGGTTCAATAATGGAGCACATTGAGGAGTTCCAAAAATTGAACATAAGGGTAAAAGATATTCCAGAGGAGCATAGGATTGATGTGTTCATAGGGTCTTTAAAGGATAATATCCAACATGATGTTCGCCTTTGGGAACCTGATTCATTAGAGAAGGCATTCAGGTTAGCAAGAAAAATGGAAAGCAAAATTATGGCAACTAGGAAGCATACCATTCACAACTATAAAGATGGAAGTGTTGTTGCCCATAGTCTTCCACAACCTACAAGGTTGACACCACAACAATTGGAAGAAAAAAGAGCAAAAGGGCTTTGTTACAATTGTGATAGCAAATACACAAAGGTCATAAGTGTGCTGAGAAGAAATTATTCTACATAGATTGTGAAGAGGAAGAAGAAAAGGAGCAAGAAAGGTCAAAAGAAGAAGATATACTCCAGGAACAAAGCCTAGATGAAGAACAAATAAATCCGACCATATCTTGTAATGCATTGGCGGGAATTACCACTCCTCAAACCATCAAGATAGAAGGACAAATCAAGAAGAAAAAGGTAATAGTGTTGATTGATTCAGGAAGCACCCACAATTTTATTCATTGTAGGGTAGCAAAAGAATTGAATTGCTTCCTATATCCAGCACCAGAGTGTCAAGTGATGATTGCAAATGGAGGAACAATAAATTGCTCTGGAAAGTGCCATAATATCAAGCTATCCATGGGAGAATATGTATTGACTAGCCCAATGCTTTCCATTCCAATGGGAGGTGCTGATGTTGTACTAGGAGTCCAATGGCTACAATCCTTGGGTACAATAGCTTTTAATTTTCAAGAACTTTTCATGAAATTTTCTGTGGAAGGAAAGGAAGTTGAATTAAGGGGTATTGCAGGGAAACCAGGAAAGATAATCAGCTCTAATGGTATGACAAAGCTTCTAAAAAAGGAGCAAAGAGGTGTAATTGCACAATTATGTTCGCTAGATGTTTCCACATTGGAATCATCTATTTCTCCAGATCTCCAAAAAGTCCTGGACAATCATTCCAAGGTATTTGAGACTCCCAAAGGTCTCCCACCTATGCGTGATCATGATCATGCTATTCATCTGATTCCAGGAAGTGTTCCTCCAAACATCAGGCCGTACAGATATCCCTATGTCCAAAAAAGTGAAATTGAACGTATGGTTGCAGAAATGCTAGAGGCTGGTATAATTCAACCGAGTCAAAGTTCTTTCTCTGCTCCAGTAGTATTGGTGCACAAGAAGGATGGATCATGGCGCATGTGTCCGGATTATAGGGAGCTCAACAAGCTCACTATTAAAGATAAGTTCCCCATTCCTGTCATTGATGAATTACTGGATGAATTGCATGGATCAATTTACTTCACCAAGTTGGATCTTCGTTCAGGATATCATCAAATCAGAATGAAGATTGAAGACATTCCGAAAACGGCATTTAGAACTCATGAGGGTCATTATGAATTTTTGGTCATGCCTTTTGGCCTTACCAATGCACCTTCAACATTTCAAGGTTTGATGAATTCAATTTTCAAACCATTCCTTAGAAAATTTGTGTTAGTATTTTTTGATGATATACTAATCTACAACAAGTCTTGGAAGGATCATGTTGAACATGTTGACAGGGTGCTACAACTATTGGAGGAGAAACAATTATATGCAAAAAGATCCAAATGTTTCTTTGGAGTCCAGGAGGTGGAATATTTGGGTCATATTGTATCTCATGAAGGAGTTAAGGTAGACCCTAGCAAAATTAAAGCCATTAAGGAATGGAAAATCCCCACATCCATAAAGCATCTGCGAGGATTTCTTGGGTTGACAGGGTATTATCGCAAGTTTGTTAAGAATTATGGGAGAATAGCAGCACCTCTAACAACATTATTGAAGAAAGATGCATTTTCATGGACTCCGGAAGCAACAAAGGCCTTTGAACATCTTAAAGAGGCAATGTGCCAAGCACCGGTCTTAGCTACACCGGACTTCACAAAAACCTTTATTGTGGAATGTGATGCTTCAGGAAATGGAATTGGTGCTGTTCTAATGCAAGATGAAAGACCCATTGCTTTTGAAAGTCGTCCAATCAAGGGAAAGTTTTTAAGCAAAGCTATTTATGAGAAGGAAATGTTGGCAATACTCCATGCACTTAAGAAATGGCGACCCTACCTAATGGGAAGACACTTCAAGGTAAAAACGGATCATGATAGCCTTAAATACTTTTTAGAACAAAGATTATCCTCTGAAGAGCAACAAAAGTGGGTCACAAAGATGTTGGGTTATGACTTTGAAATCATCTACAAAAAAGGGAAGCAAAATGTGGTGGCAGATGCACTCTCAAGAAAGGATGAGGATGTGGAAGCATTGTTGTGCGCCATTTCTATTATCCAACCAGATTGGATAAACGAAGCAAGGGAGGAATGGAAGAATGACGAAGAAGTGTGGGCACTTATTCGAAAGCTACAACAAGATTCCAGTACGTCTGATACATTTAGCTGGAAAAATGATTCGTTATGGTACAAAGATCGCTTATACCTCTGTAAGAATTCCCAGCTAAAACAAAAGATTCTTATGGAATTGCACACTTCTCCCTTAGGAGGGCACTCAGGATTTTTAAAAACTTACCACAGGGTTAAGAAGGAATTTTTTTGGGATGGCCTTAAATCAGATATTCAAAAGTTTGTGGCAGAATGTTTGGTTTGCCAACAAAATAAAGTTGAAACAATTAAGACACCGGGTCTATTACAACCTTTATCCATTCCAAGCCAACGTTGGGAGGAGGTTTCAATGGATTTTATCACAGGTTTACCCAAGTCTGAGGGAAAGAGTGTCATCATGGTGGTAGTTGACAGACTTACCAAGTATGCACACTTTTGTGCATTATCACATCCATTTAAAGCCAGTACAGTTTCTACTGCATTTATGGAAACAATTCAAAAGCTACATGGAAACCCAAAGATTATTGTAAGTGACAGAGATCCCATTTTCACTGGAAATTTTTGGACAGAATTATTTTCTTGTCTTGGTACTCAGTTAGCTCATAGCTCATCTTATCATCCTCAATCTGATGGGAAAACTGAGATAGTAAACAAATGTTTGGAAGGATATCTTCGTTGCTTTGTATCTGATAAACAGACACAATGGGTCAAATGGTTGCCTCTGGCTGAATGGTGGTATAACACTTCCTTCCATACAGCAACAAAAATGACCCCATTTATGGCACTTTATGGGTATCAACCACCATCCATCACATCATATTTAAGAGAAAATTCTAAGGTTCAGGCAGTGGAACATCACATCGAACATCAACAACAAGTCCTCCAACTCTTAAAGGATAACCTCGTGTTGGCACAGAATAGAATGAAACAACAGGCAGATCAACATCGCAGTGAAAGAAGTTTTGATGTAGGTGATTGGGTATTCCTACGGCTACAACCATATAAGCAAATGTCCCTCAAGCAAGCTAAGAAGGATAATAAATTATCACCAAAGTATTATGGTCCGTACAAGGTGTTGCAAAAGATTGGTACTATGGCATACAAATTGGAGCTTCCTGCAGCTTCTCGATTGCACCCAGTTTTCCATGTTTCATGTTTAAAGAAGGTTATAGGCGACAAGCTCCCAGTTCAAACAATATTGCCAGAACTTGACGAGGAAGGAAAAATTATATTGGAACCGGAAGCAGTCACAGAAACAAGAACTCGACAGCTACGAAATCGATCAATTTCAGAGTATCTTATCAAGTGGAAGAACTTATCCGCTGAAGATTCCACATGGGAGGATGAGAATTTTATGCAGAAGTATCCAGAACTACTTAAGCGTTGAGGACAACACTTTTTTGAAGGAGAGGGGCATGTTGGGTCCCTATAATACTAGTGATTACCCCATTACTATTGTAGTTATACCCCTTATTTATATTGTTGTGCCCATGTAGTTCCCATATTGTTATTATTGTGCCACATAGAATCCCTCTATTGTTATTGTTGTGCCCTACAATATTATTGTTATGTAGGCTTTGATTGTATTGTGACCCTTAGACTCCTATATATAGAAAGGAGGTATTTTCATTTGTATCATCCAAGAATTGTTCATTTATGTAATGTAAAGGAGGTTGCCCCCTCGAAGAGGCTGAATTCTAAGGCGTGGATCTCTCTTTTCTATCTTTTTGTGAGTTGGTTTCATAACACATTCCAAGTTATTTTAGACTCCCAAAGGCCTCCCACCTATTCGTGATCATGATCATGCTATTCATTTGATTCCAGTAAGAGTTCCTCCTAACATCAGGCTTTACAAATATCCCTATGCTCAAAGAGTGAAATTGAACATATGGTTGTAGAAATGATAGAGGATGGTATAATTAAACCTAGTCAAATCTATTTCTTTGCTCCAGTAGTATTGGTGCACAAGAAGGACAGATCATGGCACATGTGTCCAAATTATCAGGAGCTCAACAAGCTCACTATTAAAGGTAAATTTCCCATTCCTGTCATTGATGAATTATTGGATGAATTGCATGGAGTAATTTACTTCACCAAGTTGGACCTTCGTTTAGGATATCATCAAATCAGAATGAAGACTGAGGACATTCCAAAAACAACATTTAGAACTGCTGAGGGTCATTATGAATTTTTGGTCATGCCTTTTGGCCTTACCAATGCACCTTCTACATTTCAAGTTTTGATGAATTGCATTTTCAAACCCTTCCTTATAAAATTTGCGTTAGTATTTTTTGATTATATACTAATCTACAACAAGTCTTCGAAGGATCATGTTCAACATGTTGATAGAGTGCTAAAAATATTTGAGGAGAAACAATTATATGCAAAAACCTCCAAATGTTTCTTTGGAGTAAAAGAGGTGGAATATTTGGGTCATATTGTATCTCATGAAGGTATTATGGCAGACCCTAGAAAAATTAAAGCCATTATGGAATGGAAAATACCCACATCCATGAAGAATCTGCGAGGATTTTTTGGGTTGATGGGGTATTATTGCAAGTTTGTTAAGAATTATGGGAGAACAACAACACCTCTAAAAGCATTACTGAAGAAAGATGCATTTTCTTGGACTCCAGAAGCAATGAAATCCTTTGAACATCTTAAGTAGGCATTGTTCCAAGCATCGGTATTAGCTACGCCAGACTTCACAAAAACATTTATTGTGGAATGTGATACCTCAAGAAATGGAATTGGTGTTGTTTTAATGCAAGAAGAAAGACCCATTACTTTTGAAAGTAGTTCAATCAAAGGAAAGTATTTACACAAAGCTATTTATGAGAAGAAAATGTTGGCAATACTACATGCACTTAATAAATGGTGACCTTACCAAATGGGAAGACACTTCAAGGTAAAAATAGATCATGATAGTCTTAAATACTTTTTAGAACAAAGATTATCTTTATAAGAGAAACAAAAATGGGTCACAAAGATGTTGGGTTATGACTTTGAAATCATCTACAAAAAAGGGAAGACAAATGTTGTTGTAGATGCACTCTCAAGAAAGAATGAGGATGTGGAAGCATTTCTTTGCACCATTTTTATGATCCAACCAGATTGGATAAACAAAGCAAGAGATGAATGGAAGAATGAAGAAGAAGTGTGGGAACTCATTCAAAAGTTACAACAAGGCCCTAGTACATATGATACATTTAGCTGGAAAAATGATTCATTATGGTACAAAGATCGCTTATACCTCTGTAAGAATTCCAAACTCAAAGAAAATATTCTTATGGAATTGCACACCTCTCCCTTAGGAGGGCACTCAATATTTTAAAAACTTAACACAAGGTTAAGAAGGAATTTTTTTGGGATGGACTTAAATCTAATATTCAAAATTTTGTGGCATAATGTTTGGTTTTCCAACAAAATAAAGTTGAAACAATTAAGACCCCAGGTCTATTACAACCTTTATCCATTCCAAGTCAACGTTGGGAGGAGGTTTCAATGGATTTTATCACAATTTTACCCAAGTCTTAAGGAAAGACTGTCATCATGGTTTTAGTTGATAGAATTACCAAGTAAGCACACTTTTTTGCATTATCTCATCCAGTTGCTACTACATTTATGGAAACAATTCAAAAGCTACATGGAAACCCAAAGATTATTGTAAGCCACAGAGATCCCATTTTCACTGGAAATTTTTGGACATAATTATTTTCTTGTCTGGGTACTCAGTTAGCTCATAGCTCATCTTATCATCCTCGATCTGATGGGCAAACTGAGATAGTGAACAAATGTTTGGAAGGATATCTTTGTTGCTTTGTATCTGATAAACAAACACAATTGGTCAAATGGTTTCCTCTGGCTAAATGGTGGTATAACACTTCCTTCCATATTGCAACAAAAATGACCCCATTTATGGCACTTTATGGATATCATCCACTATCCATCACATCATATTTAAGAGAAAATTTTAAGGTTCAAGCAGTGGAATATCACATTGAGCATCAACAACAAGTTCTCCAACTCTTATAGGATAACCTCACTTTGGCACAGAATGGAACGAAACAACAGGAAGATCAACATTGCAGTGAAAGAAGTTTTGATGTAGGTGTCTGGGTATTTCTACAGCTACAACCATACAAACAAATGTCCCTCAAGTAAGCTAAGAAGGATAATAAATACAAGGTGTTGCAAAATATTGGTATTATGGCAAACAAATTGGAGCTTCCTACAGCTTCCTGAGTGCACCCATTTTTCCATGTTTCATGCTTAAAGAAGGTTATAGGTGACAAGCTCCCAGTTCAAACAATATTGCCAGAGCTTAACAAGGAAGGAACAATCATATTGGAACATGAAGTAGACATAGAAACAAGAACTCGACAACTACAAAATCAATCAATTTCAAAGTATCTCATCAAGTGGAAGAACTTACCCGATGAAGATTCCACATGGGAGGATGATAATTTTATACAGAAGCATCCAAAACTACTCAAGCATTGAGGACAACACTTTTCTGAAGGAGAGGGGCATGTTAGGTCCCTATAATACTAGTGTATTCCCTTATTATTAGTGTCATGGTATCCCCTTATTTTTATTGTTGTGCCGATGTTGTCCCCATATTGTTATTATTGTGCCCCATAGAAGCCCATTATTGTTATTGTTGTGCCCTTACATTATATTTGTTATGTCAGCTTTGACTATATTGTGACCCCTTAGACTTATATATATAGAAATTATGTCTTGTCATTTGTATCATCCATGAATTGTTCATTTTTGTAATGTAAAGGAGGTTTCCCCCCCGACGAGGCTGATTTTGAAGTCGTTAATCTCTATTTTCTTCTATTTTGTGAGCTGGTTACATAACATTCATACTATCTCTAGGATTTAATTATCTTAGAAGTGGGACCTATGCTCATAGAGAATTAATAAAACTCAACTACAAATCCTATCTGTAATACTTGAATAACTATAATACGTTGGGATTTTGTTAGTAATAACTATTTTTTCATTGGTTCATCCTTTTTTGTGATCATAATAAGCCTCCTATTTTTTTTCTACAAAGAAGGAGAGCCCCTTAAATTCATAAAATATTTCTTTTCTTGAGCATAAAACTCTTAAGGATTGATGAAATTATATACAATAAGTGATTTGGAATTTATTTTATGCTTGGTCTTAATTTTGCATCATTTTGATAAATCAAGGATGACTTATTTTTGTTCAATATTCATCTCATTAGTTCCATTGTTTTTTTTTTTAGGTTCCTTTTTGTACTAGAGTCATCTTAGCAGCCCTCCCCACTTCTTCAGTACCTCACCATGTTTCCATGAGGACATGCAAAACCTCAAGCATGGGGGGTTAGTTGTTGGGACCCTTGGATTCTTTTTAGCATCTTAAGTTCATTCTCTTCAGCTTCCTTTAGCATATTAGATCGACACTCATCAACTCCTTCCAGACTCTCAACCTTACTCTGCCTCATCTTCAACTCCATACAACTTCCATTGCAGCCTGCAATACAAATCAAAATTCAAAAGGTATACTTGAGCTAAAACATGTTTAAAGGCTCTTTAACTCATTAAGAATATAAGGAAACTTTATGATTAACCACTTTCTATTCCATAAATCTTTACCTTTATTAAAACACCATTAAACCCCCCATTTCCAAATCCATTAATGCATATTCTAGTAAGACCATAACAATGAAAAGAAAAGTATTATGGTATATGAATGCAAAGAAACATCTATAATGTCTTTGCCTTGGACATCATAAATCATTCAATAAATAATCATCTGAATGCTCTCAATAAGAGGATAAATTCATTGTTTATTATCTAAGAAAATAACCACAAAGTGAATAATTACTTGCAAAGGTTCTAATTCCACGTTCCACAGTCATTATTTTTATCATCACCTTATACCATTCATCATCCATTCTTAGTCCATCTTTTGGTTGTCCTCAACTTGTATTATTCTAATTGTAAAAGAAATCAAATTTATAAAGTTATGATAAATCAATTAGGAAAAAATTTTCTTCATAATATCGAACACTCTCTACAACATTGATCCACAAGAACCAACACTTGCATAAGAACTAATGTCATAAAAGTATCCAACAAGCAAGGGTTTAGTTTGCATGAGGACATGAAAAATCCTAGGCATGGGGGAATGTTGGGCTATGAATATGACATAATATTCATTACATAAAGCCTCCATTTATAAACCATATTATTTCATTTATGACACTTTCAATAGCCATTATACCACCAATTTCTGCTAAATGTACCTCTTCTACCTCATGGTTAATTATGATGGATTTCTTATCTTCTTAATAATTAAACATGTCTTTAATATGTTTTTATCAATAATTGTTTAATATTGCGGTTATGTGGCCAAGAAGCATGTTTAAATATGAAAAAATTATATTCATGTACCAGCTCAAGTCCAGTCAGGCAGTTATATACCAGTTCAGTTCCAATTTGGCAGTTCGGTACTAGTTCAGTTCCAATCTCGCAATTAGGTACCAGTTCAGTTCTAGTCTTGCAATTTGGTACCTAATTTTGCACCTGAACACCAACAATAGGCAATTACATAGTTATGTCCAGATTTAGAGGAAAGTCAAACTAATGCCAAGTGGCATCATTCCATCTCCAATGAATGATTTAACATAATCCTAAATCATAACAAGTTATTTAAAGGACATCCTTTGTTTTAATTATAGTATGAGGCGTTAGATTTTCATGGAAGTCAATATGATCCTTTGGACCATCACTTTCTCTCCATTATATTATAAAAGTGGGTCTACATAGAATGAAAAGAGGAGAGGATGTAGAGGGGAATTTCATCATTACTCTGAGTTGATTTTCTTTGTAACTGATTTGAATTTATGTATTTATAGTTGATGATTTCATTTTTGTAATAAATATTTAATTATTGTTTAGATCTACATATTATTCTGATTTGATTTAGTCTCTAGGTACGTTGCTAGGTCAGGAAGGGCCTCTCGACTTAGGTAATGTCTTAGTTTTTTTATTCATAGAGTAGAGCAATATTAAAAAATATTTAGTTTTCTTAATTAAATGTTTTGTTTAATGTTTCATTTAAGTTTTTCATTAGACTCATGTTCCATATAGTATTTTACTAAAATTCACCTTTTTCTGTTTTCAGATATCTTAATAGAACATGATATGATCAAATTCAAATTGATTTTCTCAGGCTTAAGAGTTAAGCAAACTTAAATTTCGTTTCTTAATACGTTTTGGTAACCATAGTTTTAATTTCCATAATTTCAGTACCCGATTCAGTACCAGTAATCAGAATGTTAATTTCCAGAAATTCAGTACCCAATTCAGTACTAGTATTCATATTTTTAATTTCCATAATTTTAGTGTTGAATTTAGTAACAATACCCAAATTTTGCCTGATATTGTATTTCAGTAACATGTAGTTTAGTAACAAAAATATGTAGCTTGTAAGTTCCTTATTACATTTAGGTACCCAGGTTCTGTAGTAGATTAGAGTACTGAAAAGTCCATAGCTTGCAATTTCGAATTTTGTATTCTACATCAAGAAAGAACCTATAATATATCATTATGACTCTAAGCCTGCTTAGAATTTATTTTTGATATTTTAGTGATGCATTTCTTCTTATTATTTTTTTGCAGTTATTTCCTTGTCTTCTTTACTTGCCTCACATGCCTTTGCTTGTAGTTTCCAACATTTATTTTTCTGCAATTTTCTTTTCTACAACATGTTTAATGAGTTTTTGTATGCATCACTATCATATTAGAACCACTAAAGTCTTGTTACACAACATTTTTTCATTGTCCCTATACTCCCCATTCCTCGATCTTGGAGGACCTCTACAGTGAACCCTACATGCTTTCCATCATGAAGAGACTCCCATTATGTCCCTCTTCATGAGCATAACATTTCCCTTTTGCATCATTTCCCAAGAATCTTCCTTTTACCCCAGTTTACAAGACCAACACTAATGACCCATTTCCTCCTCACGTCGATTTGCAGAGTCTGAAACCCGACCCAGCGCTGTACGGCGTAAATGAGTTTTTTCTTAGTCATGCTGATCCTATTTTGGCAAGTTTCTTAAATATGGAGTCGATTCTTCTAGGTCTAGAAGCTTCATAACAGAAGTCTGGTAAATGGTTGGTCTGGATGGAGACGATGACGTCAGTTTGGGCTCCTCTCCCCTGTTAAGATGGAACAAACCACATAGATAAGCATTCTCCCATCATAAGAGGAACCATCTCCCCTCCATCAAAGCTATATAAACTCCTTCTTTTCCAAGCTAATCTAGTCTTAGTCTTTTTGGAGCTTGAATAACCAGCAAGATATCTATAGCTTGTAGCTTTCTAGTTTATGTTTGTGGGGGGAGAATAGTATGTTCAGTTCGGTTTGGAACTAAAGGGAAGAAGCCTTAAAACTTCCATTGCTAGGGCTATCCATGAGATGCTAGTAGATGTGTGGGAATCTAGATACGTTGGAGGAGACCAGCAACGTCAAGGCTTTGGCTATGATCTCCTTATGAACTTATATGAATACAACTATTGATTGATTTCCTACATTAAGTGTTATCTTATATTTGATGGCTTAAGATTCCTTGACCTTTTAAGTAGGCTGAATGCAATTTGTATGTTATCACATTTGTTGTTGTTGTTTGTTTTGTTGTTTTAGGTATTCGAAGGAAGGAAACGAAAAGTAGCTGGAGTAAGGAAGAAATATCATTACCAAGATGAATAGAGTTCTAAGAGGTAGGCCCTTATTTGATTCTAGCTTAAGGAAGTTCTCAGTAGATTTTTTGTTTGTGGCTAGACCCACTCTCTCTGGCTTGAGGAATTGTCTTTGTCCACATCAAGAATTTACCTACACAACAAGTCTCAACACCTAATAAGATACATTCGTAAAACCAAATGAACATTGTCTGTCGGTAATGAAATATTATGGTTTGGAACCTAATAAAAATTAAAGTCCCACAATCTAGTGATAAGTTATAATCCTTAGTGATTAGTTCTTTCTAGTACTAATCATTTAGCATGGCATAGAATAGGATCTAACCTTGAATTTCCTGTGCTTGCATCTCTAAGTCTTACGATCCTAGATTTGACAATTAAAATGTTGGAATTAGAGTACATATAATTTTACCAACAACTACACTCAGAATAACAATAAGGCGACCACACTTATAATAGCAATAATACGATGACACTAGTATTATAGGGACCTAACAAAAATAAAGTTCACAATTTAGAATAACATGGAAATTGCCTAAGATTATATTTCACTAGTAGTTAACTTCAAAACATAAAGTGGGTATGAAACATACATTATAAGAAAAAAATACAGCCCAAGAGTTACTTCATAATTCTCCCCAAGGTTGCTTCAATACCACCCAACAATTCACCAAAAATTGTTGATTTTTGTAGCTTGGGACGTACTACAAGCCCTATGGTTCAGGGTTTCACGGGCAAAGCGCCACAGGGGTCACTTGTGGGATTGGAACCCAAGGATGGGTTTTTGCACCCAATCATGTTTGGGGCAATTTCGGAGGCACAATTCTACATGTGATGGCATGAGATGATAGAGGGCGGAAACACGAATCTAACACTTCAAGAATAATCAAATTACGAGTTGTAGAAGTGGACAAATGAATTTCTTAAGTTGAAAAATTAATTATTGGTTTTCAAGTCATGTAGGCTTGATGTAAATTATTCGAATAGAAGGGTCTCTTCACTAATTCAGTGGAGCCCCTCCTTAGGATATAAAACGAGGGTGAAGACATGTGTTTTAGTCATCCACTTGGGCAATACATACCTAATAAGAACTTGGATAGCTCTAAAATTGAGGATGAAGCAAGGAGAGGCATACAACAAGGAGGAAGAGGATTGTTCTGGGATCTGAAGTATCAAAAGGAGATCGAGTTGTTGTGTGTAGGTGTGGTATGTCTAAAGGGTTACATAGAGCCATCAAAAGGATTTTTTTGAGGGACAAAAACCCTGTTTGAGGAGGTCGCAACCATAGGAGGAGAAGTGCAAGAGTTAGAGCTGTTGTGGAGGGTGGAGAGTCCTCCGAAGACACTACCACAACCCTAGATTGGACTGTTCAAGGGTGCCACAGTCATCTTAGGGAGACAGTCCCATGTCTTGGGCTGTAAACTACCCTAGGATAGAAGCATAAGGGGCAACAAGTACTTGGAAAATAACCGCAGCAAAAGAAGAAAATTATGGGCTAGTTCATTGGGTGGTTAAGGGACTATGGTTAGTGCCGTAGCTAGTCCTAGAATTGTAGTGTTACAAAAAATTGAAACAAAATTGTTTTCGTATGTGTTGGGTCATAGTTTGGTGACTGGATTTGGATCATATAGTAGCCTTTGGGAGCCAATTAGAAAGGATGAGTTGGAGAGTTAGAAGCCTTTCTTAGGAGCATATCTCACAGTGACATGATTGGGTACCATTGATTTGATTGGAGGGCAGTGTGTTGGCTACCCAAAGTAGCCCTAGAGCAATAGACAAGAAGGATGATGTTGGTGTGTGATTGGGTGAAGGTTTTTAGCCTAATGAGTATCTCTTCGATGGATGAAATAGGCTACTAGAAGGATGATTGGAGCTCAGGTATTGGCCATCCTATAAAGAATTTTGATGAGCTCGTGTACATGCAACATAATGATTTGAAGCATTGTTAGGAGGAATCCCTCTTAGAGTCTCGATGTGTAGTGGCCTTGATCGACTAAGGCACTACTAGGAAAAGATACAACATCGAAGTTGCGCAACAAAGTTTTCCATTGTATCTTGTATACCATAGACTATTGTATTATTTAGATTTGGTTTAATATAAAGAATATATGTGATTGTACAATTTTGTTAAAAACCGTGTATATTTGTGCATATGTGATTTACTACTTTATATTTCGGTTGTGTAAAATAGTTTATGGCTGATATTATTGGTTGGTAGCATCAGTTATTTTAAGACCCTAACCTAGACGCAAGGTCGTGGAAATTCAACATGGTATCAAAGTGTGTCTAAGCTACTTTGGAAGTAAGAAAATTAGAGTTGTGTGCAGTGAAGTACAACATGAGAGGGAGTTGGTCACATTATGAGTGAAGGGTTCACTACAATGTCGACGTTGCAGGCAGGTCTCTGGTATGAGGACAAGTTGGAAAGGATCAATTTGGTCTTACAGGTCAACAAGCTCTGGGATTTCACTGAGAAAGAGATCAATAAGCCAACCAACCCTTAGGAGCTAAAAATATATGAAGATTTGGATGCAAGGATGAGATTGATCATCCTATATGGTGTGAAGGATGCCCTAATACCTCATTTGTTTGGGAAGAACAATGCACATGAGATGTGGATTGATCTTCATAATTTGTTTCAGAATAAGAACAAGAACCAGGTATTGGTATTAGAGGATATGTTGAAGTCCACCAAGATGATAAAGGTCTAAGGCATGACCTTGTATCTGATGAGATTGTCTCAGGTCAAATATGAGCTTGCTACCATCGGTGTGTCTACCTTAGGTAGAGATATAGTAAGTATTTTCTTGAAAGGGTTCACCGAGGATTGGAATATCTTCATCAAAGGGATCATTTCTAGGGAGAAGATGCTAGACTAGGATAGGTTGTGGGATGAATTCATTCAAGAAGAGTCGTGAGACGAGGATATGTATCCAAAGAAGAAGGATTTAGATGATGACATGGAACTTGCATCATGAATAAAGGGTAAGCAAAATAAGGACTTGATTAAAGTAAAGTGTTTCAAATGTGGTGAGATGGATCATTATTTGTCGAGATGTCCGATGAAGAAGAAGGGAGATTATGAGAATAGGAAAGGAAAGAAGGCCGCCAATGTTGCCACTTCAACTAAGATAGATGATCTCTCAAGGAGATTGGAAGAGGAGGAATTTGATAATATTTATTATTTATCGTAGGGTATTGTGAATGAAGATGGATGGTACGCGGAAAATGGTGTGACGAAGCATATGACAGGGTCACATGAGGTTTTTGAGACTAGTTGAATGGGACTCGAAGTTGCACATGGTGTTGGGTGACAAGAGTCAGTTGGAGATCTAAGGATTGGGTATCATTCCATTCAAGGTGGAGACAGGACATGTGATGCAGATCCAGGATGTAGTGTTTGTACCAGGACTCAAATAGAGCGTGATATCTGTCTCAATGATCAAGAGGAAGTGGTTTAAAGTCTTGTTCCAAGATGGGAAGGCAAGACTCAAGCTTAGAGGTGCTAAGTCCGATGGGATTGTATTCAAAGTTAGAGAGCATGGTCTCTATAGGGTGATAGGCAAGCCTATGGATCATGGAAAGAAGCAAGTGGAGAAACTACAGGTTCCAGAGAAGTAGGAGTAGGTGCAAGTGTTGGCTTGAGAGGGCATGGCCCAGGTTCAACGTTAATTAGCCAAACAAATCCCTACACTACTTGCCCTTTCGGCATTAGCCCGCAGAGCACGGACCGAAGTCTCACCCGAAGTAGTATGGGAGGATGCTGGAACCAAGTTTCCGCACCCTGAGATGGTTGTGATGTCATTTGATCTCTTCTATCCCTGCCTTCGCGTAGGTGATCTCGCTCTAAGGCTTGTAAGACAAACCCTTTATTTTGGATTTCAATACATTCGCGAAAGTATACGGTTGACCTTCGCACAACCCTAACTTATGGCTCAGGTACTTTTGCGCTGCTATGGCAGCGTACCATGCAGATTCCTCAAGCATCCTAAGTGATTTTCTTATCTTGTCAAATACTTAAAGTTATCACCGCGTAAGAAGATATTCGTGATTGCATTTAATTATTCAATGTAATTGCATTCATTCACGTATCATATAAGCATAATAAAGGGAATTCATACACAAGATATCCAAACCCATCAATAGAAAAAATACACAGAAATTGCAGAATAACTTCTTTTATTAATTTCTTCCAAGTGTTACAGACTCTGTTCACCCTGTGCACACAACTACGGGGGTCTGTGCACTCATCTATGGACTTCTACCCTAGGCCTCTACGCACTCAGCTGCAAAGCCTCTACCTACGCTACAACCCAAGAATTAGACTACTTGCTCTAAATCTATGACTCTCTTACTTCCTCCATCGATGCCTCTAACTACTTAGAGCTTAACTCTTTTTATACAATCCCATGGTCCATCGACGATGGGTAGATCTCTTATAGCTGACTTTACTTTACAAAACTAATGGGGGACTACCCTTTGTGACACATAATACCTTCGTGCTCTGCAACCACAAAACGCGGAGTCTTTACAATAATATTACAAAAACATGGGTTTTTAGCCCCAAAAATACCCTTGGGGGATCCCGCTCCCAACAGGCCCCCAACACAAACATTGTGACTCACCCTCAAGTCACTTGATAGGTGCAGAGCTCTTTACGTGAAGCCCATCCAGCTCGACCCTGATGACCGCAACTTCAGCTGTGCACTAAGCTACTGCCTGCTTCACATCTTTGATTGTCTTCTTAGTTACTACCCCTGCGCTGTCAACCTGAAGCTTTTGTTAAGTCATTTGGAGAGTTGCAAGCGTGCCTTCAATGTTTCCTATGATTGCATAAACTTCCTCCAGCTAGGTCTTTAGTCATGCCTTCTGTTAGCGCTTGAAATTTCACCTCAGGCTGAGAAAGGCAAACTCCAAGGCAACATCAAACCACTTAGCCTCGTAGCTAGCCCTATGGGGCAGGAGAGGGCTCTCTCCAGTATTTCTTGGCAAAGATCTTCTAAGGGTGGAGATAACCAATAAAGAACACTGATTTTAGGTTAGTAAACTGATAAAAGGTTTGATTTGAGATTTCTGGGCTTTTGGTGGAAAATTGGGGAAAGGCAATTTTGGAGAGGGCTCTCTCCGGTATATCTCGGCAAAGATCTTCTAAGGGCGGAGATAACCAATAAATAACATTGATTTTAGGCTAGTAAACTGATAAAAGGTTTGATTTGAGATTTTTGGGCTTTTGGTGGAAAGTCGGGGAAAGGCAATTTTGGGTGCGGGGATTGGACACAGTTTTTGCAGGGGGTTCTTTGGGGCAAGGTAGGAGACTATATTGATGCCTTTGAAAGAGTCAAATGGGTAATATTGACTGGTGAGGAGCTAAGGAGAGCAAGCAATCAGCTTGAGTTCTCCTTAAACAGATGAAAACATTGATATTAAGCAAACTTAAAAGCAGAGCATGGCAATCATGAATTCTACTTTAACACTTCATTTGCCTAATTTGCAGAAGGAAAAGTGAGAAGATGATTCACATAAAAAACTTACAAGTAAAAATAGAAACACACCATCAATACATGTAACCACAGGAATCCCAAAAAGGACTGCAAAACCCTGGTCTTTCTTCCTTTGCCAAAATTGCAGAGATACAATGAGTGATACAATAGAAGCTTTCTCCCTCAAGAGTCCAACCATGAAAATGACCAAGAAAGTAAATAATATAGGAAATATAACATCTTTCCTTGCCTCTAGGGGTCGAGCTCACTATCCTAGGAGCTGTTTCAACCAATTCTAAACTGAGCACTGAAAACTAGGCAACCAAAACAACTTGCCTCTATAAGCTAGGAAACCAATTCATTCATTAAATTTTTGCCTATCTCATGAATGAATCTTCTAGAAGAGATAAATGAGTGTAAAAATATCATAAAATTACATCATTTACAACAAGGAGGATCAAAATCCACTCCAAAAAGTCAAATCCAGTCAAAACTACGTTTTGCTGAGCTGTAGGTGCATTTCTGTGAAAATTGCCCAACGCGTAGCGCCTTGATTCTGAACGCATAGCACGCCTTTGGAGCAACTTTTGAGGCACTTCCAGGTGTCCAAATGAGGCAAAAGTGGGCTTGTTGGAAAGGTCTGGATGTCTACTTTCCAGCCCAAGTGGAATTTATGAATTGGGTGTCCATTTGCCCCTCCAAAATTGCAATCTCCCAAGACTGCTTCCTGTGTGTCAAAAAAGTGGCAGAAAGTCATTTTTTGCTTGTTTTTTGACCTTCTGGAGGCTCAAAACTTGATGAAATCTCTTGGTAATTTCTGAGCAGGTGTATTTTTGCATGAAAAATCCAAAAATTCTGAGTTTTCCTGAAATGGAGTTGCCCATCTAAAGGGTCGCGCGCGGCGTGCTACACGTTGGTGAAGAAAACCTGTTTTTAGCCCAAAAATTCACAAGTGACCAAAAATGCTCAATTTTTTTTGAAATTTGTGCTGGAGTTGAGTCATTTAGCACCATGCTCCTTCAAGGAAGCCTCAGCCAAGATGTGGAGGGGATCGGGCCCTTTTCTTCGTTTTAGTGCCTTGGCCAACCGTCTTTTGAGCACCTTCATTCTCGCCTTGCATACGTGCATTCGGGCCCAATAGTGGTTCTTCATGTTCCGGAGAAGGTCCTTATCTTTTTTGGCCTTGGCCAACAGCCTCTCCAAATGAGTATTGACCTGGAGGAGCATAGCCTCTCGCAAAATTCATAGCATGATTGATGGCGGAAACATGTGACTGCAAGTGGACAAGCCTGCAAATAGGTCAAAGAGGTGGGCTCCTCTCTCACATGGTGACCACCCTTACCACCCCTGTGAGGCCTCCTTTGTACCTCAACCTCTGGTGTTGACTCACAGTCATCACTTTGCTCATAGTCGGTTTCGGTTTCTGACATGGTTTCAAGAGCAAAGTGGCTGAAATGTACTGCTGCTTCTGCTCAAATGACCTGTTGTTTTTACTGTTGAAATGCTTCTTCAAGGGGACAAATAACACAAGGGAGATGTTAGGGAAGGGAGAATTTTAAGGGGAATTAGGGAAAATATATGAAAAAGGGAATTAAGGGAAGGAATCATGACATATACAACATGATACAATTATAATTTGCCAGGGTTTTATGGGAAGTAGGGTTTAGGGTTATGTTATTGAATTTTAGGGATAGGGGTAGGATTTTGGGCCTTTGATATTTTTGGTAGGGAGATTAGGTAAAAATGATAAGGGAGGTGGCTGGGATGTGGGGAAAAAATGGGAGTGAAAGAGATGACCTTGAGAGCAGCAAAACAAAACCCTAGCTTTACTTGCACTTTGACATTTTTAAGCAAATACACATGAACTTCTAATTTCAAATTGATGGCATTAAAACACATTTCCCATGCTCATTTTTCTTTATCAAGCAAAATACTTTGATGATCAGAGGCCTACCTGCAACCTTGAAGAAATTTGGGGTCGTTTGAAGCTTGTAGGCAATTTTTTTTTGTGTGTTATACACCAATGCGTAGCGCGCGGGTCCTGACGCGTATCGCGTGCCCAATGCGTATCGCGTGCCCAACGCGTAGCGCCCGTGTCTTTTTCCCACTGTGCTGACCACCCCGACGCGTAGCACCTGCCCAACGCGTAGCGTGCAGGTCCTGATGCGTAGCGCGCGGGCCCTGTCCACCAATTTGCACAGTTTTCACACTAAATCGCCTTTTGCTCTTACTTTTGGAGTCTTGGAAGCAAATAATGATAAAATGAAGGGAGGGGAGCTTTTATAAACTTGATTTGAATTAATTTCCCCTCAAACCCACTTTCTAATGTTTATAAAATGACACTTTTCAAAATTTAAATGCTGCTGACTTATGGTTTCCTTTTTGTCCTGAAATTGGTTGAAATGATGCTTTTTCTTGAAAATTTTTGCAGAGGTAGCTTCTGAAGAGTCTTGGCAAAGGAGACCAAGGCTGCATGCCAACTTCTGGAGATTTTGAATTTTTACAAATTTTTACAAAACATGAGAAAATGACCTTGCCTTCAAAAACAGGGTTTTTGAACTCAAGGTAGAAAAAATAGCTGTACAATATGAAATCCTTTGAAGTGATGCTTAGATAGACATCCCTCTGGCCTGCTGGGCATTTATTGACCTTTAAAGACATGACCTCAAAGACAAATTGGACCTAAACCCTAGACCTAGGACCTTGACTTAAAAACAAGACCAATGACCCTGTAAAGAATTTTATTGACTGAAACAACTTGAACCAGCAGTGCCAAGAGGGGAACATAAAGACACAAGCTCCTCCATCAGGGTTATGGCATGCCTAATGGAATGCAATAAGATGACACTGATGAGACACCTACTAATGAAATGCAAAGAGCTTTGATCGCTGATGGAGGGCTACTAGACCGACTCTAACACCTTCAACACTGCTTCCTTGTGCAACATTACGTCCACCTGTTCCTTCAGTTGCTTGGCTTCCTGCAACTTGGCTAACCTCTATGTCAGCGCAACAGTTCACGCTGTGCTCTTAACTTCGTCATAGTGCTGTTGGAGTTCATGCACTTCCATTTCGAGCCTCTAGATGTTTGGGTCCTCTTGCAAGTCAGCCAAGACCTCAAACAATTGTTCAAAGAACTACGTGTAGTCTGCTACTTCACTCTCCATTGCTGCGACTGCTTTTGTGACAGCGACCAACCGCTGTTCCTTTACCTCTGGTGGTGTTGAAGGCTGAGTCCTCAACTAGAGCTCTATAATCTACAAGTTCAACTCCAACTAAACCCACGCCATCTCCATCTAAGTGTTGAACATCCCTGTGGCTAATTTACAGATGCGGACCTCGCCTGGCTCCTCCTCCAGAGTGGCCAATTCTGGGACCATTCTGTAGGCCTCCTCCACGACCTATATGATCTTCTTTCCCTGGTTGGTTGCCTCGGCCTCGGCGGTGATGGCAGCATCCCTTTGTAAGGCCATCTGCTCATTTTTGTTTTTCTTTTCATTGATCGCTTGGAGGGCACAATGCTCGCAGGCCCTCAACTCTGCAATTACTCCATCCTACAAGGAGTGGAGTGCTTCACACGAGAGTGCTTCCAAGTTCAATTCCACTCCCTTCAAGGTGCTGACAGTGGGCCTGTCAGCCTCATTTTCTGTTGCCAGTGTGCCTCTGATGTGCCGATAGCCAGGCTGGTAGACATTGTACCAACTTGATGTTATAAAACTATATATTACGGAGCAATGGAACACATAAAATATTGCAGAAATATAAACACAGAAAATGCATAAAAAAAGAGAGACACAGATATACGTGGTTCACCTAGTTTGGGCTACATTCATGGAGAAACAACCAGTCCTTCTTTTATTATATTATCCAACAAACTGAAAATATACAACCTACAGCAGATCCGTTGTAACTCCCTCTTCGCTCTCAATCTCCTCTCTCTTCCTCACTCAGAATACAAATATGATATAGACGTAATACAATTCCCTCATATATAGTGATGGGTTTCCTTCTAGGGCAAAAAGCCCTAAATTAAACATAACTTCTACTGTCAGATCATCTGCCTAATGAACGGCACAGATTGACTAGAAATTATTAGACTTTTACAAGGCAATTTTACATCTATTTTTAGCTTCGGGGACACTACCCCTGAATCCCCACCGGGGGACTGCTGGCCCCTAGACCCCCCAGCCGAGCGGGATTAGCCCCCCCCCCCGTGACCCCCGCAGGGGGGACAAGTCCCCCCCGCACCCCCACGCATGGAGGGGTGTACAATTTCCCGGGGTATACATCCATCTGAGACCTTTGAATACAAAATATAATCAAGCTCCACACCCACCACTTGCGATGCGTGGGTCTACAACTCCTGCAATCCCATCTGGATGGACCCTAGGATGATCTGCTACTGCTTTTCAAATTGTTGTAGGGCCTCCGCGGTGACATCTCTAACTGTGTCTATAGGTGTCTGAGAGCTCAACAGCTGAATACTAAAAATTCCAAGTGTTTCTTGTTGGACAACCACTTGGAATTTATAGGGAAATTTGAATTCAAATCTGACTGTTCCCCCCAAAATCGGTTCATTAATGCCAGATTGGTGGCAGATTTTCAAGGATCTAAGCCATAAATGTTTTGTTAAATGTCAGTGGCCCGCTCCATTTGGCCTCACTTCTATCACCTTTTCATGAACAATGACTTTAATGGTCACTTTTTAGCCGAATTGTGCGATTTCTCCTTGGGTAGTGCATCTCCCTCCACGCTGTCGTAGACCCAATGACACGTCCTTGCTTCGTACCATCTTCCAATCGTGCAGATCCCCAACTTGGGCAGTGTAGTTTATAGTCCTGTGCCCCCTTTCAGCCGCCTAAAGTACTAAGACTGTGCTACTTTCATCTAGTCACAAGGCTGGACTGCCAGTGTATGGCTTCAAGTGATTGCCATTCACCTTTCCTGGGAAGGGTTCTCCATTTAACTTGACCAACTGTACCTCTCCTCCATCAGTGATCTCCTTAATAACATAAGGCCCTAACCAGTGCGTCATGAATTTTCTGAGGAATTTATCAAACTTACTATCATACAACAAAACTAGATCATTTACCTTAAATGTGTGCATCTTGATGTGTCGATCATGCCATGCCTTTTCATGCTCCTTTTGGACCTGTTGGTGAAATCCAGTAAAAAAATATTTCTTCTTCAAGCTCATCCAGCTATGCGAGCCACTCTCCCAAGGCTCTGCGATCTGTCATACTTGTGAGCACTGCTATATGTAGACTAGGCACGATGTATTCCATAGACATTATCACTTCCACACCATAGACAAGCCTAAAAGGGGTTTGTCCTGTCAACTTCTTGCATGTCGTTCGATAAGCCCACAATACTGCAGGTATGCGTAGGTCCCAATCACTTCACTGAGCATTGCAAACCTTGGTCAACACATTTTCAAGCACTTTGTTGAATGCCTCCATTGTCTCATTAGCTTGTGGGCGATAAGGTGTTCTCTTTTGGTGATATACCTAAAATTCCTCCATTAGTGTGTTGATTGTCTCATTTAGGAAGTGTGCACCATGATCACTCATCAAGATCCTTGGACATCCAAATTGCATTAGTACATACTCAAATAAGAACTTCACGGCCGTCATGCCTGTGCAATCCTTCACTGGCTGCACTTCTTCCCAACGAGTCAAATACTTCGTCGCAGTGATAATGTACCTTGCTCCTGGCTTCCCTTGTGGCTGGATGGGTCCTACAAAATCTATTCCCTCTTCTCGAAGGGTTGCAACATCATTTGTGGATTCTAAGGCATTTCATCCTTTTGTAATGGCCTACTTGTTCTTTGACATACATCACACACCTTGCAATATGCTTTAGAATCCTGATGAAGGGTTGGCGACCACAACCCTGCACGTAGAATCTTCTGTGCGGTTTCTCTCCCTCCATAATGTCCTCTTGCTGTGCCCCCATGAGCATTCCTTAGGATGCTGCTTTGTTTGAATTGAGGTACATACCACCATAATATATCAATAGTCCCCATCTTATATAGATGCCCAGCAATGATAGAGAAATCTGCCGCGTGCACCACAAATTCCTTCTTTTGTTAGATAGAGTATCCTTCCAGTGTAGTTCCAGTTGTTAGGAAATGTATTATATACTCAAAATGACCATCCACGATGTGCACTGCAAATAGCTAAGCGTCAAGCAATCCTTCTTCCAAGTTAGTAGGTTCCTCCCTTATTTCAATGTGCGACAAATTGTTTGGTCCCGCGTTCAATCTTCTAGGCTTCACAACAACTTCAAAATTCTACTCTTGGAACAATAAGTTCCATCTGCATATTCCCCCCCAAACATAGGCTTATTGAATAGGTACTTCAGTGCGGAGTGATCCGTATACATCTTGAAATGGACCCCTAGCAAGTATTGCCAGTACTTCTAGAGCACATACACCATAGTTAGCCCCTCGCGTTCAGTGGTAGAATATTTCTTCTCTACTTTGGATAATCTACAGCTTACGAACGTGATAGGATGATCCAAACCTCCTCCACTATCTTGTTTTAGTACTTCCCCTAGCACTACACATGACGTGTCGACATGTACATGAAATTATTTCTTCCAGTCTGGGAAGACTAGAATCAATGCGATAACCATCTTTTCTTTCAATATATCCAAGCTTTTCTTACAATCATCATTCCAGCAGATGTGACATCCTTCTTCAACAATTTTTCCATCAGTGCGGTGATCTAGGCGTAGCTTTTGATAAACTTTTTGTAATATCCCGTATGTCCCAGAGTAGCGCGTAGCTGTTTCACACTCCTCGACACTTCCAAGTTTAGTATCACCACGATCTTCGTGGGGTCTATCATCAATCCTTGTCTACAGATCACATGCCCCAATAGGTTCCCAAAAGGAACACAAAACAAACACTTCTTGAGATTGAGCACGATCTGGTATCTTCGACAGGTGTCCAGCATCAAGTACAAGCTTGCTACATGGCTATAAACTAGCCCAAATACAATCCAGACATCAAAATATACCTCCAAGAACTTATGAATAAATTCCTTTAATGCCGCAACAACCACACGCGAAAAGATTGCAGGCGCATTCTTCAATCCAAACGACATTACAGTGTATTGGAAACAACCCCACTAAGTCATGAAGGTTGTCTTGCTCCTATCCTCCATTGTGATTTGGATTTGGTGGTACCCATAGAACCCATCAGTGAAGGAATATGCTTCCTCACCACCTACGTTGTCCAACACTTCATCCATGAAGAGAGTCGGGAAAGGATCATGCACACAAGCGTCATTCAGTTTTCTGAGGTCCACGCATATCCTTATCTCATCCTTCTGCTTCTTCTCTTGCACCACCATTGGGATTACCCAATCAAATTCTTCCATAAGCTCAATGATGCCTGCACTAGCATATTTTCTAGCTCTAAGCGGACCTTCTCCTTGTATTTTGGATTGAGGCCATAAGGCCTCTACTTAACAGGCTTCGCGTTGAGCTTTAACATGATCTTCATCACTCCTAGGTCTCCGATTATTCCTTTCAGATCCGTAAAATTGGTAGGGAATAAGTCCTGGTATTTGTGGAGCAATTCAATGACCTTATCCATTGTCGCATCATCCCAGTAGTCTCCAATTTTTGTGAATTTGGGTTCTGCCTCCTACCAATGTTCACTTGTTTTGTTTTTCACTAGCACGGTTATATCAGGGTTCTTAATCTATAGTCCTTGAACCTTGCAGTGGCCTTCTATTTCTGGAATGTTAATCTTCCGCGGATCCTCATCCTATACTTTAGTAGCTATATTATAACATTCGAGCGCGTGACTTAGCAGAGAAGCCCATTAAGGCTAAATCAGGTCTAAAGGATCCTGTAGTATCCTAAATATGGCTACTCTCATGTCTTGTAGCGCTTCATCAATACTGTCAAACCCATCCTCAAAACTAAATGTCATCATGAATCCTTATTGTAGGATATCCCATTCACCTGTCCCATGGTGGAGCTTTGTTTCTATATACCACTTCATTGGGATAACATCCAGGGTATGATAGAACAGGTGCACCCACTCAGGTTGGGGCTTTTCTCCATAAGCCTCGTCCATTTGGCCAGATGCATGCATGGATCATTTTTCCCATCATACTTTTCTATCAGTTTCATCTTAGGCTTCCCAAATCATGTTCTCATCATCATCCTACATTCGCGCCAATCATCAAAGCTTCCCTTGTGCGTACCCCACCATCTTTCGAGCGTAGCGTGTAGTGCCCAGTCTAAGGCTTGGAAGTGCTTCTTTTCCAGTACCTCCCTTCCAAATGCATCCAAAATGATATCTACCTCATTTAGACCATCATAACTAGGCATATTTCTTACCTTTGATGACACACAGCGCAACGACCGGGTCGTCATGTTGCAATTCAACGTAGTTACATCATATAACTGATTTTTCTAGCATGCTATTTCTTCGTCAGAGTCTGAAGTGTAGGAACTCTCGTGATCCCACATAATCCATCCATTCACAATGGGATTCACCAAATCTTGGTCTTGCGCTGTTATCTTATAGATACAGTGCAAGTCATCATCACTCTCATAATCAAGGACAGGTTCAATGTAGTGCGATCCTTCAGCAGGATAGAGGGGTATTATTATGCGCAACAATTTCTTCTCAAAGATCATCTTTCACTTTTTTAGATTGATTACCTTGTTCATATCAGTAGCCCAGTGAATTCCCAGGAGCGTAGGGTAGGGATTCCTGTTATCCACTATCTCTATTACTTCAAAATCCACCAGCATGCTCGCTCCCCCAATATCCACGGTCACCCCCTACAACCGCCCCATGGGGATGATTTTCTACTGATTTGCCATCCTTAGCTAAATTAGAGACCATTGCAGTGTAGGTCTCCCCATTCCCTCCCAAGTCTTATTTGGTAGGACATTCACATTTGACCCCAGGTCCAAAATGACTTGATCCATTTCATACTCTCCTATTTGTGCGGTCAGTCTCATCTCCCATCCCGTCCTTGTTTTATGCTTGCCAATCTTTCACACTATGTGTGGCTCACCTGGCATGGTTCTAGCGCATCTATTGATGAGTTCTTATGACCCTTTCATAGCCTTACTATTGCCTAGTAACTTCATACAGGTTTCCAGGAAAGTTGTGAGCATAGAGGGGTCCATCTCCGGCTCAGGCTTATCTTAACTTCCATGAAGGTTTCACGAGCTCGCCCCAAATTGAACTCAGGCTCTTTTGTTGGGCTTTTTTGAACCCATGTACTATCTTCTAGATGTTTCCCCTTATCATCTCCTATTGCAATTCCACTCTTGAGCACTATTTTTATGTTTTGATCTTCCTCACGTAGCTCAGATCTCATCATCTATAGGTTCCGAGTCGGCGGAGGTGGTAGCACCCCTTTGTCAAGTATCCTAGCTATCAATGTAGGATAGTCTTCCGTTTCATGATTAAACAACATGCAATACTTGCACAAAAGATGCGTTGGATTAGTGCAATCATAGGCATAATGTCCCGGTCCTCCGCAATTGTAGAAAATCAACTGTCTTCGATCTCTACCGGGTCCTCCTCCTTGACCTCGTCTGCACCCCTGAAGTCTTGTATGTGCCATCCCTTCATTTTGGTCAAGGGGTCGCATTTCAGCCTAAACCCCATAGGCGGTAGTTTCATCCATCATCAATTCATAGATCCTACAAGTATGCTCATCATGTCCTATGGACCTACAAAAGTTGCAGAACAACTATTGCGGTGATTATACATATTTTTGTAGCAAGTGATAATTATCCATGGCATGTTTTCCAGCTACCTGGTAGATAGTGCACCATAATGCAGGCCCCATGCTAGGTTCTGCTTGAGTTTCTGGCCTTAAAGGCATCAATCCTCCTCCTGCAATGTAATTTTCAAAGACCATGCAATGGTCTTTGTCATGACCCCGACTCTTGCATTTCAAGCACCATACCTCCTCGCGTACCTCTGGTCGAACCATCCTGTCCTGCTTCAGACTTTGAATTTCAAGGCACAGATTCTTTAGCTGCGCATGGATATGTTGAACTCCTAGATTAGTATCTTGCATTGGAGTCTCATGTAGTCTCATGGAAATATCCAAGGCCTCTTCCTGATTTGTTATCTTCTGCTACGACAACACACTCCTTAAGTGTGGTAGTAGCGAAGCCACAAACCACTCGCAATGTTGTCCATTTGTCAAATTCATGTTGGCTTCATAGATTGTACATTTCAACCTTTGATCTGGTTCCCAAGGCGTCTCGCCTAGTTGCATCGCGATCTCTTTGAATCCCACAATCGACTGTGCCTATTTAGGCCTGCTAAAATCCCTATTTATTGTTGCCTGGATGTCTGCTACTCCAACATTCGAGTTATCGTTAAAGTACTTAATATACAAGGTTAGCACGCGATCTTGCAGAGCACTAACAAGTGTCGCCTTCTTTAGATGATCATTTGTAACAACTTGAGTTTCCCATACAACCCTCACAATGAACCAGAATTGGTTTGGGTCTTGATTTCCCAATGCTTTGAACAAAGGCAACTTCATTGTATTTTCTATACTGAACCTCGGTGAAGGTAGAGGTGGTATGGGTGAAGTTGGAGGTGATGGTGGTGAAGTCAGAGGTAGTGTGGGCAGAGGTGGTATTCGCAGGAATCCTTGTCTTATTAACTAAATAGCACTTCGTGGAGAAACCTTCGTTATCCCTTCTTTGTCTCTTTACAGAGGTGAAATCAAGGGGCTATACTCTAGACCATTTTTTCCTTCGTTCCTGTAAGTTTTTCTGCTTCGCGTAGTCCTGAACATCAAGGTAGCTGCATAAGAAGGGGTTTTTCACCCAATCTTGTTTAGGGAAATTTCGGAGGCACATTTCTACATTTGATGGCATGATATGATAGAAGATGGAAAGACGAATCTAACTCTTTGAGAATTGACAAATTCAGAGTTGTAAAAGTGGAGAAATGAATTTTTTCCATTGGACAAATTAATTATTGGTTTTCAAATCATGTAGGATTGATGTAAATTTTTCCAATAGAAGGGTCTCTTCACTAATTCAGTGGATCCCCTCCTTAGGCTATTAAATGAGGGTGAAGAAATTTTTTTTAGTAATCCACTTGGGAAATACATACCTAAGAAGAACTCAAATAGCTCTGAAATTGAGGACGCAACAAGGAAAGGCATACAAGAAGGAGAAAGAGGCGATTATTTTGGGGTCTAAAATATTCTAAAGGGGACCGAGTTGTTGCGTGTAGGTGTGGTCTATCTGAATGGTAATGTAGATCCATCAAAATGCTTGTTTTGAGGGAAAACAACCTTGTTTGAGGAGGCTGCAACCATAAGAGGAGCAACGAAGGATTTAGGGATATTTTGGAGGGTGGACAGTCCACCCAAGAGGCTTCAACAGCCCTATATTAGACTACTAAAGGGTTCCATAGTCCTCTTATGGAGACATTCCGATGTCTTGGGCTGTAAACTACCCTAGGAGAGAACCATAAGGGGCATCAAGCACTTGGAGGATAAGAGGAACAAACAAAGCAAATTATGGGCTAGTTCATTGGGTAGTTAAGGGACTGTGGTTAGTACCCTAACCTGTCCCAGAATTGCAACGTTGCAACAAGCTGAAACATCATTGTTTTGGCATGTGTTGGGTCACAGTTTTGTGACGAAATTTGGATCATATAAAATCCTAAGGGAGCTAATTAGAAGGGCTGACTTGTAGGGTTAGAGCCTTTGTTAAGAGAAGATCTCACAGTGACGTTATTGGGTACCATTAATCTAATTGGAGGGCAGTGTGTTGGCTACCCAAAGTAGCCCTAGAGTAGTAGACAAGAAGGACGTTGTTGGTGAGTGATTGGGTGAAGGTTTGCAACCTAATGAGTAGCTCTTTGATAGATGAAATAGGCTACTAGATGGAAGATTGGAGCTCAAATATTGGCCAGCCTGGAGAGCGGTTTGATGAGAATGTGTACATGCAACAAAAGTGACTTGCAACATTGTTAGGAGGCAACCCTCTTGGAGTCTCTATGAGTAATGGCCTTGATAGACTAAGGCACTACAAGTGAGCAGTATGGGAGTGAAGGACCAATAGGGCAAGATCCAACATCGAAGTTGTGAAACAAAGTTTGTCATTGTATCTTGTATACCATAGAGTATTGTATTATTCAGATTTGGTTTAATATAATGAATATTGGTGATATGTGATTTGAACACTCTAACCTAGACCCAAGGTCATGGAAATTCGACAAGAAATTGGTGTAGTTTCCCCTACAACCAAGATTTCTCCCCCCCTTTTACATTTCAAAATGAGGGCTATGTATAGGCACTCAAGAGCTTGGACCCTACTCTAAACCACTGGTGGTATTTGTAAAACCACTAAGGTTTGGTACAAAATTTCCAGCTATACAGTAACTAACTTCTTCTAGAATTTTCCTAAAGAATCTAGTGGCTATGAGGTGGGTCCCTCTAGATTTGGATTTGATGGTTTCTACCACTGTATTGTTTAGATGTTGCATTGCTTCTCTCTCCTATGTGCTACCTGGGCCGTGCACTATAGTGTGTCAGGCGCTACAGTGGGTGTGCTACTGACTGTGCTAGCAAAGGTGTTGATGGTGCCACTGCTCTTGCCAAGTCCGTTGAAGATGATGGTGATGATGCGAATACTAAAGTTAGTTTTGAGGCTAGTGCTGACTAGTGAAGCCTTGCTTGATGCGTTGAGCCGCTCGCACTAGAACCAAGATCTATGGAAATTGCTTGAGATCCTAAGGAAAATCCTTATTAAGATGCCCATTCATATAGGTCCATTAGGGTCCTCCATTATTTGCCATATGGGATGTCACAAGACCAAGATTCAATGATGGTGCTCTCTAGACTAGTGATTTCTTCATAATCGATCCGGCCCTATTCCTTGAAAATGATCTTAAGCAAGAATAACACTTCATAATGATCATTGTATAACTTCATGATATCTTTTCTTGGCTAGGTATATCTCTCTTCCCTGAGGCCTCTATAACCTTCTTTGATCTTGGTCAAGAGCTTCATGAAGGACTCCTTGGGATACTTGCATCAGAGTAGTCCACACTTTCTCTTTGAACACTTCTACTTCCTCTGTTAAGGCCTTCATTTCTTCTTTAGCCATTATTACTAATTCACTTTTCCTTATCGCATGATTTTCTCTATTCACCTAATTGAACCAAACTAGATTTACCTTCGCAATCTCTTCCTTTGACACTTGTTTTAGGAAGTCTACAATGACTTTTGCCTTGACTGATGAATCTCCAATGGTGCCCTTGATAGCTTCTATCTCCATTTGTTCCCTCCTTACATTCTTTGTCATCTCTGGAATAAAATCCAGTTGTTTCTGTTATTTCTTCACCACCTTAATTACATGCCCTTGACTTACGTTCAAAGAACTTCAAAAGATGTCTTCTTTGAGTCATTTCACTTTAACAACTCTAGATCAATTTCGAATCCTTATATATACATTCCCTTACCTAAAGTCATTTTTTGTCTCTGACTTGGGAGTTGGCACAATGAATCGTCAACAATCAAAATTTCCACCAGTTTGAATAACACCCAAATAGACTTTCTTAAGCCCAAGGATGCCACGAGTGGGTCCTGGTGATTGATGTCACCCTCACATCAACATATTTCTTTTCCCTTTCCCTTTACATCTACATAACCTCCTGTATATGAAGAAGCCATTTGGCGAGATGGAGAACTGAGGAAATTTCCTATTGAGAGGAATGAGAAAGCACTAGGACTATGGTTTCGGGAATATTGGTATCGAAAAAGAGGAAGGCACATGTTGTGGAATGTTAATGATAGGTTAGTGCAAAACCTACGTAAATTCAAAGCCTAGGAAAGATGGTGTGTGGGCTAAATACAAGCTTAGGGTTTGTCAGTTGAAGGAGTAAGGATTTAGTAGTTAAACAAGTTATTTTCACCCTAATAATGCACTTTTGGCTCTAATTTCATTGTTTTGTGTGACCTTATAGTCTAAGGGATGAATTTCCTGGAAGTTGGAGGAAAAACTCACAAAACCAAACTTCAGGTTTGATTGGTTTAAGTTTCTGCAAATTTATGCACAATAGGGACGTTAGCAGGGGTATTCATTAAGGGGAATGTTTGGCCAACTTAATCTATGAATTTTATGTGCCTGTTTACTCAATTTGGCAAGTTTTAGAGTTGTAGGAGCACAAGGGTTGGAACAGGTGATGGAAATGGAAAAATGCCAAAAATAATCCTATGTAAGTCCTTTTTATTTCAATTAACACATGACATTTGGACCTCAGCGAGAAAATTGGGTTGACGTTATGTCAATGTCAGTAGACTGTGGGATAAGACATGTTATTGGATGACGGTACATGATAAAACATAGTTACCGATCAAATAGAAACTATTACCTTAAAATGATAACTCTAGCCGAAAAACCCCAAAAAAACATGAAAAAATAGGCTAATAACAAAAAGTGTTGATGTTGGAATAACAATTTTTATTTTTTTTCGGGGTACATTTTCAACATATTTTTTTTTTTTTTGTAATCTTAGTAGTACCTTGCATTCATTCATCATTTTAAACATTTTTAAAAAATGGTAGTAAAAACCATTTTTTTTGTGCAAAAGACACCTTGAAAACAAAAAGTATTGATGCTAGAATAATGTCCTTTTTTTCAAGGTAAATTTTCAACATTTTTTAATAATGATGTTAAAAAGAAATATCATGACTCCAAAAAACATTAAATTTACAACGATTTTCAAGCATGACACTAAAGATAAAATATCACGTCTTTGGAAAGCCTTAAAAGTTCCAACGATTTTTAGGTATGACATTAAATTTAAAATATCACGTCTTTGAAAAACTTTAAAATTCCAACAATTTTCAGTCATGGAGCTAAAGAAAAATACTTATAATTGTTTTCAACCATAACAGTAAAGATAAAATATCATGACTTAGAAAAACATTAAATCTTGACAATTTTTCAACAATGGGATTAAAAACAAAGATTATGACTACAAAAAAATCTTAAGTTTTCAAAATATCTCAAGCATGACATTATGGAAATTTTTTATGACTAATTGTTTTTTAAAATGAATACCTAAATGAAAGAGTTAATATACCAAGAGTAATTTATTTTTAAATGTTAAATATATAGCGGTTTTAAAATCTTAGCCTAAGAACACTTGATACTTTGCAACAAAAATTTAAAAATCAACCATCAAATTGACACACAGTGTAGGTGAACTCAACCCATTGTAATTAAAACTTAAAGGACAACCATGCGATTGATACATTGTGGGGGCAAATTCGATTCATTATAATGGAACTTTTAAAATCAACTATCCAATTGCACATAATGGGATCGGGTTGCTAGACAAGCATCGACATGGACCCTCCAATATATATATATATATATATATATATATATATAAACAAAAATTCAATTGAAAAATAATAAAAGCACAAAAAATAAATAAAATAATAACAAAAAATAAAACATAATTTTTTTTAAAACATGACAAAAAAAACCCTATAAAATGTAAAAAAAAATCAAAATTAACTTGTAAAATTAAAAAAAGTTAAATAATAATAATAATAATAATGGAAAATATTTAAAAAATACGCATAAGTTAAGAAAAAAATTTAAAAATTTAGAAAAAAAAAATCAAAAACATTTTTTCCAAGTTAAAAAATAAAATAAAAACCAAATAATTAGGAAAAAAAATTACAAAAATTACAAAATTAAAATAAAACATTATAAAAATAAAAAATAAAAATAAAAAATTAGAATTAAAAAAAAATAAATTAAATTAAAAAAACCGAAAAAAATAGGCCCAAGTGTGGCAAGGGTCGCCATTGCGGCCCAACTAGTGCAACCCCTCCCCGCCCACTCCCGCCACCCAACAAGCACGGGGATGGTAGGGGCTGATTCTCGCAACTCACTCCCCGCCCACCCCCGCGGCCCAATAGGCCCACGGGTGGTAGGGGCCGATTGGCCCAACATGTCCAGGGGTGGCAGAGGCTGATTCATGCAGCTCACTTCTCCCCCACCCTGCGGCCCAGGTGTTATAGACATTTTTGTGCCTTACAGCATGAAGCATGAAATGTCAATAATCTAAGGGATCCAAAGTCCCTAAACATGTTGTTCCTACCCCTAGAGGAACAAGGTCAGCAAACCACAGCACTGAAAATCAGTTCTCCACCTGAAAACACTCAAAAACAAGCTATTTCTGGATCATGTCAACTGCTCCACTCAGCATCTGCGCTGAATGTCAACTGCTCCACTCGGTACCTGCGTTGAATGTCAACTCCAATGAAGGCTACCTGCGTTGGGCGAGATTGGCCAAGTGGCACAGTCATTCTTCAAGGTGTCAATGCCCAGGAAGCTTCCAAAATGACACTTGGATCAGGGAATTCGCCTATTGATGAGTAAGAGGGTCTAGATCTCCAAGTGGAAGCAAGAACCTCCAAGTGGACTCAAGAACTGAAGAATAACTGAAGTGGGAGAGGACACTAGTCAGCTTCATGCCAGCCTCAAGCTGACTCATCCTTTCTCCAAATCTCCTATATATAGAGCTCTCTCATGAGGTCTAGAGGGGCTGGAATCTTATGACTGTAAGGAAGTGCTGTTGGTTTGAGTATAGAACTATTGGGTGATTTGCTTGAAGGAGGTGAAGAGGAGATTTCTTTCTGCTGGGAGGTGTTGCTGGATTGGGCCTCTTATGGTTGTAACACTCTCAGAACTTTACTTCTTCCATTAATAAAGCATTTGAGGTTCTTCTATATGCATGTATTTCAATGGTGTATTGTTATGCTTGTATACTTGATTTATTCTAATCCTTGAATCAATTATGAATGTATGCTTCTTGTAGTTTCCCTCTCTTGCCATTTTGCAGGATCTTGGTGTAGCTGGGCCAGTGAAAGAGCAAGGAGCTGGGAGCAAGCAGCAAAGAGGGAAGATTGGATCAATCATTAGCGGAAGACAACGGTTAGTGGATCTCTTTCTCCTCTCTCTTATATCTCATAAAGAAGTAATCTCGAATAGCTTTGCTTTGATTGTTGCTGAGGTACTATCACCCTTAGAGTGGGATAGGGTCATTCCGTATTGGATACTTTTCCCAAACACAAATTGGTGACTCCACTGGGGATCGTATCTTGTTGGTTGTTTGTGTTTTTGCTATTCATTTCATAAACAAAGGGAGTACCGAATCGAACTGCATTTGGATCTTTCAAATGCAAAGTAGAGGGCAGCTACTCTAGCTCAGTTGCTGGGCAAGTTTATGATTTGAAGAGCTGATCCACAAGGACTCTAAATAGCTCTTAGTGATAGCTTTTCATCCTCCTTTTCATCCCTTAGTGTGTACTTGACTGATAGCTTCTGATTTGGCCAAAACCTGTGAATTTTTGAGCAATCTGTGACCCGGAAACTGAGAAAAACGAAAGTTTGGATCTTCAGTGCAGGCACTGTGAAGGCAGTCTGCATTTCAGCGCAGTTCCCGAAGGGGCTACCTGCGCTGAAGGTCAAACTGCCAGTGTACTACCTGTGCTGAACCAGTTTTACCTAGTGCTACTGGGTTTCCCTCCTGTTTATTGCCCTGTTTTCACCCTTGTTTTTGCAGCCTGTTACCAGTCAATGTACCTATCTGAAACCAACTTTCCTTGCCACTATTCCGCCTCGGTTGTATAAAGAAACTGTATTTGTTCTTTGTGTATTTCTTATATCATTTGCAGTTTCCCATAACGAAAGTGAACTAGTCTTGCTGTGGCCTCTTAGATCTAGACCTGTGATAAAGTGTCGTTTTGATCTTAAGAGTTAGTTTGTTTGTTGTTCATAGCTGATTGAGCTTTTGCTTTCGTCATATGGTTTGAATTTATATATTTCTAGTGTCGAAACAAGTAAATCTTAAGGTGTCTTTTGATTTTGGACAAGCTTGTTTGCTTTCACTTGAAATTGAATTCAAAGTTATACAACAGCTTTCTTTTTGTATTGCACCAACATTAAGAAAGAGAAAAGAAATACTTGCATTGTGCATGTGCATTATGACAGTTTGTATGTTGATTTAGGAAAAATTGCATTAGTGTGTGCTCTATGATCTGTGTGAAAAGATGATGTCTTTCTTTTTCCTCAGTAGTTAAGATTTTCAAAGTTGAAAGATTGAAAAGCTTGCTTATCATCTTAGACTGCATTTAGGAGTGTTACTATACATCTCGTGGTGATCCATAAAGGAAAACTGCTAAACAAGATCAACCTTAAAATAAATTGAATTTACATAACAACGCATTGAAACATAACACAAACACATAGAGGTCTAAGCTAGAGACGTGTTCCGGCGTTGTTAAACATGATATCTTAGCATTGAGTGGTTGGGTGATTCCTCCACGGTGAAGCGATAAGTATCAATACAGACTTGTGCTCCCACGTACCGTCGCGTATATATTGGGAGACCCCTATATGAACAAAGCCTTTATCCATAGGAAACCTTGTCGACCGCCCTACTGATCGCAATGCAGTGAACACAACATTCACAAAGATTGACCACTCGTACCGTAAAACGTATTCTGTGGTTTTGCGAAAAGTTTGGCACACCCTCTGCCTAGAACTCCAGAGCAGTTTCTTTTGGCCTTTTTCAAACTCTATAACTGAAAAAGTCCATCCGAGCATTTGTCACTTCGGGCTCGTTAAAACATCGAAGGAGACTAGAGTCATCTTTAGCTTTTTCTCGACTCTTAAAAAGTGAAAAAGCAAGTTGTGTCTAAAGCGTCGTTATAAAATTTATTTTAAACGGAACATAATCACCTCCTATTCCTGCATTGATCTTTAGGTTGAGAACATGGAACGCCCCAACTAAGGAATTCCACATGATGGAAATCCTAGTCCTTTCTCCTCTTGGGGAGAAGTTGGTGCGCCCCACATGGCCACATTGTCGCTTTCAGGACTGACAATTGGCCTGCCAATTTGGCTATTCTCAACCAATGTAGTTCAGAACACCATGGTTCCTGAACAGTCGAGTCAACAGTTAGATCAGTTTAGAGCTGCCCACTAGCCTTCTACTTCCTATAACTCTTCCTCCAATCCTTCATCTTCGCAAGGTAGAGCCGGCAAAAGCCAAGCTCCCATGGAGAAGAAGGAGAAGAAGAAGAGAGAGAAGAAGAAGAGAGAGAAGAAGAAGAAGGAGCCTAAGGCGACTGGGGGCAAGCAAAAGACATCTGACAAAAATCCACACACAGCACAGACCGGGCCTAAATCGCCATGTGTCATATGTAAAGGAGACCACTTCCATAGAGATTGTCCCTGTATTCCCCGGATACTAAGGGACTGGTCCCCTCGTTTGCACAATTCGGGAGCATCAACCTCTGATAGCCATGTTGAATGCTTACCGTCAACTAGCGAAAGTGAAGGTTCAAGACAAAGGGGGGGAGCAAGATCCCCCTACAGACTGTGTGAAGGTGATCACGCCATCCACCGTTGTCCCTTCTTAGACGAAGCGAAGAGAGTTTTGGAAGATCGTCCGGTTTCACCGTTGAGACTTCCTCCTGGATACAGAAAACTCGTGCCAAGTCCTTCGTTGGTTGAAAATACAGTTGGCCCGCTCAAATGGTCAGCTGAAGCGTCAGTCATTGAAAATGAACCTACTGAATCCAGACCAGACGAAAGTCTAAAGGTCGATACGGCAGTTGACCTGGTTCTTCCTTCAGAGGTTTCATCCTCAAATGACACCGTCACTGAAGATTCATCTTCAAATGACACCCTCACTGAAGAGAATAAGGATGACACCATCCAGATTCTTTTCATCAACACAGATTCTGATGAGCATCAGGGCAATGCGCCCATTCCTTTATCGCAGGAAGGAACATCATCAGGCTCATATCCGACCGTGTATTTGGTCCCACCGCCAAGCAACCTGGTTGTGTCCTTTGATTGGAACCAACTAGGCAGACCCCGGTTGCCAGCCAGTATACCATTCAGAATCATAGTCCAAATTTATAGAATGGTAATGGCTGGCACTATCATTGATGAAGGGGCATCTGTGAGTATCCTTTCCTCTGTTGCTTGGAAAGCACTGGGTTCCTCGGCGCTTTTGCCTGAGATAAGAAATCTCTCGGGTTTTGATAAAGGAACCAGTCGACCATTAGGGATCCTCCCCAATGTACCTGTTACATTGAAAGGGAAGACCGTTCAAATGAACGTGATGGTCGTTCAAGGACCCTTGGATTATAACCTACTCCTTGGACGAGACTATATATATTGCATGGGAGCTATAGTCTCCTCACTCTTTAGAGTAATGTGTTTTCCACACGAAGGAAGAATGGTCAAGCTCGTAGACCAACTTTCATTTTCGGGATCACACATCGCAAATAGTCACATACCAACCCTCAATGGTCTATTCACTCAAGAAATGTCTCCACCCCCAATCCTCCTTCCCGATGAGTGCGAGTGATTCGGAAAGATGGGACTGGAACCCAGGGGGCATGCATCCTGGTCTGCTTCGGGCAGAAGAAACCTTGGGTATAAGGTAGAATTTCCGCGAAAGAATATGACTAGTCCATACCCCGTCCATGGATTGAAGAGGGGTTGTTCTAGAATAGGATTCTTTTGATAAGGTTACTTGTTTGACAAAGGTCATTCACCATTGTATACTTCGGTAGACAGTGCCGAGGAAATGTTTTCGTTTGATGGTGTTAACAAAACAATCTTTGGGTAACCAGAAAGAGGCAAGCCTCACCCTTTAAAACAAATGTTTTATCGGATAAGTAGGGGCAGCCTTGAAATTGTACTTTATACCTGGGGGCATGCAAACCTTTTGGAGTGCAAGATAGGAGTGGTTATTTATCTGTTTTTGGGATTAGCCGTTTCCAAACTTGCATAAAGAAAGGATGAGAGGGAGCATAGCTTATGTGAGGCGCAAGCTCTATAAAAATTGGAGTCTTACAGGAGACATTTCTTATCTTATGACCGGTATTTCGAGCAGTTTTACCGCTGAATTTATGCTCGTTAAAAAATAGAAAAGCGAGATCCGAGCAGTTTTATACATAGTTCATGCTCTTTAAAAAATAAACATAAGATCGAGTAGTTTTACCGTGGAATTTATGCTCGTTAAAAAATAGAAAAGCGTGAGCAAGAGTTTCCTCCAGAGTTTAAGCTCATTAAAAAATGAACCTATTCCGGTAAATAACCATTGTGATCGTAAATTTATTAGCCATAAAAAGCCTTGGTTGTGTTTGCACCTGTCACCTCCATTCCATTTGGCCGATCGTTCACCCCCATATGATTGTTTACCCATTTTGAGGAACAACTGCGAAGAGTGATTCCACCTAGCCATCCTTGTGACACTGCCGTGATTGGAAAATTCCAACTTGTACCTAGAATCTGCTGCTATCCCTGTTTATCACTCGTTCCTCAAAAGACGAGTCTTCTTTGAGCTCTTTTCATCTGACTCGTAAAATATGAAAAGTTTGCCGAGTTTTGGCCTTCCAGCTCGTTAAAAGGACCGGAAGAGCTACCCCTCCTCTAGATTTTAATCTTTTTGGACTTGAGGGATTATTGCACAAAAAGGTCGAGCGCTTGTTTTATTCGGCTCGTTAAAATTATCGAAAACTCATCCCTTTTGTATTGTTTTATACTTTTTCAGACTTAAGGGATTAGATGACGAAAAAGGAATTTTGGAGTTAACTTTATGTGCCTTTTCAGACTCTCTAAAAATGAAAAGGACCGAGTTTTCCTTGTCGTTAGACTCGTTAAAATGATTAAATAGCGACAAACTTGTCTTTAGACGAGAACGAGTTTCCCTATCGCTAGGCTCGTTAAAACATAGCGATGGGCTTGCCCGAAGGGCAGGTTATAGAACAAGCATATGTTATCCTCCTCAAGCTTGACAAAAATAAAGAGGTACTGGTCAGAAATGACTGGGGCAAAATTGGGAGAACCTCAAAGCTTTAATGGTAGCAAGTCGCTCTTGAACATGACACTTTTCCTCCGTATCACATCGGGTTGGGTTGTCTCATTCACCGGTCTCATCACCATGGTCCTCGCCAAACCATCCACATTTGGGGTAATGCTACCGATCCATCACATCAGTGTCGTTATATGTTCAAGAGATGTTGTTCAGAAAGAGTCAACCGTGTCCCATCCACTGCCATACATTATCCTTCATCCACCCATGATCGCCACCCTGAATCATATTTCACAGATTGTTTTCACCTCCACTAAAATCATTAGCTCCGTTCCGTGTCACTGATGTGGGATTCATTAAGGCCCTCCTCTGACGGATCGCTTCTTGTCGACTTCAGCTCATTATCCAAGAAGTTGATATGGGAACACCCCCCTCAGTACTTTGAAGCTTGCATGCCTCAATGGCAAGTTTCTCACTTCCGGCGACAGGTATACATCAATGACCTTCGACCGAAAGATTTTGCGTGGTGTTCGACGCCAAGTCCTTTATTCACACCACGTGAATTGTACTGCAGTACCTTGAGGGTCATTATCATTATCGGTGATTCCTCTCGCGCTTGTTAACAGTTTACATCATTGACCGGTAATCAAGCGATGTCTTTCCATGTTCGACTTCAGCGCAATTCTCACATGGATCGACTTGTACTTAGAGTGAAGATCGAACGAGTTTGAGGACCCCAGATCTAGTTTCATCCATCCGGGCTGCGATATATATTCAGGAAACATAAAGACATTTGACATGTACATCATTGCAGCAGATGATCATCCTACTCAAAGGATGATAATTTTAGCAGAGAATTATCAGTCTATCATCAGACGATCGTTTGTTCTATGTACTAAAATGAATTTATAAAGCTGAGCATGGGAATGCACGCCTCAGCTAGATCATGAAAGCAGAATGAAAAAATAATGTATTGTATTGTATTTTATTACAGGTCACCTCACAGCGATTGAATGAACTTCGAATCCTCCTGATAAAGCATTTCACCCGATAAACGACCTCATACTTTAGGGGGCAACTGTTATAGACATTTTTGTGCCTTACATCATGAAGCATGAAATGTCAATAATCTAAGGGATCCAAAGTCCCTAAACATGTTGTTCCTACCCCTAGAGGAACAAGGTCAGCAAACCACAGCACTGAAAATCATTTCTCCACCTGAAAACACTCAAAAACAAGCTATTTCTGGATCATGTCAACTGCTCCACTGAGCATCTGCGCTGAATGTCAACTGCTCCACTCGGTACCTGCGCTGAATGTCAACTCCAATGAAGGCTACCTGCGCTGGGCGAGATTGGCCAAGTGGCACAGTCATTCTTCAAGGTGTCAATGCCCAGGAAGCTTCCAAAATGACACTTGGATCAGGGAATTCGCCTATTGATGAGTAAGAGGGTCTAGATCTCCAAGTGGACTCAAGAACTGAAGAATAACTGAAGTGGGAGAGGACACTAGTCAGCTTCATGCCAGCCTCAAGCTGACTCATCCTTTCTCCAAATCTCCTATATATAGAGCTCTCTCATGAGGTCTAGAGGGGCTGGAATCTTGTGACTGTAAGGAAGTGTTGTTGGTTTGAGTATAGAACTATTGGGTGATTTTCTTGAAGGAGGTGAAGAGGAGATTTCTTTCTGCTGGGAGGTGTTGCTGGATTGGGCCTCTTATGGTTGTAACACTCTCAGAACTTTACTTCTTCCATTAGTAAAGCATTTGAGGTTCTTCTATATGCATGTATTTCAATGGTGTATTGTTATGCTTATATACTTGATTTATTCTAATCCTTGAATCAATTATGAATGTATGCTTCTTGTAGTTTCCCTCTCTTGCCATTTTGCAGGATCTTGGTGTAGCTAGGCCAGTGAAAGAGCAAGGAGCTGGGAGCAAGCAGCAAAGAGGGAAGATTGGATCAATCATTAGCGGAAGACAACGGTTAGTGGATCTCTTTCTCCTCTCTCTTACATCTCATAAAGAAGTAATCTCGAATAGCTTTGCTTTGATTGTTGCTGAGGTACTATCACCCTTAGAGTGGGATAGGGTCATTCCGTATTGGATACTTTTCCCAACAACACCAGGCGTCTAGGGGTGGTAGGCGCTGATCCCAGGAATCCACCCCTACCACCCCTGGGCTTGTTGGTGGGGTATTTTTTTAATATATATATATATATATATATATATATATATATATATATATATATATATATATATATATATATATATATATATATATTAAATTTAATTTATTATTATTATTATTTATTTATTTTTATTTTTTTTTAATTATATGGTTTTTTATTTTTAACTTAAAAAAATTGTTTTAGATTTTTTTTTAGTTAATTTTAAAATTTTTTCCTTAAATTATATGTTTTTCTTGAAATATTTGCCTTTATTTTTTTATTTTCTGATATAATTTTTTTTTTTTTTTTATTTAAATTTTTTATTTTTGCAAGTTAATTTTGTTTTATTTTTACATTTTTATGGTTTCTTTTGGTCATGTTTATTTATTTATGTTTTATTACCAACATGAAAATCACCAACATTTAAAAAAAAAATATCCACACTTAATACATTAGAAAATTTAAAGTGTAAAAAATAAGCCCTCTAAACAAAAAGGGTTGATGTTGTATCAACACTTTTCAAAATCAACATGAAAATCACTAACAAAAAAAAAAGTTCATATGTGATACATAAAAATATTTAAAGTGTCAAAACTAAGTCCTCTAAAAAAATGTGTTGATGTTGCATCAACACTTTTCAAAATTAACATGAAAATCACTAACATTTAAAAAAAATGTTCATACTTGATACATAAGAAAATTTAAAGTGCCAAAAATATGCTCCAAAAAAAAGTGTATTATGAATCACCACTTTTCAAAATCGGGCGATTTCTTACTACCTCAAAAAAATGGGTACCAGGTAATTTTATCGTTTGATTGGTAACTATGTTATAACTCAACATAAATTATGTGTTGAAAACAGGTGATTGAGTGGCGAGGTGGAGGTTAAGGTGTGGGGCTGACTAGGTGGATGACCCGTCATGCCACATAGAAGTCTTTTTCATCGTTATGCTGACAACATTTGAAAAAAGGAATGCACACAAGGTACTATAGTAAGCGAGCTGTAGAATCAGCCACATGCCTTTGAGACATTATCTTGCTCACACATTTAAGAAGAAGAATCACCTGGACCATTAGATGGAGGTATTTCTTTGCCGTCTAATCTGTAGGTGTGAAAGTTGATCTAGACTCGGGTGACGTCGGGTTGACATGAGCCAATGAGTGGGGATGGGCCATGTGGGTGGTGACTAACTAGACATACCAATGATGTAGAAGTGACGTGGTTGATGGCGTGGATGTGACATCTAGGTGTATGGAGATTCCAAGTGGAGGCTGACAAGTACGGCAGAGCGGTGATGACGAGATGACATAGATTAGTGGTGGTCCATGGAAGGATGACGTAGTGGGAGGACACACATCAACTTTCTATTGTTGGAAATAATACTGAGAGGGGGGGTGAATCAGTATTATCACATTAATAAAACTTTTTCATTTCCATATTCAGATTCATATATGCTACTTCCACAACTTCTTATGATTCAGTTAGTTGATCCTTAATGAGTGCATTAGAACATTATCAACCATATTAACAGTAAACTGGTGCAGTAAAATAGAACAGATCATCACACATAAGTCACACACATGAACACCATGATATAAGGTGGAAACACAATGTGGGAGAAAACCACCTGCTGCAAGTCATCTCAATCTTCTTCTTAATAAGAAAATCCTTTTACAATATTAGTACTGGTGCAGTCTTATACCAGTACGGGAGCTACAACCCCCTTTGCTCTTGTACTAGCTTAGATACTAGTACGTAGGTGCCAGCCTACAATCTTCTCTCCTCCAGGTACCACGTTTCATCAATTTTCATACTGGATACAATGAACCACAACACATAATCTGAAGGCCACGTTTCATCCAATTTTCATACTGGACCCAACAACAACATTGAGGCACATAAGCAATCTTCTGAATTACCCAAGCACTAGATCAATACATATACAAGTGAGTCATCAACCAGATCTAGTCACATAAAGATGAGTCATTAAGAACCTGATCCATTCATCCATCAATCATTTAATCAATCACTTCTCAGACTGCTGTTATCAGAACATAATACCAGACATCACTTAACAACCCAGAATACTTCAGTAAACAACAGAAGCATCTAAGACATATTCTAAGAAATGTACGCAGCTTCTCCAACGGAAACCTACAGGTATCCGCCCCTGCACCAACTACTGACCCGCGGGTATCCGCACCTAACTATTTGATTTTCCGCGGGCACACGCACTGTACCTTCTGTCTTTTTGCATACTTCTGTGCAGATACGCACTTATGTCTTCTGTCGCGCCACGTACTCCTAGGGTGCCTACGCACCTGCGTCTTATGTCGCGCCACGTATCTTTGCTCTGCCTCTGCACCTACTCCTTCTATCGCGCCACGCACCTCCAAGATACCTCCGCACTTCTCCTTCTGTAGCACCGCGTACCACCGCAGTTGCGCCTTTTGCTACTCTGCGTGTGTCCGCACAACGCCTATGGATCGCCTGCGTTCCTCTCGCACATTCGTCGTGTTTCGCCTGCGGTCCTAAGGTTATAGGTGTTTTTCAGACTTCAAGCATACCCTAGTCTATCAGATCTACAGATCTGATCTTGCGCCAAGATGATCTCGACCCATCAATAGATTCACCTTATTTAGATCTAGACATTACTCACCAAGAGATCATAGTATTTCAGATCAAGCTCCCATAAGATATTCAACCCAAAAGCATACCCTAGCCAAATGATCTCCTTCCTCTTTTATAGCCTTAGGCCTTTCACAATACCACGGGCCAAAACCATAATAACACAATACCGATGGGCTAAATACCAAGGGTTAAACATAAGAAACCCCACGTGTTCTTTTCTCTGCATGAAAGTGTGTGCACTTTAGGACCGCACCTTTTGTTCTGTGATCCCGCGAACATGTACGCACATTATGAATGCAGAACCTGCGGGTTCGCACCTTTTGAACGATTCACCTGCGAGCCTCTTATTTTCTCCCAATCTGAGAGGCTAATCATCAATCTCTGCTACTGACCTGTTGTACTAGGATCTATCACCTGTATAAGTTGCCATCAAGGACAATACTTTAGCCATAATGCCAACAATCTCCCCCTTTGGACTTGATGGCACAACTTACTTGTGAACTGTCATCTAATCCCTTTGAGCTGTTCGACACCTCATGCATTCTGTCACATCTGATATCTCTTCTGTAGATTCATCTTTTTGTATATAAGTGAGATGATCTTCTATGAGTGGGTTGCCATCAAGTACAACACATGCATTATAATGCCAACAATCTCCCCCTTTGGACTTGATGGCAACAACACCAAATCACTCTCCCCCTTTGACATCAACGGCAAAGGGCGGACCAAGATATTCTCTTCCTTTGCTGACCATACTCCCCTTGGGAATGAGCTCCCCCTTTGTATATGCCACGGTGCACCAGTCTGTCCATGCTCTTTCTGAGAATATGCTGAAATTTCTGCTCTGCTGAAATACGCTCCCCCTGACTGTAAGCAAGGTCTGCAAAAATATGTTCTACAAGAAGAACATGACTCTATACATCATAAATGACCTTCCTATCACCAAAGACTCATACATACATCTATCTCCCATCACAATGGTGATATACAAAACGTTTACATATGATAACATAAGGGAACAACATCATTCATCCCAGGCATAGTGGGGAAACCAACATAGGCCGTTACATGACCTGAAGAGATCTCATCAAATGACTACAAAAGATAGAGATGCACTATTACAACATGAGTCTTGCTATGACCTTTACATCGAATGACATATATAACAGAGCCCAAACACCTAAAAAAGGATCATCAATAATGACACTGTATAGTATCTGTCAACAGCAACTAGACCGGCAGCTTGCATGAATCATCAATGTATGTCCTCATCAACTCAACCTTTTCAATCATTCACATTCTCACATATGAGAGAAACACCATAGCCAAGCATCATCAATTTGGAATATCTGCATCAATCAACATATATACAAAACAATCTGTCATCATATAGGTAGGAACTCATCATCATCAAGTCTCCATCAATGCAATAATCAACCATGTATCCAGCCAACAATCTTCATCTATAATAGGAATCCTGAATCATAATTGAATTATATGATCTTTATGTATAGGATGACAATAGCATATGAGTGACTCATTATCAAGAGAGGTAGATGTGTATTCAAGCTTTGTACTTCTCCTCATGCTTATGAAGATCACCATGTAAGCACCATAAAGAATCAACCATAAATTTGATCAGAACGCCAACTATGTAAACCCAATAAATATATGAGATGGAAAACTTATAACCATATCACATCATTTAGCCAAATAAGCATCATCTCCAAGGACTATTAACCATAATGCCAACAATGCATTAAGAGCATATGCTCCCCCTAAACCTGTGCCATCTGTCAGATCTGATCATGCATATTAATAAGAAGTATCAAGACATAATCAATATCAAGTTAGAACCAAAATACTTCTAACCATCATATCCACACATCATTAGCAAAATACAACCATTATCAATTAGAGCAAAACTGATCCTTTTCTTGAATCTGTCCCTACTGCCTTTCTTCAAACAATCATATACACGACTGTGCAGTAACAAATTCGCGTATATATGCAACTTCCCTTTATCAAGCTTGCGTAGGAGATTGAAGTTTTACACTTCTGGCTCCCTCTGTTATGTCTGTATGATGTGTTGTGCCGCCACTTTCTGACTGAACTTCCTCTTTCTTCCATATCTTCAAGTGTGATGATGTTTTCTCCTTTTGGTGTGATGTCCGTGCTTTGTTCCTGCATTCCTTTGCTATATGTCCAAGCTTGTTACATGCATAACATCTTACATGTTTCATATTCCTTTTGTAGCAATCAGCAGCTTTGTGACCAAAAATATTGCAAGCAAAGAAATATCCATTAAAGTACCTTGACTGAGATGATCTGTTTGTTTGATGATCTTGAACCCTTCTTCTTCTACATCTGGATGCAACATGTCCAAGGTTATGACATACATAACATTCAACATTATTCATAGGAGGAGTAAAAGATATTCTTTGAAGAATTTCTTTCCTTAGTTGATGATGAGATTGACCTTTCATCTCTCTTATCTCCTTGTTGATCATTTTAGATTTCTCTTTAGAGTTCCTTGCCTCACCTTGTGAACTAGATTCACCTTCAACAGATTCATGAAAGCCAAGACTAGTTTTGATAGCAGGAGATCTTTGACTATTACGAATATTATCCAAGACTTTAGTACTATCTTGAAAACGTAAGATCTTATCCTTTTCTTCTAATTTACTTTTCAAGATATTTACCTCAACCTAAATTTGTTCTTCTTTTTGTAGATATTGCTTCTTCATGTCTTCTTCAGCTTTCCTTTCTTCTTCCAACTGATGCTTTAGCTTGAGAATCTCCTTTTCTTGTTCTTCATTCAGATCCTGTTGCATTTGGCGAATTCCGAAGGCACATTCTAGCTGAGATTTTAAGCTGATAACTTTGTTTCCCTGTTTTTCAATATCTTGGACTAGATCTTTATTCTGCTTCTTTGATTCTTCAAGATCTTCCTTTAGAGAGCGGATCGTGGCTTCAACACTTTCATAGTAACTGGATCTATCTTTGAGTTTCTTGATGGTTGTGTTCTTTTCATTGACTTCATCTCTTAGAGATGTTGCTTCAACCTGCAACTTTTGATATTTCTCCTTGAATAACTCTCGTTGAGCCTTTTGTCTAGTAACAGCTTCTTTGAGGGCACCACTCTTTATGTTCAGAAGTCTTTCTTGTTCACTAATTTTGTTTGTCAGCCTGTTAAATTCTGCTTCTATTTGATATCCTTCTTCCTCACCCATAAGAGCACATTCAGTTGTTTCGTTATCACTTCCATCTTTTCCAAATGGATAGATAGCTAGAACATCAAAGGATAGCAAATTCATACCTGATAGTTCATCTTCATTCTGAAATGATTCCGAATCTGAATCTGAATCTGAAGAGCTTCTTATACCTAATCCCCAATCGATTCTCCCACTATCATAGTTCTTCTGAGATGCCTTCTTCTTCTTATGAGCTTTCTTCTTAAGCTTCTTTCCCATTGTTCCACGGATCTCCTTCAAGCGATCAAGCTTCTACCAAAGGACCTGCTCCGATACCAATTGTTGGAAATAATACTGAGAGGGGGGGTGAATCAGTATTATCACATTAATAAAACTTTTTCATTTCCATATTCAGATTCATATATGCTACTTCCACAACTTCTTATGATTCAGTTAGTTGATCCTTAATGAGTGCATTAGAACATTATCAACCATATTAACAGTAAACTGGTGCAGTAAAATAGAACAGATCATCACACATAAGTCACACACATGAACACCATGATATAAGGTGGAAACCCAAGGTGGGAGAAAACCACCTGCTGCAAGTCATCTCAATCTTCTTCTTAATAAGAAAATCCTTTTACAATATTAGTACTGGTGCAGTCTTATACCAGTACGGGAGCTAAAACCCCCTTTTCTCTTGTACTAGCTTAGATACTAGTACGTAGGTGCCAGCCTACAATCTCCTCTCCTCCAGGTACCATGTTTCATCAATTTTCATACTAGATACAATGAACCACAACACATAATCTGAAAGGCCATGTTTCATCCAATTTTCATACTGGACCCAACAACAACATTGAGGCACATAAACAATCTTCTGAATTACCCAAGCACTAGATCAATACATATACAAGTGAGTCATCAACCAGATCTAGTCACATAAAGATGAGTCATTAAGAACCTGATCCATTCATCCATCAATCATTTAATCAATCACTTCTCAGACTGTTGTTATCAGAACATAATACCAGACATCACTTAACAACCCAGAATACTTCAGTAAACAACAGAAGCAGCTAAGACATATTCTAAGAAATGTACGCAGCTTCTCCAACGGAAACCTGCGGGTATCCGCCCCTGCACCAACTACTGACCCGCGGGTATCCGCAGCTAACTGTTTGATTTTCTGCGGGCACACGCACTGTACCTTCTGTCTTTCTGCGTACTTCTGTGCAGATACGCACTTATGTCTTCTGTCGCGCCGCGTACTCCTAGGGTTCCTACACACCTGCGTCTTCTGTTGTGCCGCGTATCTTTGCTCTGCCTCCGCACCTACTCCTTCTATCACGCCGCGCACCTCCAAGATACCTCCACACTTCTCCTTCTATAGCGCCGCGTACCACCACAGCTGCGCCTTCTGCTACTCTGCGTGCATCCGCATAGCGCCTATGGATCGCCTGCGTTACTCTCGCACATTTGCCGTGTTGCGCCTGCGGTCTTGAGGTTATAGGTGTTTTTCAGACTTCAAGCATAACCAAGTCTATCAAATCTACAGATCTAATCTTGCGCTAAGATGATCTCGACCCATCAATAGATTCGCCTTATTTAGATCTAGACATTACTCACCAAGAGATCATAGTATTTCAGATCAAGCTCCCATAAGATATTCAACCCAAAAGCATACCCTAGCCAAATGATCTCCTTCCTCTTTTATAGCCTTAGGCCTTTCATAATACCACGGGCCAAAACCATAATAACACAATACCGACGGGCTAAATACCAAGGGTTAAACATAAGAAACCCCACGTGTGCTTTTCTCTGCATGAAAGTGTACGCACTTTAGGACCGCACCTTTTGTTCTGTGATCCTGCGAACATGTACGCACATTATGAATGCAGAACCTGCGGGTCCGCACCTTTTGAACGATTCACCTGTGAGCCTCTTATTTTCTTCCGATATAAGAGGCTAATCATCAATCTCTGCTACTGACCTGTTGTACTGGGATCTATCACCTGTATAAGTTTCCATCAAGGACAATACTTTCGCCATAATGCCAACAATCTCCCCCTTTGGACTTGATGGAACAACTTACTTGTGAACTGTCATCTGATCCCTTTGAGCTGTTCGGCACCTCATGCATTCTGTCACATCTGATATCTCTTCTGTAGATTTATCTTGTTTTATATAAGTGAGATGATCTTCTATGAGTGGGTTGCCATCAAGTACAACACATGCATTATAATGCCAACAATCTCCCGCTTTGGACTTGATGGCAACAACACCAAATCACTCTCCCCCTTTGACATCAAGGGCAGAGGGCGGACCAAGATATTCTCTTCCTTTGCTGACCATACTCCCCCTGGGAATGAGCTCCCCCTTTGTATATGCCATATTGCACCAGTCTGTCCATGCTCTTTCTGAGAACATGCTGAAATTTCTGCTCTGCTGAAATACGCTCCCCCTGACTGTAAGCAAGGTCTGCAAAAAGATGTTCTACAAGAAGAACATGACTCTATACATCATAAATGACCTTCCTATCACCAAAGACTCATACATACATCTCTCTCCCATCACAATGGTGATATACAAAACGTTTACATATGATAACATAAGGGAACAACATCATTCATCCCAGGCATAGTGGGGAAACCAACATAGGCCATTACATGACCTGAAGAGATCTCATCAAATGACTACAAAAGATAGAGACGCACTATTACAACATGAGTCTTGCTATGACCTTTACATCGAATGACATATATAACAGAGCCCAAACACCTAAAAAAGGATCATCAGTAATGACACTGTATAGTATCTGTCAACAGCAACTAGACCGGTAGCTTGCATGAATCATCAATGTATGTCCACATCAACTCAACCTTTTGAATCATTCAAATTCTCACATATGCGAGAAACACCATAGCCTAGTATCATCAATTTGGAATATCTGCATCAATCAAAATATATTCAAAACAATCTGTCATGATATAGGTAGGAACTCATCATCATCAAGTCTCCATCAATGCAATAATCAACCATGTATCCAGCCAACAATCTTCATCTATAATAGGAATCCTGCATCATAATTGAATTATATGATATTTGTGTATAGGATGACAGCATCATATGAGTGACTCATTATCAAGAGAGGAAGATGTGTATTCAAGCTTTGTACTTCTCCTTATGCTTATGAAGATCACCATGTAAGCACCATAAAGAATCAACCATAAATCTGATCAGAACGCCAACTATGTAAACCCAAGAAATATATGAGATGGACAACTTATAACCATATCACATCATTTAGCCAAATAAGCATCATCTCCAAGGACTATTAACCATAATGCCAACAATGCATTGAGAGCATATGCTCCCCTAATCCTGTGCCATCTGTCAGATCTGATCATGCATATTAATAAGAAGTATCAAGACATCATCAATATCAAGTTAGAACCAAAATACTTCTAACCATCATATCCACACATCATTAGCAAAATGCAACCATTATCAATTAGAGCAAAACTGATCCTTTTCTTGAATCTGTCCCTACTGCCTTTCTTCAAACAATCATATGCGCGACTGTGCAGTAACAAATTCGCGTATATATGCAACTTCCCTTTATCAAGCTTGCGTAGGAGATTGAAGTTTTACACTTCCGGCTCCCTCTGTTATGTCTGTATGATGTGTTGTGCCGCCACTTTCTGACTGAACTTCCTTTTTCTTCCATATCTTCAATTGTGATGATGTTTTCTCCTTTTGGTGTGATGTCCGTGCTTTGTTCCTGCATTCCTTTGCTATATGTCCAAGCTTGTTACATGCATAACATCTTACATGTTTCATATTCCTTTTGTAGCAATCAACAGCTTTGTGACCAAACATATTGCAAGCAAAGAAATATCCATTAAAGTACCTTGACTGAGATGATCTGTTTGTTTGATGATCTTGAACCCTTCTTCTTCTACATCTGGATGCAACATGTCCAAGGTTATGACATACATAACATTCAACATTATTCATAGGAGGAGTAAAAGATTTTCTTTGAAGAATTTCTTTCCTTGGTTGATGATGAGATTGACCTTTCATCTCTCTTATCTCCTTGTTGATCATTTTAGATTTCTCTTTAGAGTTCCTTGCCTCACCTTGTGAACTAGATTCACCTTCAACAGATTCATGAAAGCCAAGACCCGTTTTGATAGCAGGAGATCTTTGACTATTAAGAATATCATCCAAGACTTTAGTACTATCTTGAAAACGTAAGAGCTTATCCTTTTCTTCTAATTTAATTTTCAAGATATTTACCTCAACCTGAAGTTGTTCTTCTTTTTCTAGATATTGCTTCTTCATGTCTTCTTCAGCTTTCCTTTCTTCTTCCAACTGATGCTTTAGCTTGAGAATCTCCTTTTCTTGTTCTTCATTCAGATCCTGTTGCATTTGACGAATTCCGAAGGCACATTCTAGCTGAGATTTTAAGCTGATAACTTCGTTTCCCTATTTTTCAATATCTTGGACTAGATCTTTATTCTGCTTCTTTGATTCTTCAAGATCTTCCTTTAGAGAGCGGATCGTGGCTTCAACACTTTCATAGTAACTGGATCTATCTCTGAGTTTCTTGATGGTTGTGTTCTTTTCATTGACTTCATCTCTTAGAGATGTTGCTTCAACCTGCAACTTTTGATATTTCTCCTTGAATAACTCTCGTTGAGCCTTTTGTCTAGTAACAACTTCTTTGAGGGCACCACTCTTTATGTTCAGAAGTCTTTCTTGTTCACTAATTTTGTTTGTCAAACTGTTAAATTCTGCTTCTATTTGATATCCTTCTTCCTCACCCATAAGAGCACATTCAGTTGTTTCGTTATCACTTCCATCTTTTCCAAATGGATAGATAGCTGGAACATCAGAGGATAGCAAATTCATACCTGATAGTTCATCTTCATTCTGAAATGATTCCGAATCTGAATCCGAATCTGAAGAGCTTCTTATACCTAATCCCCAATCGATTCTCCCACTGTCATAGTTCTTCTGAGATGTCTTCTTCTTCTTATGAGCTTTCTTCTTAAGCTTCTTTCCCATTGTTCCACGGATCTCCTTCAAGCGATCAAGCTTCTACCAAAGGACCTGCTCCGATACCAATTGTTGGAAATAATACTGAGAGGGGGGGTGAATCAGTATTATCACATTAATAAAACTTTTTCATTTCCATATTCAGATTCATATATGCTACTTCCACAACTTTTTATGATTCAGTTAGTTGATCCTTAATGAGTGCATTAGAACATTATCAACCATATTAACAGTAAACTAGTGCAGTAAAATAGAACAGACCATCACACATAAGTCACACACATGAACACCATGATATAAGGTGGAAACCCAATGTGGGAGAAAACCACCTGCTGCAAGTCATCTCAATCTTCTTCTTGATAAGAAAATCCTTTTACAATATTAGTACGGGTGCAGTCTTATACCAGTATGGGAGCTACAACCCGCTTTGCTCTTGTACTAGCTTAGATACTAGTACGTAGGCGCCAGCCTACAATCTGCTCTCCTCCGGGTACCACGTTTCATCAATTTTCATACTGGATACACTGAACCACAACACATAATCTGAAAGGCCACGTTTCATCCAATTTTCATACTGGACCCAACAACAACATTGAGGCACATAAACAATATTCTAAATTACCCAAGCACTAGATCAATACATATACAAGTGAGTCATCAACCAGATCTAGTCACATAAAGATGAGTCATTAAGAACCTGATCCATTCATCCATTAATCATTTAATCAATCACTTCTCAGACTGTTGTTATCAGAACATAATACCAGACATCACTTAACAACCCAGAATACTTCAGTAAACAACAGAAGCAGCTAAGACATATTCTAAGAAATGTACACAGCTTCTCCAATGGAAACCTGCAGGTATTCGCCTCTGCACCAACTACTGACCCGCGGGTATCCGCAACTAACTGTTTGATTTTCTGCGGGCACACGCACTGTACCTTCTGTCTTTCTGCGTACTTCTGTGCAGATATGCACTTATGTCTTCTATCGCGCCGCGTACTCCTAGGGTGCCTACGCACCTGCGTATTCTTTCACGCCACGTGTCTTTGCTCTGCCTCTGCACCTACTCCTTTTATCGTGCCGTGCACCTCCAAGATACCTCTGCACTTCTCCTTCTGTAGTGCCGCGTAGCACCACAACTGCGCCTTCTGCTACTCTGCGTGCGTCCGCACAGCGCCTATGGATCGCCTGCGTTCCTCTCGCACATTCGCCGTGTTGCGCCTGCGGTCCTGAGGTTATAGGTGTTTTTCAGACTTCAAGCATACCCCAGTCTATCAGATCTACAGATCTGATCTTGCGCCAAGATGATCTCGACCCATCAGTAGATTCGCCTTATTTAGATCTAGACATTACTCACCAAGAGATCATAGTATTTCAGATCAAGCTCCCATAAGATATTCAACCCAAAAGCATACCCTAGCCAAATGATCTCCTTCCTCTTTTATAGCCTTAGGCCTTTCACAATACCACGGGCCAAAACCATAATAACACAATACCGACGGGCTAAATACCAAGGGTTAAACATAAGAAACCCCACGTGTGCTTTTCTCTGCATGAAAGTGTGTGCACTTTAGGACCGCACCTTTTGTTCTGTGATCCCGCGAACATGTACGCACATTATGAATGCAAAACCTGCGGGTCCGCACCTTTTGAATGATTCACCTGCGAGCCTCTTATTTTCTTCCAATCTGAGAGGCTAATCATCAATCTCTGCTATTGACCTGTTGTACTAGGATCTATCACCTGTATAAGTTGCCATCAAGGACAATACTTTAGCCATAATGCCAACAATCTCCCCCTTTGGACTTGATGGCACAGCTTACTTGTGAACTGTCATCTGATCCCTTTGAGCTGTTCGGCACCTCATGCATTCTGTCACATTCGATATCTCTTTTGTAGATTCATCTTGTTGTAAATAAGTGAGATGATCTTCTATGAGTGGGTTTCCATCAAGTACTACACATGCATTATAATGCCAACAATCTCCCCCTTTGGACTTGATGGCAACAACACCAAATCACTCTCCCCCTTTGACATCAAGGGCAAAGGGCGTACCAAGATATTCTCTTCCTTTGCTGACCATACTCCCCCTGGGAATGAGCTCCCCCTTTGTATATGCCATGGTGCACCAGTCTGTCCATGCTCTTTCTGAGAACATGCTGAAATTTCTGCTCTGCTGAAATACACTCCCCCTGACTGTAAGCAAGGTCTGGAAAAAGATGTTCTACAAGAAGAACATGACTCTATACATCATAAATGACCTTCCTATCACCAAAGACTCATACATACATCTATCTCCCATCACAATGGTGATATACAAAACGTTTACTTATGATAACATAAGGGAACAACATCATTCATCCCAGGCATAGTGGGGAAACCAACATAGGCCGTTACATGACCTGAAGAGATCTCATCAAATGACTACAAAAGATAGAGATGCACTATTACAACATGAGTCTTTATATGACCTTTACATCGAATGACATATATAACAGAGTGAAAACACCTAAAAAAGGATCATCTGTAATGACACTGTATAGTATCTGTCAAAAACAACTAGATTGGTAGCTTGCATGAATCATCAATGTATGTCCTCATCAACTCAACCTTTTCAATCATTCACATTTTTGCATATGAGAGAAACACCATAGCCAAGTATCATCAATTTGTAATATCTGCATCAATCAACATATATACAAAACAATCTGTCATGATATAGGTAGGAACTCATCATCATCAAGTCTCCATCAATGCAATAATCAACCATGTATCCAACCAACAATCTTCATCTATAATAGGAATCCTGCATCATAATTGAATTATATGATCTTTATGTATAGGATGACAGCAGCATATGAGTGACTCATTATCAAGAGAGGAAGATGTGTATTCAAGCTTTGTACTTCTCCTTATGCTTATGAAGATCACCATGTAAGCACCATAAAGAATCAACCATAAATCTGATCAGAACGCCAACTATGTAAACCCAAGAAATATATGAGATGGACAACTTATAACCATATCACATCATTTAGCCAAATAAGCATCATCACCAAGGACTATTAACCATAATGCCAACAATGCATTAAGAGCATATGCTCCCCCTAAACCTGTGCCATCTGTCAGATCTGATCATGCATATTAATAAGAAGTATCAAGACATCATCAATATCAAGTTAGAACCAAAATACTTCTAACCATCATATCCACACATCATTAGCAAAATGCAACCATTATCAATTAGAGCAAAACTGATCCTTTTCTTGAATCTGTCCCTACTGCCTTTCTTCAAACAATCATATACGTGACTGTGCAGTAACAAATTCGCGTATATATGCAACTTCCCTTTATCAAGCTTTCATAGGAGATTGAAGTTTTACACTTCCGGCTCCCTCTGTTATGTCTGTATGATGTGTTGTGCCGCCACTTTCTGATTGAACTTCCTTTTTCTTCCATATCTTCAAGTGTGATGATGTTTTCTCCTTTTGATGTGATGTCCGTGCTTTGTTCCTGCATTCCTTTGCTATATGTCCAAGATTGTTACATGCATAACATCTTACATGTTTCATATTCCTTTTGTAGCAATCAACAACTTTGTGACCAAACATATTGCAAGCAAAGCAATATCCATTAAAGTACCTTGACTGAGATTATTTGTTTGTTTGGTGATCTTGAACCCTTCTTCTTCTACATCTGGCTGCAACATGTCCAAGGTTATGACATACATAACATTCAAAATTATTCATAGGAGGAGTAAAAGATTTTCTTTGAAGAATTTCTTTCCTTGGTTGATGATGAGATTGACCTTTCGTCTCTCTTATCTCCTTGTTGATCATTTTATATTTCTCTTTAGAGTTCCTTGCCTCACCTTGTGAACTAGATTCACCTTCAACAGATTCATGAAAGCCAAGACCAGTTTCAATAGCAGGAGATCTTTGACTATTAAGAATATCATCCAAGACTTTAGTACTATCTTGAAAACGTAAGAGCTTATCCTTTTCTTCTAATTTACTTTTCAAGATATTTACCTCAACCTGAAGTTGTTCTTCTTTTTCTAGATATTGCTTCTTCATGTCTTCTTCAGCTTTCCTTTCTTCTTCCAACTGATGCTTTAGCTTGAGAATCTCCTTTTCTTGTTCTTCATTCAGATCCTATTGCATTTGACGAATTCCGAAGGCACATTCTATCTGAGATTTTAAGCTGATAACTTCGTTTCCCTGTTTTTCAATATCTTGGACTAGATCTTTATTCTGCTTCTTTGATTCTTCAAGATCTTCCTTTAGAGAGCGAATCGTGGCTTCAAGACTTTCATAGTAACTAGATCTATCTCTGAGTTTCTTGATGGTTGTGTTCTTTTCATTGACTTCATCTCTTAGAGATGTTGCTTCAACCTGCAACTTTTGATATTTCTCCTTGAATAACTCTCATTGAGCCTTTTGTCTAGTAACAGCTTCTTTGAGGGCACCACTCTTTATGTTCAGAAGTCTTTCTTGTTCACTAATTTTGTTTGTCAGCCTGTTAAATTATGCTTCTATTTGATATCCTTCTTCCTCACCCATAAGAGCACATTCAGTTGTTTCGTTATCACTTCCATCTTTTCCAGATGGATAGATAGCTGGAACATCAGAGGATAGCAAATTCATACCTGATAGTTCATCTTCATTCTGAAATGATTCTGAATCTGAATCTGAATCTGAAGAGCTTCTTATACCTAATCCCCAATCGATTCTCCCACTGTCATAGTTCTTCTGAGATGTCTTCTTCTTCTTATGAGCTTTCTTCTTAAGCTTCTTTCCCATTGTTCCACGGATCTCCTTCAAGTGATCAAGCTTCTACCAAAGGACCTGCTCCGATACCAATTGTTGGAAATAATACTGAGAGGGGGGTGAATCAGTATTATCACATTAATAAAACTTTTTCATTTCCATATTCAGATTCATATATGCTACTTCCACAACTTCTTATGATTCAGTTAGTTGATCCTTAATGAGTGCATTAGAACATTATCAACCATATTAACAGTAAACTGGTTCAGTAAAATCGAACAGATCATCACACATAAGTCACACACATGAACACCATGATATAAGGTGGAAACCCAATGTGGGAGAAAACCATCTGCTGCAAGCCATCTCAATCTTCTTCTTAATAAGAAAATCCTTTTACAATATTAGTACTGGTGCAGTATTATACCAGTACGGGAGCTACAACCCCCTTTGCTCTTGTACTAGCTTAGATACTAGTATGTAGGCGCCAGCCTACAATCTTCTCTCCTCCAGATACCATGTTTCATCAATTTTCATACTGGATACACTGAACCACAACACATAATCTAAAAGGCCACGTTTCATCCAATTTTCATACTAGACCCAACAACAACATTGAGGCACATAAACAATCTTCTGAATTACCCAAGCACTAGATCAATATATATACAAGTGAGTCATCAACCAGATCTAGTACATAAAGATGAGTCATTAAGAACGTGATCCATTCATCCATCAATCATTTAATCAATCACTTCTCAGACTGTTGTTATCAGAACATAATACCAGACATCACTTAACAACCCAGAATACTTCAGTAAACAACAGAAGTAGCTAAGACATATTCTAAGAAATGTACGCAGCTTCTCCAACGGAAACCTGCGGGTATCCGCCCCTGCACCAACTACTGACCCGCAGGTATCCGCAGCTAACTGTTTGATTTTCTGCGGGCACACGCACTGTACCTTCTGTCTTTCTGCATACTTCTGTGCAGATACGCACTTATGTCTTCTGTCGCGCCGCGTACTCCTAGGGTGCCTACGCACCTGCGTCTTCTATCGTGCCACGTATCTTTGCTCTGCCTCCGCACCTACTCCTTCTATCGCGCCGTGCACCTCCAAGATACCTCCGCACTTCTCCTTCTGTAGCGCCGCGTACCACCGCAGCTGCGCCTTCTGCTACTCTATGTGCGTCCGCACAGCGCCTATGGATCACCTGCGTTCCTCTTGCACATTCACCGTGTTGCACCTACGGTCCTGAGGTTATAGGTGTTTTTCAGACTTCAAGCATACCCCAGTCCATCAGATCTACAGATCTGATCTTGCACCAAGATGATGTCGACCCATCAGTAGATTCGCCTTATTTAGATCTAGACATTACTCACCAAGAGATCATAGTATTTCAGATCAAGCTCCCATAAGATATTCAACCCAAAAGCATACCCTAGCCAAATGATCTCCTTCCTCTTTTATAGCCTTAGGCCTTTCACAATACCACGAGCCAAAACCATAATAACACAATACCGACGGGCTAAATACCAAGGGTTAAACATAAGAAACCCCACGTGTCCTTTTCTCTGCATGAAGTGTGCGCAATTTAGGACCGCACCTTTTGTTTTGTGATCCTGCGAACATGTACGCACATTATGAATGCAGAACCTGCGGGTCTGCACCTTTTGAACGATTCACCTGCGAGCCTCTTATTTTCTTCCAATCTGAGAGGCTAATCATTAATCTCTGCTACTGACATGTTGTACTGGGATCTATCACCTGTATAAGTTTCCATCAAGGACAATACTTTAGCCATAATGCCAACAATCTCCCCCTTTGGACTTGATGGCACAGCTTACTTGTGAACTGTCATCTGATCCCTTTAAGCTGTTCGGCACCTCATGCATTCTGTCACATCTGATATCTCTTCTGTAGATTCATCTTGTTGTATATAAGTGAGATGATCTTATATGAGTGGGTTTCCATCAAGTACAACACATGCATTATAATGCCAACATCCATGCAGGTTAGGAGTCGACCCATGAAATCGCTGGAGGTATGTGGAGAGCCTATGGTGCTAACACATGGCTTCTCCACGCTACGTCCATGCATTAACCTATGCATAGATTGGTAGTGCATTATGTGTTGAGCCATCATATTGGTGCACGTTCTAACCGCTGGAACTGAGTGCATCTCCATGAACGTCCTTTCCTGTTGATCTATCTGCTTTGGCCCAAGATGCTCGTGAAGAGTCTTTCACTCGGCACTCCTGAGTGGTGTGCTCAGCCTGTTTGCGCCCTCCAGCTCTTGGTGCCTATGGGCCATGACTTTACAACATTGTGTGTTATTGAAAATAAAATGTCACTCACACAACAATTCCTTTCTTGATGACTCCATATCTATTATAGCTCAGTGGAACTTTGACCCTTTGACACGTATTGAACCAGACTCTTGGAGATTTCACACCAACTTTTGCAGAGATGTTTCTTTTGACACCAACACTATTGAAGCATGTTTTGGAGATATTTTGAAGGATAACGGAGTCTTTCGAAAGATCATACAAGGTTACTCTAAAATCCAATACAATCTTGAAACAGTCAAAGGTAAATTCTAAGTAAGTATGACTCTAAAGTTGAGGAGATCTAAGGCAGTAAATCTATGTCATTTCTAGGTTGATCCATTTAAGGTTGATCAAAGGCTGCCCCATGAAGCCAAACTTGTGACAAAGCATGTGTTGAGGTATTTTAAAAACCAAAAAATATTCTTATGAGTGTTGATAAGGCTTTCCTAAGCAACTATTGGAGGTATGTATATTCTTAAGGGCTTGTACAGATTGAAGAGATGATGTCAAAGTTATAGTAGTGTATATATTAAAGCAAACCTAGTTGTAATTTCAATTCTATTAGAAATTGGGCCATTTTCCCTGGTACAGGAAACCAAGAAGATTTTTATTTACCTTTTATTCTATAGAGAAGCAAGGTGGTGCAAGGGAGGGAAGTTGTAGCTTCCTTTAGGAGGTTTTTTCCTCCTTCTAGTTGGACCTAGTAAATCTTAGGGATTGTAGCCCTTCTAGTTATGGTTGGTCAACTAGAAGTTATAAATTCCCTTATAATATAAATAGATTGTTCATATATTTCTTGTGTACTCTTCATATGACCTGATTGGTTAGTTCTTATGATACTTAAATGGAAAGAAAAATTGGAATATTGATTCACCCCCCTTTCTAATAGATATATGGTTGGAAACATTATACCAGGACCTTTCCAAGGATATATGACACACCCTATAACTTCATCGGAATGAGAAGATATGAAATATTATATCAAGATGATCTAACCAAAGTCTAAGCATGCCACCCAACATACATTGCTAAAGTAACCAGAATAGTGGAACTACAATAGCAACATATGCATGAAGACGTGTTGGCTCTATTCTATTATATAAAAATGAAAGTTCCATTCCTACATACAACCATGACAACCACTAGCCCAATAGTGGAAAGTTACAGTCAAAAACGCCTGCTCCTCCAAAGAGATGTACTTGCTTTACACGGTGGAGAAGCCAAGGCTTGTCACAATACTCTCGAAGCCCTCTCTAAGTGATGCCTAGCAAAATCTTGGTTCCCAAAATCCCCCTTTATGAGTTATGAGGTTCTAAATATAACAAGGGGTGTAGTGAGCCTTTAGACTCCCCTTTAAGTCTTGGACTACCCTCATGACTCTTCAACTTCGTTACATATAACTCTATACATTACATATGATTACTTGCATTCCACTAATGACACTTGGAATTTCAATTTACATTACATTGGATTACAATAGTTACAACTCATAGTAGTGAGTTGGATGAGACAATTCATAACACAACTTGACATGACACTATGACATGTACTGGCTCACTGTGGTGTACATGTCAAGTTGTTGTGCTGCTAAGTGATGGATGTGTTCTTAGATGTACTTTATCTTCATCTCCATATATCTTTGTGGTGTGGAATATTTAATGGTCTTGGTCCTTGGAAGATGGTCCCATGCATGTGTTTCTTTTACTCATTCAACTGCGAGTAAGTGTTTTAGCATGAACTCCTTCTTCATCCCATTCGTCGTTGTGTCATGTTCCATCAATGTACCTATTGTTGCAATAATTCATGACAAGATGACATCAAATCCAAAAATCTCCTAGCCTATCATGATGCATCATCTTTGGTTCTAAGTGAAGGTGACCAGGAGGGAGGACAAGGCCATGAAATTGCACAGAGCACATTTCAGGTCGGGATGAGAGGCTCCAGGGAACTACCGGGAAAACCTACACAGATGTCACTAGGGGCCAGATTTGTGCAATCCAGGATAGTAGTGGCAATTATGGGCGAGAACCTAGTTTTTCATAACTATGTAGTTATGGGGAGGAAGGCAAGGCAGGATGTTGAAAGGAATTGCTAGGAAATTCTGTGTAGTTTTCAAGATGAAGACTCAACAAGTCATTCAGGGGTCCAACTGGGAATCGATGTAGATTCTTCGGGGCAAAAAAATCATGAAAATAGAGGCACTGGCAAACATTTCGAAGGATGGATGAGGCTGCGAGGAGTTTTTGGTCATAACTATGCAATTCCAAGAGACAGTCTCTTACAGGTAGCAGGGACCTTCCCGACATAACTGCACAATTTCTGGGATGAGTGCAGAGTGGGGCAGTAGGGAAAGTGCTTGTCAAAACTGCACAATTTTTAGAGGGAGAGAAGAACAAGTCAACAGGGGTCCTGCCAGTCAAATCTGCTTAATTTCTTGGGATAGTGTAGTGACAGGAAGTGGAGGCCTATCTCACATGTTTGCCCAGTTTCTGCAAGAATTGCGGGGAAGGAATTTAGGAAACTTTTGCGTAGTTTTTGGGAGCATTGCAGCCTTGGGTCACAGTTTAGTTCAGATTTTCCGGAAGACTAGAGGGAGGATGGATGAGTGATATTGCTGGAAGTGCAGATTGGATAGGACTTTGGGACAACTTCTACGTAGTTATGGGAGGTAGTTAGCTAGCTCACTTCCAAGATTGCATAGTGTAGGGTGCTTTGGAGGACAACCTCAAGCTCTACACAGTTCTGGGCAAAAGAGAAGGGTCATTGTGAGTTGAGACTACACAGTGCAGCTCAGTCGGGTTCTAGTTGAAGGAGGGTTGTCCAGTCGATAGAGTTTCAGGAAAAAATACTACGTGTGAGAGAAAGTGAACTTGTGCTTACATGACATTGTGATGACACACTTAGAATAACTCAATGACAAGACAACTCAAACCAATAAGACAAACATGGCAAAGTATGACCCTCTGCGGGACTATCTAATGATGAAAGTGACAAGTGCGACACTTGGGATAGAACTTTGAATGAGCGTGACGAAAATTGCGTTGCAATTCTTAAAACTTTGTGTGTGAGTGTGACCAATGTTCACATAGCTAAGAAAACCTAAACACACAAAGACAAACCTTCAAAATCACCAGAACTAGATCACAAGAATGACATAGCAATCAACATGCCAAGACAATAGTTGGTTCAACATGTGAAAAGGAAGAAAGACATGTACGGGAAACACATGGAATTACTTTCAGTGCTTGCAAACATGCATGCTATTGAAGACATAATAATATGAAAATGAAAATCATTCCTTCAAGCCACACTAAGAGATCTAATTCAAAATATGTACTTTACTTATCATACTTACCCTCAAGATCATATGCATCCAAAGGAGTTTTCCTGGGGCCCCGATCTTTTATCATAACTTGGTTAGTTGGTGCTTCTCCTCAACTCCTTGAGAGTGATGTAGCATGTCACCTTTTCCTGTAGTCACTAAGAGATAGATCAATGTAGCTTTAGTGGGTAGTGACTACTATCGAGATGAGGCCCTATGAAGCCCATCTGTGTAGTTTCTGAATTCAAGACAAATTGGACAACTTGGACAAGACTGTGCAATTTTGAGATGCAAGACACTGTTGCAGGATGGGGTCCTTGGAGGACACCTTTGCACAGTTTCTGAGTGTAGTTCAACCTAGACAGCTGAGATGAAATACTGTAAAGTTTCTAAATGCAAGGCACTATTGTGGGATGGGTCCCAGGAGGACACATCTACGCAGTTTCAGGTTGCAAGACAGACTGAGTAGTTGAGGGACAATATTGTGCAATTTCTGATGACAGTGGGTTCCTGTTGGGAAAGGATACTGGAGGAAACCACTACACAGTTTTGGATGCCAAGAGAGGCTAAGGTCTCTTCGCATTGCGTAGTCCAACAGGGAAGGGAAAAATATCAAGGGTTGCAGAAGAAAAGTGTTTAGTTTCAGAAAGCTAGGTGAGGCTAGGTTGCTCGGGAAACTAGCTAAGTGTGAGATCAGTGAAGCCAATGTAAACAATGATAAAACTTGACTATGATCACACAAGAACACTTAGTTATACAATATAGACCATCTGGAACATATAAAACATATTTTGCTTGATGCAACAACCTTCATGACAAGAGTGCGTGAAGTGAGTGTGAAGCATGTCTATGTGATGGGAACGACCCATACACACAAAGATTCCCCTTAAAGAATAACAACATCCCCTTTACATGACAAACAATAATCCTTATGCCAAAAAAATGACACATATTGCATAAAGATGACTAATTTTCATGCGAGCCAAAATTTTGGAGGGTGGTTGTAGTCGCTACAACATTGGTGACACACTGGTAGAACTCCAGCTCTTTGTATGGACCTTGTCTTGTGAAAAGCGAGTCTAACTCTTCTGGAAGTATTGTTTGATTCTTTGATCGTCATGGCTTACTCACTAGATTTTGTGAAATATGTAGTCACTACCATTCTCTTGATCAGTTAGCACACATTCCAAGCCAAGTCAGCTAAGTTGTTTTGATTGGGGATGAAGGGTATATTGATGCACAATTATTATAAATGTTAGAGTCTTAGTTTCATCTCTAGTGTTGCTCTGCTACCAGCAGGCCTAGATAGTACCCCAACATAGTCACCCAGGAACACAAGAATCACTCCGCTGCTAGCAAGCCTAGTTAGTACCTTGGTGGAGTTACTTGCATAGCCTCTCTGCATAGGTAGCCTCTCTCTTCTTTCACCTTATTAATTTTTCATTTTCATTTTCAAAGAACTGTGCATAGGCACTTATTTACTTTTCATGAGGTGGAAGAGGGATCCCAACTTACTAAGAGCATAAGAGGTTGTCCCTTTAGAGAAGTATGTTATATATACTTCCGACATACTTGTTAAGGTTTCCCCCCTCAACTTACTCTACTTGACTGAGATGACAAGGGTTAACCCACAAAAACTAATGAGAGTAGGCAGTATTGGTTAACAATGTAAGTGTTATTTTTTTCACCAAGACTCATTTTAAAAAGCACATATTCTCCTTTAGGGTATCATTGAATGAATATGACAATTATTCATAAAGAGAGAGGACAATTATTGATAGTTGTACAAGTCCTCTTATATTTGTCCAGCTTGTCTCGAGAGCCAAACACTGTTTCATGTAAAACTAACCTATGGGTGCAAAAAACAAACAAACAAGAGAGAAAAGAGCAGTAGTAGAGTGACAACAAAAGAAATAATAAAAACAAAACACGCAATCAAAATAAAGAAAACAAGAAAGAAAAGCAAAGAAAGAAAACAAAAACTACTCCTACTCCTATGCTAAACAATGTATGGGCCTCCTTACGTAAAGTGATATTTCCAATGCAGCCACCAATGTATTGGTTGGCCCATGTTGGTGAAGGCATGGTTAACAAGAAAGATATACATGAAAACTAGAAAACTGAAAGGATAAAATAGTGAATACCAACACGCTCTAAGTTTAAAGGCATCCACAAAATATAAAAGAGTGAAAGTACAGGATAAGCTTTCTACAGATCTACCATGGTGTTGTGACACACTTTGTACAAACGATAAGAACGTACACTCTTCTAACCTTGACTGATGAGAAAACATGAAGAAAGAAGACAACTTGTGCTTCGCAAGAGTGCTCGTTGTGTAAGATTCCTCCAATGTGTGAGTGATGGGATCACATGATTTCAGTGGAGGATGTGAATGTGAACTAGATTAATCTACAATGCACACAGGAGAGTGATGAGGAGCCTCGAGTGTTTCAAGAAATTTCTAATTAGGAGTGGAACTAAACTTAGGATAGTGAGGGCCTAACATAACCATCAACGTAGGCTAAAGTTCCTAGACAGCTTGAGAGGTTTCCATTTCATCAATGGGTATATCATCAGAGACCAGTGGCTTAGAAAGATTAACAACGAGTGAATCAACATCGTGATCGAATGAAGGAGTGAAGAGGTCACGACAGGCATGATAAAAAAATTTGAGATGTTGATCGACACCTTCATGATCTAATGAATCATGTAGAGGGTGTAATGAGAGACAATAATGTTCACCCTCTGCATTTCTGGAAATGACAGATGAAAGATTGAATGGATTTTCAGACAAATATGTGTCCTCTCCACAATGTAATGATAGAATGACATCCGATGTGCTCTATGAATGACTGGAAGTGGAAACATTCTGCGATGAGTTTTTACAAGGAAAATAAAAAGTGGCAAAATCAGAAAGGATGTCAGGATAGAGTGGATGAGGCATGAATGGAAGGGATTCATCCTTCACGACAGGTCCTTATTCATATTCCCACACACACTCATTATAAATGACAATGCAGGTTGGCTTTAAAACACGAACTACTCCGTCGACAACTTGACCCTCCTGAACAACAAGTGTAGAGTCTGGAATGATAGAACACAACACAGTACAATCCAAAGGATCAATAGAACATGGGGACGGAGGTTGAGGCAACAAGTCCACATGACAACCAACAGTCTTTCAGGCCAAACCTGAACATATATTAAGAGTAGGTGGGGTGGGAGGATGTCACAGTTCAATAAATGGGCATGCACCTTCTTCCACCTCGCACCACGGAGCTGGAGTTTCTTGATGAGAAGAGGATGTATAGTCACTTGTGAAAACAACCTTATTCGTCTTAGATTTGGCAGCTATAACACCGAGGTATGCTGGGAGGGGTTCAAATAATTCTAAGATTTTTGGATTTTCGGATATGTGAAGATACTCAAATCTTCCACTGAGAAATTCCCAATCAATTTCCTCTTCAGGAAATTGAAATGCAAGATTAAGAAAGTGTATGTGAAATTTCTCAATGGATTCATCGGGTGCTTTCCATAATTCCAAAATTTCTTTGTTGAGTTCTTTACGGTCAAAATGATGGAAAGCATCATCTACCTATCCAAAGAAATGATTAAGAGAGTGAGTGGATTTATGGGGAAGTGTGACACACCGTTGCAATGGGTGCCCCCAAAGCATGAGGGGGAACAAAGAGTGTGTCATATAATATTCATGGATTCCATACCTTTGATAGAAAGCTATGAAGGCATCTTTGTGTATAGGCCAAGGTGCTCCGCCATCACCTTTGTATGTGAAAGGTGACAAGAGATTCCAAAGATTCTCTAGGATTTCAAAGTCATTTCCATAAGACATACATCTCAGAGGATGAATTGTAACATAAGTCATGATAGATGTGCGAAGATTCAAAACATACTTTGAGGACTCAGCCTGTCATCTAGCCCTCTTTCTAGTGCCAGAAATGTTGATAGTGCTAGACCTGCCAAAATTTCAGGGGATATACCTATAAGAAGTCCCAACTAGACCTCATACCATTTGGAGTAGGATTCCTAGTAGTAAGTAGTAAAGCTATTCCTTTACTGCGATAGCGCGCAGAGGTAAGTGTGATATGTTTGTCAAAATCAAGTGTGTGACCTTGTAGTGAGTCAAGAGAGATTGATGGGGAGGTTCTAACACATGGGGGGAAGGAAGTTTTCCCTTTAGAAGCATGTAATAGTATGCAACCTGAAAGGAACACATGAACTGTATGACATCACAAGCTAGAAAGCAGAATAGTCGATAATCCAAAGTGATGGGTTAAACCAACAACATGATTTAAACACAATTCATACAATCATATACGAAATAGTTCATACACAAATGTTTAAGTTAAACAACATACATTACTAAAGTAACTAGAATATTCAAACTACAATAACAACATATGCATGAAGATGTGTCAACTCTGTTCTATTATATAAAAGTGAAAGTTCCATCCATACATACAACCATGACAACCACTAACCCCACTAGTGGAACATTATACCCTCATGAGTCTTCAAATTCATTACATATAACTCTGTACCTTACATATGAATTTTTCATTCCACCAATGACACTTGGAATTTCACTTTAAATTACATTGGATTAAAACAATTACAACTCACAATAGTGAGGTGGCTGAGACAACTCATAACACTAATTGACATGACATTATGATATGTATTGGATGACTGTGGTATCCATGTCAAGTTGTTGTGCTGCTAAGTGATGGATGTGTTCTTGGATGTACTTTTCCTTCATCTCTGTATAGCTTGGTGCTGCAGAATCTTCAATGGTCTTGGTCCTCGCAAGATGGTCCCATGCATGGGTTTCTTTCACTTGTTCAATTGCAAGAAAGTATTTTATAATGCGCTCCTTTTTCATCCCCTTCGTCAGCACACCATGTTCCATCAATGTACCTGTTCATGTAATCACTCATGACAAGACGACATCAAATCCAAAAATCTCCTAACCTATCATGATGCATCATATTTCAATTCTTGGTGCAGGTGATCGGGAGAGAGCAAAAGGCTCTAAAACTGCATAGAGCACATTTCATGCTGGGATGAGAGGCTCCAGGTCACTGTCGGGAAAAACTATGCAGATGTCACTGGGGGGAAAATTTGCTCAATCCAGGACAACAATGACAGTTGCAAGAGAGAACCCAACTGGGCAGAACTATGCAGTTTTGGGGAGGAATACAAGGTAGGATGTCAAGAGGAACTACTAGAAAATTCTGTGTAGTTTTCAAGATGAGGAGTGGGCAGGTCATCTGGAGGTCTAGCTAGGAATCGACACAATTTCACCAGGGAAAATAGAGTGGGAAACAGGAGGCATTGACAAAAAAATTTGCGCAGTTTTCCAGATGAAGGTTGGATCAGGTTTCGGGGAGTTGCTGGTCATAATTGCGCAATTCTGAGAGAAAGTTCAAGACAGGTAGCAGGGGCCTTCTTGACGTAATTTTGTAGTTTCCGGGATGAGTGTAGAGTGGGGTAGCAGGGAAAGTGCCAGTCAAAACTGTACAATTTTTAGAGGGAAAGCAGAGTAGGCCAGCAGGGGGCCTGCTAGTCATATTTGTGCAATTTATCGGGACAGTGCAGTGACAAGCAGCAAAGACTTGTCTCGCATGTCTGCGTAGTTTTTGTAAGTAGTGTAGGGCAGAAAGCTGGGAAACTTCTGTGAAATTTTTGGGAGCAGTGTAGCCTCGGGTCATAGTTCAATTCATATTTTCTGAAAGACAAGAGGGAGGCTTTATGAGTGATCTTGCAGGAAGCGCAGATTGGATCAGAATTTGGGAAAAATCATGCGCAGTTCTGGGTGGGAGTCAACTGGCTCACTTCCAGGATTACGTAGTGTAGGTTTCCTTGGAGGACGGCCTAAAGCTCTGTGCAGTTCTGATAGCTTATCTTGGAGGATATTGTCAGATCAGTTGCATAGGTTCAGTTTCGTCATCAGCATTCAATGTCCGGTGTCGTCAACTTCGACAATGATGTTTATGGTTCAGGTTGTGAGGTGATGTCAATGGTTTTCATGGTGTTCGACGAATATGGTTTGGTACTTGGTTGTCGACATGTGGTTGTCATCAGTTCAGACAGGATTTGGTTGGCGACATGTGATTGTCGTCCATTTTGTAGGATTTGGTCATCAACATGTGATTGTCATCCATTTTGCAGGATTCAGTTGTCAATGTGGGTTTGTCATCCATTTTTCTGGGTTTGGTTGTCTTCATCATGTGACGTTTGTCACAAATGTCACTTTGTGACAATTTCATGTAAATGGTTATTTTAGGGAAAAATGATGTTAACGACAAACGCTAACCTAAGACCCAAAACCCTAATACATTAATCCTAAATTCTAAACCATAACCTAAAGCATTAATACATTAAACCCTAATCCTACACCTCTCAGACCATTGTATAAATCTTACAAATACGTTAACCCTAAGGTATACAACCTCTCGGCCTTTTTATAAAAATCAATATACAAAAAATTGCAAATAAACCATAACACAGTCCTAACCACAGTGAAACTATGTGGGGAGAAGATTGTGGGGAGTGTTGTTGATGTGAGCAGTTGGGAGGTTAACTGTGGCAAATAACTAGACCGACTAGAGTCTCTAACCGCAACATCACAAGGGGCATGTGACTAAGTTGCAGATAAGCCGTCGGGGTTTACAAACCATCCAGCCTAACTGCGCGGATATTCCAGCTAAACATTTGCATGTGAACACATCCACCAACAGATAAACCTCGTCAGGATTGCGAAGAGGGGAGGTAGTTAGGCTAACCGTGGAGTAGCTACCACATGTAGGGATAGACAACCGCGTTGGTAGCCGGAATCGTTGGGTCTAAATGTCACCATGGCAGTTTATGGTTAGACCACCCTGATCACATGGACATGGTCAAGGCCTACGCGTTGTTATCTGACTGCCTGTGGGCTAATTATATCCTATGGTCTATTTTGGTTTTTTTTTGTTGTTTTGGCATTAAAACTAATTCAAAGACCATGTAACCTTATCTCAAGGTGTCAAACAATGACAAGGCTGAGGGCATATGAACCATAATTTTAGCTAGTTCATCCCTAAACTCTGCAAGAGGGAGTTCGAATGCATCTGGAAAAAGAAGTTTTTTCATGAAGAGGACATTAAAGTGGTTTCGAAGTTTTATGTGTAGGTTCCAGAGGATATAGGTTGTTTTGTTTTCAATCTAACAGGAGCATCCAAAGTTAGAATTGGGAACCATGACAGGCGTTGGAAAGTTGGTTCAAAGAGCTTTCTCATGACAGTGGCTAGAAGTGCCTGCATGCACATTCAGTTTGGTCAATTTTTTGTGTAATCGACCTCCTTGGATTCAATCCTAATAAAAGTAGTTGCCCATCTTGAAAGTGAACCCCGAGATGTAGTCCATCAGGAACAAACTCTGTAATAAATCTTGTTGTCTGGTATTGCTGTGTATTTTCTATTTTCACTTATGTTTTGCATCTTACTTATGTTGTCTTATTTGTCGTAAAGTATTTCTTCTCAAGCAGTTCTTATGACTCAACACTTTAACATTTAGTTCATTGTTTGCATAATCAATTCTACTTCAATTTTAACATATGATCATTTCAGATCATATAATTTGGTATCGGAGCAGGTTGTGTTTGTAGAATTTGTCAATGAATGTTAACCAGCTCAAAGTCACAACGTGGAGAAGGAATTCTCGAGAAGATTGATCCAAAAATTGCAAAGAGAAGAGTCGTTCATAAGTCTACCATGACAGGATTTGATGCAGGTGAAAATACAAAATCTAAGATGAGTGATGAATAGTTTCAGCAAGGATTCTTGACTATGCAACAGATGTTGGGAGAAATATATGAAGATAAGAAGGTGAGAGATGCAACTTTTTCTTCAAAGACATCAAAGAAGGAAAAAGGTAAAGGCAAGGCTGATAAACCTCCTTCACCTCCATCATCATCATCATCATCTTCTTCTTCTTCCAGTGCAGAATCTAAACAGAAAAGAAACCTAAGAAAACATCTCTTTTAAAACTTGATGTAAAATTTGAGTTACCTATTTATGATGGTGAAATGAATCCTGAAAAGTTAGATAATGGGATTAAGTAGTTAGAAGTGTATTGTTGTATCCAGAACATCTCTGATGATAAAGAGAAAATTCAGTTAGCTACACTTAGAATGGGGGGAACAACTTTAATATCGTGGGAAAGTAAAACTCAAATAGATGTAAAGCGAAAAGAAAAAGTCATCTCTTCATGGTCTAAGCTTTTAAAAGCTTTTAGGAAACAATTCTATCCTTTGGGATACATGCAATATGTTGTTATTGATTGGCAGCATTTGAGGCAAGGTAAATGGCAGAGTGTTTAGGATTTTACTCAAGAGTTTAGAAAGAAAGCATTAGCACTTGGTATTTCATTGGATACATGTGAAACTTTATTAAAATACATCGACAATTTACATTCATGTTTGCATCATACATTATTGATGTTTAATCCTGAGGATTTTGATGAAGTGTGTGTTCAAGCCATACATATTGAATCAGGTGGCAGACCATTCAAGTTTTCACTGCAATCATCCAAAGAGTTGGAAATCAAGGATTCCAATGACAGTAAATGGAAGAACAATTTGAAGAGAAAGAAATCAATGATAGATTTGAAGGAAGGACCTACTTTTTCTCATTGTTAGAGAATCAGTCGTGATGAATCTAAGTGTTGGAAACTTCATCCAGAACTTAAGCCCAAAAATTTCCTTAAGGAGAAGGATGAAAATAAAGAAATTGTAGCAATCTAGCAAGATCTAGGTTTCGATCAGGTGATGAAAGTAGGATAACTACCATAGTTTTGACAGGTAAAACTTCTGACACTAGTTCAAGTTTAAATACTATTGAATCTAAATCAAACATAAATCCTTCAAATGAGGATAAAAGAGTTGAATTATTTAACATAAGGATAACTTCTAAGCACATAAAGATAGATACAATGTTTGACAGTGGATCACAGGGAAATTTAGTATCTGAATATTTAGTTAAGAATTTGGGTTTGGAGACACAGAATCATCCAATACCTTACCCATTAGGATGGCTAAATAAATCAACTCATATAAAAGTCACAAAACAATGTCGATTAATATTTTCCATTACAACTAATTACATTGATGAAGTGGAATTAGATGTGGTTTTAGTAGACATATGTAGAGTTGTCTTAGGAAGTCCTTATCTTTATGATCATGATGCAGTATTTTAGAGAAGAGAGCATAAATATCACCTTAAGAAAGATGGGTTTGAATTTATTGTCAGAGCACATAAAATTAAAAATCACTTGTATTTAGTTGTTTCTAATGATATGAAGCGATTAATAAGTTCAAATAAGATATTTGTAATCATGTGTGTAAAGGAACAACATAAGAATCGACAGGATGTTTTTTCAAGCAATGAGTCTCAGCTTAAACATAATTTGATCAATGAGGTAGAAACTTTTCCAATTCTATTTAAAGAAACCAAAAATATTACTCATAAGTAGGGAATAAAACATGAATTACATTTTGTGCCTAAAGCTCCTCTTCCTAATGTCATAATGAATCAATTCAGTCCAAGTCTGGAAGTTATAAGTTACAGGGATGCAAGTCAGTATTTTGGAAAGCTAGTGTTAAATTTCTCTTGTATTGTGTCACCAATTCATGTTTCAAATAGTTTGGAAGCCTCTTTTCAAGTGGGGAGGAAGCCCTTTTGTTTTCTTATCAAAGCCTTTTCTAAAGTAGTTTTCAAGTATCCAAAACAACTAAGGGAAACTTATGCATTAGGGGAAAGTGCTAATCAATGGAAACATCATTTAATGAATAAGGAAACAATGATTCAAAGAAATTAACAACCACTTCAATACTTTCAAAATCAAACTAAGTTGCAGCAATTTCCATATTACAGTTTGATGGGTTTATTGTAGCAAGTTCACTTAGTAATCAAGGATCAAGAAAGTATCTCAGATCAAGTAGCTGATATGATATCAAGAAAATATTTGAATGTCTATGTCATTCCACAAAATGGATTGTTAATACATGTCAATAGTATTGAACAATATCCTGTAGAGACTATTTTTCAAAGATGATTATGAATCACTAACTCATGGTATTTCACGGAAAGAAATCAATTGCCATGTTCATAATAGGTTTTTTCACCATATTTGCAAGTTTTTCATGTTGCAGATGGATGGAACAATTCACAGATTCAAACTGTGCCATAATAAGCATCACCAGGGTCATCACTTTATGAGGGTTGATCGAATGTATTGGTACATCACAGGGCAAGGTGGAAAGTGAGGGAGCTCTACCCTCATCGACTATTTGTTTAAGTCAAACTTTTGTCATCCAGAAGCTTTCAAGTGGAGAGGATTGATCCAGGAGTATCTTGTCAGATCAGTTGCATAGGTTCAACTTCATTGTTAGAATTCAGTGTTTGGTATCGTTAGCTTCGACAATGATGTTTATGGTTCAGGTTGTCTGGTGATGTCAATGGTTTTCATGGTGTTCGGAGATTATGGTTTGGTACCTAGTTGTCGACATATGGTTGTCATCAGTTCCACCAGGATTTGGTCGTTGACATGTGATTGTCATCCATTTTGTAGGATTTGGTCATTGACATGTGATTGTCGTCCATTTTGTAGCATTTGGTTGTTGACGTGGGTTTGTCGTCATCATGTGACGTTTGTCGCAAATGTCACTTTGTGACAATTTTATGTAAACGATTATTTTAGGACAAAAGGATGTTAATGACAAACCCTAACCTAAGACCTAAAACCATAATACATTAATCCTAAAGTCTAAACCATAACCTAAAGCATTAATACATTAAACCTTAATCCTACACCTCTTGAACCATTGTATAAACCTTACAAATACATTAACCCTAAGGTAAACCCTCTCGGCATTTTTATAAACATCAATATACAAAACATTTCAAATAAACCATAACACAGTCCTAACCGTAGTGAAACCACGTGGGGAGAAGAACGTGGGGATCATTGTTCATGTGAGCAGTTGGGAGGTTAACTCTGGCAGATAACTAGACCGGGCAGAGTCTCTAACCGCAACATCACAAGGGGCATGTGACTAAGTTACAGGTAAGTTTTCGAGGTTTACAAAGCATCCATCTTGATCGCGTGGAGATTCCAGCTAAACCATCGAATGTGAACACATCTGCCAATAGATAAACCTCATTGGGACTGCGAAGAGGGGAGTCTATTAGGCTATTCGCAAAGTAGATGTCACATGCGGGGATAGAAAACCGCATCGGAAGCTAGAACCACCGGGTATAAATGTCACCGTGGCAGTTTATGGTTAGACTACCCTGACCACATGGGCATGGTCAAGGCTTGCACACCGTTATCTGATCGCCAGTGGGCTAATTATAACCTATGGTCTATTTTGGTTTTTTTTGGTTGTTTTGGCATTAAAACTAATTCAAATACCATGTAACCTTATCCCTAGGTGTCAAATAATGACAAGACCAAGGGAATATGAACCCTAATTTTAGCTAGTTCATCCCTAAACTCTACAAGAGGGAGTTTGAATGCATCTGGAGGGGTATAAAGGCAGTTTTGTTCATGAAGAGGACATTAGAGTGGTTTCAAAGTTTTATGTGTAGGTTCTAGAGGATATAGGTTGTTTTGTTTTCAGTGTAACAGGATCATCCAGAGTCAAAATTGTGAACCGTGATAGGCGTTGGAAATCTGGTTCAGAGAACTTTATCATGATAGTGACTAGAAGTGCCTGTGTGCACATTCAATTTGGTCAATTTTCTGTGTCATCAACCTCCTTAGATTCAAACCTAATAAAAGTGTTCTCCCATCTCAAAATCAGACCCGGAGACATAGTCCATCAGGGATGAACTTCCTAATCAATCTTGTTGTCTTGTATCATTGTGTATTTACTTTTTTCACCTCTATTTTGCATCTAATCAATCTTTTTGTCTTGTAGCACTGTGTATTTACTGTTTTCACTTCTATTTTTCATCTAATCAATCTTGTTGTCTTGTATCACTGTGTATTTACTGTTTTCACTTCTATTTTGCATCTTACTTATGTTTTCTCATCTGTCATAAATTATTTCTTCTCAAGAAGTTCTCACGGTTTCAACACTTTAATTTAACATTTAGTTCACTGTTTGCATAATCAAATTCTACTTCATTTTTAACATATGATCATTTCAGATCAGTAGCAGAGTAGGGTCATTTAGAGCTAAGACAGTGCAGTGAAGCTCAGTCGGGATTCAGTTGAAGGAGGGTTTTCTGGTCAACAGATTTTCAAGAAAAATGATTAAGTGTTAGAGGACGTGAACTCGTGCATACATGACATTGTGATCACACACTTAGCATAACTGGATAATAAGACAACTCAAACCAATAAGACACATGTCAAAGCATGATCCTTTGTGGGGCTCTCTAATGGTGAAAGCGACAAGTGCGACACTTGGGATAGACCTTTGGATGGCCGTGATGACTCTTGCACGATAGTGCTTACAACTTTGTGTGTGAGTGCGACCGATGTTCACATAGCTAAGACAACCCAAACACACAAAGACAAACCTTCGAAATCACCAGAATTAGATTGCAGCATGACATAGCAATCAACATGCCAAAGACAACAGTTGGTTCAACAAGTGAAAAGGAAGAAATACATGTAGGGGAAACACATGGAATGACTTTCAATGCTTGCAAACATGCATGTTATTGAAGACATAATGATATGACAATGACAAGCATTCCTTCAAGCTACACTAAGAGATGTACTTCAAAATATGTACTTTACTTACCATACTTACCCTCGAGATGATATGCATCCGATGGAGTTTGCATGAGGTCCCAATATTTTATCATAACTTGGTTTCTTGGTCCTTCTCCTCAACTCCTTGAGAGTGATGTAGCATGTCACCTTTTCCTGTAGTCACTAAGAGATAGATCAATGTAGTTTCTACGGGAAGTGATTACTGTCAAGATGAGGCCCATTTGCACAGTTTCTGAATTCAAGACAGATTAGAAAACTTGGACAACAATGCATAGTTTGAGATGCAAGACACTGTTGTGAGATAGGGTCCTGGGAGGACACCTCTATGCAGTTTCTACTCTCATTGTAGCCTGGGACACTTAGAGGAAATATTGTGTAGTTTCTGAATTCAAGGCACTATTGTGGGATGGGTCTCGGGAGGACACATCTGCACAGTTTCAGGTTGCAAGACAGGATGAGTAGTTGTGGGACAATACTGCGCAGTTTCTGATGATAGTGGGTTCTGGCTGGGAAAGGACACTAGAGGAAACCACTGTGCAGTTTTGGATGCCAAGGGAGGTTGGGGTCTCTATGCATTGTGTAGTTCCAGCAGCCAAGGTAAAAAGCTTGAGGGTTGCAGAGGCAAAGTGTGTGGTTTTAGAAAGTTGGGTGAGGCTAGGTTTCTTGAGAAATCGATTAAGTGTGAGATTAGTGAAACCGATGTAAACAGTGATAGAAATTGACTGTGATCACACATGAACACTTAGTTATACAACATAGACCATCTAGAACATATAAAACATACTTTGCTTAATGCAACAACCTTCATGACAAGAGTGTGTGAAGTGAGTGTGAAACATGTCTATGTGATGAGAACGACCCATACACACGAATATTCCCCTTAAAGCATAACAACATCCCCATTGCATGAAAAACAATAACCCCTATGACCAAAGATGACATGTACTACATAAAGATGAGAACGTGAACAAATCTTAAGATCAAGGAGGGGGCTTGAGATCATCATCTTACCAATAAGTGACCAAGGAATGATCGAACACAGAATCCAACGTAGGCTCCAAAATTTGCATGTGAGCCAAAATTTTGGAGGGTGGTTTTATCCACTACAGCACCTACATATACATGTCAAGACTTCCAAACACCACCCAACACACATCAAATGGAACCACAACTAGTTCTACTTCATTAATAAAATCATCACTAATAACAAATCTAATTTTTCACTATTTGTTACCTTTAACTTTGCATCATTATTCACCCATCTCAATGGATATGGGCTTGGATGATCATGAACTTCCAATCCCAATTTGTTAAATAACTCTGCTACAATGAGATTCAATTGCAATCTTGAGTCAAACATGGCAGCAATCTTTGACTTCTTGACCTATATCTTTAAGTGGAAGAGTTTGGTCATTTATTTCTCTTCCTATTGTTGAAGGCTACTTAGATTCACTTCCTTCTGCATTTATGTACACATGATATTCTCATCCACATCCAAGTTGCTTTGAATCTAGTTACTTCAATAAGTGGTCATGAGATTCTTCTTCTTATGATCTTTCTTTTTGTTTTGTGGGTTACACTCCAAATGAAACTTCCAACACTTCTCCTTTGTATGGATGTTAATGATGCAGTGGATGTTGGGATATTTTCACTGGTATGTTGTGGTTGTCGTCATTTTACCTTTTCATCCTTTCGACTTCTTCTTACCCTCCTTAGAAGTGTCACATTTCTCCCTATTATTCGTTCCATTTAATTTCCCTTTATTCATGCCTATGTTCTCTAGGTATTGTACCTATACACAATCCTCATCCACCAATCTCGGCTTGAACGCCATCACTTTCTTCCATAGATGGCTATGTAGGACCCATAGATACTTGAGAAGTACATCAAGGTTCTTTGGAGAGATACCCAACATTTTGTCCATGCTTCTAAATTTTGTTTTGTACTCTTATATACTTTGCCCTTGCTTCTTCCTGAAGTAGTGCCACCAAATCCACTGGTCTTCTACATACCCAATAGGCTAAAATTGTGACTTTATGAAAGCTTTAAATTCCTCCCACTTAGTCACTAGAGGATCTCCATCCACCTCAAGGTCTCTATGTGTCTTTCCCACTAGGTTATGACATGACCCTCTAATTCTAGTTGCACAAAGGAAATCTTATGTTCTTCCTTTACATGATGGATGATGAAATACACTTCAAATTATTGCAACTAGTGATTTTTATTTAGAGAATCATTCTTACCTTGGTATGGATTGATATCAACCTTTTCTTCCATTTTGAACATGGACTATGAATGGTTCACGACAATTGAACTAAGTTAATCTTTTTTGGGCCCTTTTTTCTACTTGTTCTTTTTTTCTTCTTGATCTCCTAATATCCTCCCTGATTTATAATTTGCATTAGAACATCCATCTGGTCTAAATAGCCCAAATATATTTCTCAGAGCTCACATGAGGAGATTTACATTACAACTTATATCTGCAACTTGTGCTTCCATCTGCAAAAAGCTCTCCTCTGTAGGATCAGGAGGGTTATTCATAGATTCCTTAGCCATGACTAGGTTTTTTTACTTTTCATATACTTACTCTGGTACCAATATGCTCCAAAAACTACCATTGATATTCGATGAGATAGTTCGTCACAATAGATTTGATCAATATATACTTAAAAATATGAAAATCTACATTATTAGGGTTTATTCATATTTAGATTTATGGATCTATATATAATTGTTTATTGGATATGCATTTAAATTAAAATTTGTGAATAAAATAGAGAACAATGAAATATGAACTCACAAAAACCACATTTGACACAAGATATATCCTTGGAAACCCTTTCGGGAAAAAAACTAGTTGGAAGGTGAGGTCACTCTGCTCTCTTTCTTTGAATAAAAAATAGTTTTGAGTACTAGTAAGTAAGGCATGTGGCTCATGGACTACTAAAATGAAAAACAACTTTCTATTTTATCTCTCTCTATCCCTCTCATCTACATTTATCATCTATGGAACAAGATACACTAAAAAAGAATGGAAGCTCTTTACCTTGTAGAGGCCCAATTATGACACAACCCAATAGTGAATTAGTAGTAAGGTTTGACTACCTCAAATTGTAACCAGAGTTACAACATGGACTCTTCTAGAGTATTATTCATCATAATCATGTGGATATCCCCTTTTCCATGAATAATGAGGGCTAATGTGGCATCCTTTCGAATTATGGTGTCTAAAATAAGAAGGTCAACTTCTGAGTGGTATAATTTTTGCATATAGACTCTGGTTGAGGTGTGCTTGTGCTATTTGAAAGGTACCTGTTTATAGAATTGGAAAAAAAAGCGCGCACACAAATGTGACAAATTTCCACAAAAAAATCATTTGATGCCTAAAAATGCTCCTAAAAGGTTTCAAACCCCAATTTTCCAAAATAGGCCCCACTAGTAAAAATGGTCTTGTAAGACGATTCCTCAACCTTTTCCACTCTAAAAGAATCAATATGGATGAAAAAAATATAATAATCCAGTCTAGATAAATAAGTAAAAAATATCATTATACTAGTTCACACCCCTCCGCCCACCTCTTAGTCTAATTGTGAATCCAATAGGTATTGGTCATAGCTTTATGGAAATGACTCCTGTGTGAGAGAATGATGTGTAATTCCAAAATTGAGATTGAAAAATTTAGTGGCCAGATATTTCGGTGACAAAAATTGAAGATGAAAGACCTTCTTGTAGATAAAGAATAATGGTTTTTTGCAGATCTTCATACTAGATCTAGCAATATGGATATAGTAGAGTAGATTATGTTGGATCAAAAGGAAAAGCATATGATTTCATTATTCATTTTATATTTAGTGTTATTGAATGTCTCAAGAGAAGAAAAATCCAAGGTGATAAGTTAGATATATTAGTGTAAGTCCTTGGTAAACAAACCTTTCCTTTGAAATACCACATGTGATGATGAATGACAATGACTCATTGATAGGGCACATCAATACCTTAAAAAATATGATAAGTCAATTTATCTCTATAGAAATTATTTTTTTGGAAGAAGATACATGCATTAATCTGCTGGCCGGATAAATTAATCTTGTGGACAAGGCCGATCTCCCTAGTATCAAAAGACATCTAGCAACAAGTAGGACAAGCAAATCTACTTTTCTCTAATCATATTGTGATTCATTAATAAAAACTATAGAGGTGTTTAGACCCTACCTTAAGTCCAACACTAGTTTGTAGCAGCCATCCTTCAACCGTTCGAAAGAGTTTCCTTTTGAGAACCTGCAATCACAATCAAGCGCACATCAAATAACACCTGCATAGCTAATATCATAAATCATGTTCATTATGGTGATCAAGGAGTCCATAAAATAAACCATAAAACATAGCTTATTGAGAAAAGTAAACTTATTTGTATTAACTTTGAAATAGAAGAACTTTACAACCTTTGGTGCCTTAATGTTGTACAAGCTCTTCCCAGGGTCCGAAAATGGAATCTCCTTTACTTTGACAAGCCTCACACTCTTCCAAATGAGATCAAAGAAGTATGTAATCTCTCCTCACATAAGCTCAATTAGGAAGACTAAGTTCCAGCAACATTTCACCTCAAAAATATTCAACTTTCCACCTCCCAAGTAATCAGCCCAATGCTTCATTTTATAGTGCAAAGGAAGGAGGTTATAGGTCCACCTATGAAGGGATAGAGTCCTCCTTCAAAGGGATAAGCTACTCACATCAAGGGGTTAGCTCCTTAAAATATGGGATGCATGAACCTTAAAGGATCGAACTTTCCACCTCAATAATCCTTCCAGAAGCTTCTAGAAATGACTCAAAGTGAGTTTTTAAGAATATACTTGTGCCTTTTTTACTTTTACAGGGGCCCGCACCCATAACACAGAGACAGAGCGGTCAGGTATGCAGGGGACATGACCATTAGGTGCGGGACCAAAGGTAATGCTAAGAGAAAGTGAAAAACCAAAATTTTAGAGACTTTTGAGGGCTTTCTCTTATTTTCAAGGCTTGATATGTAGAACTGAGGCTTAAGACTTGCAAAGGAGGAAAGTATGAGTGGTAATGGACTCACACAGATTGCAGAATGTAAAGGTGATAATTTTTGTGCAACAGATTGCCCCCTAAACTGCGAAGTCTGTAATAGATGAAAATGAAGTCTTTCATGTATGAAGAGTGAAGTACTTTATCATTTCAAGGATCATCCTGTGGACACCCCAATTGGAACCTGTAAAAACATTCAATGCAAAATATATCTATATATATATATATATATATATATATATATATATATATATATATATATGTCAACATATCATCGCTGAGGTAGGCATTCCCATGCTCAAATCAAAACTGACTAGAAAACTAACTAAACTGTTTTGATACAGGAATTATTTTGTAATACATCACGAGTATAGACATATGTAGACACAGTATGGGCACAACCATCTGTTTATGAATAGTCCACTGTATAATGAATAAAAAAATTCCTCGCAGCCTGGATGGTGGAAACTAGATCCAAGGTCTTGATTTCTGCTTCCCGAACTAGTACGATTCTATCCATGTGAATGAATGTGTCGAAGTCGAACATGGTAGAAACCACTTGATTACCAGTAAATCATGTGAACTATTAATAAGTGTGAGAGAAATCACCAGTAATTTCAATGGCTCTCAAAGTACTCAGTACAATCCATGAAATGCGAATAAATGAGTTGATGTCAAACATGTCATAGAATCCTTTGATCAAAGGTCAATGATGCAACCTGTTGTTGAAGGTGAGAAACCTGCCATTAAGGCATGCAGATTCCAAGGTACTGACAATTTCTAGATCATCTTTCTAGATAATGAGTTGAATTCAATAGAAAGCGATCTGTTGTAGGCAAGCCCACAACACGAAATCATAGATCAAGGTTTGAAGAAATATATTTGGCAAGGACTAACTCAGGGATGGTCAAAATGGATGACAGATATTTTGCAAATGAATGGCTTATTTGAACTGACCTCTTGAACACATAAAGACACTGCAGATGGTTTAGTAGCTAATACCTAGAAACCAATTGAAGACTTTCAATATGGTTTGATTAACTGTTAGGCAAAGGATTTCCCAACCTAGGTGAACAAAAAGTGTCATGTTCAAGAGTGGTAACTGCTTTTCTAAAACACAAAGTGTAACAAACAGGTTCATTTTTCTCTCTTTTTCCCCACCATTTCTGGCAAGCACCTCTTTATTTTTGACAAGCTTGAGGAGGATAACATTTGCTTGTTTATAAGCTCACCCTTCGGATGGGTCCAACTTAGTTTAAAATTTGAACCCGAAGAAGGATTGGTTCGTTCCTGTTTAAAATTGAATAGGTCCTTTATTGCTAAATTTTAACGAGTCCAGTATAGGAAAAACTCGGTGTTTTTCAATTTTAGGGAATCAGAAGAAAAACTTAAGGAAACTCCATGGGTGTCCTTTTTTGTAAATTTGTGTCCCTCAAGCTCGAAAAAATATAAAATAATACTTGAGAGAACCGCTTGACCATTACGATCAAGGAGTACTTTTCATAGTTAGTGGCCTCGATCTAAAAAAGTAAAAAAGTGATCAAAGACACGTCGTTTCATAACCAGTATCGAACTCAAAACGACAAAAGTCCAGCGATCTTTTCATGTTTACATGGTCCAAAAAGAGCTGAAAATGGACCGCCCTTTTATTTTGTTTAACAAGTTAAAAGGGAAAAAACTTGGCAATCTTTTCATATTTTATGAGTCAGAAGAGAACTTAAAGAAGACTCGTCCTAGAGGAATGAGTGGTATAAAGGGTAGCAACTGGCTCCGGAAATGGAGGAACTGCTCAAAACATGTAATGGTTAAGAGGCTAGCTAATAAAACCACTCATCACTGCGGTCCCTCAGGAAAGGAAAACAAGCAAGTGAAAGCATATGATCAACCAAAAAGATGGTGGCAATGGAATGAAAACAACCAAGGCTCATCTAGCAGAATTTAGCGGATAAAAACAACAATCACGAGATGTAAATTGGGTATGGGTTCATTTTTACACAAGCTTTAACCATAGAGAACTCTGCTTGGATTTAGGTTCATGTTTAGGCAAGCTTGAAATGAAAAACTATGCTTGTTATAAGTTCGCATGCCCCCAGCATAATGACGCAAAATGAGGTACATGCCCCCCAAGCTTCATTTCATTCAACCAAGTGGATGGAATGAAGCTTCACTTTCGAGATCTTGGAAAGACTCGACTTGGAAAGGGAGTTGTTTCATCTTTTAATAAGGTTGACACAGGAAAAGAACTATCCTCAAAACCCTTGTTTCATTTTTTAACGAGCTTGACACAAGACAAGGAACTATGCTCATGACCCCTTGTTTCATTTTTCAACGAGCTTGACACAAGACAAGGAACTATGCTCAAGAAATCTAGTTTCATTTTTTAACGAGGTTGACACGGGAACAAACTATCCTCGAAACATCCAGTTTCATTTTTTAACGAGGTTGAGACAAGAAGAAACTATCCTCGCGATAGGTCAGGAATCAGAAAATGATTGTACAGCCTGATATGCAATTTCAAAGGGATTCAAAGGCATCGCGCCATCAAATGAATCCACCTCAGAATCGGAAGGTACATTCCAAGGATCATCAAAAGAAATAGTGTTTGTTGAAATCATATGAATAGTTGCAATAGAAGGCGATACTTTAGGAGGAGGGAAGGAAAAAGTTCCTAGTAAACCGGAATCATTAATCAAACCTACCCCAACATCCTTGTAAGGGATAGTCGTTTTACCGACATGTTGAACACTATCAGTAGAGGTCGGGTCAGATGAGAAATAACTTAGCTGGTCTATCGTAATGATCTTTCCGTTATGAGGAAACTTAATAAGCCGAAATACTGACGAAACAATAGCAGTCATAGCATAAGACCAACTGCGACCCAGGAGAAGGTTGTAATCTAGAGGGGCATCAACCACTTCCACATCTAGATTTACAGTTTTTCCTTCGATCCCTATAGGTAAATCTTCCAAAATACCAAAAGTATGGAACCCTCGGCCATCAAAAGCCTTTAGAATTGTCAAAGACTAACTGAGTGTAGGAGAACCAAGAGATCTCCAACACTGGATCGACATAATACATGTAGAAGCTCCCTCATCAATCACAATCCGAAAGCAAGGTCTATTTTTGACTAACACTGGAATCTAGAAAGACATTTGATGAGGAAGGTGGGGTGTACTATTCTCTAAATCGAAGATTATTAGGTTCAAATCCTAAATATCAACAGCTCTTATAGCAGACAATAGTAATTTACGCTGTGTTGAGCATGATTGCAGCACTTCCAAAGCCGACATTGCTGAAGGGGAAACAACTAAGTCTTCAACAATGTTATAATTTTGAGCAGCTTTCGCATATGGATTGAAAGCTGATTTTCGAAATATACCTTTAGCAAGCGGTTTGTTTACTAAGTTTGGGTTGGGTTTCTCAATCTGTAGTGGAGCAGACCCAAGAGGAGGTGTAGTTGATGGGTTTGAATTAGAAGATTCTGCTTCTTTACCATCAACAAGATTGTTACTACCATAATATTGCGATCGTGTTGCAATCCTGACATGAGACATCATCATAATGGGTTCTTCCAAGGTATTCAAGGAAGAAGCAATCACTTTACTATCTCGAGTAGGAGAAGGATCCTTCAAGACAGCAGGAGTTTGAGAACCTTTAATGAATTTCGAAAACTCTGCTCGATATGGGCATTCTTTAGTAAAATGATCCTCGTCGTTGATGAAACAAGGATAGCAAGGTTTTCGTTTTTTGTCAATAGATTCATTTTTATTTGTTTTATCTTTTGAATTTTGATTGTTTTTGTTCTTCCCCTTCTCTTTACTACCGGATTTGGTCATAGATGAATCTACGACATGGACGTCGGCAAAAACTTCAGTGGAAGAATCTCCTTTTGGGGAATTAGGTAAATTTTGGTAGGAGAAGAATTCTTTGAAGATTTCTTCTTGCTTTTAATACTAACTGAACCAATCATACCATCAGCGGCATGAGACCTTGAAGGAGCTGTAGTTTTTAGAAGATTAGGGATTTTTTTGTGTAAAGTACCTGACTGCGTATAGATGAGGTCAAGGTACTGAGCCTGAGCAATGACTTGCTCTTCAGTGACAACTCATGCCTTAGCTACATCTTTAGTGATTTTAGGAAACAATGATTTAACGAACCATTCCGCTAAAATTTGATCTGGAATGAAAACTTTCACTAAACGCCTTCTATGTCGCCATTTATGAATATGATTAGAAATATATGTTGACGTGGATTGCTTTAGTGAAGTTAACAATTCTGTGCCATTGTTGTATCTGACAGGCAACTGAAAATGAGTTAAGAAAGAAGTGGCTAACTGACTGAAATTATAAAAAGAGCCTCGTGGTAACTCAATGTACCATTTGGCGGCAAGACCAATAAGAGTTCTTTGAAAAAGACACAATCGAATTGAATCATCAACAATTGAATTAGATGCACACCAGAGGTGATAAGTCATCACATGATTTGACGGATCCTCACCTGACTTACCCTTGAATTTCGGGATATCACTGGGAAACTTATTAGGCATTGGAGGCCAGTATGGAAGATAGTAAATCGAATCGTTCGTAAGGCGCGACAAATCAGGTAAATCCAAAGTTGCAATAAATGGTAACTGATGGTTAGGTTCATGAAAACCTTGTGTAATGAGACTAACTATAGGAGGAGGATATCTAGGATAACCTAGAATTAGATTTGCATTAGGAATGTTATAACCTCCCGGGAAACCAGGATTAATCAAACCAAACTAGGGTTGTTGAGGTTGTTTATAAGTATAGCAAGGGTACGGTTGATACTGATAAACTAGATTTTGTATAGTAGGACCGGATTGATACTGTCCCTAGTATGGTTGACTCGTGGCAATTGTACTTAGACCAGCTTGTCTTGCAGGCATCTGGACCGAAGTCTGAACCGTAGGTCCTGATTGGGGCACAGAGACTTGAGGAGTTTACACTGATGCACGGATAGTAGAAACCGGAGCTACAGATACTCTAGAAACAGGTGTGGTAGATTGAACAGAAAATGCAGCAGTTGCAACAGCAGTTCGAGGCGGAGTCTAAGGTGAGCTACGCCTAGGCTACTGAACTAAACCAGGTGTAGAGGTTTGAACCATAAGTTGGACAGATGGCTGGATTGGACTAGAAACCAAAGGCTGTCCAACTTGATAAGGTAATTGCACATTAGGTTGCAAAGTCTGTTGAGTTTGAGAGGGATCCCACACCATATTCATTCCGGGACCCATAAAAGGTTGTACATATGCAGGACCATAACCTGGTTGAATGTAGGGCTGATAATTAGGACGTACATTTCCAAATCCTTGTAAAAATGACTGACCAGAAGGCAGTTGGAAACCTTGAGTTGGGTACTGACCTTGAGGTTAATAACCCTGAGGCACGTACTGAATCTGGGGTTGAAAAGCATCCTGAGGAATATGGTGTTGACCTTGGGGTATGTACTGTCTTGAAGGTTGAAAACCTTGAGGTAGCCCTCCAAGCGGAAAATGACTACCTTGGGGTTTCCCCCCAGGCAATAACTGACTACCTTGAGGTTGCCCCCCAAGCGGTAACTGACTACCATGCCCCCCAGGTGGTAACTGACTACCTTGATCCCTAGGTGGTAACTGACTACCTTGAGGCTGAGGATTTGGAATACTACCAGACATCATAAAAATATGCTCTACGTTCAACGTTTTAGTTCCATTATTACCAGGTGATAGTTGATGTTTAGTCGGTCTAGGAGTTGCTCTTGAAAGAGTACCAGAAAGTGATTGGTACCCCAAAGGAACAGTAGGACCGCCATATAAAAATGTTTCCAGTGATTGGGAAAACATGGATGACTGTCTTGAAATGATTGATCAAGGATAATAATCTCTGGGTGTAGGATGAAAATAATCACACACAAACAAAGAAAAATTCAATAAAAGCACCTAAAGTCTCTAAAGAAACAAACAACTAAATCACATGCCTAGAAAATTCTAAGAGTTCAAACCACACATAAACAGTAACTTCCCGTACTAAAAATACTAGTTGGTGATGAAATCCAACATTGTAGAATTTAATATAGAAAGGGTGGTTGGAACAGTTACCCTGACAACCTGCTTAATGAAAGAGACTGGCACAAGTTTCTTCACATAACCATATTGAGTGAAGAGAACCCCCCAGAGAGTCCAAGTGAGTCTAGTCGATGTCTGCTCCAGGTACAGTGAGACCCGTCCTTCACCGTCACCTTAGGAAATAATCTTAAGTTTATGGACACTAAGGTTACCAACAACAACAAATACAATTGGGGGAACAGTCTACGATCCAATCTACATGCAAGGGCAGAGTAACAAAGCTCAATCCCCTTGAAGGCTCCTCGACATGATCAATCTGAGGTTTACCAACAAGTGACCCCAGGCTCCTCGACAATGGTTAATCCGAGGTTTACTGTTTTTAATACGCGCAAATATTCTATCTTTCCCAATGAGATAGACTTGATTGTCTCAAAGGTTCGAACATGATCTCATGATTGACTCCTTTAAGAGGAGCTTCCTAGATTATATCAATTACAATTTTATTTATTTCCTACCGCAAGATATAACTACTTGTTTGCTTTAACTATCTTGGAGAGTTAATTACTCCCTACTCCAAGATACTAGCCTAAGCTATATTGGTGATAAGAGCCCTAGAAATAAAAAAGATTGCTAGATCAATTTTAATTAAGCGTTACTTTTATGGGTTGTTTCTTAAGTCAATAGGTATGGAAATGAAACTTTGATGGTGTGAAGACTCGACTCCAAAAGCACTAAAAAAAAATGCAACTAAAATGATAAACAATTCATTTTTCCTTCAAAGAATTTCTAGCTAAAAGAAAGAGTTTGAGAATGAAATTCTTTGAAAAACAAATCTTTCTTTCAACATGTAAATGAAAAGAAAATATTTTTGTCTTTTTCAATAAGAACTCAAAACGAGACTACTAATTAAAGCTCACAAAAAATCCCTTTTCTTTTTTCAAAACTTGAAACTACAAAAAACAATTCTTTCAAAAGAGATTCTACAAGTTTTAGAAAACACTCAAAACTACGAAAACTAATTTTGAGATCTAAAAACTTGAAAAAAACTAATGTATAAAAGCTTCAATTCTTTTCGAGGACATTTTACTTAGTTATTCAGTAAAGTAAGGATTAATTCATTCAGAATAACAAATCAATCAAAAAAATATCTAGCTATGTTTTCTTTTATAAAAATGAAATTCAAAACTTATAACCAAGTTCGTTCAAAGATTTGCAAAGAGAAAAGTAAAGCTATTTCTCACCAAGGACAAATTTCACAAACTAGTCAGACTCATCAAGAAGACAAAAAGACACCAGGGTAATCTAAGGTTTCTTAGGCTTCTAATCTTTGAGTCACTACATAGACCAAGTGAAAACTAATCCAGGCATGCAAAACTTCTACAAAATCATCTAAAACAAAAATACCAATGGAACTTACTTGCAAGAGATTTTTGATAGAACACATGCAGATCTGGGTAGACACTAAAAGCCGTAAATAAAACCTAAAATTAACTGGAAGAAACCATTTTAGGTTTTTCAAAAATTTAACAGGGTCCGCAGGCTTCTAGAAGAAACAGGAGTGGTACTGCTCTGTGTACTAAAGGAAAATTGCGGGGATGCCCGCACTATCTGTAAAAAGAAAGTGCAGTCCTCTGAAAACTTTGAAAAAACAAAAAATAATCCAGATCCTAAAAACTACCCAATCCCACACACATCAAGCAAAAACAAGAAACAAGAACAAGTTTCTCAAGTCAAAGAAAAAGGAAAACCAAAAACCAAATTCAGTTCCCCAGTATGGTCGCCAATTTGTTGGCCGGATAAATCGATCTTGCGGACAAGGCTGATCTCCCTAGTATCAAAAGATATCTAGCAACAAGCAGGACAAGCAAATCTACTTTTCTCTAAACATATTGCGATTCATTAATAAAAACTATAGAGGTGTTTAGACCCTACCTTAAGTCTAACACTAGTTTGTAGCAGCCATCCTTCAACCGTCCGAAAGAGTTTCCTTTTGAGAACCTGCAATCATAAACAAGCATACATCAAATAACACCTGCATAGCTAATATCGTAAATCATGTTCATTATGGTGATCAAGGAATCCATAAAATAAACCATAAAACATAGCTTATTGAGAAAAATAAACTTATTTGTATTAACTTTGAGATAGAAGAACTTTACAACCTTTGGTGCCTTGATGTTGTACAAGCCTTCCCAGGGTCTGAAACAAGAATCTCGTTTAATTTGACAAGCCTCACACTCTTCCAAATGAGATCAAAGAGGTATGTAATCTCTCCTCACATAAGCTCAATTAGGAAGACTAATTTCCAGCAGCATTTCACCTCAAAAATATTCAGTTTTCCACCTCCCAAGTAAACAACCCAATGCTTCATTTTATAGTGCAAAGGAAGGAGGTTACAAGTCCACCTATGAAGGGATAGAGTCCTCGTTCAAAGGGATAAGCTCCTGACATCAAGGGATAGCTCCTTAAGGTATGGGATGCATGAACCTTAAAGGAGCGAACTTGCCACCTCAAGATTCCTTCCAGAAGCTTCTAGAAATGACTCAAAGTGAGTTTTTAAGAATATACTTGCTCCTTTTTGACTTTTAAAGGGGTCTGCACCCATAACACAGAGACAGAGTGGTCAGGTATGCAGGGGACGTGACCGTAAGGTGCGGGACTGCAGGTAATGCTAAGAGAAAGTGCAGAACAAGAGTTTTAGAGACTTTTGAGGGCTTTCTCTTATTCTCAAGGCTTGATATGAAGAACTGAGACTTAAGACTTGCAAAGGAGGAAAGTATGAGTGGCAATGGACTCACACAGATTGCAGAATGTCAAGGTGACAATTTTTGTGCAACATAATCTATTTTACTCTTTTCGAAAATCATGGAATGACCCAGTTGTATATATTGGGAGTAATGAAATCATATTAAATCTTGATGTTATGGTTGCAACCCCGTGATTGGAAGAAATCAAGTGGAAAAACATGGCTTGTTTGACCAAAGATACTTTCTTTCTAAGAGGTCACCCTACACATAAAAAGAAAAATAAGGCTTCATGGGTAGAACTAAAACTCTTGTACAATTGATAAGGTAATGCTGGAAATGTGGTAAATGTAGGCATTATGAGAAATATTGTAGATAAAAAAATGTTAGTAAATTGATGGATTTGCTAGTACTCCTTGTATAAACTAATGAATTAATCCTCAAAAGGAGGGCAGATGTAATAAGTGTCTACGTGTAAACATTTAGATCATGACCCCCCACTATAGAAAGGCCCTACTCTATAATGGGGACCTCTATCTCGCTCAAGTGCCCTACTCTCAACTATAGAAAGGGGTGGGGGAACTCACTGTTGAAAACACGATCACCTTCAAAGCTCCACTATAGAGGTAGGGGGTCGTATCTTATCTTTCGGGTGGGGTCGTTAGGCGTAATTACGTAGATAATATCTTGTAGTGCACTTAGTCTTCAATCCCATATCACCTCTATGTGTCCCATCATTACGACCCTAGACCCACCTTAGACACCTATCACACTGAATAATCCATGATGCATGGTTGATTGACTCAAGTATATATTTTATCATAACTCCTATAGCATACATACATTAAAATATATAGTTACTATATTGTATATATAAAGTCATTAAGACATAGTACTTGTAATTATTGTACAACCTTAAATAATTGGCTCCTTATGAAAATGCATATCTTATGACCTCATATGTATAAATATGAGCCATACACCTTGTAAATCATGAATTAAAATATTAATAAAATATAACATTTTATGCATTGGTTTGCTCCAAGTGGTATCAAATCCATTTATTGGATTCCACAACATGTTTTTCAAACTAGACTTATAAGAAATTATGAGTTTATTAAATTGGTAAAATGTTGAAATGAATTTAGGAAAGTTTTGGATGTCCAAATTCATATGATGAGGTTTTTGGTGAACAACATTTTGTTAGTGATGTTAGTGTTCTTTTACATGATGGATATGATGAAATTTATGTGTCCATGGATGTTACATTGACTGTCATGTCAAGTCTTGTATCACCAATGATTAACCACAATGGGGCGATGGAATTTCTTATCAATTCTTCTTAATTTTTTAGGATAACAATGTTTTTGGTTAAATTTGAAGCATCTTAGGTTCCAAAACCATAAAGGGAAAGGGAAAGGTTTGTGACCCTTGCAGCAAATAAAGTTCCTACGAAAGATTATTATGTTACCAAATTCAATGGTATTTACATCTGCTTCACCCCTTCTCCTACTATAAATCTTCACATTGTAGGTGCCAATACTACCCTCTTCAACTATTTATTTTCCACATCAAAAATATGTAAGTTTATTCTTCACATTGAATACATTGACCTATCAACATATACTAAAGAATTAGAGTGTAGTGTAATGATACCTAGCTTGGCTTGTTTGATTTTGGGATGAAGGCTCAATCAAAGGTGTTACTTTTGGTCCTTATATCCAATTATAATATAATACTTTATATAAGGAGTATTTATAGAAGTTATTGAATTCCAACCAAATTACATGTACTCATATTCTAATGATGAGCTAGACAAAAAGAGGGAGGAGGATAAATTCTAGTAGCAAAAGAAAGTGGGTTTTAGCTATGGATGAACAAATTCAACAAGAATTTCTTAAAGGGAATCATTTATATTCTATTGTAGAGTACTCAAAGAAGGAACTCTAAAATTTAATGATCTCATCCATTGTCAAGTTTCATGGTGGTTGGACATGTTGAAAAATGTAACTAGTGTCAATCTTCATGATGTAATTTAAATGTACTATTGACGTACTTATTATATTCGTTATTATTATTTCTATTTCTTGTCAAAGCATGTTCTTCATGCTTTTAGGGTTAATTGAGTCAAAAGAAAATTTATCATGATTAGATGAAATGTAATTGAATCAAAGTCCCATTTGGAATTCTTGTAAAAGAAAAAGAAAAATTACTTTTCAAGACAAAGAGTAAAAAATGTCACCACAAAGGCCAAGTCGGCCGTCCTAGACAAGTTGGCCTAAAGAGGTAGCCATTTGACCTCTTGGACATGTATAAATACAATATAGCTCAACCTCATTTGATCATCCTCCATCACTTCAATTTTTGCGCAAGAAGAAGGCATAATTTCAATGAAAGTCAAAGGAAAGAGAGAGCGGAGTCAAAGGAGAGAAAAAATCTATTTTCTTCCCTAGTTTCTATTTTCATATGCAAGCTTTTGTGAGGCAATGTTTGTGCTTCTATAGGCTCGAAATTTTAGGCCCAACCTAATTTTAAGGAGATGACTTATTTCTTAGATTTGACCAGTGTTGACTTCGGTTTATTATGACTTGTTTGATATGGATTGGAGGAGGGTTGACTTGGGTATTTGTGGTAGTCTTGGTCTTCATCTTGGTCGTGGGTCTTATATATCTCACTTTGATATGATCCTATAAGAAGAGGATTTTCTTGATTTTTCCCTCTTGTGGGGTTTTTGCTTGACTTGGATCCTAATTTCCTGTGTTGTTTGTCATTTGTGATCTTCATGTTTTGTACATTTTGGTAATTTATTGATGCAAAGAATAAAAATTTAATAAGAAGACAATGAACATTAATAATCAATTATCAATATAAGATAAATCTACCCTAATGTACATGTGTCCTGATTTCTCAACATGGTTCTAGAGCTAAGGTAAAGGGAGGGAAGCTTGAAGACCACTTTTTGTTGTCATATTTGAAGATACCTATACACAAATTATATCCTTCAAAGACTTAAAGATAATCATTCTATAGTATCCATCATTCAAATACATCCTTAGAATTCAAATCAATACTATTGAAATAATAAATCCCATGTCTCTTTGAAGCTAATCTCTGGACCAAGCTACAAAAACAAGCACTTATGATCACAAAACAATTACACTTACTATACTTGACATCCAAATCCCTCTACAATTGAAAATATTCTCTTTGATTTATGGAGGAAGATGAAAGAATATTCAATGAAGTTTGAAGCCTCTTGACCATCTATTCTAGTTCACTCTTGCTCAAGGATGAAGGTCAAGTTTATGAGAATCATCTTTAACAAAGGATCAATACATTCTAAGAAAATAAAGGTAGAAAATGGAGAATAATGAAACTTATAAGAGTATCTTATATCTGTGACATGCGATCTGAAGTATCAAAATTTATATGACAACAAATTTGTTGAAGTATCAATTTTCAAAATATTGGGAAAATTATTTACAATAGAAAAAACAAAAATCGTACATGACAGATTCAAACCTATGACTTCTATGGTGGCATTCAAATATTTTATGGCACTGTACTATGCAAAATTTTTATGACACTCTTACATAAAAGTTTTGAAATCTCTGTAGCAACCGAGTTCTATGACATATATCTCTCTTGATATGATTCTCTATGGCTTCATTCATTGTGTTAGAACAAATGTCAAAAGATACATAATGATGCGACTTTTAGAGACACCTTCTTTTCAAAAACAAAAAAGTAGCCCTCACTTATGTAAAATCCTATTATCTAAAGGTACATGAAGAACAAAGTATTTTGTGAAGGTTCAAAGTATACTCTTTCTCCAAGTTTTATAAACCTAATTTATTACTCTTGCATTTCCATCCAAGATCGAATTCTAGAGTGAGGCATAGAAGGGTAATTCAAGCATCCAAGGGTGTGTTTTTTATCATTACATTCTAAATTTAATATTGAGGTCAAGTTTTAGAGGGACAATATAAGTACTTCACTATGTGATCCAAGATATATTTATTGATTCAAAGTCCTGAGGATTAATCCAAGTTCAATCAAAGCTTTGTGGTTTTTGTTCAACATGTGAAGGAAAAAATACAATTTCTAACAAGAGTTGTTCATATCCATGTAATAGATAGGGCTTATATACGAATGAAAAAATCCAAGACATGTCACCTTGTTGTGATATGTAGTAGATCATCTTTGCAGTTATAGACTAAGAAGTTAAGAAGCATACTTATCATTGTAAGAGGCAGTGTTATATCATCTTGAAGCAAGGACTGTGATATATGAAGTTCATATATGTAGTACGAGTATGTGAAGCAACCACACTACCAAGACTCATTTCCTATACATAATAGGAAAACGAAATGACACTATGAATCCAACCTACCTAACATTGAATCTTGAAAGAAAGTACATAAGACATCTCCCTTGATGATCAAATCCTTCTAGGATTCATCTCTATGGGTTGTAGTTGATCTTGAAGGATGAAGGTCTAAGATCAAATGTTCAACCTCTTGAAGACCATATGAGACTTGGTTTTAGGAGTGTACGGATAGAATTGAATGAGAAGTCTCAATTTAGCATAAGCATGTCTTTTTGAAGCAACCTCTGCTAGTTACAATATAGCACCATACTCTAAGGCAAAAGTGGAAAATAGGTAGAGATAATAAGGTATGTGTAATCCTTGTTCATTTGAGATTAATAACCTATTTCAATTATAGGAATTCTAAGATGATTATGTAATTATCTTGAAGGATAATAGTGCATTATAAAAAGAATATGTGTAGATATATTTCAGAGAGCATTGACTTGTTATCATTTGAATACTTTCCATACAATACTAGGTTTCTAAAACCAAGGAATGAAATGGACTCCTTCTCACACATAGAAAGCTTGCATTTCTAGGGTTTGCATGCTTGTAGAATTTGCAATTCCTAAAATGAAAGATCTTGAAGACCTTGAAGAAACTATAGGATTTTGCAACTAACTCTCTAGTGTGGTTGTAAAAAATGAAATTTTTAATTGGCAAGCCTTGAAGACTTTGGCATCTAGGGTTTGTAAAACCTAACATATTTTTTACTAAGAAGAACCATAGGAACAAAACCCTATCTAATTGTTTCCATTTTAAGAGGTAGATCTAACCCTTGAGCCATACTAATGTGAAAAAAATGCTGGTAAACAATTCTTAGATTAAGAGGGAGTTGACCCTATGCAAAATATAAGTACTCTACATCTCCTTGATTACAAATATTATTGTTATATTTGTACCTTTTCCATTTTTGTTCTTTCATAGTCTTCTAATAAAGGTTGCAAGGAAAAAGAATAATTTTATAAGGTTGACTAACAATTAGATGATTTAAATAACATGGAAAAGCATGAAGATTAAGACGGAAGGATAAAAAATCTATTAGATGTTCACCTACCTCAGCCAAAAAGAGGAAGCTATAAGACCTTGGATGGATATAATATTAATTGAAGTTTAACATAAAAACTAAAGAAGCTTGTGATAAAAAAGAGAAGATGACTAGGGAAATCTCATTTAGTAAGAAGTTGAAGAGTTTTGATATCATTATACCGACAACTAATTAGTTTGATATAGGAACACATTGATTGGGTTGAAAATGTTGGAGATAATGTTAATACCAAGAGGTGGGGGTGGATCAATATTAAGGCTGTTAGGCCCCTATACTACTAGTGTAACCCCTTATTGTTATTAGTATAACCCACTTATTATATTGATGTACCCATGTAGTGCCATATTGTTACTATTGTGCCCCATAGAAGCCCACTATTGTTATTATTGTGCCCTTACATTATTATTGTTATGTCGGCTCTGATTATGTTATGACCCCTTAGACCCCTATATATAGAAAGGAGGTCTTTTCATTTGTATCATCCAAGAATTGCTCATTTATGTAATGTAAAGGAGGTTGCCCCCTCAAAGAGGATGAATTATAAGGCGTTGATCTATCTTTTCTATATTTTTCCTGAGCTGGTTTCATAACATTTGGTATCAGAGCTTTGGATTCTAGGGTTTCGCTGCTCCAAACACGTCATCGTGGAATTTTCGCTATAACTCTTTTTCTGCGATGTTTCAAAAGTTGCAAAAAAAAACCCATTTGAGAAGAAATCGTGGTGAACATCAGGTCTGAATTTCAGAGCTTTTCGCACTATATTTGCGTAGATATGATCTGAGGAAGTTGGTCTTTTTGCAGACTCCTGAATTACATTCCAAACAGGTGACTTGGGGAAAATCATCATAACTTTCTCTCTGGGAATCGGATTGAAGTTTTGTAAGAAGGTACAGAAAGAGGATAGACTATAGTTTCTTGTATGCATTTTTCAGATCCAAAGGCTAAAACAGTGGCTCGTGGCACGTCGTACAAGTTCGCTCTACTAAACTAGTCTATAATCAGGTCATCTTAGGAGATTGTGCATAACTCTTTCTTGGAGAATCCAATTTGGATCAGACTGGTGGCATTGGAAAGAGGACATAGAGGGCTACTACAGGGCACAATTTCAGAACTTAAAGATATGAAAGTACAGAGTTACAGTCGTTTCAAGGTCGAGCTCCTAAAATCAAGAAAAAGCAAGATGAGGAAGTTTGATAGCAAGGATCCGGTAAATTGGATACTTCAGATGGAGCAATATTTTGATCTACATGGTGTCCAACTGTTACAAAAGGTATGTATTGCATCTTCATATTTAGAACCAGATCAATTTTTATGGTACAAAGGGCTTTGTTCTCGTAAGAAACTTGTTACGTGGTCAATTTTCACGGAGGAAATGATAGCACATTATGAGGATACAAAGAGCAACACCTTCTTTAGAGCAACACCACAAAAATTGGAAAGAGTAAAAGGGCTTTGTGATATAGTGGAAAGAAAAATTATGGAAACCAGGAAGCGTACCCCTCAAAAATATAAAGATGGAAGTGTTGTTTCTCATAGCCTTCCACAACCTACAAGGGTTACACCACAACAATTGGAAGAAAAAAGAAAAAAAAGGCTTTGTTACAATTGTGATAGCAAATGCACTAAATGTCATAAGTGTGCTGAGAAGAAATTATTTTACATAGAATATGAAGAGGAGGAAGAAAAGGATCAAGAAACATCAAAAGAAGAAGATATACGCCAGGACCCCACCCCAAAGAATGAAGAAATGAATCATACCATATCTTGTAAAGCATTGGCAAGAACTACCACTCCTCAAACTCTCAATATAGAAGGACATATCAAGAAGAAAAAGGTTCAATAAGTGAAAGATCACATCGAGAAAGAAGAAATGAATCCAACCATATCTTGTAATTCATTGTTCGAAACTACCACTCCTCAAACTATCAAGATAGTAGGACATATAAAGAAGAAAAATGTTCAAGAAGTGAAAGATCACATTGAGCATCAAGAAATGAATCCGACCATATCTTGTAAAGGATTCGAAGAAATTACCACTCCTCAAACTCTAGAGATAGAAGGACATATCAAGAAGAAAAAGGTTCAAGCAGTGAAAGATCACATCGAGCATCAACAACAAGTTCTCCAGCTTTTAAAGGATAACACCACTACGGTGCAAAATCAAAGGAAACAACAGGTAGATCAACATCGTAGTGAAAAATGTTTTGATGTAGGTGATTGGGTATTTTTACTGCTACATCTCAAGCAAGCTATTTATGAGAAGGAAATGTTTGCAATACTACATGCACTTAAAAAATGGCGACCTTACCGAATGGGAAGACTCTTCAAGGATGAGGATGTGGAAGCATTGTTTTGTGCTATTTATATTATCCAACCAGATTTTGATAAATGAAGCAAGGGATGAATGGAAGAAGGATGAAGAAGTATGGCCAATTATTCAAAAGTTGCAAGAGATCCCAATTCAAACAATATTGCCAGAAATTAAAGAGGAAGGAAAAATCATATTGGAACCTTGAGCAGTCATAGAAATAAGAACCCGACAGCTATGAAATCGATCAATTTCAGAGTATCTCATCAAGTGGAAGAACTTACCCGTTGAATATTCCACATGGGAGGACAAGAATTTTTATACAAAAGCATCAAGAACTACTCAAGCGTTGAGGACAACGCTTTTTGAAGGAGAGGGGCATGTTAGGCCCCTATACTACTAGTGTAACCCCTTATTGTTATTAGTATAACCCAATTATTATATTGATGTACCCATGTAGTGCCCATATTGTTACTATTGTGCCCCATAGAAGCCCACTATTGTTATTATTGTGCCCTTACATTATTATTGTTATTTCGGCTCTGATTATGTTATGACCCCTTAGACTCCTATATATAGAAAGGAGGTCTTTTCATTTGTATCATCCAAGAATTGCTCATTTATGTAATGTAAAGGAGGTTTCCCCCTTGAAGAGGCTGAATTATAAGGTGTTGATCTATCTTTTCTATATTTTTCCTGAGCTGGTTTCATAACAAAGGCTAATTCAAACCTTTCTTCCCCTTTATATTTAAATTTTAAACTTGGTATCCATTAAATTAGAGCAACCAACAACATCTCATGTGCAACAACATAAAACAACACTTGAACACATGCACCAAGAACAACATACACATTGGACACAAGTGTTTAATGTGGAAACCCTTATGGGAGAAAAACCACTAAATCTTGTTTGTTTTTTGATGTAATAATAGAACCTACTCTATTACATCAATGTTTGTAAGCCACCACTCATAGGAAGCACCAACTCCCTTTGATTGTTTTCTAGCACCCACTAGCGTTAAGTGACCAACTCCCTTCTTCTACAGACAACTGATAAGCTTACCAAAAGAACCGCGTGAAGCACCAAATTCATGGATTTATCACAAGCACCAACTTGAAGCTACTTGGATTTATGCAAGAATGCACTTGCAGCTCCTTAGATTTATGTAAGCACCAATTTGCAGGAGGCACCAACCCACACTCAATATGGAACTAATTTTCTTTGTAGATGGAAACTATTCTTCTTGATATCACATATTTTATCGTGTGTAACCTTTCATCTACTCAGCCCATGTTGTACTTTTTCCTCTGCTCACTTTGCAACAATCCATTGTTCTTCTCAACAACATCCACTAATACACAACACTCTTTACACTCAGTCCACTCTGCAACAAAATACACTCACACAAGGCTATCTTCTCTCGAACTTCTTCTTTTGCTCTGGCACTCTCAACCTCTTTCCTCTGCATAGGCACTCTCAAACTCTTTTCTCTACATAGGAACACTCAACCTCTTCTCTTTAGCATAAGCACGTTCAGCCTCTTCTTAGCAACTCTCACATGGAGCTCTCCACCTAATTCTCTTCACAACTATGTTGTTGTCCCCCACATTTCTCAAGTATAGTCCTGGGTTTTGTTCCTTTGCTACACGGGGAACGAAGTTTTCTTTGTTGTCCTCCTGTTGTCTCTGCTACATAGTGAATGGTGGGCTCCAGTATTGTAGCAATAATGCTACAACTCCTGGAGCTTCCTATCTCTAATTTTATCAACCCGGTAGTTCGTACAAACTTGGAAGCGACGGTGCTGTATGCACAAGTACTAGCTCTTGTCGCAGTTGTCACTTGGTCAGCTGGCACAAGTCCGCTAGGGCTCAAGCCAACTTCTATATGCTCACAGAAGAAGCTTTATGAATGATGGACGAAAGCTAACTCAAAGGAGACTATTCTAATTGCAGAAAGAAACTGAAAGCCAATAAAGCATGAAAACCCTAGTAAACCCTAATTTGACTAGCTAGACCCTTACAATGCAAAACTGTGAATGAAACTACTACCACTAATGCCATTACTTGTAGTGAGCTGAAATACATGCATCTAAGCTACTTGCATCTGAAAAGACATGTTTTTGTATTTTTTCATTAAGTGGTTGGATTTATTGTGATGATGCTTTTGATTAGGGTTTGGTTGTGCAGGAGCGGTTTGAATGGAAGGAAAGCATGGGCAAGGTCAGGATGGCTAGGGGAGGTCCCAGAGGGTCTCTAGCATCAGTCCACAGAAGTCTACCACGTTCAGATGCTCAGAAACCGAGTTTGCGGGCTTCTACAGGAAGTCTACAGGGGATCCTACAGGAAACTCAGGGATTCTACAGGAAGTCTGTGCAATTCTACAGGATGTTTGACCGTGGAAGTTTTGGGAGATGGTGAAGTGTTGGAGTGGTGTGGGAGGATAGGTGAGATGGAGATGGAACTGGTGATGGCTCAGGAGCAGAGAAGTCAGATGGAGGAAGAGTGCATGCAGTGGTTTGATGGCTGGAAGGATGGGATCAACAAAAGGTCAAAAAGATGAAGCTACGTGGCAATGGATGAATTGGAGGGTAAACGAGCTGGACAGAGGCCGAGTAGGTGGCTTGAGGAGAGGTTAAGAAGAAGAAGAAGGAAGTGGAATGATATGGAGCAATGTAAATGAAACAAATGACTTATGCACCAAAAACGAGAATTCATTAACCTATGATAACTGTGCCATGAAACCTATGAACAACAATGGAAAACCAAGAAATGAAACTCGTGCATGGAAGTGGAGTGTAGAAGTATGGTTCAATATCAAAAGTGCATGGATGGATCTTCAACGAAAATGTCTATGTTGCAGCTTGCATGGAAGTGAGAAGAACTGTGTTTCTTTTTGGTGGTTGATATGGACTGCACCCCAATCCCTAACAGAGATGGCAGTGAGCCTTAACAACCTTTTTCTGGAGCTCCAATAAATTATAACTATCCTCCTATCGAATCTAAGCAACTGAAAGCAAATTCATCATAGACTAATCCTATTCATCCTCATGAAAAAGACTAAATTAACAGACTGTAAATTCGAATTGCATGTTAAAGTAAAAACTCAAAGTGCTGGAACGAAATGCAAATAACATTACAACACCGAGGAGATCTATTGCTCTCAGGTTGGGCCCTAACCTGAGAGCTATATCTCCCTTAGAAACTTAGAATGAGATCAAAATCTGCCTGCCTTTATTCATAAACGAAAATCTGATGTCATGCCAAAACTGGCTTACAAAAGGAACAAACACCGAGTTGTGGCTCGTACTTCCCAATTACAAGAGCAATACAAAAGTTCAAAAAGCTTCTATCCAAGGCTACGGCCTCAGTATTTATGCAAAATGATCATCCAACAGGTGTCCTTGATTTGTGGAGCTCGGTTGTCCAACTAAAGGTTAAACTGATGATCCTGTAGAACAGTTATAACTGTTGTTCCTGTAGAACAGTTGGCTGCCTCTAAGCTCGGTGGGGAGATTGATTGGAGCTCGGAGCTATGGTGGGAATCACGAGGAAGGTCCCCAAGACTGTGGAAATCCTCTCCTAAAAACTAGCAGTGCCACCTCACTGTCTCCTTGTCTCCTTTCTCGTGGTCTTTGCTCCCTTTTAATGCCAAAACCTGGAATCATCATGTATTAGTCACGTAGATAGAATTCCTACCCTTCTTCCTACAAACAACACGAATAAACCAAGAAATGAATGCATAAGCAATAAAAAATGAATGGTTTGAGCAAAGCAAGTAGGCCAAATGAGCCCAAATTGTACCAAAAATTGGGGCTCATCATCACCCCCCAGCTAAACTATTTGCTCATCCTTGAGCAACTGTGCTCTGGCTCCTCGTCTTTGGCTGAGAACTAGAGCCCGGAGCATGCTTTTCCTTTCCTGTTTCTGGTGGCCCTGCCTTTTCTGCCAAGGGTGGCGCTTCTTCCCTTCCTGTTTTTGGCGGCCCTGCCTTTGCTGCCCCTGGTGGTGACGAAGGTGGTGCTTCTTCCCCCTTTCCTATTTCCTTGAGCCGGGCTTCGGAAGGTGATTGGCCTATTTTTCGTGTCCAGGAAGTTATTTTTGCGCTCCCCTTCTCGGGGGTGGCTGATGTTTTAGAGGGGGTTCTTGCACTCGGTGAAGTAGGGACATCCCCTAAAATGGTTTGGCTGCCGGGTGGAGGCTGTGGCTTGCCCGTGGTTATCCTCTTGCTTCTCCTGGTTTCAGATGGTAGAGGGGTCTCCCTCTCTCTCTTTTCCTTTGGCTTTGGAGGTGTGCTGAGGGCGGCCAGCGCCGCTGCTGCCTTCTTTTCGAGAATACCAGCCTTCTCTTTCTTGCGTTTTGCTCTCTCAGAGCTCCTTGTAGAGGGCCCCTCCTTTTCAGATTTCGGGCTTCCTGTAGAAGACCCTGCTTTGCCCACTTCCGGGCCTCCTGTAGAAGATTCTTTCTTTCCCGATTTTGGGCTTCCTGTAGAAGACCCGGCTTTAGCCACTCCCGGGCTTCCTGTAGAAGGCCCTTTCTCTGTCTTCAGGCTTCCTGTAGGAGCCTGTTTCTCAATGACTTTCGGGCTTCCTGTAGAAGCCCCTTTTTCCAATTTCGGGCTTCCTATAGAAGCCCTTGTCTCTATCTTCGGGCTTCCTGTAGAAGCCTGTTTCTGCAATTTCGGGCTTCCTGTAGAAGCCTTTGTCTCCATTTTTGGGCTTCCTGTAGAAGCCTATTTCCCAATGATTTTCGGGCTTCCTGTACAAGCCTTTGTCTTTGTTTTTGGGCTTCCTATAGAAGCTTGTTTCTCACTGATTTTCGGGCTTCCTGTAGAAGCCTTTGTTTTTGTTTTCGGGCTTCCTGTAGAAGTCTGCTTCTGCTTTCCTGTAGACACAGGTGTCTCCACCTCTGCTTGCTTGCTTGCCTAAATTTTTCTTTTTGCTTTGGTTGTAGGTGCTGTTGAGGTACTTGGGCTAACGTGGACCACCTCAGCTTTGTCCATTCTACTCTTCATCCTCTTTTCTCTTGCTGACAAGATAGGTGTGCCACCTTTTTCTTTGTCCTCCTTTTCCTCATGCTTCCTCCTTTGTTCTTTCTTCTGTACTGTGGTCGGGGTCTTCTGCCCCTCTTCTCTCTGTCCCTCAGCCACTGCTTCTTGTTCCTCACTGCTGGAGGAACCCGTTTCTTCGATCAACATTTTAATGTCCCCATCTTTTGTCAAATTCCGGAAGGATTCCCATGAGAGGGGAACCTTATATGAATGCAGCGCATCCTCCACAAGAAGCTTGATCAACCCATGGTGGGCTATCTGATCTGGTATGCCCTCTTTCAGCTTTGTGGCACACTCCATTAGAGACTGCAGTAGGTAATAAGGGATGCTCAGTTTTTGTTCTACAGGAAGATCAATTCGGTGCCTCAATTCGGTGAGAAGTCGAAAGTGATATGCATACACGATGCTAAAACGGCCTTCACGAGTGATATATTTCATGATTTTCAAACTGAATTCATTCCATGGTGGCAACAGGCTCGTTCTTCACACCCCATTTTTGTCCTCCGAGAATTCTTTCTCAGGTGGAAAGAATTCTTTCTTTGCCTGCTGGCTCAGCTTTCTTTCTTCCTTATCCCACGGCAAACCCATAGGAAGTTCTGTGATCCGGCTGATATGTTGCGGGGTGAGCTTGAGGCTTAGACCTCTGAAGTTCACTGTGGCCAGTGTTTGGGATTTAGGCTTCAGAGCCTGCAAGAATTCTTCGGCCACTTCATCATCGTAACCCTGCAGCTTATCACAAAAAGACATCCATTGTGCTCTGGTGAAGAGCTCTACCACTGCCGGGTTTTCCCTTAATTTGGTTGAATCAGTGGGTTCCTGTCTTATAAACCCACCCGGCATGATGAACACGGTTGTTTTAATTAAAGGTGGCAAATGCGAAAGAGAGTTGGTCTATTAAGACAGAGCATGCACATAATCCACAAAATTCAACATAGTCTAATTATACTGACATCCTGTAGAACGACAGCATAGGCACAACAAACAACAATTTCACCGATATCTTTATGACCAGACTGTGGACAATGGTCTTGCCACTCTTACTAACCAGTTGCATGAAGAGTTCAGGGTTACCTCTTTAATTGGCCACCTTTTTTCGTGAGGCACCCGCTTCCCTGTAGAAGACTGCGTTCCTGTAGAGACTGCGTTCCTGTAGAACTGCGTTCCTGTAGAACTGCGTTCCTGTAGAAACTGTGTTCCTGTAGGAGCAGTGCGCAATTTTCGGGGAGGACTGTAGTCGGCCTGCGCTCGAGGTGTGCTTCACCGGTGTTCTGGTAGCCAACCGCTCAGCGTATCAAAGCGCAGAGGAGATCAGAATAGCCACTCGAGTTTGAAGTAGTGGTTGATAAATGCATGCGCATGATCTAGCTGATTAGATTTTGAATCGGCGCAATCCGTGGCACGGGGGGTGAGCTATCCCCGCCGGACCGTTGGGCGACGTCATCCATCATTCGCCTGCGTATTCACTTGCTGCCGCATCCATTCCCACAGATTTGCCGCCGCCTTTTCCTGTTAAACTCTTGCTTCCGACGGGAGTGTTCTCACGTGCGTGCCGCACATTCTCTTTGTCGTGGCCGCCACCCAATCATCCAATTACACCATAACTAGCCGACGTGGCCAGTCGACTGGCCATACGGCCGCTCAACCATTCACTTTTACGCCATGCAAACAATTCAAAGTAAAATTCATGCGATTTGATGGAAGGAAGGGTTGAGACACTTACCTGTGTGGCTGCACACAATTTTTCCAGTTCTTGGACGATGGTGAGTGGATCTACCTGCTGCATGCGACTTACACAGACCCGGAGGCTCGTGGTTACAGGCTGCCGACGATGGAGTGGATGCTTTGGTTGCATGCGCCCGCGTTTCGTTGCAGATGGCGGTGCTGTGAATGGTATCCACTCGAGCAGGTTGAACTGTTACAGGATTCCCGCGAGGTGTCTCGTAACAGTTCTTCCTCCTTGGGTGCATGCTGCATGACGGAGGATCTGGCCTTTCAATCACGTCCCCGGAGCTTCTGATGCCTGTGGTATGAGATCTCAGCATTTGTTTATCTTCGAAAATGGCTTTTCCCGCGAGAACTCATCGATCTTCTTTGTTGGTGCAGGGAACTTGGTTGCATGTCGACAAGGATGGTGGAGCAAGGTGACAGCAATGTGCAAGGGTGCCAATAAAGGCTTGCATGCATCCAAACCAATCCATAGTCGCTAAATCTCCTTTTAAGATGAATTCTGGGCCGTCCCAAACTTCTACAGGAAGTTTCTTGTAGAACACAGAGCTTCCTGTAGAAAGTTCGGCCTTCCTGTAGAAAGTCTGTACTTTCCTGTAGAAAATCCGCGCCTTCCTGTAGAAAGACTGCATCTTCCTGTAGAAAGACTGCATCTTCCTGTAGAGGATTCAAACCATGATAAAATTGCACATACCTTGAAAAAACATGGGTACCCTTGGAGGAGGTGCTGGTGAGGTTCCTTGACAGCATGATAAGGACCCTTGGCTTTGAGTTGAAGGGCTTCCTCTCCTCCATAGAACATCTGCAACCTGCATGCAATTTTACCATATTTTGCTTATTGTTTTTTTTTTTCCTTTTTTTTTCTCTTTTTTTTTTTTTTTTGAAAGATAACAGGGGCGCCTCAAAGAGGTTTTCACCCGTGCCATCTGCCCTGAGCGCCTCAGAGAGGTTTTCACTCAAGGATCTTTTTCAAACCTTTTCTCTTTTTTTTTTGAAAGACAATAGGGGCGCCTCAATGAGGTTTTCACCCCTACCACCTGCCTTGGGCGCCTCAGAGAGGTTTTCACCCAAGGATCTTTATTATTTTTTTCTTTTTTTTTTCATTCTTTTTTTTTTTTTTTTTTCATATCCCTCAGGGTATGCCAAAAGCAGAGGCAGAACCCCTCTCTAGGACCAATACAGATTTCTCCATAGTTTTGATGAACTCTTGTCTTGAGAGAGGTCTCCTGTAGATCTTCAATCGATGCCCATTGACAAGCATGGGAATGGCTTCCTCATCAATGGTTTGAATGAGGACAGATCCATTGTCATGGCATTTCTCCACTGCATATAGTCCTAGCTGTTAGCTACCTATACCAATAGGTTTCATATTTCATGATTGGCAAGGAAAGGTCCAAATATGCTCTGCTTTGATGATGCAAAGATCCCATATTTCCAAGAGAAGACAAGCTGTGCATATAGCTTGATATAGACTCAATTTTGATGGATGGTCCAACTGCCTAATCTGGATCATGCCATGTTTTAAATTTTCAGTTGTAGAATAGAGAAAGAAGTCTGTCCAAACTGTTTAATCTTGGCAGACAAGTAGCTTAGGTAGAGAAGTAAGGCTCCCAACTGCCTAATCTGGGACCTTGGAAGCAATAAGGGTAGCATTAGATAGAAAATCAAAAGGAAAAAGCCAGAGAAAAGAAAAGGCAAATAAGGGTCTGCAAGTCTAAGTGCACCCTCCAAGAAGAAACAAAAAATGCTAGGCAAATAGATGGGTAGGCAGATGGGGTTGCAGAAGTGTCATTCCTTACAATTGAAGGTCTGCTAACCTATTTTCACAAAGCAAAATCAATGGATTGAGAAGTCCTTCTTCTCTATCAGGTTGCAGCAAAGCAAAGAAACATGTCTAACTTCCCAATTTTCCCCTTTTCCATTCATTACTAACAACCCCTCATCAGTTGAGATTCATGGAAGAATTGGTGGTTTTATGGTGGTTCTTAGTCCTTTAAAAGCCACATTTCTTGTCTAAAACTCTTTTCATTTTGATCTACTCCCTAAGCTAAGTTATTTTCAAATAAACTTAGTAATATCACCCCTCATCCACTCTTTCACCCACATTAATTTCTAACTCCTATTATATAATTCCCCTATGTTACCCCTTCCCCTACTATTATAACACCATGGTGTATAAACCCCCAAGCATTGTATAAATATCCCTCCCCTTGGCATTATAGCCAATAAGTCCTCTGTCAGGGATCAAATGGACATCTGGTCAGTTTGAGAAACCTAAGCCTAACCCCCTTCCCCCTTCTGAATCCATTTTGACCCATTACACCTCCATTTGCTAAGAAAAACATATGAAAAACCTTTTTTTAACCATAACCCGCTTCATTTGCAAAAAGCGCCCAAAAACCCACTTTGCCATTTTATCCAAAGTATCGGCGCGGTAATATTTTTTGCTATTTTACATTGAAAAACCATATAAACCCGCTGAAACCCAAAGTCCCGCTGGGCACGCTGTTCAAAAGAAAATATTATTTTATTACCTCCCCGCTGCCGTATCGTCCGCACTGTTCGGCGACCCGTCAACCGTCCGATCGGGCGCCTTTGATCGGACGGCCATTATGCATATCGGGTTGGGCCCGACGTCCGAAGATTAGCACCCGAGAAACTGTCAGAGGGTGACGTCAGGCCTTTGCCACGCGTCGCCCTCACAATTTCTCGGGTTGCCCTCTGACAAAACCCTGACCGTATCTAAGGCGGTCCGAGAAAAACCATTATCGCTTATCATTTACCGCCGGTTTTGTTGTGCCTGCGTCATCATCACGTCGGACCCACGTCAGTGCCACCCTGCCGTCGCATCAGCACTCTTGTCCGCCCCTGCGCTGATATGTCTGCCACCTCATTATCTCCCTGGACCAATCACAGCTTGCCACATCACCCGATGACGTCATGCTGACATCATCCGACCTTGACCCCACCTAATGACGTCATGCTGACGTCATCTCAAAAAACGCGCCAATATGCCAAAAATCCATATTTTAGCCAAAAATGCATGTTTTTTCTCACTTTTGCCAAAACAACTATTGATTTTCCTGCATGCATTTTACGACCAATTTAGCGCCAACCTGCACAATTCGACTCTGAAACCGTGGGCGCCTTCGTCGTACCTGCATTCGCAACTGTTATCGACAATTCGCAAGGTATTTCTCAAAATTGTTCCCTGCACCTGGTTTTATCCATGTTTCTGTAAGCAAACTGTTTAAGAGAGTATAAAACACCAAAATCACCATCAAGCATCCAGTGACCTGCACTCATTTCCGACTAGCGAAACAATAAGCCTTCTGCCAAGCCTGCATTTGACCAAATTAACCTGAATTCACTGGTAGTTCGCGTAGTCGTGAACTAGAAACCTCCATTACATAAATTCACCATAGAAATACTCTAGTCAGTCCTACTACTGTTTTTATCAATCCTATAAATGGTATTTCAATTGTTGTTTGCTCAATTCACCCTCTGTTCCATACAATTCATATTTACATTGAAAAGAAACTCCTCTGCGTTGTTCTGCTCACTCAAAACAGTTTACATACAATTCAGAAGCCTTACTAGCCATGGAAACACCAATAGCCTTGAATATCCAACCTCTGAATGCCCCTCAAAGGGAGTTAGAATGGAAAGCCCTGGGAGATGTAGATTATCAGATGATAGACTGGTTCCCAATGGGTTCTAAGTTCAATATCCACATGCTAAATGAATTGAAAGCCCAACACCTTGGTGGAGCTAATATTTTAGGGATTTGGGACTCAAATTTGCCCATTTACAACCTCCCTCAAGTCAATGCCCTTCCAGACTTGATCCACAAGTGCCAGGAATGCTATGATCCATGCCAAAGAGCTGTTCTCAGTCCTACAGGCTCAATCGTATTCCATATCACCCCAGAAACCATAAATGAGATGCTGCATTTCCACTCTGCAAGGCCATTGACCCCTCTCTCCATGCTGGACTTAGTAAAGAAGGGGAGTAATTTGTCAAATGCCCAGATCATTAAAATTAATCAGTTATTCATACAGCCAAGATCTGAAACTATGAGGACTCCTCCCATTGGATATCACTACCTGAATGACTTGGGCAGAATGCTAGTGGATTTGATCAGCTACGTTCTGGGGTACAGGGGAATTGAGGATGTTGATGACACTATAATGGCAATGCTGTCCATATTTTCTCCTGGAAAGCCTCCAGTTGTACACTATGACTATGCCACCTATATTGCAGAAAAGATCCATGAACAGCTAATGAATCTACAAAGAGAAAGGGTGTTCAGATACACCTCATACATCTACCACCTGTTCTTGTTTTATCAACCAGACAGTTTCTCCATTCCCCTCAAGAAACTTAATGCCCAGGGGAATCCAAGGTCAGTTGTGTTTTGGACTTCAGTTTTCCATAATATTTCTCAATCACCATACACATACTGTGAATTTATAGACCTGTTCATTCACCCAGCTATGACATTGCTGTATGGTGTCCCTCCTCCAAGGTTGACCGATGACATGCAGAGAGTTCTCCATCTCTCCAAATCCTACAGCATTGGTGATTGGTATTTTTACCAACACCACACAGTAATCAGAATATATGGCTATGAATTGGACCCTTACAGGCTGCCAAGGTATGTCCCTATGAGACTTTTTGCCCTAGAATACTTCAGGCAGTTTGGAAATGCAGACTGCTTCCATTTCCAAAGTAGGAATAAGAAGGTGCAGCTGAAGATAAGGAACCAGCTAGGCCCTTTTCTATACAATAAAAGAGAGGAGGGATGGAAGGAGGCAGATATGATCTTAGAGGGCTTCAAATTGCAAACCAGTTTCAAATGGATACCTTATGACCCTAATGATTTTATCTCCCTCAGAAGGATAAAATACAAATTGGGTAACTATGCACATGTTAGGCTGCCTCATGTTGAAAAGTATGCAAATTCTTTGAGCTGGAAAGAGGGCACTCTAGAAGAGCCAATTACTAGAGAGCAGATGCTAGAAAGAGAGTTTAGGAATATGCAAAAAGAGGCTGACTTGGAAACTTGTGGACAAGTTTCCTTATCATATCAAAGGCAACTTGGAGCATCTGCCTCTTCTTCAACAACACATCAGCAAGCTGCCATGGACACTCAACAGACATCCAGCAAAGGCAAAGAAAAGCAGGTGGAACAAGAGCAACCACCTCCCATGACTGAATACCAAACAGAAAAAGAGGTGGAACAACAAGAAAAAGTGCAGCAGCAGGAAGTACATCAACAGCAGCAGGTAGAACTACAACAACAACAATAGGAATTACAACAAGAAGAAGGGCAGCATGACAAAGAGCAACCCCCACAGCAAGAAGGGGAAGTTGAGGCCCCATTTTTCACTGAACAGCAAGCCCAAAACACGGTGCCTCCTAGGCAAGAAACATCAGCTGAAGCATCAATCCTCCAAAATCCACAAAAGGAGGATATAAGCAGGAAAAGGGATAGAGAGACTCCCTTAACCACATCAATAAGTCATGGTGAGAAAAGACAGAGACTGAATCCTTTCTCTGAGGAGGAAATGCCAATAGGGCAGTCTCTGGGCATGGGCCCACCTAGTAGAGAAGCATCCGCAAGTTCCTTCCAACAGGAACAGGACAGGACAGTGGGAGGAGAAGTCAGCTCCTCAAGCCAGCAGAGAGAAGGTGAACTGAGCATCAAACAACAGTTCATAGACATAAAGAGGAGGAATGAGCCAATAAAGATACAACTATACAATCATTTGTTGAAAATGGCTCCCACTAACCAGCAAAGACTAATGTCTGCGTATGATGTTAGTGAAGGCAAAATGATCATGAGTCATTTTTTGCCAGCTGTAGCACAGCCCCAGTCCCCTGCAGATTATATAAGGACCAATCTTGAGGTCCTTGCCAAGGACATCCACCCTATGGACAAAATTGAATTACACAAACAAACGGGTGAGATGGTGTATGCCTCCTTGGCAGATAAAACATTGGATAATTATAGGCTAGAGAATAGCCTTCATAATACAGCTGCCCAACTTGAGTTGGAAAGGGCATCCTCTCAAGCTAAGGACAACAGAATTAGGTCCTTAGAAGATATAATCATAGAAATTGGGCATGATCCCAAGGATATCAAGGGCATACAAGAGATATTGAAGTTGAGGGATGCAGACATGGCAGCTTTGAGGAGAAAGATCAAAATTCCAGCCACAATTCACCCTCAAACAGATGAAATTGTCTAGCAAAGGCATGATCAAGATGCCTCATCCTTGCTGGTATCTCTATATAAGCAGCTAATCCAAACTCAAGAAAAGTTGGGAGAATCAGAGGCTGCACAGGCAGCATTGCAGGCAGCTTTGAAGCAAAAAGAAGAAGGTCAAACCTCCCAGCCTCCTCCTGAAATAATTAACCTTGAGGAAGCTGCTCCAACTACTGTTCTTCCCCCTCCTCAACAAACAGGATAGACAGCACCATCCACCTCGGCACCACCAGCAACAACAGAGCAGGCCCCAAGCCTGGACATGCAAAAGCTGAGAAATGAGATTCAGGCCTTGGAAGCACAAATGAAAGAACTAAATGAGGCCAGGGAGAAACTAGCCAAGGTCAATGAAAGATATGACAAGTCCAAGCAGACTGTGGCAGAAAAGGGCAGGGAAATAAAATCCCTCAAAGACAGGATAAAGGAGCTAGAAAAGGAGCTCCAACTAGATAAAGTGGTGGCTGAGATCAAGACAGTGCTATGGGCCAATATTGGCCAGTCTATTACTGACCAATGGCAGTATATTGACACAATCCATGAGCAGTTGGAGCTCATTGGAAAATCACAGAAGGAAATTCAGAGGTCAAGGGCAGCTCTAGGCAATATGCCTGAAATTGCCACCAGGATGATCAATGTGCTCAATAACAGAACAAGTTCTCAGTTAGCAACCATGGGAATTCCTAACAGGACTGAGACTATTATGTTGGTAAAAAGGGTCCTTACACTAAGAAACTTAGTGCAGACATTGGAGAGAAGGACCCAAGACATGCAGACCGAGGTAAATAGATTTATGGACAAATTTGTGGTATTACAGAACCGAGGTCTCCCTGGCTTACTGAACAGTGCAGGGAAATTTCTTACCCATGAGCAGTATGCCAAGAGGGTCAATACATTTGCCACAAGTCAGATCACTGAAAGGCCCAACACCTCAGAAGAAACAGGGCCAGCTACAGGACAAAGTCTCTACAATAGAGTAGAGAATTTATTCTTCATAATGAATGAAATTAATCACCTGTTTGAAGTGCCTCCTAACTTCTATAAATACACAGAGGCAGATGAGACTATGGATGCAATTCTCAGGCATCAACTACCCACACAGGAATGGTGGACAAAGGCAATACAGATGATCTTATAGACCAGGAAGCCATTCTTCAAGTTTTTCATCAAAAATACAAGGTGGCATGCACAGGAAAAGCTAGTAAAATCAGCATGCATGAAAAGATAAAAGCTGAGCCAACTCAGCAGGACTTTCGGCCAGCAAGTCAAGATGGACAGCTACAGGTGACAGGGCCGAAAAGTTACAGCAGAGCAGCCACATCAGCGCATTTTCCAGCATTTAAAGCAGATCATTCCAACCGACTCAGTGGCCTCCAAAGGCCAAAATATCTTCTGACTGATATAAATGAACATTTATGATGTATTAAAGATAGAAATAACTTTTTATCTGCTGTTATGTACAAAGTTGGTGAAATATTTATTTCTCAGATGACTCAACGCCATAGATATTTTGTATTACCGTTTGTATATATTTGCCCCTCGCATAAGCTTGCAGGGGTTGTTGTTGATTTCTTTTGGAGAAGTTCCTATGCTGTAATCTTTGCAGAGTTTAATAACAGAAGTAATGGAATTTCTGAAGTTCTGAGTTGTTGAATGCGTTCATGGTGTTTTGTTGAAGTTTGCAGGATCCCTGTGCATCTCATATACAATAAGTTTTCTGTAACTCTCTTCGTTCTGTGTTTCAATCTTTTACAACCCATAAATGTTTCTAAGTTCTTAGTATTTAGCAGCAAAGAAAAAGAATAGCCTTCAGGATTTATTCATGGAATACCCTGGGCTCAATCTATGTTGTTAATGAATGTTTTCCTCAGTTATAATCTTGACAAGTGTAATTCTTAAATGCTACACTTTCAAAATATATCTTTCACAGTGACCCTTGTTTCAGGAATTCAAGTTTGCTCCTAAACAATATATTTCACTTTCACAGCATTAGTTTAATGGAGAATTCTTGATTGCTTTCCATTAGCTAAACATGCATCATCATACATCATCAATTAAACTTTAGATTTTGTTTGTTGGGATACCCAATAGGCCTTGCAGTCTGAACATTCCCACTGAAGCATATCAAACATCTCACAGCTCTAGACTCCATTGCCCAATGAAATACAACTGTCTAAACATTACATCTTAGGCATTGAAATACATCCTTCAACCAAAAACTAAAACAAAAACCTGAGCATAATAGCTAGCCTAAAAACAGTACCATAACAGATAAAGAGAGAGCCCTCTCTGATTACAGTTTGGCTAGAAACTGTAATCCAAAGATTGGTTAGTGGTTACCCCGGCCGTATTCCCTTGGGAGTCATAGGGAACAACCTGGGTGTTAACACTAGCCATCTGGTTCTCAGCTTCCCCTTGAAATCTTTGTATTTGGAGTCATACAACAAAGCCCAATCTCCCGGCTGAAATTGCTTGTCATGGAGATGTTGGTCATGCCACACCTTTCTCTGAAGTTGAACCACTTCTGAGTGAAGGAGGGCCTGCATTCGGTGCTCATCCAGGCCATTCAGCTGCAGTAGCCTTTCTTGTTGTGCATGACTGAGATCTAGGTCCAGCTGAGCTGCCATCCTTAAAGTGTTGTATTCAAACTCAATGGACAACAAAGCTCTCTTCCCATAGATCAGCTCATACGGTGTGAAGCCAATGGTGGTCTTCCAAGTGGTGTTGTAAGCCCATGTGGCTTCAACCAGGTGATCTGCCCAGTCCTTTCTGTTGCTGCTCACCACCTTAGTCAAGATCCCTTCTAATGCTCTATTGGTGACTTCCACCTGCCCATTTGCTTGAGGGTGATAAGGGGTGGAAGTCCTATGCTTGATCTTGTGATGCGCTAGTAGATCTTCAACCAGGTTGGAGGTGAACTGGCTCCCTTGATCGGTGACCAGCTCTCTTGGATAGCCAAACTTGTAGAAGATGTTTTCTCTTAGGAACTCGGCCACCTTTTCTTCTGTTGCTGCTTTCATTGCTTTGGTCTCTGCCCACTTTGTCAAATAGTCAGTACACACAATGATGTAAGTCCTTTGCCTCGAAGAGGGGTTGATTGGGCCCACAAAGTCCATGCCCCACTTCTCAAATGGCTCAAGAGTCACTTGAGGTTGGAGAGGCATCTCATCCCTTTGGGTCGGTTTCCCCATTCTTTGGCATTGGTCACACTGACTGACATATCTTCTGACATCTTGATGAAGTGTGGGCCAATAGTATCCTGCCTGCAGGATTTTGAAGGCAGTTCTCTTTGCTGCAAAATGTCCTCCACAAGGCCCATCATGACAAGTGAGGAGGATATCAAAGACTTCCTCCTCCCTTACACAACGCCTTAAGATCTGATCGGGGCCAAGCTTGAACAGATTGCCCCCGATCCAAGTAAATGAGGCACTTTTTCTAATGATTCTGCTCTTCTCTCTGGAATATAGGTGTGGAGGGAACTGTGCTGAAACAAGATAGTTTAGTATATCAGCAAACCATGGAGAGAGTACTGAAATAGCAAACAGATGTTCATCGGGCATCTGGTCATCCACTGTTCCATCCTCATCTGCAGACAAATCCAATCTAGATAAAAAGTCAGCAACAACATTTTCTCTACCTGGTTTGTTAACAATGGTCAAATCAAACTGCTGCAATAAAAGTAACCATCTAATAATACGAGCATTCACATTTGGTTTATTCATTAAATATCTGATTGCAGCATGGTCAGTATGTACAAAGGTCTGGTAACCAGTAATATAATGTCGGAACTTGTTCAGTGCATGGACCATAGCCAAGAATTCTTTCTCGGTTACAGTGTAATTCAGCTCAGCTTTGGACAGGTTTTTGCTAACAAAGTAAATGGCATATGGAAGTTTTTTCTCAACTTGTCCTAAAGATGCACCTATGGCTTTGTTCGAGGCATCAGTGTGGATGTGGAAAGGTAGGGCCCAGTTTGGACCTCTCAGGATTGGGGCTGACACCAACTTGTCCTTCAATTCATTTAAAGCCCTCTGACAATCGTCAGTCCAATTAAACTCCACATCTTTTGCCAACAGGCCAAACAATGGCGAGGCTAGCTTGCTGAAATCTTTAATGAATCTTCGGTAGTATCCTACTAATCCTAAGAAACTCCGGACATCCCTTACCTTTTGAGGAGGTGGAACCCTCTTGATGAGAGCAATTTTGTTAAGATCCACCTGCAATCCTTGGCAAGAAATGGTATGGCCTAGCACAGTCCCTTCAGTCATTAGGAATTCTCATTTTTCAGGACTAAGGGACAAGTTCATCTCGGTGCATTTGGTTAGGACTTTTCCCAGGTTGGACAATGCTTCCTGGAAGTTGGCCCCATAAGGAGTAAAGTCATCCATATAGATTTCTACCGCATCATGGACCAACTCCGAGAAGATGCTCAAGACAGCTCTCTGGAAGGTAGCAGGAGCATTGCATAGCCCAAAGGGAAGGACTCGGTAGGAAAAGGTACCCCAAGGACAAGTGAAGGTGGTCTTATCTTGGTCTTCCGGGCTGATTTGGATTTGGTTGTACCCGCTAAACCCATCTAGGAAAGAGAAGAACTTCTTTCCTGCCAGTCCATCCAACACTTGATCTATGAAAGGTAGAGGGAAATGGTCCTTCTTGGTAGCTTTCTTCAGTTCTCGGTAGTCCACACAGATTCTCCATTTCCCATTTTTCTTGGGAACCAACACTAGAGGGGACACCCATTCACTATCTGAGATGGGGTAGATGAACCCGGCATCCAACAGTTTTTGCAATTATTCCTTGACAATGTCCTTAAGGGCTGGATTCATTCTCCTCTGAGGTTGCCTAACCGGTTTACAATCCTCTTTGGTGTATATATGATGGGTACAGACTGAAGGATGGACTCCTTTCATTTCATTATAGCTCCAAGAAAAAGAATCTAGGTGGTTGGCCAACAGACTACACAGCTCCTTTTCCTGGGAAGGAGATAGGGAGGAGCTGATCTTCAATGCTTTCTCAGGGCCAAACTCCACATTCTTGACTCTGGGAGTAATAGGGTTGGTTGTACAAAGATCCACTAAGGTGCTGGCTTGGGCATCCTCCACCAATTTTTCTAAGGGTAGTGCACTGGAAGGTGGATTCTAGATCAAGGTCTCGATCAAGTCATCCTCGGTTGGGGGGTCTCTTCTAGTGGTATCTAAGGTGCACAGAGGTGCTGAGTACACCTCATCTTCCTCTCCTTCTTCCAACCAGAGTGGTAAGTCATGCTCTAAGGAGGGTTGGGCAGGAGGGTATAGGACTAGCTGCTTGGACATGGGACCATTTTTGATGGTCATGTTTCCTGCACGACAACTTATGTAAGCATCTGCAGTAGCTAACCAAGGCCTTCCCAAAATGAGAGGATATCCAGTAATCTTGGCCTTTGGTTGCAGAACTAGGAAGTCTGCAGGGTATTCCCAAGAGTCAATAGAGACCAAGACATCCTCCACAATCCCTTCGGGAGTCACGGTGGATCGATCTGCTAATTGCAGTACTGTCGAGGTCTTCCTCAAGGAACCCTGAAGATTAAGCTTAAGCATGGTATCCCTGGTCATCACATTAATGGCAGCCCCCAGATCAATCAAGGTGTGAGGTATAATGGTGCCATTGATGTGAACATCTACTACAGGACTTCCAGGATCTAGGTACTTTGGGCAGATGACTTGTCCTAACATAAGGTCAGACAGTTGTCCTATGACATTGATGGTTGAAGCATCTTTATTCCATCTGCCTGGGTGTTTGAAACACTTCTCCTTAACCAGTTTGTTGTATATTGGCACATCCTTGATGGCTTGGAGAAGTGGTATTTTTACACACAACTGCTTGAGCTCACCCAAAAGCTCATCCTCCTCTGGGTTGGGTTGTGTGGTGGATGTTAGTCTCTCAGGAAAGGGTGGAATAACCTTCGGTTCACTTTCCTGTTTATCTTCCTCATCCTCTGGGGGAGGAGGTTGGCGATCTGGTAGAGCCTTTCCAGATCGAAGATTGATCTCCTGGATCTCCACAACATAGGTAGGGCATGAGGTTTCCCCAGTGTATACCTGCTGGGCCTGTCTATTGTTGGGGTTCGGGTTCAGTTGAGCAGGCATTTGAGGTTGCCTTGGAGGAGCAGGAGGTAATGGCTGAGGTTGAACTGGTGGTGGAGGCAAGATGGCAGGAGGAGTGTTGTATTGGGGCCTCCACCCCGACTGAGGTGCATTCCATTGAGGCTGTGGCTGGGCATGTGAGTGATATGAATGAGAAGTAGGTTGAGTGGGGTACTGAGGTGGATAAGACCATGGAGGAGGCATGGACCATGAAGGATGAGCAAGGGGACCCCAGGAAGGCATAGGAGTCGATTGGTTGGGGCTGTAATAAGCTTGAGATGCCCCTTGCATCCCCTGCTGATAAGGTCTAGATCCTTGTGGCCTCCTTTGGTTGAGGTAATAGAGAGGCTCTGTGGGAGATTCTGTCCCTTGGTACATGGCTTTAAACCCAGGTAAGGTGGGACACTGATTTTTGGGATGGTCCTCCTCACAAACGAAACACACTTCAACCGAATGCAGTGGACATTCATTCTTAGGGTGTCTCCTTGTGCACCTAGGGCAGAAGACAGCCAAGGCTCTCTCAGATTCTTCTTTCTTTTGCTGAATCCTGAATGTGTCAAGCTGCATGGCAATGGTCTGTCTCACCTCACTCTTAAGGATCTTCTAATTGATTTGCAAGCTCATGTTTGGAGAAAGGGACACTAGTCGAGAGGTGGTTTCCTCTACCTCATTTCCGAGCTGCCCTGGAGTGGTTTCTAAACACAGTCTTGATGTCCTCATAAGGCAGTTGGTAAATGTCCCCCCCAGCTAACATGTGAAGGGTATCTAAGAGGTCTTCAGGGACTCCTCGGAGCAGGACCAACTTGAGGGATTCAAGGTCAAGTGTGCACCTGGCCCGTTTATAGCTTAGTTGGAACCTCTCCTCATAATCCTCTAAGGACTCATCATTTCCCATGGTCATCCGAAAGATTTCCCCCTTGGTTTCCTTGGACCTACAGTAATCCCGGTACTTAGTGTTGAAAGATTGCTGCATCTGAGCCCAAGTGGTGATACTATTCCCAGGTAAGCCCATGAACCAGCGTAGTGCTGCATCCTTAAGAGTGGAAGGGAAAAGTTTCAGCTTTTGCTCATCTTCAGTATAGTCATAGGTTCTACAAAGGACAGCAAACTCAAACAGGAAGGTATCCGGATCTTCAGTAGTCAACCCATGGAAGTGAGGTAAGGCGGAGGGGCTAATGTTCTTCATTTTCATCTCTCCATTGGTATCTCGGATGGGGAAGGCACCTTCTATTCTCTCATCTTCTCTTCTATTGTCAGCCATAGCTTCAGATGGAGTGGTCTCTAACTCTTCTTCTACTATAGGGTCTTTGGATATCTCAGGATGTTCACCTATAGGTTCCTCTGGGTCACTGTCACCAAAGAAGAGAGAAGGGTGACTCAGTGATGTGGTGGGGGTGTTTGGTAGGAATTTGCCTGATCTATCTCGGTTTCTACGAGGCATGAAATGGAAAAGACTTTCTTTTTCTTTTGATTGTTTTTGCTTTGCTTTTCTTTTGGTACCTGCAAAACTGAGACAGATTGATCTACACTAACTATGAAAGATGCAGAATTAAACTGAAAGCAGGAAAGAACTATTCTACTTTGCTCAAATGAAATTGCAAGAATGGAAATGCTAGTCTACGCTTGCAAAAAGGAAATGCTAATCTATAAAAGCAGGAAATGCTAATCTATGAAAGCAGGAAATACTAATCTATGAAAGCAGGAAATATCTATGCTACTTTTGCAGAATGAAAATGAAGTAAACTACTTAGCAGAAGGCAAGAGTAAGAAAGTAGAAGAAAAGCAACAATTACTAATACTCTGACGCTTCCCCGGCAACGGCGCCAAAAAGATGGTGGGCTCCAGTATTGTAGCAATAATGCTACAACTCCTGGAGCTTCCTATCTCTAATTTTATCAACCCGGTAGTTCGTACAAACTTGGAAGCGACGGTGTTGTATGCACAAGTACTAGCTCTTGTCGCAGCTGTCACTTGGTCAGCTGGCACAAGTCCGCTAGGGCTCAAGCCAACTTCTATATGCTCACAGAAGAATCTTTATGAATGATGGATGAAAGCTAACTCAAAGGAGACTAGTCTAATTGCAGAAAGAAACTGAAAGCCAATAAAGCATGAAAACCCTAGTAAACCCTAATTTAACTAGCTAGACCCTTACAATGCAAAACTGTGAATGAAACTACTACCACTAATGCCATTACTTGTAGTGAGCTGAAATACATGCATCTAAGCTACTTGCATCTGAAAAGACATGTTTTTGTATTTTTTCATTAAGTGGTTGGATTTATTGTGATGATGCTTTTGATTAGGGTTTGGTTGTGCAGGAGTGGTTTGAATGGAAGGAAAGCATGGGCAAGGTCAGGATGGCTAGGGGAGGTCCCAGAGGGTCTCTAGCATCAGTCCACAGAAGTATACCACGTTCGGATGCTCAGCAACCGAGTTTGTAAGCTTCTACAGGAAGTCTGCAGGGGATCCTACAGGAAACTCAGGGATTCTACAGGAAGTCTGTGCAATTCTACAGGATGTTTGACCATGGAAGTTTTGGGAGATGGTGAAGTGTTGGAGTGGTGTGGGAGGATAGGTGAGATGGAGATGGAACTGGTGATGGCTCAGGGGCAGAGAAGTCAGATGCAGGAAGAGTGCATGCAGTGGTTTGATGGCTGGAAGGATGGGATCAACAAAAGGTCAAAAAGATGAAGCTACGTGGCAATGGATGAATTGGAGGGTAAACGAGCTGGACAGAGGCCGAGTAGGTGGCTTGAGGAGAGGTTAAGAAGAAGAAGAAGGAAGTGGAATGATATGGAGCAGTGTAAATGAAACAAATGACTTATGCACCAAAAACGAGAATTCATTAACCTATGATAACTGTGCCATGAAACCTATGAACAGCAATGGAAAACCAAGAAATGAAACTCGTGCATGGAAGTGGAATGTAGAAGTATGGTTCAATATCAAAAGTGCATGGATGGATCTTCAACGAAAATGTCTATGTTGCAGCTTGCATGGAAGTGAGAAGAACTGCGTTTCTTTTTGGTGGTTGATATGGACTGCACCCCAATCCCTAACAGAGATGGCAGTGAGCCTTAACAACCTTTTTCTGGAGCTCCAATAAATTATAACTATCCTCCTATCGAATATAAGCAACTGAAAGCAAATTCACTATAGACTAATCCTATTCATCCTCATGAAAAAGACTAAATTAACAGACTGTAAATTCGAATTGCATGTTAAAGTAAAAACTCAAAGTGCTGGAACGAAATGCAAATAACATTACAACACCGAGGAGATCTATTTCTCTCAGGTTGGGCCCTGACCTAAGAGCTATAGCTCCCTTAGAAACTCAGAATGAGATCAAAATCTGCCTGCCTTTATTCATAAACGAAAATCTGATGTCATGCCAAAACTGGCTTACAAAAGGAACAAACACCGAGCTGTAGCTCGTACTTCCCAATTACAAGAGAAATACAAAAGTTCAAAAAGCTTCTATCCAAGGCTACGGCCTCAGTATTTATGCAAAATTATCATCCAACAGGTGTCCTTGATTTGTGGTGCTCGACTGTCCAACTGAAGGTTAAACTGTTGATCCTGTAGAATAGTTATAACTGCTGTTCCTGTAGAACAGTTGGCTGCCTCTAAGCTCGGTGGGGAGATTGATTGGAGCTCGGAGCTATGGTGGGAATCACGAGGAAGGTCCCAAAGACCGTGGACATCCTCTCCTAAAAACCAGCAGTGCCACCTCACTGTCTCCTTGTCTCCTTTCTCGTGGTCTTTGGTCCCTTTTAATGCCAAAACCTGAAATCATCATGTATTAGTCACGTAGATAGAATGCCTACCCTTCTTCCTACAAAAAACACGAATAAACCAAGAAATGAATGCATAAGAAATAAAAAATGAATGGTTTGAGCAAAGAAAGTAGGTCAAATGAGCCCAAATTGTACCAAAAATTGGGGCTCATCAGTGAACAGTGTTGTCTCCATTATCCTCTCTACTACCTGAGAGTGTACTTTAGCATGGAGCCCCATCCTACTATTTCATCCAAGTGAAGGCCCATTGAAACTACATTAAAAAATGAGAATGGGAATCTGAGTGTTCCCATGGTGACACTCAATTCTCTGCTTTACTAAGTACCATACGGAGGATCTCCATGCTTCTTAACTTCCCACATAGATCATAATGCACTCTAGGCATGTCTCTCCTATACTGTGATGAGTCCTTTCTTGAGCATGCCATCATACCACTTAAATGATGGTATGGTATCCCTAAGCTTATGTTCATTTAATTCTTTATTGCATGCAGGAAAGCTCAAACATGGATGAATCTACTTCAAGACAAACTCCATTGATTTACTCCTACATGTTATGGTACTTGATGCCTTGAATCATTTTTTTACAGTCACCAGTGACACCAAAATTTTTATGCACATTGACCCAGTTGTTGATTCATCCATGCCTATGGCATATTTCCCAAGGTAGCACACAGGCCAACTCTAGCACACAAATACAAAGAGTAGCCGACTCATTCCAGCAATCAAACATATTCCCAACACCATAGGACCAACTGTTGTTACCTCAAGCTAGGCATGTAGGCACTAAGCCTCTCTGCTTGCCTACAGGAGATCAATTCCTTTTATTATATGCACACGACCCTTGGTCACCAAACCACCATAGAACATGTTCATAGGGCCCCACTTCATATACATACTACTGTAGAATTAGAGCCCATATGCTAGCATACCTGTAACCCTTTTTGAATGGAATTCCATAAATGTTATAGGATTCCAAGGTTTCGAGTATGGCCCACAAACTCCACGTCAACACTTAGCATCACTACACTAGGTCGACCAACTTGTGTGCACCACTACCATGCCTTAGAACCATTCCCTAGAGCCTTTACCTATTTTTCTCCTGTTGTTCTGACAACTAATGATCCCTGGTGCCCACAACCTTTAAGAAAATAAATTAATAATAGTTACGAGGTTTCCAACCTCTGGGATATGTCCACTTCCATGATGACATCATGCTGATGTCATCCATGCCATGTGTTGACCTCTGAGAGTTCTATGTGTCATCCATTTACGTTCCATTTGGGTATTTGCAAACACCAAAATTGATTGCCACGTGTCGAAAATCATGTCATGTTGATGTCATATCCGACCAATAATATGTTGCCACCTATCCCATCAGAGGAGAGAGAAAGGGTCCCTCGATTCTTAGTTTGCAAGTGATTTCCTTTGTAAATGGTTCTATGCTTAAAGCCCTCAATCTTGACAATTTTAAGAAATTCATTTAACCAAAAGTTACAAGGTTCTTACATTCTGGGATTTCGACCCTCTGAGCTTCCGACCCTCTGGGATTCCAACTTTTAGGGATTTGTTCCCACGACCAATGCTTCATGCCATCTTGTGCCTTCTTTTAAATAAAACTCTAGGATTTTGGGTCTTCCAAGGTTCTAACCTTCTGATCCTTCTAGACTTCTGGGCAATGTTCCTGCAACACTTCTTTCGGGCTTCTAGGCCTTCTAGGTATTCGAGGTCCTGGGGTCTGTTACTAAGGACTTTAGGTCCAAAATTTTTCTAAGCATATTTGTCGATCTTGAAGGCCATTTGTGGACTTCATCATACCACTGGAAATATATTTCCAAGAAATTTCCAACGATGTTATTCCCAAGACCATTTGAATTGATCCCCTAATTCAAAACTGCCTACAAATCCTAAGTCTCCCAACCATCATAGTCTAGCATTATGGCTTCTCCAATAAGCCTGATACTATGATGATTCTCTACAAGAGACCTCAACAACCATGGGGACTCCACTTGATATTGACATATCAAGAACATCAATCCCACCATATTCTTCCACTAGCATCATTACTCATCTCATTGACATATATGCCAGCACACATGCTGGCACTAGCCATCAGACCATGCCAACTGTCCAACACATCTCCTAGCATGAATGTTGACATCAATTCCAACACACTTACTTCCACTAGCCATCCAAGCAATTCCAACTGTCCAACAATCCCCCCCTTTGGAATTGATGGCAACACCTCATCACTTCTTCCATATTGATGTCTAATCCTCATGCTGCTTCCACACTTCTCTTTGCATGATCCACCAATGACTTTCTCTCCTCAACATGGGCCATCACAAATTTCTCTCCCATAATTTTGCCCCCCTTTGACATCAATGGAAAATTGATATAAGTTGCTTCTTCTCCCTCTTACAATCAATAACTGAGGGTATGGTTGATGATGTGCAATGTGCTTATGAAAGCTTCTCTTCCAGAGGGTTGATATCTCTAATGATGTAATAGAATTCTCTAGCCCAAGCTCAAATCTCATAGAGTTGTTGCTGCTATATGAAATTGACATATCTGATATGCTCCCCCTGAACATATTCTTCCTCCTCCTTGCTAATCCTCCAATTCTAGACACCTTATGGCCATTGGATGAGTACTCTCTCTGCCAATGCATATTTTTTACTAGTTAAAAGGAAAATGATACTAATTAACATTGCTCATGGTATTGTTGCCGCATGAAAATACCATCCATTAATGATGAATTTTGGCTTTATCTTCACTATTTTTGTTTTCTCTAAGATTGTTCTCGCTTCTCCTGAGCATCTTCATTAACCAACTTTTCTCTGTTTGAGATCAGGCTACTCCAAATATGGACTGTTGCTTAAATAATACCAATTGTACTAAGAAATTGGTACAAATTGGATAATGTGCCAGGAAAGCTCTAATACTTCCTTTCAAAAAGAAATTCCCATTTGCACAAAGCACATACGAACCCAGACCACCAATTGACATAGCGATACCAATTGAAAGGCAAGTGAATTTCAAAGCTTGTACCCATTGTGTTTCATGAACACAAGATTGCTATGTAAAATCAAATTCACAACTTAAATGAAATAAAGGTATTTTTCCCAAGATGCAAACCTTTCATTTCCTATGCAATATTTCTTCTTGAGGCTAAAAAATGTTGCTTACTATTGCTTATAAGGTAGGACCCCCTGAGTCAATGCTCCCTGATATCCTGCAGTTGTTTCCTTGCATCTGCGTGGGGACAAATATTATGGACCTGAGTTGTCTAAGGGCTTCTTGTCATTCCACACTTATGTTGCATCTCATCTTCTTTTCACAACATAAAATTTTGTTTTGTACTCCCCATGAAACCATGCTAGCTGCAATCTCCTCTTTCTTTCAATGCTGATACATTTGAAATAAAAAAATACATTACTGTAATTAGCATGGGCAATCGACCATACCTTCAACAATTAGGTACACCTCTATGTCTATTCCTTCTAGAAACCTGCATATGACTTATTCAAGCTGCCTTAAGGCCATTCTCTTCCTTCACTAAAGAGAAATAGAGGTTATGATTCCCTTGAGAAGATTGTCCTCCTTCTTCACCCAAATCTTCTTTGCCCAAGTCCACATAATAAAATTTCTCTCCAGCTTCTCCTTCTTTGCTTCAATTTGGGATTTTTTTTGGCTACACAAGGCTAGAGCTCACTTCTCCTTCACCTCCTCTTTCTTTACCCAAATTTTTTGGTTGCCTTTCTGCCTTATAGAGGAGTCCACCACAAGGAGAAGAGGATCATCCTTCCTAGTTTTCTTTTGCTTTCTTCCTCTCTTTTTTTTCAGCCTTCTATTTTGAAATAGAGAACCAAAGACATACTCGTAATTCCTTGTTCTATTTTTTTGTTTTTTCTTTGACACCTGAGTTGCTACATTTTCATGCCCATGCTCAGAGGCATGCTTCATCTTCTTATATTTTCAGCTTGTTATTTTGTGCCCAAACTTACCACAATTTTAGCATTCGAATTTGCTTAAGAATGGGATAGATGAATTTCCATAACTGAAAACATTCTTATTAAAGCCACACTTCTACCAACATTCTTTCCCTTGTTGTTGCTCAAAAAAATCAATTTTCATGCAAGCCATCTACAATCCATGGCTTTATGACCAAAATTGTTGCAAGAAAAAAAATAACCATAAAAAGGATTTTGAGGACTGAAGATACCTTTTCTTTGAGGGTTTGTCCTTGAGGGGGAAAGGATATATGTTGGTTCTTCATGTGCCTCTCATATAAGTTTGCATTACTGCCTTCCATTCTTTCTTTTTGTTGTTTGGATATCTTCTGATGCTCTCCTCATTGTTGTTGCTCGCCATTTTGTTGCTACCTTTTCTTCTCTTACTGTTGTTGCCTTCCTTTTAGCTACTAAAGTTCAATAATTTATTTTCCTTTGTTGTTGTTAGAACCTGTAACTTCCTTTGTTTGGTTATTTTACCCTTAAACATTTTCTTTCTTGGAGCATGATTCTTTTATGAAGCCCAAACCAACCTTGATGAGAGGTGATCTTTGCTTAGCAAGCATCTCATCCAAGGCCTTCTTTCTCTCCTCAATATTCTGGTATTGAAAGAAATTTTTATCTTCCTTTTGAAGGTCTTGTCTCAATGAGATTAACTAGGCTTTTAATATCTCTTATAAAGGGCTTCTCTTTCATTCAACTGATTGGTTAACCTCCTATTCAATTTGCTAGTCTATTCTTGTTGAGCATTTAAATATATGATTTTCTTGCTCAAATTCTCATTATCAAGCTCATATTCATGAGACTACTCCTTTTTTTTTCACTTGATATTTGTTTATGATCTCTTCTTGATCTCCTTTACAGTAGATATCAACTTCTTCCTAAATTATATCCTCTCATTCATATTCTTCTCTTCGTTATCAGAGGTGCTAGCTAAGTCACCACAGAGATATAAATTCTTCTTTGTGTCCATGGAACCTTCCACAAATTTGAGGAGTATTCCATATTCATCACTCCCAGAGATGCTCCTATTCTCTTCTTGGGATATACTATCTCGTTCTTCAGAGTGTCCCTCATTTTCTATTGCTACTAAAGTAGGTCTATCTTCATTACTACTACTAGATGCATGGCTATCTCTCCCTTCAAGTGATTCACATGAACATATAGATAACGAATGGCCTATTTATTTACATTTATTATAAAGAAATAGGTTACCTTATGAGTAGCCTGACCTCTCATCCAGGTCTTATTCTTCACCATCCTTGGAGTAAAGATCAATAATTTGGTCATAGGAAGAGAAATCTTCAATCTTTTGAGCATCTTTCCTTTGAGATGTCATCTCCTTTTTCTTCCATTTTCTTCCTTTTATTCTTATCACCAACAACTACATGTTCTGGTTCATTACTTGGGAAACAAGGTTCTTCACCTTCTCTTGATCCACATTGAAATCTTATCCATACAGACATTGCAATTTATCCAACATTTCCTTTCCTATCCCATAATACCTCAATTTACCAACATCTGGCTTAGACAACCCTTTCATGGTAATCTCCTTGGATTATGCATTAAACTCATCCTCCTCTCCATATTCTATAGCCAACCAAATATCTTCATTGATTACCCTTACACAGTCTCGCATTCTAAACCTCCAAAGTTCATAGTTTGATCCATTCAAGAATGGAACTCCTTCTGATGTTAGCCAAACTTGATTAGCCATTGTTTCCCTTTGATCTACCTTCAAGTGGTTAAGTTGTTCCTAAAATAACTTGGCTCTGATACCTATTATCACATTTTATTTTGAGTTTTATGTCTTTTAAGAAATGTTGACAATTTTAGTGTCAACAAAATTTTTTGTAATAAACAAGAGAAATGTGATAATGGGACTATCAATGATTTTTAAGTTCAAAAAATTATTAATAGGAATACACTGACAATGGGAGTTTCATTGTTATCAGGTATTGGCTGATAATGAGATATCAATGCCAAAATGAAAATTTGAATTTTGATTTGTGAAACGCATTGACAGATTCCATGTCAGTGACAAAATAATCATTGTCTGGTCATGCCATGATAAATATGGAGGTGAAAGGTGCACGTTGAAAGGAAGTTTTTCTTCCACGAAAGAGGCATGATGTGATTTTGTAATTATGGAAGGGTTAAAACATTATTTCACCTGTTAATCAGTTATTCTTCCTGAAAACCTCACTCCTTTTTCCCTCATAGTATTTTCACCATTTCATTTGTAAGTTTTGTTAGTTTATCATTGGAGAGTTGTCCATTTCAAACTACTCGATGAAGATACAACATTGGATCCAGGTCTCTCATCTGAATAATCACCAAACTACAGAGATAATGGGGACAAGAGGGAAGCTTAACAGTTAACCTCCTAGAGATTTACCCAGATATTCAGTAACAATTCCATCAGGCTGGGTGGGAGGAATTTTTCCAACGATACACTGATTACCATGATGTTATGGCTCACACATTCGCCCAGGGGTTTGATGGCTAACGTGTGGAGGTAGGATGATTTTCAATCATGGTCACAGAGGAACTAATTTTAAAGGTTATAACTCTACTTATAGATGGGGAAACGTTTTCAGAAGCCACGTTCTAACTGGGATTGATGTCCCATTTTTCCTGAAAGTTGAGTTCAAAGACAAAAACTAGAAGGAAAGGGTGCAAAGATCTTGGCTGGAAGAAAAATGGCATGGGATGCTACATATTACCCAATCATATTTCATGTGTGAATGGAGTTTTAATCGAGTAAACTTATAAGATTTCCATTTCCGAGCTCATATAACAAGAGAAGTAAGAATGAATGTATTTCTTTATTTATTGGAAAGTATGAAGGACATGGATGCTCGTTTCCGGGTCATGGCAGACCCATCCCCTCATTTTATTTATCACAAATCCTTAATTAATTTGTTAATTGAAAATAAATTGGCCAAAGCTGGAAGAACGTGGAGCCATTTCTTGTTCTAGGGAGGGTTTCAACCCCAACCCCCTAAGGCTAAACAAGGGAGGCAGAAGGGTACCAAACAAGGCAAGAAAACTTAGGCATGCGCTTGTTCTCACTAACACCTCCACTAAGAAATCCCAAAGCTAAAAAGAGAAAGACATCCCCTCATCTTCTAGTCCTAAAATTCCTTAGGTTTATGCTAGAAGAAGTGAAAAACTTAGGAAGATACAGTCTGCTAAAAACCCTCTCACTGAAAATATGCCTCCTACTGTGAATTCCCCTCATGCTAAAAAGCTACTCACTAAGAGTTCCACTGCAAAAAATTACCCACCAAAACATACCAAGGGAAATAAAGTTGAAACTGAACCCCTTGATGAAGAATAACCCACCATGTTTCAAATGTTCAAAGGGGGTAAAAGACCTCACACCAGGCCCTTAAACAAATTAAGGCTAAAGATAAAGTTAAAACAAAATCTTAACCTCGCCAAGGATGTAATAGATGTGGAAAATGTCCCATTAAAGGATTTGATAATAAACAAAGGGAAAAATGTGGGTTCTAAAATTTCAAAGGCCAAGGCAATTAAAAATAAAATCCCTATGGAAACTAGACAAATCAAGAGGCAGAGGATGGATAAGGTTGACGCTCTTTTGGAGGTAGACAATACCCTCAGTTAGGAAGCTGACAACCATTTTTGGGTTTTGATTAATAATTGTTAAAGTGAATTTTGTTGATCTATCACTGATCATGCATATGTTAGTGTTTATGGTACATAACAACATAGAGGAGAGTTGCCATTCCCATTTTCAATGAATTTTGCAAAGAAAGAATTGACATTTCCATTTTCATCTCATTCTGAAAGAAATAGTTTGAGAAAGGTGTTGACATTCGGCCCGTCAACAAAAATATTGGTTCAGGCAGTGAAAGGAATGACATCGATAGTATCAGTGTATTGCAGTAGGGATGACCAAGAAGAAAAGAGGAAAACAAAAGCCCGTTTTTGGAGGATCACAAGTTTGATCTACAATGAGGGAAACACAATCATGATACATTTTCTCAGCCCCAATTTCAACATAGTTTTCAGCAAGTGATTTTTTATTTTTGATATGTTTAAAAGATATTTTCAGATGCATGTACCTAATACATTTATACTTTTATTATTGGATTACTGTAATTATTTTTTAGATACAAACATGTTTCAATTATTGTAATGCTTATATAAGCAAGAAATGTAGAAGGAAAAAGGGTTGGTTTTTATTTGAGATATAACATCTTTGTGTATTTTTAGCAGATATTAATGAAAACAATCTTCATGAGAATTTGTAGAAATCCTTGTACTATATTTCACTGTCTGTCTTTGCTTTGTTTTATATTTCCTCATGTTTGAAAAATTAAACGTATCAGATTGGGATTCATATTTTATGCTCATTTTTCTTTATTTATCAGGCATTAATAATTGTTGTTCATGTAACCCTTACACTAATTTCCTTCATCTTCCTCTAAATCACTTAAGTGTCAAAGGAATTAATTCTACCCCACTTTTGTGTTCTTTTCATTGAAACTATGTTTGTATAAAAGCTGATTGGGTTAGACTCCATGTGAAATGGTAGTATTTTCACATAGCCCAACAAAATTTTGATCATTCTTCATAAATATGGCCATAGGACTCAATTTCAAACCTTATACTACAGTGACCCTGAGTAGTTGAGTTCTAGGTAGAGATCCCTCTCCAACTTGAAGGGCCAACGTTCAACCTCAAAGAGGTTAGAGGTTACCTTAGAGGTTTTCCCGCAACCAGGGTTTCCTCTAAGAGATAACAATACCAGTTGTTCGAAACAATGTTAATACTGAGAGGGGGTTAACTCAATATTAAGGCTAGTTCAAAATTTTATTCCCATTTACATTTAACATTTAAAGATGGAATCCATTAAATGAGAGCAATCAACAACATTGCATGTGCAACCACATAAAACAACACATGAACACATGCACCAAGAGTAACATACACATTGGCCATAGAGGTTTAATGTGGAAACCCTTGTTTTTTATTTGATGTAATAATAACACCTACTCTAGTACATCAATGTTTGTAAGCCACCACTCATAGGAAGCACCAACTCCCTTTGATTATTTTCTAGCACCCACTAGGAGGAAGCACCAACTCCTTTCTTTTGCAAACACCTAATCAAGTTACTAGAAGCACCATGTGAAGCACCAAATTCATGGATTTATTGCAAGCACCAACTTGCAACTCCTTAGATTCATGCAAGAACCAACTTGCAGGAGGCACCAACCCCAAAGATTTCTTCAGACACCCACTAGAGATGGAAGCACCAACTTATTTCATGCAGGCTCCAACCCACACTTAATAAGGAACTACTAGTCTCTGTATATGGCATCTATTTTTCCTGCTATTAGCTTTGTTATCCTCTACAACTTTTCCTCCACTCAGCCCACATTGCACTCTATCCTCTTCTCACTTTGCAGCAACCCACTATTCTTCTCAATATCATCCACTAATACATAACATTCTTCACACTCAGTCCACTCTATAGTATCATACAGTCACACAAGGCTCTCTTCTCTCGACCTTCTTCCTTTGCTTTGGTACTCTCGACCTCTTCTCTGTATCAGAAACACACTCAGCCTCTGCTCATCAATGCTCACATAGATCTCTCAACAGAAATCTCTCACAACTATGTTGCTTTCCCCCACATTGCTCGACTACAATCATGGGTTTTGTTCCTTTGTTGCACAGGGAACAATGCTATCTCTGTTGTCCTCCTATTGTCTCTACTACATAGTGAACAAGGTTGTCTTTATTGTCTCGTCTACTTCCTGAGAATGTACCACAACATGGCACTTCATCTTGTTGTTTCTGTTAGCGCTTGAAATTTCACCTCAGGCTGAGAAAGGCAAACTCCAAGGCAACATCAAACCACTTAGCCTCGTAGCTAGCCCTACGGGGCAGGAGAGAGCTCTCTCCGGTATATCTCGGCAAAGATCTTCAAAGGGCGGAGATAACCAGTAAAGAACACTGATTTTAGGCTAGTAAACTGATAAAAGGTTTGATTTGAGATTTTTAGGATTTTGGTGGAAAATCGGGGAAAGGCAATTTTGGGTGCGGGGATTGGACACAGTTTTCGCAGGGGGCTCTTTGGGGAAAGATAGGAAACTGTATTGATGCCTTTGAAAGAGTTGGATGGATGAGAATGACTGGTGAGGAGCTAAGGAGAGCAAGCAATCACCTTGAATTCCCCTTAAACAGATGAAAACATTGATATTAAGCAAACTTAAAAGCAGAGCATGGTAATCATGAATTCTACTTTAACACTTCATTAGCCTAATTTGCAGAAGGAAAAGTAAGAAGATGATTCACATAACAAACTTACAAGTACAAAGAGAAACACACCATCAATACATGTAACCACAGGAATCCCAAAAAAGGACTGCAAAACCCTGGTCTTTCTTCCTTTGCCAAAATTGCAGAGATACAATGAGTAATACAATAGAAAGCTTTCTCCCTCAAGAGTCCAACCCCTCCAACCTCTGAAAATGACTAAGAAAATACATAATGTAGGCAATTCAACCCATTCCCTTGCCTCTAGGGGTCGAGCTCATCCTTCTAGGAGATGTTTCAACCAATTCTAAACTGAGCACTAAAATCTAGGCAGTCAAAACAACTTGCCTCTATCAGCTAGGAAACCAATTCATTCATTAAATTTTTGACTTTTTATGAATGAATCTTCTAGAAGAGATAAATAAGTGCCATGACATCATTAAATTACATCAATTACATCAAGGAGGATGAAAAATCACTCCAAAAAGTCAAAACCAGTCAAATCTGCGTTTTGCTGAGCTGTAGGTGAAAATCTGGCAAAGTTCCCTGATGCGTAGCGCCCCAATTCTCAACACGTAGCGCGCCTTTGAGCCAACTTTTGAGGCACTTCCTGGAGTCCAAATGAGGCCAAAGTGAGCTTGTTGGAAAGGTCTAGATGTCTACTTTCCAACCCAAGTGGAATTTCGGAATTTGGTGACCATTTGCCCCTCCAAAATTGCAATCTCCCAAGACTGTTTCCTGTGTGTCAAAAAGGTGGCAGAAAGTCATTTTTTGCTTGTTTTTTGACCTTTTGGAGGCTCAAAACTTGATGGAATCTCTTGGAAATTGCTGAGAAAGTGTATTTTTGCATGAAAAATCCAAAAATTTTGAGTTTTCATGAAGTGGAGTTGCCCATCTTCAGGGTAGTGCGCAGCGCGCTACGCGTTGGGGAGGAAAACCTATTTTTTGCCCCAAAAAAAATCACAAATGACCAAAAATGCTCAAATTTTTTTGAAATTTGTGCTGGAGGTAAGTCATTTAGCACCATGCTCCTTCAAGGAAGCCTCAGCCAATATGTGGAGGGGATCGGTCCTTTTTCTTCGTTTTAGTGCCTTAGCCAACCGTCCTTTGAGCACCTTCATTTTGCTTTACATACGTGCATCCGAGCCCAATAATGATTCTTCATGTTCCGGAGCATGTCCTTATCTTTGTTAGCCTTGGCCAACAACCTCTCCAAATGAGCATTGACCCGGAGAAGCATAGCCTCTCGCTCAATGGGTACCAAATCACCGGGTCTCTTGCGAGCCAAGTTGCGGTCTTCATGGATCCTCCGCAACTCATCGAGAGTGTGCTCATCCTCTAATTGCTTGTTGCGCTGCTCTAAATATGTGATTGTCCAATTTGCCATCTCCAATTTTTGCTGCAACAAGTCATTTTCAGCCTCCCGTTGCTGAATGATCTTCTTAAGCTCTGAGCTAGGAGAATGGGTGTCAAGATCAATGATGTCAATATCTGGATCACCTGACAATCCCTCCTCAATCATGGGCTGCTTGCCCCTCTCTGATACCTGTGTTGCTGTTGGAAATGAGGCCCCTTCCACCTAGTGTGGAGATAACACTCGCGGTGCTGATGAAGAAGGCGAGACCCCTTCCACCTGATGTGGAGAAAATACTCACCGAGCTGATGCAAATAAGGCCCTATGGCCTCTCTGATATGTGATCAATGAAGAGGAGCTGACATGTCTGGGCTCAGGGATGTCATACTGCTATGAAGGTCCTCCCTCCTCATGAACAACCTCAGGGGGTGGTGGTGGCACTGTGAAGAAATCTCGAGAGATGAAATCCTCCCATGGAATACCTTGCTGGGCCAACTGATGCATGACCACAATCTTGATCAAAGCATAATGGTAGATGCTCCTGTGTTGCTGTGCTGGGCTCTTTCTCTGCACCAAGGGCACCATCCTCTCAATATTTCGGCACATGAAGAAAGGAATGTTCATCATCCGTACCCGTGTGAAATGCATCAACAAGCGGATATGATATGAATAAAAACATGAAAATCTGCCCTCACAGGTGAAATAGCGAATGATGAGCCTCATCAAGGGCACATACTCATCCCTCAAGAATCTGAAAGGAAACACACAAGTTAGGTGCCTCATATATACAGGTTTAAAGTAGGGCTCATACTGGAATCTGTCCAACAGCTGGCGCTTGTTCCACTCTTCTCCAACATTGGGTATCCCTGTTGCTTGAGAAACAACCTTAGGTGACAATGTAAAATCCACCCCTGCAAGATTCACATGCCCGTTGTGCAAATGCAAAACAAACAAGCGGACCAATTCCCTGTGGTGTTGAATTTGGGAAATTCTCTCGCAATATCCATAGCATGATTGATGACGGAAACATGTGACTGCAAGTGGACAAGCTTGCAAATAGGCCAAAGAGGTGGGCTCCTCTCTCACATGATGACCACCCTTACCACCCCTGTGAGGCCTCCTTGGCACCTCAACCTCCGGTGTTGACTCACGGTCATCACTTTGCTCATAATCTGTTTCGGTTTCTGACATGGTTTCAAGAGAAAAATGGCTGAAATGTACTGTTGCTTCTGCACAAATGACCTGCTGTTTTGACTGTTTGAATGCTGCTCCAAGGGGACAAAAAACACAAGGGAGATGTTAGGGAGGGGGACTTTTGAGGGGATTTAGGGAAAATATATAAAAAAGGGAATTTAGGGAAGGAATTACGACACATACATCATCACATAATCATAATTTGTAGGGGTTTGATAGGAGGTAGGATTTAGGGAGATTTTATTGAATTTTAGGGATAGGGGTAGGGTTTTAGGGCTTTTGATATTTTTTTTTTTTGTTAGGGAGATTAGGTGAAAATGACAAGGGAGGGGATAATGGGAATGTGGGGAAATGAGGGAGTGAAAAAGGATGACCTTGGGCAGCAAATGTAAAACCCTAGCTCACATGCATTCGATTTTTTTTAAAACATAATACATATGAATTTTCCATTTCAACTTGATGGAATTTGACACATTTTCACGCTCATGTTATCTTTACAAAGCAAGAACTTCAATGATTTGAGGCCTACCTGAAGAAATTGAGGAGGAAGAAGCCGATTTGTGGCTCACTGGCAAATTTATGAAGGTGGAAACCCAACGTGTAGCGCGCGGGCTCTGGAGCGTAGCGCACACCCAACGTATAGCGCCTGACCAATTTTTGCACTACAGAGACTGCCCTGATGCGTAGCGCGCAGGCCCTGATGCGTAGCGCGCAGGTGCAGTCACCAAATTCGCCCAGTTTCACACTAAATCACCTTTCACACTTGCTCTTGGAGTCTTGGAGGCAAACGAATTACAAAATGAGGAGAGAGGGGCTTTTATAAGCTTGATTTAAATTTATTTCCCCTCAAACCCACTTTACAATGTTTATGCAATGACACTTTTTAAAACTAATTGCTGCTGACTTGTGGTTTCCTTTTGTCATGAAATTGGTTGAAATGATGCTTTTTCTTGAAAATTTTTGCAGGAATAGCTTCTAAGGAGTCTTGGCAAAGGAGACCAAGGCCGCATGCCGACTTCTGAAGAATTTGAATTTTTTACAAATTTTTACAAAAATGAGAAAATGACCTTGCCTTCAAAAACAGGGTTTTTGAACTCAAGGTAGAAATTAGCTATACAAAATGAAATCCTTTGAAATGATGCTTTGATGAACATCCCTCTGGCTTGCTGGGCATTTATTGACCTCAAAAGACATGACCTCAAAAGACAAAATTGGACTAAAACCTAGACCTAGGACCTTGATTTCAAGACAAGACCAATGACCCTCTAAGGAATTTATTGACTGAAACAAACTTGATCCAGCAATGCCAAGAGGGGAATAAATGACACAAGCTCCTCCATCAGGGTTATGGCATGCCTAATGGAATGCAATAAGATGATACTGATGAGACACCTACTTATGCAAATGCAAAGAGCTTTGATCGCTGATGGAGGGCTACTAGACCGATTCTAACAGTTTCATCAAAGAGGAGGCTCACTGCAACTGCAGAAAACACTAAGAATGGGCATTTGGATGTTTCCATGCTGACACTCAATTCTCAATTTTACTGAGTACCATAGGGAGGCTCTCCATGCTTCTTAAATTCCCACATAGATTAGATTGCACTCTAGGAATGTATCTCCTATACTATGATGATTCCTTTATTCAACACACCATCAGACCCCTTAAATCTTGGTACGGTGTCCATAAGCTTATTTTCTTCATTTAATTCTTTATCGTGTGCAAGAAAGCTCAAATATGGTTGAATCTAATTCAAGACAGGATCCATTGATTTACTCATGTATGGTGTGGTCCTTGTTGTCATGACTCAATGTTTCTTTATAGTCACCATTACCCTAGTGACACCAACCTCTTTATGCCCATTTATCTAGCTGCCAACTCATTCATTCCTATGGCGTATTTCCAAAGTTGGCACATAGGCCAAATCTAACGCATAGAGACAAAGAGAAATCGACTCGTTCTAGCCATTAATCATATGCCCAATACCATAGGACCAGGTGTTGTGACCTCAAGCTAGGCCTCTAGGCACTAAGCCTCTTTGTTGGCATACAAGAGCTCAATTGTTTTTGCTATACACACATAACCCTTGGTCACCAAACCATCAAAAAACATGTTCACAGGGCCCCACTTCATATATGCATATACATATTGTTGTAGATCCGGAGCTCGGATGCCTCGATGCCCATAATCCTTTATGAATGGAATTCCATATATATTATGGGCTTCCATGCTTCCAAGTATGACCCATAAAATCTACATGAAAACTTCACATCACCACACCAGGTCGACCAACTTGTGTGCACCACTACCATGCCTTAGAACCATTCCCTGGCGTCGCTGCCTATTTTTCACCTATCATTCTGACAACTTATGATCCTAGTGCCCGCAACCTTTAATAAATTAAATTAAGAATAGTTACAGGCTTTCCGACCTCTGGGGTATGCCCATTTCCAGGGTGATGTCATGTTTATGTCATCCATGCCACATGTTGACCTATGAGAGGTCGATGTGTGATCCATATATGGTCCTTTTGGGTACCTGAAAACATCAAAACAGCTTGTCATGTGTCCAACATTATGTTATGCTGACATCATCTCTTACTAATAATATGATACCACCTATGCTATCGAAGGAGACATAAAGGGTCCCTTGATCCTTTGTTTTGCAAGTGATTTCCTTTGTAAATGGTTCTATGCCCAAAGTGACCTACTGCCAAACCAATTCCTGAAGCCCTCAATCCTAACACTTTTAAGAAATTCAATTAAAAAAAAATTATGGGGTTCCGAACTTTCCACATTTTGACCCTTCAAGCTTCCAACCCTATGGGATTATGACCTTCTAGGATTTGTTCTCGCAACCCATGCTTCATGCCATCAAGAATCTTCTTTTAAATAAACCTCCGAGATTCCACGTATCTTGGGGTTTCAACCTTCTAGCCCTTTCAGGATTCTAAGTAATGTTCCTACAACACTTATTCTAGGATTATGGGACTTCTAGGCATTTGGGCTTCTAGGGTTCCAGTTTTCTGTGGACTACTTCTAAGGACTTGATGTCCTAACTTTTTATAACCATATTTGTCGATCCATAAGGCCATTTGTGGACTTCAACATACCAATGGAAATATATTTCCAATAACTTTTCAACCATGCTATTCCCAAGAGCATTTCAGTTTATCTCCTAATGCAAAAATCCTTCCAAATATTGAGTCCCCCATCCATCATAGTTTAGTATTATGGTTTCTCCAATAATCTTGCTACTGTGATGATTCTCTACAAGAGACCTCAACAATCATGGGGACTGCCCCTAAGCTTGAAACATCAAACACATCAATGGAACCATCCGGTGTCGCTAGCCTCATTTCTCATCTGATTGACATCAATGCCAACACACATGCTTCCACTATATATCATACCAAGCCAACTGTACAACATATCTCCTAGAATGACTGTTGACATCAATGCCAACATACTTGTTGCCACTAGCCATCTAGGAAATTCGAACTATCCAATAGACAATATTTATGCTGATAGAAATACTACTAATGAATTGAACCAAATATAATTTTTTGAAACAAAGAAGAACTCTGTATGAAGAAAGAAGATGTGAAGTTGTGAAGAAGTTTGGCTCTATAATTTGTTTAATAAAATACTTGATGACAAGTTGGATTCAAAACTACATGAATATTATTAGAGAACCAAGAAGGTGAAATCTCCTTATGGCATGATACAGATAGGAGACAAGAAGCTAGAATAATATATCCATGGAAGAACACATGGTTGATGCATTAATGATTAATTTTTGAGACAAGCTTAGGCTTGTGTTTATTCCTCCCTGCTTGAGAGGGAGTGAGGATCTACTCCCTAGTTGAGAGGGAGTGAGTGTGGACACCATATTCTCTATGTGTCATGGACTACGTCTAGGACTAATATCCGTAAGCCTAGTGAAGGAACTGGTAGGGAGAATGGTTGGTTGGATAAGCATCTGGGAGCAATATTCTTTGAGGATTTAGATCCAAGATAAAAATAGTCCCAAGGACCAATATTCTTTGAGGATAGGGTATCCAAGATAAGAATAGTCCTATGAGGACATACTCGGTGAAAATATAGATGGGGTATGTGCCTATAGTACTTGTGGTGTTCACATTTATGCCTCCCAACATTGTGATATGATCTAGTGGAGAGATAGAGTTTGTTAGTTAAGGCCTTGTTATGTTTGACAATGTTGGTTATGATGTTGCTTATCAATTTCAATCCCTTCTTATGAGAACATTTTAATTTGATAGTATCATGTTGTGTCATTATGAATACCTCCCTAGATAAGAGGGAGGGTTGAAAAATGTAATGATTCTGGGTGTTCATATTGTGATTCAAATGTACTATTGATTTATTTATTATATTCATTATTTTAGTTTTAATTTCTTGTCAAATTATGTTCCATTCTTTTAGGTTCAATTGAGTCAATTTTTTTTATCATGAGTCAATGAAATTCAATTGAGTCAATGTCCCATTTGGAATTCTTGTAAAAGAAAAAGAAATTTTATTTTTTTGAGACAAAGAGTAAACAATGTCACCACAAATACCAATTTTTCCCTCCTAGACAAGTTGGCCTAAAGAGGAAACCATTCAACCTCCTGGACATGTATACATACAAGATAGCTTGACCTTAATTGATCATCCAACCATCACTTTTATTTATGTGCAAGAAGAAGGAAAACCTTAAGTGAAATTCAATGGAAAGAGAGAGTGAAGCAAAATATAGAGAAATATTTTTTTTGTCCTAGTTTCTATTCACACGTGTGAGTTTTTCGGAGGTGGTTTCTATGCTACTACAAGCACGAAATTTTAGGAGATGACCAATGTTAACTTCTGTTGACTATGAATTATTGGAGATGGAATGGAGGAGTATTTACTTGGGTCTTTGTGGCAATATTTTTCTTGGTATTGGGTTTTGGATATCTGACTTCGAACCGATTCTATAAGAAGAGGATTTTCTTGGATTTTCCCCCTTATGGAGTTTTTCCTTGGCTTGGAGCCTAATTTATTGTGATCTTCATATTTTTTCCACTTTGGTATTTTCTTGATGAAGAGAATATAAAATCAATAAGAAGCCAACAAACATTCACAAGTGATTATCAAGATAAGATAAATCTACCCAAATCTAAATGTATCCTGATTTCTCAATGGGACACAATTGGTGATTTTGTGATCATGAGGAGTAGTGTGCATCTTGTGTACTATTAAATTGGTGTTGTCATTCATGATGCTTCTTAATGGGCATCATAATTGTAGTATCATGAGGCCCAATTTTAAAATATTTTTATCACATTTGTACTCTAAGATCCTCACTTTACCATTATCACTATAATTTGTTAGAATTTAATTAATGGAGCAATGGAATACATAAAATATTATGGAAACAAAAATATAGAAACACATAAAACAAGAGAGACAAAGATATACGTGGTTCACCCAATTTAGGCTATGTCTACAGAGAAACAAACAATCCTTCCTTCTATATTATCTAGCAAAATGAAGAGATACAACCTACAACAGATCTGTTATAATATCCTCTTCGCTCTCACATAACCTCCTCTCTCTCTCTCACTTAGACTAATAATAAACAACCGCAATACAATTCCCTGATATAAACTGAGGGTTTCCTTCTAGGTAAAACAACCATAAATTACATAACATCTACAGTTAGATCATCCACCTAATGAACGAATTAGATTGACTATGAAATTACAATATTTTACAAGGAAATTTTTCATCTATTTTTATCTTTGGGGGCATTGCCCATGAACCCTCGCCAGGGGGGGTCATAAAATTCATTGTTCCCCCCCTTGGACCCCCCTGATGACAATTAAACATGCAATGTTTCCACCTAGTTAGGAACAGGGATCCAACATGGCTAAAACAAAAAAACCTCTGAACAATCAAGAAGACAATCACGCTCCACACCCAACATAATTATGTTGAGTTTTATGAAATTGATTGATTATGACAATGGTTTGGATGATTGAATATGTGTTGCATCCTAGTTTGGTTATGCCTTTGATCATTTTATACACATCTAAGGCCACACAAACTTATGACTCAAGTAGGATTAATTTTAAGGAGGACCTACAATGAAATTACATGATAGAAAAAGGGGATTGTGTCCTATCATCAACCTCCAATTGATTTTCAATCCTTTAATCACCTGAGGCGCCAAATCTACCATGATATGCATTCAAGTTAATAACTGAGAGATGGTAATAAAGAAAGATATATAATCCATAGAATGTGGGTTCCTAATTCTAGGGATCCTCAAGACATGATACCTTCAATCAAGTATTGGTTAAAGGGATGAGTGATGTAATGTCATAGCATAAATGAGAGATAGGAATTAGTTCTAGAGGGACTTAGTCATTTTTTTAGCTTTAGGATTCTTTCTAGAGACAAGAATTCAAAATATTTTGAGATCTATTGCTATTATGAATTAGTATGCTAATGTGGATTTTATTTTTTCTATATCTCTTGTCCCTGGTAGTGCTTTAGGTTTATGATATCATTTTTAGCAAGTCCCAAAGGAAAATTAGTTTTAGATGTGAACCTTTTTAAAGTTGCGGAAGACTTATTGTTTTCTTATGACAATGGAAAGTTACAAAATACCCTTGATAATGTCCTTTTAGCTCACAAAAACGAATAACAAGGTTTTGGATATCATTAAAATGAAAGAAGAAAGATCTATTTATGCCATTGATAGTGTTGCTCGCTACTAAAATTCATGGTCCTAATATGGGAAATACCATTCTCTTGCTACATAAAGTAGGTAATTTTTGGATTAATATAATGAATGAAAACTTACTATGGAAGAGTGTATTCATGCTCCAAGAGAATTTGTTTGTAAATGCTTTCTAGAAGAAACAATGGTAGATTCTATCTCTTTGTAGGAATAACAAGTGCAAAGTTCCTTCCTACATTTTTTTGACAATGTACTTAAAACCAATGACATCTAGAATTTTATTGAAAGGATGGTGGATCTTCTTACATATATTGTTGAAAGGTTGGGTTTTCTTCTAAATTATTTGAATTATAGAAATATATTTTAGGAAATTTGCACCATAATACTAGCTGATAGAATGTTATTCGATAAATTTCCAAATGTTGATAATGTGAGGACATTATTATCAAAGGTTAGTAGTAAATTAAATGACACGTTTACAACAACGGTGGAGAAAATGCTTAATTATTTCAAAATTGTAGATGAAATTCAAGATAAGTTGAAGGAATACTTTGATAAATCAAATAGCAATGTGGGAATGGATTCAATTTTTGTATGAATAGTTGTTGGATTGTGGCCATCTTGCATGTATTATGAACTTAATCTGGCACAAAAAATGATTAAATCCATTGAGGTATTAAATGGATTTTATTCTATACTACATGACAATAATAATGGATTTACTCCTTTGGGGCTAGCCATATCCTCTACATGTTTGATCCCAAGCCCATAGAAATGGAAATAACAACATCCTATGTGGTTACATTAGTATTGCTCAATAAATTGGAAAAGCATAACATGGTATTGATTGTGAATCAAAAGTATGAGTTTCAACAAAGCAGGGAGGAATATTTTTTACTCAAAAGAGTTTTGGAAAACCAAAAGAGACAACATTTCAAAGATAGTGGTATTACTCTTCTATTGGAAGAATAAGTTACAAAATTACATATGGATAAGATGCCAAACAATGTGGAGGAATTTTAATGAAAATAATTTCTTTGCACAAAAAATATTAGATGCACTCGTTTAATTATAAAGAGACCGTACCACATAGGTTTGAACTTGCCTGTCCCCAAGGCGTCCTTATCTTGGTCATAGACCAAGACAAGGTTGCCTTCAGAAAAAACTCAAGAATGGACAACTTTATCATACTGAGTTTTAACCCTTTAGTTATGAACCTCATTGATTGTGGTGGCATCTCGACGCTACTCATCAAGATGCTCCAAATGAAGGAGGCACTCTTCGAGACTAGAGGTCTCTGGGAGGCGCTTAATAGCTAACTTAAGAGATGGAATTCCACATTCAACAGGAAAGATAGATTCCATCCCATAAACTAACTGAAAAGGTGCAAAACTTGTAGCAATCTTTACGGAGGTTCTGTATGCCCAAAGAGTCGGATACAACATAAGATGCCAATTGGACCAATTTTTGTCGATCGTCCTTTGCAGGATTTTCTTAAGGGTTTTGTTCATTGCCTTGACCTGTCCATTAGCCTGAGGATAATATGGAGACGAGTGCTCCTACTGGAAACCCAATTTAAGAGCCAATTCAGACATTAGTTGGTTCTGGAAATGACTGCCATGGTTAGTGACAATGTCTCTCGGGTTACCGAACCTTGAGATAATCTGATTAAAAAGGAATAAAGCTGTTGTTTCACTATCGTTTTTATAAGTGGGCATGGCCTCAGACCACTTCGTGAAGTAGTTTACAGCTACGATAATGTACTTGTGATTCGCTGCTGAAGGTGGAATACAAGTTGTAAAATCAATACCCCACTTAGTAAAAGGACCGATAGTGACAATGAGGAAAAGAGGTGCTGGATGTGCATGCATCTTTCGAGTATAGATTTGACAGGGGTGACAGTGTTTGACTGCTTCAACACAATCTTTGAAGAGAGAAGGCCAAAAATAGCTGGCACGCAAGATACGCTGGGCTGTAGCAAGCCCTAAAAGATGACCACCACAAGCTCCACTATGGAAATCATTAAGCACTGACTCTGCTTCCTCTAGGGTTAAACAACTCCGAAGGATTGAATCAACCCCTCGGAGATAATGTGTCACCGATGATGAGATAGTTCTTAGCCAGATGACGTAATCTTCGGCGTTCATCCTTAGAGAAAGTAGAGGGGAACTTCGAAGTCTGGAGATAGACAATGATATCTCCATACCAAGGGTTGAGTGAAGAGATGAGGAATAAATGTTCGTCGGGTAAACTTTCCTCATAAACACTATCCTCTCCACAAGGCAGCTCGGAGATTAACTCCGTAAAAACCATAGATTTCTTAGACTTGGCGGACAGGAACTCGAGATCAAATTCTTGTAAGTTGACTATCCATCGATTATATTTTCCCCCAATCACTCGCCTACTAAGGAAAAATTGGAATGGATTGATTGTTGCTAAGATAAAAGTTTTGCATAGAAAAATATAATGGCGGAGCCGCTGGACAACATGGACATTTGCCAAAGCCAACTTCTCAACAGGGGAATAGCGAAGTTCAGGACCTATCAAGCCTCAACTCAAATAATAAATCACATGCTCTATGAAAGCATTGTCTTCCTGAATGAGAACCATACCTATGGTTGATTCTGCCACAACGAGATATAAAAGGAAGTCCCTACTATAATCAGGTGGACTCAAAAGCGGGGCAGACACTAATTCCTTTTTCAAGGCATTGAACGACCGCTTCACAAAGTCATCCCACACATATGGAACTCCTTTACGTAGCAAATGCATAAATCCTTTAGTGATCTTGGCATAGTTCGCTATAAACCTTCTTAAGAAATTAGCTTTCCGTTGAAGACTTTGAAGTTGTCGAATTGAGGACGGGGGAGGCAACTGAATTATTGCCTCTACCTTGAAGGGATCAACCCTAATCCCTTCATTTGAGACAATGAACCCTAATAACTGACCAGATGTAACTGCAAAAATGCACTTATTGGGATTCAACTGGATCTTATAAAATTGACATCACTAAAAAATAAATCGAAGGTGACTAGGATGATCAGTTCTCTTTTGAGAACGAGCAGCTAGATCGTCCAAGTATGCTTCGATGATATGTTTAATGTCGTGGAAAGCATATGACATGGCCCGCTGGAAAGTAGCTCTAGCATTTTTAAGACCAAAAGGCATCTTTCTGTATGCAAAGGTACCCTAGGGACATATAAAAGCTGTCTTATGCTAATCTTTAGGACGGATAGAGATCTGATTATAACCGGAAAAACCGTCCATGAAGGAGAAAATTTCATTGCTCGCACACTCATCAATAATCTAATCAATAAATGGCATGGAGTAATTATCTTTAGGACAAGCTTTATTTAGGTCCCTAAAGTCAATGCACATTCGGATTGTTCCTTTCTTTTTATCCACAGGGGCTAGATTAGAAACCCAATCTGTAAGAGGAACAAGGTATATGAAACCCGCTTTGAGCAGCTTCTCTACTTCAGGTTTAATGGCTACTGCTTTCCTAGGATTGATCGGCTGAAGCTTTTGACAAATTGGTTTGGCGTCATACGTCTTGATCTCATGTTGAACTATGGATGGATCAATGCCAGACATTTCTTCATAAGACCAAGAGAATACATCTTGAAATTCCTTAAATAGGTCAGTGTAAATTTGAATTTCTTCAGAGGAACATTCGGCTCCAATGAAGAGATTCTAGATCATGCTAGGGTTCCTAGAGATGTTTATAGATATCATTTTTGAAATCCCCGACATATTACCTTCAACACGAAAGTGTGCTAGAGCCAAAGGATTTGATACCGTACAAACATCACTAGTAAAGAGCTCGGAGAACCTAGATTCTACTTCCTTCAATGGAGGAAGAAAATATGAATGATGGTGTAAATCTTCCCAAGGTTGATGTACACCAATCATTGCTTCTAAGATTGCTTCCTCAAATGGTAAAACTGTGTCTAAATAGTCCATAGCAGAGGTAGGATCAAGGGTCCAAGCCGGGGCCACATCACCATCTAGCTCCTCCTCGAAGAAAGGAGTAGAAAGGTTATCTGAAGAGTTGAAGATAGACTGATATCTAAGCTCTGCTATAGACATAGGAAATGCCATTCCACCAACTTGTCCTTCAGCTAATGTGGTTGTAGGTGAAGGAAAGGTCCAAGGGTCTGAAAAGTAATGAGTTTGAAAGAACCCTTCTCGTGGAGATTCCTTGGTTGATGAAACAACATTGATTCTAGCGATAGGAGAGGGAAGATCAAAGGTACCCATCAATGAAGAATACATCCCAACTCCTAGATTCTCGGTAGGCAGACAAGGGTTATCCACTAAAGGAATAGTAGAGTTTGAAGTTGCTCGAGGATCAATTGGACAATAATCCAATTGATCAACCTTAACGATTTTCCCTTCATGAGGAAAGCAAATGACATGAAACAGAGTTGAAACAATAGCGTCCATTTCGTATACCCAGTTCCTTCCTAAGAGGAGATTGTAGTCTAGGTTAGCATCAATGACTTCTACTTCAACATTAATGACTTTTCCCCCAACACATATGGCAAAGCCCGGGATAATCCCATGTGCTTATGCGAGTGCCCGTCAAATGCCATCAGGAGGGTAGGTGAAGGAACAGCCGAAGGCGATCCGATGGCCTTCCAGCATGACATCAACATGATGCACGTGGAAGCTCCTTCATCAATAATGGTACAAAAAATGTTAATTTTTCGATATGCAGACTTTATTTGAAAAGCCATGTGATGAGGGAGTCACTTTTTGACATTCAGCATGTCGAAGGTGAGCACTAAAGAGTTATTTGGATCAATTGACCCTATGGCCGAAAGTAAAGCACTTCGTTGAGCTAGACACGACTGGAGAACCTCTAAAGCAGACATAACACATGGACTCTGAGCCAGATCTTCAAAAATGGAGTAGTTCTGGGTGGCCCTAGAATTTGGATTGATAGTCGCGCGTTTAGTGGAACCTTTAGGCATCTGTTGTATAGTCTCGACAAGGGGTCGCTCAATATGAAGGTCGGTACTTCCAGGAGTAGTTTTGTCCTTGGATGTTTCAGCTTCACCACAATCCCACGACCGAGTGGCCACATGGACATTAGAACCCATCATGAAAACATTTGATGATTTCTCCCCTTCCTGGTTGCCCCTTGTAGAGGTACCAGGGTTTGAATTCACACCAGCAAGCAGTTTCTGCCCTTGGGGAAAAGGGTTGGTTAACATGGCTTGAGAACTAGAAGTCCCTTGTTATCCTAACAAGCACTGAGCGTCTTGAATCTTTGGGCAGAGATGAGTTAAATGGTATCCACTGCATAACTTGCACGAAAACTTGACTTTCTTTTTAGACTCATTTCCACCACCACCAACATTATTTCCAGATTTATTTGCGTCAGTCTTCCCATCTTGACTCTTTTTCTTACCTCGTCCTTTCTTTTTCCCATCGGAATTTTTATTTCCTTTGGGGTTGGCAGATTGGATGGCATTAACCGAAGAGGGTTGGGAAGACGAAGGGTTAGACGATGTGACCTGGTTGTTAGGAGAAGTTTGTAAAGACAAGTGCTGCAATTGGGTCAACAGGTTCACCGCATTTGTGTCTACCGATCCAACAATACCATCTGCATGGGGACCTAGCTTTGACTTGGCTATATCAACCTTAGTCCTGGGAGCATCAGGCAAGATTTTTTATAGAATCCCAGACTGAGAATAAATCAATTCTAATTGTTGGGCCCTAAAAATAGCGTTCTCTTGAGAATAGACTCTGAATAGGGAGACATCCTTAGAGATTTCAAGTTGTAAAGACTTCAAAAACCATTCGAGATGTTACTCCAGAGGGATTTCAGCTTTAATGAGCCTATTTCTCTGTCTCCATTCCTGAATGTGATTAGAAATGTGAGTTGTTGTATCCTAACGAAAATTGGCCAGAAGTTCAATTTCGGCATCATAACGGACGGGCAACTGGAAATGATTTAGGAAAATATTAGCTAAGTCGGTGAAAGATGTAAAGCTGCCCTGTGGCAACTCTATATACCACTTGGCTGCATTACCCGTCAAGGTGCATTGAAAAAGTCTCAACCTAATCGAGTCATCAATAAGGGAGTTTGATGAGCACCACAAATAGAATGTGGTTACATGGTCACCCGAGTCTTAGCCGCCCTTCCTCTCAAACTTTGGAATGTCTGAAGGGAGTTTGGTTGGGACCAGAGGCCAGGCCAGATTATATTTGATTGGATCATTTGTTAATTTCATGAGATCTGGCAAATTCAACGTTGCCAGAAAAGGAAGCCTAGGAGGACCTTGGGGATTCCACCCAGACTGGGCGGAGCTCCCAAAGTTCTGAAAAGATTGACCTGGATTTTGGAAGGCACCAGGCTGCCTGAAGTAACCCACAGAACCAGCTGAACCAAAAGGCAGACCTTGTGATCCAGCAAAACTCAGAGTTTGACCAACTCCGGCCGAAAAACCTCCATAACCGGCAAAGATTCCTCCTAAAGGATTATAAGGAGTTGATAACCCCTGATAAGGATTCCAAGCAAAAGATAAGGGAGGAATACTTAGAAACGTGCTAACTGTGGAGTACGGCCTATTCCCTTGTCGGCCAAAAAACAGATTCCTAGCTCCCATGCGGCTAACTGCAGGGTTAGTCCAACCTTGAAAGGGATTGTTGCTTTGTCTTGTAGCAGAAAAAGGCATAGATCCTATCATCAGGTTGGAATGTGGCATATGACCACTTCCAAAAAGAAAACCCTGAAATGAATCTGACCCACCCATCATGGATGTGGAGGCATTGAAAGGAGCTGACAGAATACCCTGTGAATGGGTGCCAAATGGGAAGAACCCAGAACTAAAAGAATTAGCTTGGGAATTTACACTCGTAGAAGGAATGGAGGTAGACCCAACTATAGATGTGCTAGCAAAAGACCCAAATAAAGATGTAGAGGGGATGGAAATAGTTCCTACCCCTTGTACAGATGCTGGAGTCTACACAGTTGTAGCACTTGTGGTAGAAGCCATGCTTCCAGTAGTGGTCATCGATGGTAAGTGCGTAATATGACCTAGACTTGATGATCTATGCATTGGAGTCCCAACGTATTGTAATAAATCTGGATGGCTAGAAGGTAGAGGAGAATTCAGAGCCGCTGACGACTCTGGGAGTTCTTCTACCTCTATGTTATCTTCCGATTGAAAGAGAACTCGAGAAAGAACTGGAGTGTTCCTCTCTTGGTCTACGGAAGTACCAGGCCTGTCCTGAACAGTATGTTGGCATTATGATTTAAGTGTTGTCCTTGATGGCAACTCACTCAGAGGTTGGTACAGGTGATGGCAACTTAATCAGAAGACAGATCTCAGTACAGCATGCCAAGGAAGCTCATACACGCCGTTTCGTTAAGCCCAAGTCGCGTGTACACGCCAGTTCGATTCAGAAAAAGCGCGTGTATGTGGAAAGGTTCCTTTGGTCCATGGTGGTTAGTCCTTGGAAGTTGTGCCTATGATTTCGGACCATTATGTCTCGACGGGCGTGTCGATCCCTAGTTTTAAAGTTGATGGTATTGTGTTACTATGGTTTTGGCTCTTGGTATTGAGAAAGGCCTAAGGCTATATAAGGAGAAGAAGATCATTAGGCAAAATCATCTTTCGACAAGGCTTGAATATCTAAGAGAGAAAGAGATCTGATATGCAGGGTTCGGGTTGCTTGATATGAGCTAAGGAGAAATCACATCAGCGGATGGAAGACTAGATCTAAGGACAAATCGGGATCTAATGGTTTGAAATGCTCTATTATGATATGGTTGATTATGCGTATTTCTAGATCTGCATACTGTCGCAATATTATGTTCTGGATCTAACTGATGTCTGGTACAGCTGCAAGTTGAGAGAATCTATTTTTAGATCTGTACGCAGGTTGGCTTAAGTAAAAACGCGTGTACACGCGGGTTTCGCTCATTGAAGTAGCGTATATCTCTTAAAGCTTATTTTTGGGTTTTGCAGTTGGATCTGACTGTTATTGCAGAGTTCTGTAGACTGCTCTGGGTTCTGGTATCTGGTGATTGACAGGGTTCAGTGGTTCAGTGATTCAAAGTTTGATAATTCTAGTATTGGTTGTTCTATGCTTCATGGATCTGTTATGAAAGTTGAATGAATTGGGTTCTACAGATTGAATGATGTGCTTCAGGAATATCCAGTCTGAAAATGTATGAAAAGTGATACCTGAAAGAAAGAAGATTGTAGGCCAGCACCTACGTACTAGTATCTTGGCTAGTACAAGAGCAAAGGGGGTTGGAGCTCCCTTCCAAGGAAGTTTGGAGAATGAGAGAAGGTTGTAGCCTTCTGCAGGTTGTAGCCTGCGTACTGGTACAAGGCTGCACCAGTACAAAATATTGTAAACTGAAGTTTCTTATTAAAGAAAGATAGAGACAACTTGCAGCAGGTGGTTTTCACCCACATTGGGTTTCCACCTTATATCTTGGTGTTCATGTGTGTGGTTTTTGATCTGTTCTGTTATACTGCACCTGCTTACTGTTAATGTGGTAAATAATGTCCTGATGAACTTAACTGAAGAATAAGCTAACTAAATTATGAGTTTTCTTCTTATACGCTGTTTTACTTAACCACAGTAGCGTGTACACGCTGGTTCACCTAACTGAAGTAGCGTATATGTTTCTGAGCATTGAAAAGTTTGATTGATCTGATAATACTGATTCACCCCCCCTCTCAGTATTATTTCCAACAATTGGTATCGGAGCCGGTCCTTCAGAGAAGCTTGATCGCTTGAAGGTAGATCATTCATCATGAGCAGCTACGAGAAAGAAGCATCAATCAGGCCACCGATTTTTGATGGGACAAATTTCAATTATTGGAAGGTAAGAGTTACTGCATATCTTCAATCTCTTGGTACAGAAGTTTGGAACATTGTAGAAACAGGCTATGCTTTTCCTTCAGCTACTCCTACAGATCCAGCTGAGAAAAAGAAGTATGAAACAAATGCAAAAGCAGTCAGTACTCTATTAGGAAGTATATCTCAAACAGAATTCATGAAGGTCATGCACTTCAAATCAGCAAAAGAAATATGGGACAAAATGATCACTAGCTATGAAGGAGATGAACAGGTAAAGCAAGCTAAACTTTAAACTCTCAGGATTCAATATGAGACTCTCAAGATGTATAATGATGAAAGTGTGGCTAATTATTTTCTTCGGGTAGATGAGATTGTTAATTGTATGAAAAATTTGGGTGAAGAAATAAGAGAAACTATAGTAGTTCAAAAGATTCTAAGATCATTATCCCCCAAGTTTGAATCTAAAGTATCTGCAATAGAAGAAAAAGAAAATCTCCGTGTTCTCACTATGTCTCAGCTACATGGAATTCTAACCGCTTATGAAATGAGAAAGGGAGGTCCATCTGACAGAAGGGAAGCTGCTTTTAAGGCATCAGGAAAAGAAGATTACTATGAAGCAAGCCATGTTCCAGAAGAAGAGGAAGAAGAATCAAATTTTGTCAGAAATCTTCAAAGGGGTTCTGGAAGGTTCAGAGGTAAGCTACCTTTCAAATGCTTTGCTTGTGGGAGAGTAGGTCATTATGCTGCAAAATGTCCTTATAAGGATAAAGGAAAAGAACCTGCTAAATGGAACAAGAAACAAAGTGCAAATAAGAAAAGCTACTACACCCATGAAGATAGTGATGGCTTATCAAACAGTGATGAAGATGAACAAGGTAATAAATATAAGCTGTTAATGGCATTTGAAGATGATGATTATGAGGATGCTGTAGATGTGGATAATCTCTATAATGAAATCACTAGACTCAAGAGAGGCATAGAAGAAAAGAATGTGATCATTGATACTTTGCAATTTCAGATTGATGAAAAGGAAAAACATCTTGAAAAACTAGAAGGTGAAATTGTTGGTCTCAGAAAAGAAATTGAGAAAACAAAAGCTATTAATCTTAAATTTGTCAAAGGATCTGAAACTTTGGATGAGATTATCAGTGTGCAGCGGTCTCCTCTAAACAAGACAGGTTTGGGCTATAATGGAGAAACCTCTCAAGCATCCACCTCAAAAAGTTATCTTGATGCAGCAAGAAGAAATGAGCGGAAGAACAATGAAGATAATCAGGTAAAGCAGGGACGAATTACAAACAGAAACTATCAGGGACAATCCTCCTTAAGGATGAACAAAAGCTACAACCAACCACAGGTAAAATCTTCTCAGTTTGGCTCAAGAATAGATGAAAATAGAAATTACAATCAGTTGGCTGGTAGATTCAATAACCGCAGAAGCTTCTTCAATGGACAATGCTTTTCTTGCCACAACTTTGGTCACAGAGCAGCTCAATGTGTTGCATATAAAACAATCATGACTAGGGAAGCTCAAAAACAAAGAAGTATGACAGGGATTACAAAAAGGACCTATAACAACTTTTCAGTTCTTGAAAATGAAGTTGAATGTTCTATTTGCAATAATTTTGGTCATAAAGACTCTGAATGCAGGAGCAAGTTTCAGGAGAAAAAGGAACAAGCCACAAGCACCAAAACATGGAGAATAAAGGAACCTCAAAAAGAAAGATGTGGGATAGCATTTTATGCAGAAGGACAGGAAAATCTATGGTACATTGACAGTGGATGTTCGAAACATATGACAGGTGATAAAGAAAAACTTGAATCTTATTCTACTTTAGAAAAGGGAAAGAAAGTTTCTTTTGGAAATGATACTCCTGCAACTATAAAAGGAAAAGGTATTGCTCCTTTGAAAGAAAAGGTCAAGGCTGGAAATGTTTTATATGTTGATGGATTGAAGCATAATCTTCTAAGTGTCAGCCAGATGTGTGATCAAAAAACCGAGGTTATTTTTAGATCGAATGGATGTCTTGTTCGTGATCTTGATACAGGAAAAACAGTTCTCAAGGGCAAAAGAACTCCAAATAATCTGTACATATTTGAAGAAGGACAACAACAATGCTATCTTAGCAAGGATGAAGAGCACTGGTTATGGCATCGAAGGTTGGGACATCTAAGTTTCTCACAAATAAGGAAAGCATGCAAATATCAGGCAGTTCGCGATCTTCCAGATATCAAAATTCCAGACAACACCATATGCAAATCTTGTCAGTTTGGAAAGCAAACCAGAACTAACTTTCCAGAGAAGGAAGGATCAGCTAGCTTGCCTCTTGAGCTAGTCCATACAGATGTATGTGGTCCATTTAGGAAAAGGACACCTCGAGGAGAAGAATATCTGATATTATTCATTGATGATTTCTCAAGGTTTGTTTGGTTAGGGCTTATGAAGCACAAAGATGAAGCATTCGAAAAATTCAAATCCTTCAAAGCATTGGCTGAAAATGAATCAGGACACAAAATTAAGTGCCTCAGATCTGACAGAGGTGGGGAGTTCACATCAAATGAATTTTTCGATTTCTGCGATGAACATGGGATAAGAAGAGAATTCTCTACAGCTAGAACTCCTCAGCAAAATGGGGTTGTGGAAAGAATGAACAGAACTATCCAACAAATGGCTCGTGCTATGCTCGATGAATCAGGTACTCCTGCAACCTTCTGGGGTGAAGCTGCACATGCTGCTGTTATTATTCTTAACAAAACAAATGTCCGAGTAAACAACACTCAAACACCTCATGAGCTTTGGAGTGGTAAAACTCCTTCCGTGAAGCACTTCAAAATCTTTGGGAGCAAATGTTATATCAAGAATACTGATGAGCAACTTGGCAAACTTGAACCTAGAGCAGATGAGGGCATTCTTCTTGGTTATTATCCACATAGCAAAGCATACAAGTGCTACAATAAAAGACTTGGCAGAATTGTTGACAGTATTGATATAGTGGTTGATGAGAAGGGATATATTCCTAGGCAAGTTCATCATGAAGACATTGAAGAAGATGAAGGTTACTCTCAAAGGCGAAATAATGAAGAAGAAGAACCTCAAGAAGAAGAAGAATCTCAAGAAGAACCAGAGGAGCAGACAAGAACGGAAGAGAAGACTCCATCCAGATATGTCCAAAAGAATCATCCAGAAACTCAGATTGTGGGGCAGAAAGAAGCAGGAGTACAAACAAGAAGGACACTTGCAGAAGCTTCAAGCTACTTGGCACTACTCTCCTCCATTGAACCACAAAATGTGAAAGAGGCATGCAAAGATGAATGTTGGGTCAAAGCAATGGATGAAGAACTTGAGCAAATCGAAAAGAACAACACTTGGGAATTAGTTCCTAGACCAAAAGATAAGAATGTAATAGGAACAAAATGGGTCTTCAAGAATAAATTAAATGAAAATGGAGAAGTAATTAGAAACAAGGCCAGACTTGTTTGTAAAGGGTATGCACAGCAAGAAGGAATAGATTTTGAAGAGACCTTTGCTCCTGTGGCAAGACTAGAGGCCATCCGAATGTTCCTTGCTCTCTCAAGCTTTCAAAATTTCAAAGTATTTCAAATGGACGTGAAATCAGCCTTCCTGAATGGAGACTTAGAAGAAGAAGTATATATTGAGCAGCCAGATGGTTTCATTCTTGGGAATGACCCAAACCTTGTATGTAGATTGAAAAAGGCACTCTATGGACTCAAACAAGCTCCAAGGGCTTGGTACTATCGGTTGGACAAATATCTTCACCAACAAGGCTTTTCAAAAGGATCAGCAGATAGCAATCTCTATATAAAAGTTGAAAATAACAAATTGCTAATTCTTGTTGTTTATGTAGATGATATTATTTTTGGCAGCAATGAAGAGACCATGAGTCAAAACTTTGCCTTGGTTATGCAGAAAGAATTCGAAATGTCACTTCTTGGAGAATTGCAAATCCAACAAAATGAAGGAGGTATCTTCTTGTCTCAAACCAAATACCTCAAGCAGATCTTGAAGAAGTATGGCATGGAAGAGTCAAAGCCAGTATGTACACCCATGGTTACAGGATGCAGCCTCAGTGCAAATGATGAATCAACAGCAGTTCACCAACCCACTTATAGATCCATGATTGGGAGTTTGCTTTATTTGACAGGTACTCGACCAGATATTACACATGCAGTAGGAATGGTTGGAAGATTTCAAGCCAACCCAAAGGAAACTCATCTTCAGGCAGTCAAAAGAATCTTCAAATATCTTCAAGGGACCCAAAACTATGGCTTATGGTATCCTAGAAATACAGATCTCACTCTTCATGCTTACACAGATGCAGATTGGGCTGGAAGTGTGGATGATAGGAAAAGCACAAGTGGAGGTGCTTTCTTCATGGGTTCCAGATTAGTATCTTGGTTCAGCAAGAAACAAAGTTCGATTGCCTTATCTACAGCTGAAGCAGAATATGTGGCTGCAGCATCTTGTTGCACACAACTTCTTTGGATGATGCAGACCTTACAGGACTTTCAAATCACTTGCACTCCACCTGTCTCTATCTTATGTGATAATACAAGTGCAATCAGCATTTCAAAGAATCCAGTCATGCACTCAAAGACCAAGCACATACCAATCAAGTACCATTTTCTTCGGGAACAAGTGCTTGAGCAGAAGGTCAAGTTGGAGTATGTTCCTTCTAAGGAGCAAGTTGCTGATATTCTCACAAAACCACTGCCCAGGGAAACTTTTGAATATCTCAGACAAAAGCTGGGAGTAGTTGATGCTTCATCCTGTTGTTGAAGTTTGTTTGTTCTACAGAAAAGTTGGTATACGCAGGTTACGGAAGGGATATGCGCGTATACACGCGGTTTCATGATGGGTAAGTCGCGTATATGTTGGACGCTTGTTGCAGAAAGTATATCCGCGTACATACGCTGTTTTATACAGGAAAAATCTCGTATATGAAGTTCTGAACAGCAAGGGAAAACTCTGGAGTTCTGAACAGCAATGGGAATGTCAGAATTCTTCAGGCACAGTTTCAGGGAGTGCAACAGGCACAGGTTCAGGGGGAGCAGCTTAAAAGTCTCATAAAGCATTGTTGGCATTCAGATGTTTTGGTTGTTGGTTTCAGGAGAAGGAGCTCAGAAAGAAATCCTGGTTGCTGATCTAACAAGATGTTTATCAGATGCTGCTGGTGCCTTTCCTAAGTCTTGGTCTAGATCTGTTGTCTCTATGTCATGTATCTCTCTTGTCATATTTCTTTTATGGTGTCAAGGTCATGTAACGGCCTATGTTGGTTTCCCCACTATGCCTGGGATGAATGCTGTAATATAATTGGTTGTTTCTGATATGTCCCCTCTTGGTAGGGAGTATGGATGTATGTATTGAGTCTTTTGGTGATAGGACGGTCCCTTATGGTGTATAAGTCTTGGTTCTTGTTGAAGAACATCTTTTGCAGATCTGGCCTACTGTCAGGGGGAGCACGAGTCAGCACAGCCAAGCAGAGGTATCAGCATGTCCTCAGGGGGAGCACAGCCCTTTGCCCTTGATGTCAAAGGGGGAGAGTGACTTGGTGTGGTGGTTGCCATCAAGTCCAAAGGGGGAGATTGTTGGCATTATGATTTAAGTGTTGTCCTTGATGGCAACTCACTCAGAGGTTGGTACAGGTGATGGCAACTTAATCAGAAGACAGATCTCAGTACAGCATGCCAAGGAAGCTCATACACGCCGTTTCGTTAAGCCCAAGTCGCGTGTACACGCCAGTTCGATTCAGAAAAAGCGCGTGTATGTGGAAAGGTTCCTTTGGTCCATGGTGGTTAGTCCTTGGAAGTTGTGCCTATGATTTCGGACCATTATGTCTCGACGGGCGTGTCGATCCCTAGTTTTAAAGTTGATGGTATTGTGTTACTATGGTTTTGGCTCTTGGTATTGAGAAAGGCCTAAGGCTATATAAGGAGAAGAAGATCATTAGGCAAATCATCTTTCGACAAGGCTTGAATATCTAAGAGAGAAAGAGATCTGATATGCAGGGTTCGGGTTGCTTGATATGAGCTAAGGAGAAATCACATCAGCGGATGGAAGACTAGATCTAAGGACAAATCGGGATCTAATGGTTTGAAATGCTCTATTATGATATGGTTGATTATGCGTATTTCTAGATCTGCATACTGTCGCAATATTATGTTCTGGATCTAACTGATGTCTGGTACAGCTGCAAGTTGAGAGAATCTATTTTTAGATCTGTACGCAGGTTGGCTTAAGTAAAAACGCGTGTACACGCGGGTTTCGCTCATTGAAGTAGCGTATATCTCTTAAAGCTTATTTTTGGGTTTTGCAGTTGGATCTGACTGTTATTGCAGAGTTCTGTAGACTGCTCTGGGTTCTGGTATCTGGTGATTGACAGGGTTCAGTGGTTCAGTGATTCAAAGTTTGATAATTCTAGTATTGATTGTTCTATGCTTCATGGATCTGTTATGAAAGTTGAATGAATTGGGTTCTACAGATTGAATGATGTGCTTCAGGAATATCCAGTCTGAAAATGTATGAAAAGTGATACCTGAAAGAAAGAAGATTGTAGGCCAGCACCTACGTACTAGTATCTTGGCTAGTACAAGAGCAAAGGGGGTTGGAGCTCCCTTCCAAGGAAGTTTGGAGAACGAGAGAAGGTTGTAGCCTTCTGCAGGTTGTAGCCTGCGTACTGGTACAAGGCTGCACCAGTACAAAATATTGTAAACTGAAGTTTCTTATTAAAGAAAGATAGAGACAACTTGCAGCAGGTGGTTTTCACCCACATTGGGTTTCCACCTTATATCTTGGTGTTCATGTGTGTGGTTTTTGATCTGTTCTGTTATACTGCACCTGCTTACTGTTAATGTGGTAAATAATGTCCTGATGAACTTAACTGAAGAATAAGCTAACTAAATTATGAGTTTTCTTCTTATACGCTGTTTTACTTAACCACAGTAGCGTGTACACGCTGGTTCACCTAACTGAAGTAGCGTATATGTTTCTGAGCATTGAAAAGTTTGATTGATCTGATAATACTGATTCACCCCCCCTCTCAGTATTATTTCCAACACAGTAATGCCCCCGAGGGGAGGATCAATCCTCGATGCATCAGCTAACACGGAATGAAACCGACCGGCAGTATTACCTCTACGCCTTCTATGAGAAGGCTCTAAACTTAGTGGTGAAAGACCACAAAGTCTTCGAGACCGTCTAGGCTATTGGTCAGCCACTTTGAATTTTTTATTAAGATCTAATTAAAGACTCAAGAAAAAAAGAAAGCTAGGCGAACTAAGAGCACAGAGCACAGACTAAAAAGTCGCTAAAAGATGTCAGCCAGTCAAACAACTTTCAAGTATTTCTACTCCGGTGATGAGGACTGAACACCAAAATACAAGAAAGTGAAGTAAGGGGCATTTCGAAGATAGTCTGGGATAATTACGGCCCAATCCTACTAGCGAAGGTAACAGAGGAAGTTACGCTGACCTCGTAACAACAGCCTGCGTCGGTGCAAGCCCCAAGCTTCACAAGGGTGCCCTCCAGTAGTACTGTTGAGAGTGATACAACATCGACCTCAAGTGCCACGGGATTCCCCTCCGCAGCCACCTATGTTGATCCCTAGGAGAGGCAACTAAGGTTACCAACTCGTGTCAGAAGCCAGGCGGAATAGTCTTGAGGTAAGATCCAACAAGTAGGTGAGGGGGTATCTCTCTTCCTTATCTTCAAAAACCCTCGTGCTTAACTCCCAGATCCAGAGCTTTCCTGGTCTTCCTAATGCTATTGGATTTGCACTCACTATTCAGAATCCTATGTTTGAAAGTTTAAATGGCCTTGGAGAGTTTTCTCTCCACTCACTTAATCCAAGGCCCTAAAATATCCTAAAACTTGTTGGTGTGTCTAACTTGACAATTATAAAAATGTTTTAGTGTATTTTAATTAGCGCTTGTTTTTAAATGGGTTGTTCTTTAAGTCAAGGGATAAGAAGAAGTGAAACTTGTGGTGTTTTGACGCAAAAGAAATTAATAAAAACCAAACTATATGCAAATGCACTCGTTTTGTTCTTCGATGAAAGAAATTTCTACCAGGTTCAGAGGAACTTTTAAGAAAGCAACAAATTTTTCTTCTCTTTTCTTTTACTCAAGCTTCACACTCACAAAAATTAACAAAACTATGGATTCCCTAAAAAGATGCACAAACTTATCCTAATGCAATGAGTACATGCTAATGCAAAACTTAAGACTACTCTAAATCAAGAAATGAAAGTAACTTGTTTATCAATTATACTTTGCCACTTAATTAGAGATGAATGGATAGATATTTTAAACATGATGGGGAAGGGAGACATCTCTAAACTTCCATTGAGTGACATAGCAGAACTATGTGTCCATCTCTTAAGAAGGAATCTAAAACTGGGAAAGCACCTAGAGATCCTTCTCTTATTAGAGCAAACAAATCTGCAATTGGAACTGTAAGTAGGGCAAAAATTGGCAATATGCTTGATGAGTTCAAAATTAACATTTTAGGGAGCCTTAGTGAGCAGCTGGAAACCCTCAAAATCCAAAACAAGCAGAAAACAAAAGATGATGCTTTAACCATCTTTTGTCCAAAATGCAAGAAGAAACATGCTCTAAGGGAATTCCCCTTCGATGCAAAAATTGTAGAAACTTGTATGATTTATTCAGAAAGTCATGAGCCCAAGGATTGTCCTTCTATCCCAGGTCTTATGGTTGTCTTTCAAGAGGAAGTAGTCCCAAATCCAGTAGAACCTCTTTGTTTTGTTATAACAAGACCTTGGCAAGGGCCACAAAACCAAGGATTTAACATCCAATGAATTTTCAGCCCCCACCAAATTGGAATTCTTGGCAACAACCTTGGTCTCAACCTCAAAATCAGTATAAATCTCAACCATGGGCACAAGGGGTACAAAATCCTTATGGGGGATTTCCTCAATATTATCAATATCCTCCATCTTATCAGAGCTATCGTCCCCCACAAAATCAACAACAAAATCAACAACCACAACTTCCAAATCAAAGCCCTCACCTTTCATTGCCATTTCCACAACAACAACCTCCTCAACAAATTCAAAATCCTCAACTCTTACTCCCATTTCAACAAAATCCAAATCAACTACCAGCCCAACCATTATCGAACACCAATAATAAAATCCCTCAGAATGCTTACATGGTAAAGAACAACAATTTCCTACTTACATGATTATTCCTCTAGATCTTAATGATGTTCAACTTAGATCTGGTAGGATTTTAGAAAAGGAAAAACCTTCTATAGATATTCAAGAGCAAGATGCTTCTGAGGAAGACTCTTTGAAAGTCAATAAAATTTTTGAGGAGACATCCTTTCAAAACCCAAACATTCAAAAAGAAAAAGAAAAAGAATCAATAAATACAACTCCCATAGTTGAACAACCTGCATCTACTTCCACACCTCCTTTTCCTGAGAGATTACAAATTGATAGAGGGGTGGAAAAATAGATCTTGTTGCCAAATTATGATTTCTTAGATGAATTAAAGAATGTTTGTATCAAGATTCCCTTGTTACAAGCCATTAGGGAAATTCCTATTCTAGCAAAAACAACAAAGGATTTGAGTATCAAAAGACCAGGTAGAAAACCAAGAAACACAAAAAGAATTCACTTGGTAGGAAAAATAACAGATATCATGATGGGAAAGATTAACATGTAGAAATATGTGGATCCAAGAAGTCCAATTGTCAAGACACACATAAATGGGATTGAAATTCTAAATATATTGATTGACTTAGGGGCAACGATAAACATTATGAGTAGACAAACTATGGAACAACTTAAACTTCCTAATCTTCTTTACACACCTACCTTACTGCAACTTGCAGATAGATCGGCAATCAAACCAGATGGTGTGCTAGAAGACATTTCAGCCTCCTTAGATTTTGGGAATATCCTGTGGATTTCATGATTTTAACTCCCAAGAATAATCTAGGAGGACACCTACTCATTTTAGGAAGACCTTGGCTGGCCACAACTGATGCTTTTATTAGTTGTAGATCTGATGACATGTACATTTATGATGGTATTTCAATAAATAAAATTACTTTGTATCCTCCAGCAAAAGTAATTACAAAAATATATGACAATGAATGGGTCGATGATGAAGATGTTATACATCCTATCTTTACTATATGAGAAATTAGTGTGGATAGTCAAATTTTGAACGCATTAGAAAATTTTGAAACATCTTCATATTATGATCATGAACAATTTCAGTTAAATTCTGATATTGAATACTTGTCATCTAGGCAGATGTCTCTTTATTCCATGGAAGAGTTTGGCAGTTTTGCAATTGAAATTTTTCCAGGTAGAACATTGAATATAAAAAAAACTTAGAGAAATTACAACAAGAGGAGCTAACCAAAGTTGTATAAAAACATTCTACTGCATTTGCATGGAAGTATACTGATATGAAAGGTATTGACCCTAAGACTTGTATCCATCATATCTATATTGAGGAAAACAGTAAACCAATCTGACAACCTCAGAGAAGGATGAATCCAAATCTTAGGGAGATTGTGAAACAAGAGCTCCAAAAACTACTCAATGTAAACTTCATTTACCCAATCTCAAATAGCCAATGGGTTTCTCCCTTGGTAATAGTGCCTAAAAAGAATTGTAAATGGAGGGTGTGCATTGATTATATAGAATTGAATAAAGCAACCTTGAAGGATCATTTTCCCTTGCCCTTTATAGATCAGGTATTGGATACATTAGCAGGTAAAAAGTACTTTTCATTTTTGGATGGCTTTAGTGGTTATAATCAAATTCAGGTAGCACATGAAGATCAGGATAAGACCACATTCACTTGTCCATGGGGAACTTTTGCCTACCGAGTGCTTCATTTTGGATTATGTAATGCACCTGCAACATTCCAAAGAGTAGTACTAGGAATTTTTTCTGATCTAATACATGATTGTGTAGAGGTATATATGGATGATTTTACAGTCTATGGTAACACATTTGAAAAAGCCTTGGAAAATTTGGAAAAAATCCTGAAAATATGTAAAGAAACAAACCTTTAATTAAGCTATGAAAAATGTTTTATGATTTTTACGGAAGGTATTGTTCTAGGACATCACATTTCAGGGGATGGGATTAAAGTAGACAAATCTAAAGTTGAAGTCATCTCCAAGTTACCAATTCCTAATTTCCAAAAAGATGTTAGAATTTTTCTAGGATTTACAGGATATTACAGAAGATTCATAGAAAATTTTACCAAAATAGCATCTCCACTCATCAAACTGCTTACAAAAGATTGTGAATTTAAGTGGAATCCTGATTTTCAACTAGCATTTGAAGCCTTGAAAACAAAAATATCTAAAGCACCTATCTTAAGAGGACCAAACTGGAAACTTCCTTTCCATATTTTTTACAGATGCTCCAGATACATCTCTAGGAGTTGTATTGGAACAAAAAGACTTGATTCCTTATGCAATTTACTATACAAGCAAGAATTTGACTCCCACTGAGTTGAATTATACTGTGACTGAGAAAGAGTTCTTAGTTGTTGTTCATGCAATTAACAAGTTTAGACATTATATAACAAGCTATGAAACTTTTGTTCATACTGATCACTCTGCAATTGGATATTTGATGAATAAACCTATTACTAATGGCATAGTTACAAGATGGCTTTTACTTTTGCAAGAATTCAATATTACTATGTTAGATAGACCTGGAAACAAAATACAGTTGCTAATTTCTTATCTAGGATTCAGAATATCAAAGAAGACTCTCCGGCTGAGGATACGTTTCCTAATGAATACTTATTTGCAGTAACTACTCAAACTCCTTGGTTTGCAGATGTTGCTAACTATTTGGTTATAGGGAAGCTACCTTCACATTTATTTCCTAGAGAGAAAAGAAAGATTATTCAAGATAGTTCAAGATATTCATGGATCTCTAACGAATTGTATAAAACAAGGCCAGATTTTGTGATCAGAAGATGTGTCAGGGAAGATGAAATGCCTGATATTCTTAAAGCATGTCATGATGAGCCATGTGGTGGACACTTTGTTGATAGGAGGACAGCCTATAAAATCCTTTCTTTAGGATATTATTGGCCATCCATCTTCAAAGATGCAAGAGAATATGTCAAAAGGTGCGACAGCTGCCAAAGGGTAGGGAAACCTGCTCCCTCAAATGAGATGCCATTACAACCTCAAGTACTTATCGAACCCTTTGAAAAATTGTCTTTAGACTTTATTGGACCTATTAATCCTCCATCCAAGCAGAAAAAGTATGTATTGGTATGTATTGATTATGTCACTAAATGGGTAGAAGCCAAAACATTACTTTTTGCTAACAAAAATACAATAGTTAGTTTTCTTTTTGAGGATATTTTTACTCACTTTGGTGTTCCAAGAGAAATTGTGACAAATCAGGGAGCTCAATTCACATCCAGAATGATGGAGAAGCTTATGGAATAGTACAAGATCAAGCATAGGAAATCTACTCCTTATCATCCGCAAGCAAATGGTCAAGTGGAGTCCACAAATAAAGTGATTGAAGGAATCATTACCAAGACTATGCATCTACATAGAAGAGACTGGGCAAAGAGGTTTCCTGAAGCCTTGTGGGGCTATAGAACTACATGGAGGAATACAACGGGACATACACCTTATGAACTTGTTTATAGAAAGCAAGTTCTGTTCCCCATTGAGTTCCAAGTTAAAACTTTCAATATGGAATTCAGTTGGGAATGGATCTATCAAAATCTCAAAAGCATAGACTGGAGTAGTTGAATGAACTTGATGAAATTAGACAAGACACAGTTCACAGAACTGATCTAATTCAGTATTAGAGAGCTAAGTGGCATGACAAGTACTTCAAGGATAAAAAGTTTCAAGGAGATTGGGCATTGCTATTTGATTCAAAGTTCAAGGTAAATCTCAAACTCGTTGGCTTGGGCCATATGAGATTGAAAATTTTTTCAGTAATGGCGTAGTAAGAATTAGAACCATAGATGAGCAACTAACTCCTCTCCTTGTGAATGATCATAGATTGAAGATTTATCAAAAGCCAATCTCAAAGGAGTTTATCAAGATCTTTCAAAATAATTCTAAAATGAAGTTGGTGAAGAAGAATCATTCTTCTCCACCAACTTAGTCTTTGTTCTTTTCATCATTGAAAAAAAAAAATGTATAAGATTGAAAACCAATCACTGATTGGAATTCTTATACAGAAAATACAGGGTGAAAATCAGAAGACTCTGACACCCTATATTTTCCAAAAAAGAAAAGTCTTTCATTTTATTCATGGTTTGTTTTATTCCATTCCATTTCATTTTTGCAAATTTCACTCCATTTCACCACCACATTCCATCAATAAACTTTCTTTTAGTATTTATTCATATCCACTTTTCCATGTTTCATCCATACAGTCATTTTCCATTTTCATTCATTCATCAAGTCATATTTCATTCACTGTGTTACATTCCGCAGTTGTTTTCCAATTCCACAACTAATCCTGTTACTCTGCAGTAACAGTTGAATTATTAGCCAAAATAAAAAATAAAAGCCAGATGCAGGTATGGAAGGAGAAATATTTTGAAGACATCAGCACCTAAAGCACCTACAAAAGCAAGCAATCAAAGGTTAGCAAATGGAAAAGGTATGATTCCAAAGGTGAGAATAAAACCCATTTCAAATAGCACTATAAAAGCATAAATTGTATAGTTTGAATAATCACTACTCCTTAACATGTCATGATGTGATTTGATTGTTTCCATAACTCCACCATACCCTCCGATTTAATCCTTAACGATCTCATGATTTGCCTCCGATTTCTAACTCGTACTTCATCGTACATCCTTACTCCACCTGTTTAAACGGCTAATTATGTGAACGTAATCAAGTTGAATACAGTGCTTTCACTCACCAAGTTTTCATTTTTCCTACTCTCGCAGTCTTCTTATGAATGCAAATCACTTGGATCCATTCAGTTTTTCAGTTTTGTGCATAAGTAATACTCCATGCAGTCTGTGTGTGCACCAGACCTCACAGCCTCCATACTGTTCCTGTGCATACGGTCTTTCTACTCTGTAACCCTCCATAATTTAACCTCATACCCATCATGTTTCTCATCCCCATATCCATCGATTTTCTCTACAATCTTCTTCCATTTCCGTCCCTATAATCGTTCTGTTTCCATATAATTGCCATTTACAGAGGTATCTACATAGTGAAGAGAAGCAGAATGGGTTTCATTGTAAGGACAGAGCCCATAGGATCTAATTTTATGGAGGGATACCCTTAGTTGAAGGGGACATTGAAGAAGGCTAGCTGGCTGAAATTTATCAAGAAATTCAATGGCCATCACAAGGAAGGCACCAAAACGTTTCCAAGATCTTTTAATGGATTAGAAGTGGAAATTGGAGATATAAAGTTTTCAGTGACTGAATCTTACATTGCAGTTGCAATAAAACTTCCAAAAGATGGAGAAAGGTGGTTCAAAAATAAGGACTTCGATGAAAAGGCTTCGAGAGTTATTCTTCGAAAATCAGGTATGGATATATCAATTCAAAAGAGGAATTCATATCTCAACATCAAAGGATAAATGGAGTAGTTTGCTCTTGATTATTCAGAAATTTATCACGTGTGAGGGTAGATATGGCTCAATGTACATGTATCACATAAGGTTATTGATGAACTTTTTGGAAAATGAGACCATTAATCTCCCTTACTTTATGTTGTATAACTTAAGAAAGATGTCTGCCACTGTTCAAAAGAACATAGAATATAGAACCTCATCTTTACCACCATGGTCTCATAAAAAAAATAGTTGAAAATCACTTGAAGGATATGGGAGACACATGGGAAAACTTCCTGATCAGGAACTTTTTCCAAGATCCACCTGAGTTACTTGAAGGAAGTTCAGTAAAGAAGAGTATGAGGAGAAGGGCAACTCTAACAATTCAAAATACTCCTACTAGTTCAGCAAAAGAAAACAGTGAGGAAGAACTACCCTCTGAAACTCTAACTGAAATCATGAAGCAAACAAAACAGAAAGGAAAAAGAAAAGTTGAAGAAATCTACCAAACTCCTGAGCCTTCATCAGAAGAAGAACAATTGCTCTCTGAAAAGTTAGTCCACATTAAAGAACAGTCCAAGAAAGTAGAAGAAAAAGGAAAGAGGAGACAAGTCATAGAAAAAGAGAATATAAGCTCACAAAGTCTAACAAGAAGCTCTAGGCTTAAAGGCAAAATTAGGCAAACACAAACAAAAGAAGCTCAATTCATAGACTTAGGAGGGGAGACTCCAACTCAATCACCAGAAAACACCTCATTTGAGCAAAGTCCACAATATTATCCTTCTCCTCAACTAGACTTTGAAACTAGTCTGAGAAAATCATCTCCAGAGATTGACCAAGCTTAGCAGCAGATCTATGATTTCATTGAATCATTGGAGTGGAAGAACACAACAACAGAAAAAAGGGGCTTCATCTAACCAGCTAGTTACATCATAGGAAACTCTGATTCATTCACTAAAGCAATAAATCTATGAATTAGAAGTCTTAAACATGCATATCCAGAGGGAAAATGAAACTTTGAAGGAGCAAAACAAGTTGGAAAAAATCATTCATGACAATACCATGCTTCATTTGGGATTATGGCATAAGAAAAACAGAAAATTTAAGAAGAAAAATAGGAAGCTAAGCAGGGCCCTCATCAACCTTAAATATAGATGCCTTATGAGGAAGCCTAGAATGGCAGTGGAAACAAGGAAGAAGGAGAAGAGGTTGGATGTTCTAATAGAGCTTTCAGAGCAGATGCAATAGAAGAAGGATTGTTACAATTTTGGTTGCATGAGGACATGCAACAGCTTCACAGTGGGGGTATGTTGAACCCCAAAATTACCTCTTTTTCAAGCATTTTCTTCACCCTGCTTCCTCTGTTTTCCCATGCCAATGCATCCTAAGCCATCAAAAGTCATTGCATGTTGATTCCAAGAGTACATTTTAGTGATTTTCAAATTATATTATTATGTGTGTTATTTGGATAAGGTTTTGTTTCTCAGCTACAGAATGTAGCGACTTTCTGCAGCTAACTGGCAATTATACAGCAATCTTCATACTTTTGCAGGCTACAGGTGTTCAGAAGAGGAAAAAACCACATGGGTAGCTCAGGAAATGTCAACAGATGGATAGGGTCTTATTCATTTGATCGGATTCGAAGGAAAAGACTCCGGTCAAAGGGGAGTCAACGAAGAAGTTCTACAGTAGTTAGAACTTTGTTTTGGCATGCAATTGAGTCTGAGGCGTGTTCCTGAACCTGAGGATTCGTTTTGCCACCTACATAACTAAATCCAACACCCACTATGCAAAGATTTACTGTTTATGCCAACTAGAAGGCTAAATCCTCGATGCATGACCTGTTCACGTGTCTACCGTAGAAGAATTTCCTCTTAGAAACAGTTATGAATTTCTCCTATAAATTCAAGCGTTTGGAACACAGACAAGTTAATGTTTTTTACTATTGAAGTAGTGTGATTTTCATTTGAAATCAAGAGACATACATTCCTCTATTTTCATATATGGCTGTCTGAGCATGTGAAGTAGATTTACGTTGATAATCCAAGGTTGTGCAGAGGGCCTCTGCGTGGCTGAGGTTCCTTTTTCATTTATGTATATTTCTATTTGTATTTTCTTTCATTCAACTATACATTGCTTGTGTTTTGTTTATGTTCATAATCGTTTTAACATTGTATATGTATTGCAGCTTGTCACTTGTTTTTACTAACCCTGTTAGATGCATTTTAGAGTAGCAGTAGGTCTTTAAATTTTTTTAAGCTGGAGCTTCTTAGTTGTAATTTTAAAACTTGCATCAAGTAGCATTTTTAAACTCACTTCTTCTATTGTTCTTTAGTTTCCAAGTTCAATTTGTTTATGCTTTTGCTGAATAGGATAGATACTCATTACATAAGTACATGTTTCCATACCCTTTAGTTGATGGTTTACCTTCAGAGCTAATTGGCGAAATATGGAGTTTATGAATGAGATTTACTTGTTGGTCAGTACCTTTTCTTTCTTTATATAGTCACTCATGTTATAAGATGATATTTCCGGAGCCTTTAGTTGATGAATTCAAGCTAATTGGCGAAGTGTTATGTTTATAAATGAGTTTACTTGTTGTTCCCTAGTTTAGAGTTAGATAGTTTTAATGTCATTTTCTCATATTATAAGCTAATATTTCCGAAGCCTTTAGTTGATGAATTCAAGCTAATTGGTGAAGTATTATGTTTATAAATTAGTTTACTTGTTGTTCATTAGTGTAGAGTTAGATAGTTTAATGTCATTCTCTCATGCTATAAGATGATATTTCCGGAGCTTTTAGCTTATGACTAATTTTCAAGTTAATTGGCGAAGTGTTATGTTTATGGATGAGATCACTGGCTGATCGTTAGTTTAAAATCAGTTTCAAGTTTTACTTTTGCCTTTAGTTTAATTGTAGTAGTTCATTAGACTTTAATGTTGCAGATAGAATAGACAACCGAAGTAGTAGTTTCATTTCTAGTACTTCATTCTTAGTTTGATATGGATAGTTGCACTTCCATTTTTCAAGTTTTTAATTTTGTAGATAGCAGCTTTAAGAGTCTTTTAAGCTCATATTTTGGAAAACATTACAATAAGCAAGAAAATAATCTTTGTCTTCATCTTCTTGAAACTCCACTTCCAAACTTGACCTAAAAAGCACTTTTAAGCTCCCACTTCAGCAGTAGACTAAGATTTCAATTACATTGTAGAACTCTAGGAGGTCAAAAGAAAAAAACCCAAAAACAACATAAAATTGAAAATAGTGAGGTAAGAAAGGGTTATCTAGCACATATAGTGCACTACACTTCATTAGTTTATGACACCCGGATTGATAATTTATCTAGCAATTTAGGACACTAAATTGGCTAAACAATAGGTATAAAGGCCCTTACAACATTCATCCAGCCATGTGTCTAATCCCATGGTTTACTGACGTTGGCATGATGTCACCCCAGTTTTCTTGCCAAGGAGGTCCCCACACGTGTCACGTGTTAATTGGTATAAAAAGGATTTGTATACGAATTTTTTGGCATTTTTCCATTTTCATCACCTATTCCAACCCTTATGCTCCCAAGCCTCTCAAATTTTCCAAATTTATTAAATATGTGCATAAAATGCACACATGAAGTTGGCCAAACATTTATCTTCATGAATACCCCTGCTAACACCCCTATTGTGCAGAAATTTATAGGAACTTAAACTAGTCAAACCTGAAGTTTGATTTTGAGAGTTGTTTTTCCTCCCGCTTACATGAGGTTCATTCCTCAAACTATAAGGTCACGCATACAACTAAAATTAATCCCATAAGTGTGTTATTAGCATGAAGATAAATTGTTTAAATGTTAAATCCTTACTCCTTCAGCTCAGAAACCGTAGTATTTTATTTAGCGCACACGCCATATTTCCTAGGCTTTGAATTTGAGGAGGTTTTGCACTAACCCATCATTCACATTCTATAACACATGACTTCCTCTTGTTCGATACTAGTAATCCCGAAACCATTATCCTAGTGCTTTCCCAGTCCTCCTGATAGGCAATTTTCTTATTTTTCCATCTTGCTAAATGGCTTCTTCATATACAAGTAACAAGAGGTTAGGTAGAAGTAAATGGAAAGGGAAAATAAATATGTTGATGTGAGGATGACATCAATGACCAGGACCCACTTATGGCATCCTTGGGATTAATAAAGTCTATTTAGTTGTTAGCTGAACAAGTGAATATTTTCACTATTGAGGATTCATGATGCTAGTTGTTGAATCAGAGATGAGAACTACAAGTGGCTAAGGCTGAACTTCTCTAGGAAAGGGAATATATAGAAATAATTGAAACTGATCTAGAGTTGTTAAAGAGAAATTACTCCAATGAATCATCTTTCAAAGTGCTCTGGATGGTATTCTGGGGGCGTGTAATTAAGGTAGTGAAGAAATACTCTAAAAACTTGGAGTTTATTCAAGAGATGATAGAGACCGTAAGGAGGGCACAATTGGAGATCCATGAATCAAAGCAAAGATCAATGTAGACTTCCTAAACCAAGTGTCAAAGGAATATATTGCAAAGGTAAGTCTAGACTGATCTGAATGGGTGACTAGAACAAATCAACTGATAAGGAAAAGTGAATTGGTAATAATGGCTAAAGAAGAAGTGAAGGCCTTAACAGAGGAGGTATAAGTGTTAAAAGAGAAGTGTGAATTACTCTGATGCAAGTGGACCAAGGAGTCCTTCATGAAGCTATTAGCTGAGATCAAGGAAGGTCATAGAGGCCTTGGGGTGGAAATGTATACCTAGCTGGGAAAAGAGATCACGAAGTTACACAATGATAATTATGTAGTTTTGTTCTTGCTAAAGAGACCTTTCAGGGAACAGAGTAGGATCGATTATGAAGACATCACCAATCTAGAGGGCACCATCATTGAGGCTTGGTCTTATGACATATGTTGGGTCAAGAAAAAGGTATGTTTTCTCCTTGGTAATAACTTTATTTAGTAGTCATCCTCACATGATTGTCTTTGTTTACGAATAAAAGTAGAGGAAATAACAACTAAAGTTGGGTAAAAGTAATTAGTAACAAATTGCATGAATCTAAGCAGGAACAACTCATTTTTACTATCTTTATGTACAGAAGATGTGAATTGGATGATAGTTTTTCAATTGACACAACAATGACATGTCATAAAGGAAAAAGACAACGTCATAGGCAAGGTAGGACATTGGAAGACCAGGCAGTCCAGTGTTATTTTATGACGGAATCAGATCAAGTATTGTGAAATCCTCAGGATTCCGTGATCCTAAGGATTCGCTTTTTTTTATTTACTTTTCTAATTGTTATATATAAGGTTGAAAGGCAAACTGCACGACTAGTTCAGAAATTCACAGTTTATAATTATTATTTTGGACATATAATATTATTACTTTGGTGATGTTGTAACTTTGTTATTCCTTTTAATGAAGAAGATTATGTTAAAATCATAATTATATTCTAAGTATCTCATAGCGAAGACTTCTAGCGACTCTGGGCCTAGTCAAGAGAAGATCTACTGCTTCACCTGTGCTCTAATCTTTTCTATTTATTATTTATTATTTGTTAATGTTAAGTTAATATCATTTTGATTATCGTGAGGATTGTCGATTCCAATTTTCTTCTGTTGTTCATTAGAGATTCAGATTTAACTCTGTGTTATATAAGAGTAATGCTTTTAATTGAATTGGTTATGCATTAGATCGTTGTTCATTCCAAGTAATGTATCATAGATTTCAAAGATAGAATTGATCGATTTCCATAATATAGGTATTTGTTATTCATATATTGTTTGTTGTTCAATTATCACTTGTTGTTCAATTGTCGTAATTCTCTTTAATGATTAAGTGAGTTAATTTCAATACCATTTTAGATTGCCAAGTGTGATTCTTTACAGTTGTATTCAGATTCATTTTCTTTCATAATAGGTTAAGTAGAATTTCAAAGTATGTTATGAATTTCTTTCAGAGTTACTTCTTTCAGAATTGTTTGGATTGAGTTTGAAGAGATAGTCATTAGCAATTGCAACAATTTATTATTAGTTAACCTTTGAATTCACTGCATATATAGTGTTGACACTCTTGAAATAAAAAGACTTACATTGGGTTGAAAATTAATGTAGGAATTAAGATTCCCTGTAAAAAGAAATCTTAGTGTACCAAAATTTTCGTGCCATCGCCGGGGGGAGTGTTTCAAAGTGATTTCCTTTTTATCTTGCTACAAAATAATTGGATTTTAAATGTTGAAATATGGCAACAAGAATATTCCAATTTAATTTTTCCTTGAATTAGATTGTGAATTAAAATTGAATTTAGTCTTAACAACTACTTGGAAATAATTAATTAATCAATTTTAAATTAATTAATTGGATAAATTCAAGTTAGAAGTCTTTCTGAAGTCATGCAAGAGTTATCCCTTAAATTAAGGAGATAAGATTGAGTTATATTTGAGTTGTAATTAGTTGACTTTTTTTACTGAGTTAATTCTAGTTAAATTAGTTCTAAAATGTTTGAGGAACTAATAGAGAGTTAACAGTCAGTTGATGCATGCATGCACTCAACTAGTGCTACTCCAGTTAACTGAAGATTCCCTCATCAGAAACTCATGCATGTCTATTCTGAGAAAGACCTAGTTGAGATTAAAGTCAAGGACAGTGTACTATCAGTTGCATGTGTTTTCTCATGGAGAAAACTCATGCATGCAGTCAAGGATTTAATCCTTGAGGATTGCACAGTTTTGGAAGGAGATCATCCACTTGGTAATAGGTTGATCAGCCACAAGGAACAACGTAAGGAAATAGGAGCTTGGAGGGCAGAGAGGAAGGCTAAAGAGAAGCCAAGATTTCCTGTGAGCATCTATGAGGATTGTACTGAGAGCTGGCTAGATGTGAGAGCTAAGGCTTTGTATAATTCCCATGTATTTCCACCATGTATGATAATACAATAGTGTGGGGTTTTTAGTTAAGGCTTTCTCCAAAAGTAATTTCATGTGTATTGTGCCATTGATTCTTCTTCTTCTGGTTATATTGTTTAGCTCGATCTTTAAGCTTCCGCAAATTGATAGTAGAAGTAGGTTATAGTATTCTTCTTTGATTTATATTGCATTATTGGGTTAACCTATATATATCATATTTTCTACATTAAAAATGGGAGGTGAGAACCTACGTACCTAGAAAGTAAAGTGCTTGCTTACCAGCTTACTTTTCAGCAAAATATTAGAGGTTAAATAGGAATAGGCTTTTATGAATGACTAGGAATAGAATTATAGAAAAATATCATAACCCCCCACCTAAATCAACAAAACCCAAGGGATTGGTGAACCTTGGGAGAACGACCTTTATAGAAGAAATTGTAAGAAAAACGGAGTCTCAAGCATCAATAGGATTATGGGCTGTATCTGGAAAAAGTCCTACTGTAATCCCTCAGGTAGCAGGCTCACCATCTGTAGCTTACGTTGATATTTAAAGCCAAATTAGAGGATCTGAACAGAGTCTTCAAGTTACAACAAATTTACATTCTGATCCTCTACAAGAGGGAAAGTCATGTAATTTAAGAGAAGGAGAGGGAGAAACCAACAGAACTTCTAAGGCAGGACCTCAATTGTTAGAAAAAGGATCTCCTGTGATCACCCCTTGAAATCTCTGAAGGATATTGGCACATCTTTGACCAAATGGAAAATCAACCACCTCAAGGTCAAACCTCGACATTGGAATACCCCATAGTCGACCAAGTAGCTAATGCCCCCATGAAGGCTATTCCTTTACAAAGCATCCCAACTTTTCATGGGATGATCACAGAGGATCCCGATGCCTTCCTATTTGAATTTGATGTCCTCTGTAGAGGGTATGACTACACCACTGACGCTTAAAAGCTAAAATTGTTCCCTTCTACTCTAAAAGGAGCAGCTTTAAGATGGTTCATGGGTCTAGGTGGACATATTATTAATTCTTGGGATGATATGAAGACTTCCTTCCTCACAAGATATCAGGACTTTTGCAAGACTAGGGAGCTAAAAGATGAAATCTTTAAGATGGCTGCAAAGGATAATGAAACTCTAGAAGAATACATTGAACGATTTCATTATAACTTGTAGAGATATCCACATGTCACCTTACCAAAAGAAATCCTAAGAGCTATCTTAATTAAAGGAATGAAAGAAGCGTAGACAGAAACTCTAAACTTAATGGGGAAAGGGGATATTTCTCAGGAATATTATGATGAAATCATTCGCTTGTGTATTAGGTGTTCACGAGGAAGCACACGTACAGGAGCAAGAAGTTGAGATCCTATGAGTAGGGGAAACAAACCACACAGTGGAGGCATAACACAAATGGAAATTGGTAACCTCCTGGAATATTTCAAGATAGACATCTTGGGCACCCTCACGACACAGTTGGATGTCCTACAGGCTAAACAAAAACAAGCCTTAGTAGAACAAAACTTGGTTGTTTTTTGCCCATGTTGTCTAAAGAAGCACAGCCAACATGCGTGTCCATTAGACATGGTTCAAACATGCGCTACCCGTACCAAGGATCACACCACTAGACAATATCCATCACTGCCGGGGCTAAAAGCAGTGTTCAAGGAAGTAGAAGAGGAGACAAAGCCAACATATCTAATGGACCCGCGTCGATAGTGGCAGGCCAAACCTATAGGTATGTCACAAGATGCATCCAAGTTCTTTCCTTCTTCACAATTTAATCAGCAATAGAACCCTTGGGTAGCATGGCAAGGCCAATCAACTTACTCGAATTGGCAACCTCAACCATTCCCTATGACACCATGGTCAACTCAATCCTTTCCCAGTAATGGTTGGCAAAATTCTCCTTTTACTCCTGTTTGGCAAGGTAATCCATATCCATCCCAGTGGCCTACCTCCACTTCTCAAAATCTGAATTGGTCTACAAATTGGAAGTGACCTTTGGGAATATCCAATACTCATATGGGGACAGGTCCTCAAGGTCACTTCTCCCCCATTCCCTGAAAGGCTAACGATACCTAAGCCGATTTTTTACCCAGATTTTGATCTTGTAGGGGAACTAAAAAATCTTTGTATAAAAATTCCACTCCTTTAGGCCATCCAGGACATTCCCATCTATGCTAAAACAATTAAAGAGCTATGTGTAAAGAATCTTGTGAGGAACGCAAAAACTTCACTCACCATTCATGTTGTAGGAACCTTATATGATTTATTCTTGGAAGGGGAAACTCTGATAAAGTATGAAGATCCTGGGAATCCCATAGTGACAGTTCAAATATAGGGTTGCTATTTTCCCAATACCCTAGTTTATCTGGGTGTAGCCATTAACATTTTAACAACAGAAACCTGTCAAGTACTTGGTATTACATCCTTGGAACCAACCACCACCTTACTAGAACTTGTTGATCGTTCGGTGGTAAGGTCAAAAGGAACTTTACAATATAGTACAATTTTTGTTGATTCATGGGAGTATCCAATAGATTTTCTTATTATAAACCCAAAGAGTCGATTGGATGGGAGCCCTCTAATACTGGTCCGACCTTGGTTGGCGACAGTTGATGCATATATAGGCTGTCAAGAGGGAAGCATGACTATTGCAAAAGGGGATGTTGTAAAAAATCTTGTTTTATATCCCCCTACCAAACCAAGTCTTCCCATTGTAAAAATATGTAAACAACCACCAACATACCTAGAAGAAAGCATCTGTTCACCACTCACAGTAGCAGAGGCACTTGAATTCAAATATCAGACTGAAGATGACATTATCAACAACTTTATCAACTAGCCAACTAATGTGAGAAATGTAAAGTATCAAATGCTAAAAGCAATTTTGGATAATGAAGCCTTGGAAGATCCCTTGAGGGATAACAATGTTCAGCACATCCAAAGGACTGTTGTTCATAAAAGTAAGCCTGTGGAAATTGAACCAGGCAAAGTTTTAAACATTAATGATAACTTGGACAGTGATCAGCAGCAAAAGCTCATTCAGGTCCTGCAAAAATATAAAGGGGCTTTTTCTTGGGATTATCCTAACATGAAGAGTATAGACCCACAGCTATGTACACATCACATCTATACCGAAAAGGATGCTCGTCCTATCCGACAACCTCAGTGGAGATTGAATCTGCATCTCAAGGACATTGTGAAAGAAGAGTTATAGAAGTTGTTGGATGTGAATTTCATTTATCCTATTTCAGATAGCAAATGGGTTTCTCCATTGGTGGTCGTCCCCAAGAAAAATGGGAAGTGGTGTATCTGTGTGGATTACCAGGAATTGAATAAGGCAACACAGAAATATCACTTCCCTCTTCCCTTTATTGATCAGGTCCTTGATACTTTGGCAGGGAAGTAGTTCTTTTCCTTTCTAGATGGCTTTAGCGGCTACAATCAGATTCAAATCGCCCCTGAAGACCAAGACAAAACAACCTTCACTTGTCCCTAGGGTACATTCTCTTATAGAGTGTTACCATTTGGCTTATGCAATGCCCCAGCCATGTTTCAAAGAGCTATACTCAACATTTTTTCCGACCTGATAAATGAAGGACTTGAGGTATATATGGATGACTTTACTCCATATGGGGATGACTTTGATTAAGCACTACAAACATTAGAAAAGGTTTTAGACCGATGCATTGCTACCAGGTTATGCCTAAGCAATTTCAAGTGTCACATGATGATGACTGAAGGTGTAATCTTGGGACATTATATTTCTGCAGTAGGGACACAGGTAGATCCAGCGAAAATACAAGTAATTCTTTTACTACCTAGACCCTGTACTCAGACGGAGGTACATAGATTCCTGGGATATGCAAGCTATTATCACATATTTACTAAAAAAAATTCACAAAGTGTTGCGCCTTTATATGCTTTAACTAGAAATGTTGATTTTAAGTGGTCTGGCAAATGTGACACAGCTTTTACAAGTTTAAAGAAACTATTCTCGACGGCACCAGTATTACGTGGACCAAAACGGGAGCTACCTTTTCACATATCCACAGACGCATTATATGTAGTGATAGGCACTTTCCTCAGCCAGGAGGAGGAAATAAAACCATATGTGATATATTATATTAGCAAAAATCTTACTGATGCAGAGCTCAATTATATAGTAAAAGAAAAAAATTTATTAGTTGTCATTTATGCCATAAACAAATTTAGACATTATATAACTTACTACCAAGTTTTTATGTATATTGATCACTCTGCCATTCGGTATTTAGCTAACAAACCTATCACAAATGGTCAAGTGACTCGTTGGCTATTTCTCTTACAGGAGTTTGACATCACTATCAAAGATCGTTCGGGGAAGGAAAACCCAGTCGCAGATTTTTTGTCCTGAATTCCGAAGGTAAATGATCCACTGGCAGTAGACAACCAATTTCTAGATGAACATTTGTTTTCCGTAGCAGTCAAGACACCATGGTACACAGATGTGGAAAATTATCTGGTAGTGGGGAAGTTTCCCAAGCATTTGATAACAAGGGGAAGGAAATAGATCGTTCAGGGCAACGCCCGATTGTCTTGGATTGGCATATATCTTTTTCACACAGGGTCTGATATGTGTATACACAGATGCATTTGTGAGGATGATATTTATGACATCCTGAAGGCTTGCCATGACGAGCCCTATGGGGGACACTTCGCAGATTGAAGGATAGGGCATAAGGTACTACAAATGGGCTATTATTGGCCCACTATTTTTAAAGATGCTAAGAAATATGCCCAGGCTTGTGATAGTTACCAAAGGATGGGTCAGCCAGGCCAATCTGGTGAAATGTTGTTGTAGCCCCAACTAGTCATAGTGTTGTGGGGAAAAATGCCTATGCAGGACGATCCTATCCACCTAAGGTGTGACAGCGCCTTAGCAACAAACGAATACAGCTATTATGATTTCTTCCTTTATGAAATGTGAAAGAGGGGAGATCGGCAGACTTACCGTTGTCTTCCGGTTGTCCCTCGATCTAGATCCTCTTCTCTTTGTGTGTCCACAGCTACTTGTCTCCTCGCTTGCTCAAGAGAACAGCTACTTGATTCCCACAAGATCACAAGAGAACAGCTACCTGTGGCAAGAGAACAGCTACTTGCGACAAGAGAAGAACACAATACAAAGGCAAATATACATATTCATAAATGATTCAGGATTAGAAGTAAATCAAATACACTAATGCAATCATACAAAATACACCAGCATATAGGAAAGACTCAAGATAGCTTTATTGATAAGTAACAGGGTTCAGGAAGAGATACAACCCATAGGGCTCCAATCCAGCATCTCCTTCCCAGCAGAATCGAATTCCTTCTTCAGCTCCCTTCAAAGCATTAAGCACCCAATGTCTCCAGCCACAAACCAACAACAATTCTTTGCAATAACAAAATTCCCGCCTCTAGATCTCATGGAGGAGAGATCCATATATAGATGTTTGGAGAGAGGATGAGTCAGCTTGAGATCTGACTAGTGTCCTCTCCCTCTATCAGTTCTTGAGTCCACTTGGAGGTTCTTGCTTCCACTTGGAGGTTTGGAACCTCTTACTCATCACCAGTAGAATTCCTTGATGCAAGTGTCATTTTAGAAGCTTCCTAGGCATTGACACATTGAGGAATGAGCCTGCCACTTGTCCAATTACGCTCAGCACAGGTAGCCTTTGTTGGAGTTGACACTCAACGTAGGTAGACAGTGGAGCAGTTGACATTCAACGCAGATGCTCAGTGGAGTAGTTGACATGATCCAGAATTGGCTTGTTTTTGAGTGTTTTCAGGTGGAGAACTTCTGTGAATTGCTGTGGTTGGTTTGCCCTGTTCCTCTAGGGGTAGGAACAACATGTTTAGGGACTTTGGATCCCTTAGATTATGGACATTTCATGCTCAATGTTGTAAGGCACAAAAATGTCTATAACAGTTGCCCCCTAAAGTATGAGGCCGTTTATCGGGTGAAATGCTTTATCCAGGAGGGTCCGAAGTTCATCCATCTGCTGGGAGGAGACCTGTTAATAAAATACAATACAATACATTATGATTCATATTGTTTCCATGATCTAGCTGAGGCGGGCATTCCCATGCTCAGCTTTATAAATTCATTTTTGTACATAGAACAAACGATCGTCTGATGGTAGACTGATAATTTTGGCGAAAATTATCATCCTTTGAGTAGGATGATCATCTGCTGCAATGATGTACATGTCAAATGTCTTTATTTTTCCTGAATATATATCGCAGCCGGGATTGATGAAACTAGATCCGGGGTCTTCAAACTCGTTTGATCTTCACTCTAAGTACAAGTCGATCCATGTGAGAATTGCGCTGAAGTCGAACATCGAAAGACATCACTTGATTACCGGTCAATGATGTAAACCGTTAGCAAGCGCGAGAGGAATCACCGATAATGATAATGACCCTCAAGGTACTGCAGTACAATTCACGTGGTGTGAATAAGGACTTGGCGTCGAACACCACGAAAAATCTTCTGGTCGAAGGTCATTGATGTATACCTGTCGCCGGAAGTGAGAAACTTGCCATTGAGGCATGCAAGCTTCAAAGTACTGAAGGGGTTGTTCCTAGATCAACTTCTTGGATAATGAGCTGATGTCGACAAGAAGCGATCCGTCACAGGAGGGCCTTGATGAATCCCACATCAGTGACACGGAACGGAGCTAATGATTTAAATGGAGGTGAAAACGATCTGTGACATGATTCAGGGTGGCGGTCATGAATGGATGAAGGATAATGTATGGCAGTGGATGGGACCCGGTTGACTCTTTCTGAACGACTTCTCTTGAACATATGGCGACACTGATGCAATGGATCGGTAGCATTACCCCAAATATGGATGGTATGGCGAGACCATGGTGACGTGACCGGTGAATGAAACAACCCAACCCGATTGTGGTATGGAGGAAAAGTGTCATGTTCAAGAGCGACCTGCTACCATCAAAGTTTTCTTGATTTTTTTCCAATTTTTCCCCAGTCATTACTGACCAGTACCTCTTTATTTTTGTCAAGCTTGAGGAGGATAACATATGCTTGTTCTATAACCTGCCCTTCGGGCAAGCCCATCGTTATGTTTTAACGAGCCTAGCGATAGTGAAACTCGTTCTCGTCTAAAGACAATTTTGTCGCTATTTAACAATTTTAACGAGTCTAACGACAAGGATAACTCATTCCTTTTCATTTTTAGAGAGTCTGAAAAGGTACATAAAGTTAACTCCAAAATTCCTTTTTCGTCATCTAATCCCTTAAGTCCAAAAAAGTATAAAACAATACAGAAGGGATGAGTTTTCGATAATTTTAACGAGCCGAATAAAACAAGCGCTCGACCTTTTTGTGCAATAATCCCTCAGGTCCAAAAATATTAAAATCTAGAGGAGGGATAGCTCTTCCTGTCCTTTAACGAGCTGGAAGGCCAAAACTCGGCAATCTTTTCATATTTTACGAGTCAATTGAAAAGAGCTTAAAGAAGACTCGTCTTTTGAGGAACGAGTGATAAACAGGGATAGCAACTGATTCCAGGTACAGGTTGGAATTTTCCAATCACGGCAGTGTCACAAGGATGGCTAGGTGAAATCACTCTTCGCAGCTGTTCCTCAAAATGGGTAAACAATCATATGGAGGTGAACGATCGGCCAAATGAAAAGTGGAGGTGGCAGGTGCAAACACGACCAAGGCTTTTATGGCTGATAAATTTACGATCACAGTGGTTATTTACCGGGGTAGGTTCATTTTTTAATGAGCTTGAACTCTGGAGGAAACTCTTGCTCACAATCGCTTTTCTATTTTTTAACGAGCATAAATTCTGTGTTAAAACTGCTCGAATCTTGCGTTTATTTTTTAACGAGCATGAACTTTATGCTAAAACTGCTCGATAACCCAGTCATAAGATAAGAGCGTCTCATCAAGATTCTATTTTTTATGGAGATTCATCTCACTAAGCTTTGCTCCTGATCCTTTCTTTATGCAAGTTTGGAAACGGCTAATCCTACGAGTTTAAAGGGTTAGACCTACAGGTTTAAAGGGAGGACCTAAAAATTTAAAAAATAAATAGTCACCCCTTGCTTGCACTCCAAAGGGTTTGCATGCCCCCAGGTATAAAACAGAGTTTCAAGGTTACCTCTACTTCTCTTCCGCCAAAACATTTGTTTTAATCGAGAGAGGCTTACCTCTTTCAGGTTACCCAAAGATTGTCTCGTTACTCTTTCAAACAAAACACTTCCTCGGCAATGTCTACCGAAATAGACAAGGGTGAATGGCTCTAGCATCAAACACGTAACTTTGACAAAAGAATCCTATTCTAGAACAACCCCTCTTCCATCCACGGACGGGGTACGGACTAGTCATATTCTCCCGCAGAAACCTATCCTATACCCAAAGTTTCCCTGCCGAAGCAGTCCAGGACGCATGCCCCCTGGGTTCCAGTCATATCCTCCCAGATTACTTGCGCTCATCAGGAGGATGGACCGTGGGTTGAGACACTTCTTGCGTGAATAGACCATTTAGGGATGGTTCATGACTATTTGCGATGTGTGATCCGGGAAATGAAAGTTGGTCCACGAGCTTTACCACTCTTCCTCCATGCAGAAAACACATTACTCTAAAGAGTGAGGAGACTACAGCTCCCATGCAATATATATAGTCTCGTCCAAGGAGTAGGTTATAATCCAAGGGTCCTTGAACGACCATCACGTTCATTTGAACGGTCTTCCCTTTCAATGTTATAGGCACATTGGGGAGGATCCATAAAGGTCGACTGGTTCCTTTATCAAAGCCCGATAGACTTCTCATCTCAGGAAAAAGCGCTGGCGAACCAAGCGCTTTCCAAGAAATAGAGGAAAGGATACTCATAGATGCCCCCTCATCAATGATAGTTCCAGCCATTACTATTATGTATATTTGACAAATAATCCTGAATGGTATACTGGCTGGCAACCGGGGTCTACCTAGTTGGTTCCAATCAAAGGACACAACTAGGTTGCTTGGTGGTGGGACCGAATATATGGCTGGATAGTGCTCCGATGAACTTCCTTCCTGCGATAAAGGAATGGTGGCATTGCCCCCTTGATCATCAGAGTTAGTATTGATGAAGAGAATCTAGACGGTGTCGTCTTTATCCTCCTCCGTGATGGTGTCATTCGAAGATGGAGCCTCTGAAGGCAAAACCGGGTCAACTGCCGTATCAACCTTTTGACTTTCATCAGGCATGGATCCAGACGGTTCTTCTTCAATGACAGGTGCTTCGGCTGACCACCTAAGTGGCTCAGCCGGATTCTCAACTAGTGAGGGACTTAGCAGGAGTCTTTGATATCCAGGAGGGAGATGCGCTCGTGAAATCGGGCGATCTTCCAGAACTCTTTTTGCCTTGTCTAAGAAGGGACAATGGTGGATGGCGTGATCGCCTTCACACAGTTTGTAGGGAAATTTAGCTCTCCCGCTTTGTCCTGGAGCTTCACTCCCACTAGTTGACGGTGAGCAGTCGACATGGCTATCAGAGGTCGATGCTACCGAATTGTGCAAACGGGGGGAACCAGTCTCTTAGTATCTGCGGGATACAGGGACAATCTCTATGGAAGTGGTCTCCCTTGCATATGACGCATGGCAATTTAGGCCTTACGAGTGCTGTGTGTGGATTTTTGTTAGATGACGTTTGTTTGCCCCCAGTCGCCTTAGGCTCCTTCTTCCTCTTTTCTTTCTTCTTCTTCTCCTTCTTCTCCTTAGGAACCTGGTTTTTAATTCGACCAGTTCCATCAAGCGAAGAGGAAGGAGGGGAGGAAGATGAAGTTGAAGGCTAGGAGGCAACTCTTGTCTGATCTAACTGTTGACTCGACTGTTCAAGAATGGTGGTGTTCTGAACAACACTGGTTGAAAAGAGCCAAACTAGTAGGCCAATTGTCAGTCCTGGAAGCGACAATGTGGCCATGTGGGGCGCACCAACATCTCCCCAAGATGAGAAGGGACTAGGATTTCCACCAAGAGGAATTCCTTGGTTGGTGTGCTCCATCTCTTAAACTTAAAGATCAACGCAGGAATTAAAGGGTGATTGTTCCGTTTAAAATAAATTGTTAACGACGCTTTTAGACACAACTTGCTTTTTCAGTTTTAAAGAGTCGAGAAAAAGCTAAAGATGACTCTAGTCTCCTTCGATGTTTTAACGAGCCCGAAGTGACAAATGCTCGGATGGACTTTTTCTGTTTTAGAGTCTGAAAAAGGCCAAAAGGAACTGCTCTGGAGATCTAGGCAGAGGGTGTGCCAAACTTTTCGCAAAACCGCAGAATACTTTTTAGGGTACGGGCGGTCGATCTTCGTGAATGTTGTGTTCACTGCATTGCGATCAGTAGGGCGGCCGACACAGCTTCCTAAGGATAAAGGATATATGCCTATAGGGGTCTCCCAATATATACGCGACGGTACGTGGGAGCACAAATCCGTACTAGCGCTATCGTCCCTCAGGAGGAATCACCCACCTTCCCCGAGATCGACAGTCACTAGGCTTAACGACGCCGGAACACATCTCTAGCCTAGACCTCTATGTTGTGCGTTATTTTACAAGCGTTGTTAGGTTCATTCAGTTTATTTTAGGTTGATCTTTTTAAAGTTTGCCTTTCAAGGTTCACCACGAGATGTATGATACAAATTCCTAAATGCAGTCTAAGATGATAAGCAAGCTTTATTATCTTTCAACTTTGAAAATCCTAGCTACTAAGGGAAAAGAAAGACACTATCTTTTCTCAAAGAGCAATTAGCACACTCTAATGCACTTTCCCTAAATCCAACATGCAAACTATCAAATGAAAAATGCACAATGCAGGTGTTTGTTTTCCACTTTCTTAGTATAAATGCCTACAAAGAAAGCTTTTTGCACAACTTTAAATTTGCTTTTAAAATGATCAATACAAACAAGTTCACTTTCTTCGAAATCAACAAGGGTAGAAGAGATTACAATCACTTTGCGATTTTTGAAATAAAGACTTGTTTTGACACTTTGAAAGAGACAAATTCAAACCACTAAGCAAAAGTAAATCTATAATCAATCTGAAAACAACCAATGAACTCTCTTCTAAGATCACTATCAATTAGATCTGAATCAAAGGCTACAGGATGACTACTTTACTCATGCAAAGGAAAATTGTAAATGACGCCACAAACACATAAAAACAGTCACAGTCTTTTTGTACAAAACAAAGGCGAAATCTAAGCAAAGAAAAGGAGTTATCAGACTGGTACCTATGCTGGTTAAAGGCTACAAAAAACAGAGATCAAAACAGGGAAATAGACAGCAAAGAACCCCAGCTGCACAAGGCTAAACTGGTTCAGCGCAAGTCTAACACTGTGGAGTTGACATTCAGCGCAGGTAGCCTTCACGGGACCTGCGTTGAAATGCAGACTGCCTTCACAGTGCCTGCGCTGAAGGAGAAACTCTCGTTTCCCCTGGGTTCTGGGTCACAAAATGCTCAAAAATCAATTGTTTCAGGCCAAATCAGAAACACAAGCAAGGTATAAACAGAGGGATGCTTTGAGAGGGTACTAAAGACTATCACAAGGATCATCAAATCATTTGTGGATCTAGTTTAGATCATAGACAAGTCCAGCAACTGGATCAAAGCAGCAACTTTCTACTTTGCATCCGGGAAAGATGCAGTTCAATAGTTGCTGTCAAGTCTATGAAGTAAACAAATGATGGAAACACAAATGAAATGAATAAACAAGTTCTTCCCCAGTGGAGTCGCTAATTTGTTGTGGGGAAAAATTCCTATGCAGGACGATCCTATCCACCTAAGGTGTGACAGCGCCTTAGCAACAAACGAATACAGCTATTATGATTTCTTCCTTTATGAAATGTGAAAGAGGGGAGATCGGCAGACTTACCATTGTCTTCGGGTTGTCCCTCGATCTAGATCCTCTTCTCTTTGTGTGTCCACAACTACTTGTCTCCTCGCTTGCTCAAGAGAACAGTTACTTGATTCCCACAAGATCACAAGAGAACAGCTACCTGTGACAAGAGAACAGCTACTTGCGACAAGAGAAGAACACAATACAAAGGCAAATATACATATTCATAAATGATTCAGGATTAGAAGTAAATCAAATACACTAATGCAATCATACAAAATACACCAGCATATAGGAAAGAATCAAGATAGCTTTATTGATAAGTAACAGGGTTCAGGAAGAGATACAACCCATAGGGCTCCAATCCAGCATCTCCTTCCCAGCAGAATGGAATTCCTTCTTCAGCTCCCTTCAAAGCATTAAGCACCCAATGTCTCCAGCCACAAACCAACAACAATTCTTTGCAATAACAAAATTCCAGCCTCTAGATCTCATGGAGGAGAGATCCATATATAGATGTTTGGAGAGAGGATGAGTCAGCTTGAGATCTGACTAGTGTCCTCTCCCTCTATCAGTTCTTGAGTCCACTTGGAGGTTCTTGCTTCCACTTGGAGATTTGGAACCTCTTACTCATCACCAGTTGAATTCCTTGATGCAAGTGTCATTTTAGAAGCTTCCTGGGCATTGACACATTGAGGAATGAGCCTGCCACTTGTCCAATTACGCTCAGCGCAGGTAACCTTTGTTGGAGTTGACATTCAATGCAGGTAGACAGTGGAGCAGTTGACATTCAGCGCAGATGCTCAGTCGAGCAGTTGACTTGATCCAGAATTGGCTTGTTTTTGAGTGTTTTCAGCTGGAGAACTTCTGTGAATTGCTGTGGTTAGTTTGCCCTGTTCCTCTAGGGGTAGGAACAACATGTTTAGGGACTTTGGATCCCTTAGATTATGGACATTTCATGCTCAATGCTGTAAGGCACAAAAATGTCTATAACACATAGAACCCTTCGAATGATGGGAATTGGACCTTTTTTGGCCCATTCCATCCGACATCAAATCAGAAAGCCTCAATATTGGTTGCCACAGATTATGTGACGAAATGGGTGGAAACAATAGATTTACCAAGAGCTACAGAGGAAGTTGTGATTAACTTCCTCTTTGGGCTATTCATGCAGTATGGTTTACTGCAAGAAGTGATAGCAAATGGGGGAGGGAAATTAGCAGGACACAATATTATAGACACTCTTAGAAATCATCACATTACACACAGGATGACTTCCCCATATCACACGTAAGAAAACGAGTTGGTAGAAAGCACCAATAAGGTAATTGAAGCAATTCTGACCAAGACAGTCTCAACACATCATCGAGACTAGGCTACTTGACTTCCAGAGGCCTTGTGTGCCTATTGCACGACTTGGAACAATACTATAGGATACTCCCTGTAACAACTCATGTTTGGAAAAGAACCTATTTTTTCGATTGAATTCGCAATAAAGACTCTAAGAATGGCTCAAGAAGTGGGATTGGATTTAACAAAAGCCCAAACCAAGCGACTTCAACAAATCAATGAACTAGATGAGGCTCGACTACTTGCTCTACAATAGACTACAATTATTCAGCAACAAAGGGAAAAGTGGCACGACAACCTTATAAAAAAGAAGACGTTTCAAAAAGGGGATTGGGCACTCCTCTATGACTCCAGATTCCAGGATTTTCTGGGCAAGTTGCAAACAAGATGGCTCAGCCCTTATGAAATTCAAGAAGTACATAACAATGGTACTCTCACTTTGACTACCATTGACAGGTCTAGCCATTCTTTCAAGGTGAATGGGCATCGGGTGTGTCTCTACCACAAACCACTCACCAAGGAGTCTTTCTGCCAGCAAGTACGCGAGGACACCTCTATGAAAATTTTAGCAATAGGGAGTAATGACCTGGCAGCTTTTCTTTCGAAAAATTGTGATTTTCTTTAAATTGTAAATAATGTATATGTTCTTTTTTATTGATTGTAATTCAGTTAGGCATCACCATGTAAATATGAATTTTTCCTTTTTTTAGGTGTTTGGTAAGTGTTATTCAATCGATTGAACGATTGTTGTTCAATCAATTGAACAGCACTTATGTTTGTGTGTGTGTTTTTGTTCAATCAATTGAACATCACTTAATTTTATGTTTATATTGTTGTTCAAATGATTGAACAATTGTTGTTCAATCGACTGAACAACACTTTTACGTTTTCAATTTTACTGTTCAAATGATTGAATGATTGTTGTTCAATCAATTAAACAACACTTTCGCGTTGTTTTCTTTTCGATTTGTGTTGTTCAAACGATTGAAAAATTGTTGTTCAATCGATTGAACAACACTTTTGCATTTTTTTTTCTTCAAATGATTGAGCGATTGTTGTTCAATAGATTGAGCAACACTTTTTCATTTTTTTTCTTTTCGATATTTGTTTTTCAAACAATTGAACGATCATTGTTCAATCAATTGAACAACAATTGTTCATTTGTGGGGTTAAAAAGCAACCCTGTCGAGGCTATCAATGCCTACTGGAAGCAGTGGCTCTTCTTGTGGTATCAGAGTACTATCTTACACTACCAAATGCTCTATATTTTATTACCACCTATGGATTCATTTCTAAAGGAAATTTCCCATTTTAACAACACTCTTCCAAGCTACATGCATGGTAACTTATGTTATATATTCATTATATTATATTTGTCCAATCACATTATGATAGTCATTAATACTTCCTGCCAATTATGTGTTTGTTACTAATACCACTTAAGGTGAAAATCTTTTGACATAATGATTTAAATATCTGTTTTTTTATTTTCCAACCATTTTACCTCTAATACGTGTATTGCTTTAATTTCTTTGTCATATATCGCGTCGCTTTTACGGATTGGTTGCCTGCATTTAGGACTGACTAATTATTTCTCTTGATTTTCTCATTAGAGGGGGGACAGTGTACGTATGAATAGCATGTGTGACAACTATGGATAATTGTGTGATAATTATTAAATTTATTTCTGTGTAAAGGACTGTGTGATGATTGTGTATGTGTAATAATTATCAAAGTATTTCTGATTGGAGAAAGGACGATGACCATTATGGATGGCATGCGGATTGATTATGATCCTACGTCAAATATTGCTGATGAGACAAATGAATTGACTGTATATGATGTTAATTCCCAAAACAACATCAGTTTCCTGTTAATTTCTTTAATGTTCTTTGTTGTTGTTCTAAACTGCGAAAGTGCAAGAGAAGTGCATGCGAGTGAACCACTCACAGGAAAACAATAGCCATGGGAGGTAGAGCTATCTGAAATGAACCCACAGTGCTCATGGTATCGAACCAGGCTCATGAAATTCTCAAGTGCGCTGGCTAGCTGCAATATCTGAATAAATTACAGGTATTTCATGAAGATATGACACTCGAATTCCTGCAGAATTTGCAGAATGGCAGCACCACAGTAAGAGGTAGGGACATAATGGTCTCTGAAGCAGTCATAACCGAAGTCACTGGACTTTTGGCTAAGGGAACAAAATGGATAGACAAACACATCCTTATGTACAATGCAGTCACAGTGTAACAAGACCCAAGCAAGAAATTGGTGCAAATAGGGAAAGGGATTCACCCTTCAGCGTTAAGAAATCCATGGCAAGAATTGGCAGTTAGTGTGCAATGGTACATCACATGCGATGATCATCAGGATGTGGTAAAGCCCCACCAACTCAAATTTTTAGCCATCCTAAAACAAAAAAAATTCAGTTGATTTTCCATTTTATTTCAATTCCCTATTGCATGATGTCGCTCATCGAGTTAGGAAAGCTAAGGACCCACACACAGTCATTAGTCATCATGGACTAATCAAATTTATTATCCTGCATGGAATGGCCTAGCAGTAGCTAACCTCGGAAATATTGTAAATCCTACTTTGGCCCCACCTCCAGAAAACCCAGCAACAGAACATGAAGGGCTAAGAACCCCAGGTCCAAGAAGGACACTGAAATAAAAGAATTCCTTTGTGACCTTGAACCCAGCAAAACATAGGTACATAGGTACTTTGTGCAGGTGAAGTCCCAGTGAAATACCCCAATTCAAACAGATGAGGTCAGGCCATCTCACACACCACCTCCAAGTCTGCAAAATTCCCCTTTGCAAGACTATCAGGAAGAGGTGGTCGGGGTATTGGAAAACACATATTTGGTGAGGGAAGAGAACAATCTAAGAATGTTGAAGGACAAAATTGTACCCCCAACCAGTCTGCCTCTGCTGACAGCCCTGGTTATGATCAAACCCTGTCATTTATTGATTTCTTGGAAGAACGGACATAACCAGTCCCTTCTGTGGAAAAACCCCTTAAAGTCAAGGTGTGTGAAGAGGAATCAATTAGAGAAGAAAATAAGACAATAGATACTGGTCCAATGGACCCCCCAGCTAAAGAAAATCCTGCAGATGAAACCCTAGGAGATGAAAATCAACCAGACAATGCTAATTTTTTTAAGTCCCCTGAGGACGAGGCCTACCCAGAAGAAAACCCGAAGAACGATAATTTCTGAGGAGACACCATTTTATTGGGGTCTCCTAAGAGAGAAATTCATGACGAATAAGAGCTAGAAGGTGAAGCTCCATTAGGAGATATAGTTCCAATTGAAACCCTCCTTGATGCTGACACAATACTACCTAAGCATGAACTTGAGGAAAATGCAGTTGCACCACCGCTAGTTAGAAGTCCCAGAATAAAGAAGACCTGCAAGGACAGGCTCAGAAAAATCCTTTAAAAGTATATAAAATAGAAGAGAATAATTTGGCAGCTAAGACAGTGGTTAAGAGAAGAAATTAGAGCTAGAAAATTGGAAGTGGAAATGGAGACCACAGGGACATAGACAGAACATTGTTCTGGAAAAGATGCTGAAACCCAAACTAAGATTATTTTGGTCTGTTCAAAGGAAACTTAGACAAAGCCATGTCTTGTAGAAGACACTGAAATGAAAATTGAAGACCCTTGTGTTTTCTCACAAGAGACCCAAATGGATTACCCTACTGTGAAAGTTGTCGTTCAAACTGATGCTGAAGAAAGAATCCCAATTGATTTTTCCATAATTCAAGAAGCAGTTGAGGTTGTTGTCCAAATTGAGCCTATGGAGACACGAGATAATGAAGCCCAAATGGAGGAGAGACCTGCTTACATTCCCTTAGTGAGGGAGGCATTTATTAGGAGACTGCAGAATGAACTACTGAAGGTTTAACAGGAATTAACTCAGCACAAAGAGAAAGTAGTGCCCCTACGTATACATCAAGAATTAAGGAAAAAGTTTGAGGCACTCACAGCTACTGAGGATGAGACCTTCGCTCAGTATAAGGCTGAGCAGAAAAAGGTTGAGAAAGCACATGACAAATTACAAAAGGCTAAAGAGCAGTTGGAGACTATCTGCTCTCTTTATTCAGACACCCTGTCATGCCGAGCTCTTGCTACAAACTATGCATTATTCCTCCTAGAAAGGTACCTCCTGCTGAAAATAAAAGCTATTAAGGCTAGCAAGTATTTGGAAATAAAAACTACCTCAGACTTTTTCAAGTGCTTCAGAGAGCAGAATGAGTAGGTATAGCACCTCCTGTGTCAACTTTACATGCACAATTACTTTTTAGAGGATGACAGAGACAGCAACCCTGACCCCTTTATAGGGGATGTCCAATTCCAGGCATTTCTTTCTTTTCCCACTAACCAACTCAAGTGGTCCAAGGCTCACAACACTTTTAGAAAGAGTGAATATGGCATTGACCTATGGGTTAGCAGGGAACCAACAAAACCCCTACATCTCTCTATCAGGCACAAGAAATTTATGTAGCGAGTTGGTGTTGTGGGCCAATTAGGTCCATTCCACATAGATATTATACAAGATGGAAAGGAATACTTCCAAGAGATCAAGGAAGAAGCCTTGTCTACAACCAGACAAAGGTGGGAGGTCTCCAGCAATACTATTAGAAACAGAGAACCATTTGGATACTGGAACTTTAAAGCTGCCTCCTCTCGTTTCCATAAATATAGTAACATGGTCTTAACCATGGGGCCTGAATAGATAGGATGTCGGTATAGAACCCCAATCATATGGTATCCTCGAGATAAGTACCGCAGTGACTACAACTTGAAGGATCAAGAAGTAAACCAGGCTTTCACTATACTTAAGAAGAAAAATGGCTTCAGAGTTTATAAGGAGGAGGTATATCCTGCCTATTCCCTAACCCAACTACACCTAAACCATTTAATTACATGAGGACATGCAACAAGGTAAGCTGGGGAGTGTGTTGGGTCAAGAAAAAGGTATGTTTTCTCCTTGGTAATAGATTTATTTAGCACTCATCCTCACATGATTATCTTTGTTTATAAATAAATGTAAAGGAAGTAACAGCTAAATTTGGGTAAAAGTAATCAGTAACAAATTGCACGAATCTAAGAAGGAAAAACTGATTTTTACTATCTTTATGTATAGAAGACGTGAATTGGATGATAGTTGATCAATCGACATAACAACAACATCTCATAAAGGAAAAGACAATGTCAAAGGCAAGGCAGGACAGTGGAAGGTCGGGCAAACCAATGCTATTTTATGACGGAATCAGATAGAGTATTGCGAAATCCTCAGGATCCCTTGATCAGAAATTCACAGTTTATAATTATTCTTTTTCACATACAATACTATTACTTTGGTGATGTTGTAACTTTGTTATTCGTTTTAATGAAGAATATTGCGTTTAAATCATAAATATATTATGAGTATCTCATAATGGATACTTCTGGTGACTCTGGGCCCAGTCAAGAGAAGATCTACTGCTTCACATGTGCTATAATATTTTCTATTTATTCTTTATTGTTTGTTAATGTTAAGTTAATATTATTTTTATTATCGCTAGGAATGTCGATTATGATTTGCTTTTAATTTTCATTCGAGATTTAGATTTAGCTATGTGTTATATATGAGTAATGCTTTTGATTGAATTGGTTATGCATTAGATCGTTGTTCATTCAAAGTAATGTATCACAGATTTCAAAGATAGAATTGATCACTTTCTGTAATATAGTTATTTGCTATTCATATATCATTTGCTATTCAATTATCAGTTGATGTTCAATTAGGATTTGTTCTTCAATTATCACTTGTTGTTCAATTGTCATAGTTCTCTTCAATGATTGAGTGAGTTAGTTTCAATATCATTTAAGATTGATAAGTGTGATTCTTTACAGTTGTATTCAAATTCATTTTCTTTCATAATAGGTTAAGTAGAATTGCAAAGTATGTTATGAATTTCTTTCAGAATTGTTTGGATTGAGTTTGAAGAGATAGTCATTAGCAATTCCAATGATTTATTATTAGTTAACCTCTGAATTCAATGTATATATAGTGTTGATAGTCTTGAAATAAAAAAGACTTGCCTTGGGTTGACAATTAATGTAGGAATTAAGATTACTTGTAAAAACACATCTTAGTGCACCAACAACAGATTCCTATATGGTATAGAATGGAGGACCCTAATGGACCTATATGAATGGACTTCTCAGCAAGGATTTGCTTCATGATATCAAACAATGTCCATAGAGACAAGTTCTAGTACGAGGAGCTTGATGCACCAGATGAGGATTCACCAGTCAACGCTAGACTCAAACCTCACTTTAGTACTGGCATTGTCACCATCATCTTCAACATCACCAACAAGACCAAAACTACTATCGACACCTCTACTAGCACCGTCAGCAGCATGCCCAATATATCGCATGTCACACTATAGTGCACGACCCAGATAGTTCTTAGGATAGAGAAGCGAGGCAATGTCAAATGAAGAGAGAGGTAAAAATCATATAAGCCAAATTTGGAGGGGCCCACCTCATAGCCAATAGATTCTTTGGGAAACTTCTTGAATAAGTTAGTTATTGTATAGCTAGAAATTTTGTACCAAACCTTAGTGGTTTAGAGTAGGGTCTAAGCTCTTGAGTTCCTATATATAGGCCTCATTTTGAAATGCAAAAAAGGGGAGAAATCATGGTTGTAGGGGAACTCTACCATATTTTTTGGTGAATTGTTAGGAGTTCATGAAACAATCAAGGGGAAGAACTCTGAAGTAACTCTTAGGTTATTTGTTTTTCTTATCATGTATGTTTCATACCCACCTTACGTTTTGAAGTTTACTACTAATAAAATAAAAGCTTATACATTTTTCATGGAATTTTGAGTTGTAAACCTGATTTATTATGTAAAGTGTGTAGAATTGTGTGAATATTATTAACAAAAATGAATTTTAGCATTAATATGATGGTTTGTTTTAGTTTGGCAAGATCTATCAAGCTAGTTTGAAGAGTATCTTGACTTTCTTGATATTTCTTACAAGGGTTTTCCAAGAAAATGGTAAATTTCATAATTATGTGTTTTATAATGGTTGAATTCTTAATTGCTCAGCTATCCACTAGGTCTTATCTAATTTAAAGGAATTCTTAATTTCTCCTTTAAATTGGGTAAGGATTGATTCTCCATATTTCATCCATATTTTACATTTTCAACCTTTTATGTCAAACCCGAAGGTTTTTGAATGCTCTTACTTAAGATTAGTGGAAATGCAATCTACCAAATGCATTTAATGTTTGGTGGTTGTCCCTCAACCTTGATTCCCAAATATTTTTCCAATTAACAACAAATCTGAACATAATTTGAAGGATTTTCATGCATGTTTCATATTTTCTTGAAGAACATATGAGGAATGTTGGATGTGAATGATGAACTAATTTCCTAGAATACTTGCGATTTTAATTTTTCTACATTTGCTTATTCATATTCAACTACTAAGAGAATTCATATCTATATAAATACTTTAAGTCGATGGTTGAGATGAAATTCTTCATGTAATCTCATTTTCTTATGACACTTATAGGGGAAAATGAAATGCATGCATCTTGAACATAAAAAGAATTTTTTCTACATTAACTGGGTTTAAGTTATAATTACATAATCATTTACATAATAGATTAACATAAACAAATTTAAATATATGATTTTATTTTCCTTCATTAGAGTCTTTTGAGCATCCTTATGTCAAGTAACACGATCTAGAATAATATAGTCAAGAGACTGCTAAACATGATGAACACATTCACAATACAAGATGACCATACCAACAGATTGAAATAGAATATCTGAAGAGAAAAGCAACAAATAGAATTGTGCTTAGTTCTTCCTAGGCTCTACACTACAACACAGCATAATGTGACTCTAGGGAACCAACAAATAGCAGGGTCGAAGCTAGCCTTAGAAACGAGTTCAAAATAGGCTTCAAGTAGCTACAAAAATTTCCTCTAAAGTTTAGATCCTTGCCTCAAACCTTTCTCCACTTTAGGAATTTGAACTAGATTTAGAATTCCTTTGAAAGAGACCAAAAATCATCTACTTTATGAGGTATGAATTAGCTTTAGAATCGGCCAAACAAAGACTTCATATGTCTGCGAAAATTCATCTTGATTAATATTTCTATAAAAATTCAAACCTATAAAAGGAGGCCTTAGAAGAGCTTCGATGGGAGGCTAAAATTCGACCTCATGGAGGGTCATAGAAGGTCTTAGGCAGACTGAGAATTTATTCAAAATGTATAACCTTGACCTTACTCAAGGGGGAAAATAATGGCATCTGAAGATATATTATTTTTTCCCAATCAGTAGTTTTCCAACCCTTTCCCACTGTGATTACAAATTGTACAGTCGGGCAACCTCTCTCTCTCAGCAACTATGCATTACATAACCATAAGCTTCAAGTTGTCAATCCTACCTCTGCAGATCAAACTTGCACAATCTTCTCTCCACCACTGCACATTTCACACTTCCAGTGACCAACCAAGTCACTCTTGCCTCAACAGTGCCTCTTATGCTCAAGCCTTATGCAATAATTCATCCCAGTGATTTCCTTGAGAGTTTGATTTCTTAATAGACTATGTGATTATCTGTGGAACCAACTTTGTATTTCCATTAGTGCTTCTCAATTTGCAGGTGCTACTAATCATGAGCTTATTATTATTTCATCCTTGATAGACATGATTCCTCCCATTACAAGATAACGACCAACTAAGAAGGCTATAGAAAGTAGAACTAAAGGTCCTGGAGAGAGTTCTAAAGCATGGCCGCCTATCTTGGTAGACACTAGATGCTTTGTGGATAACTCCACTACCATATCATGTCTTACCATCAAAGATGATTTCAACAAGAAAGATTTCCCAGAGGACCTTAGAGATAGGGATATTTACATCAAAGTAAAGAGATCTAGATTCCATAGAGTTACCTGTAGGTATCCAGTGTTACCATGTGCAGAAGCCATAAGATGGATCTTACAAGGTCTAGACACCAAGAACATGGTTCTTAGAAATGTAAGTAGGCAGGAACTTACATCATATTGATTACATGATCTTCATTCCTACTACAAGCTACCGAAGCCAAAATTTTACTATAACTCTTAGTTTATGCAACTTAGGCCTATTTGAATATCAGGGATGTGTTTAGAACATGGTGGTTGGAATCAACCAAGTTTCACCAGAAGCTAGAGAGGATTTATAGGATATAATCATTAAAGAATGCTTACCAGTACCTCATGAGAATGAGCTATAGGTTATATGGACAAGAAAGCAGTAATTTTTTCGATGAAGGATGGATCTTCATGCTTTACCCGATAGTCGCATAAGGGAAGATCTTCAACTAGGGAGAGATATTTACCCAATAGTTGCAAATTAATATGTCAAAGTCAAAGAAAGATGCAAAAAGTGGGAAAACTCTGTTCGTCATGTTTGTGTATCTACTTGATGGAATATTCACAAGGAAACATTTTCTAGGTCTAGAATGGAATTTATCTATTATAGAATTTAGTTACTCCCAGAATTTAGTTATGGATGAGTTTATGACAAATTGCCCAAACACTTCTTTGTTGTGCTCTATTAGATTATTTTTTAAGAAGAGGCACCTTGCATGACAAATCAAGGTTAAGAAGTGGTTAGATAGGTTTCATATTGGCTCGCTTCTTCCCAAGGCACCTACATCATAGTCTTCGGTTCTCAAAATTCACCACATTTACCGAAGTAAGTGACTAATAAGGTGGTCATTTAAGATATCGAATATCATCTTGCCTCATGGTTGTCATAACTATTGCAGAAGAAGAAGAAGGTACTTTGGCCTCTCGTTCCCTTTCAAGTGGAGTTTTATTAGTTGAAGAGACTGAAGGCAAAGGAAGTAGAATTTGAAGATCTTAGTAGCCTCAGGTTTGGTGAAATGAGTTTCCACATATATGACCCCAAAGGAGTATGTAAACAACATTCTGCAAAGTTTCACTTTTCCTTCGTTTATGTTTCTATTTCTTTGGAGATGAGGAGAAGATGAAGAATTGGTACAATGATTCTAGAGAAACCAGACCAGGTGACAAGGAAAGCCCTTCTAATAAAGCTCATGTACCATACATTGTAGAAGAAGGGAACTAACAGGAAGTGCATAATCAAGATAGTGCCATTAAGCCAAAGAGGAATATTTTGCATGACCTAGAAGAAGAGAGGAGTAGAAATTTTAACACAGATCCTACTATTAAAGGTTTGATTGAAGCAACAAAGCAAACAAGGAAAATTTTAAGGATGGAAGTTTATCTAAAGTTTAGAAACCTTAGTGAATCTAACTGGTCCCTACTATGAAAATTGTAAAATGTTTGGCAATATTTTTATAAAAAATATTTATAGTTATAATAATTTTATATTAGTCTATATAAAATTTTGGCGATTGTTAAGGTAAAATAATTTTATAGTGTAAAATGTGGGTGAATCATTTTTAGAAAAAATGGAAATTGGTGAATCGATTGTTTGGAAAAAAAATGGAAAATTAGCCCACCTACCGAATATTAGCCCCTAAAATTTTCCCTAAAAGAAAAACAAAGAATTCTGGAAGTGGCAAGAAGAAGATCAGAGGAAGGAAGTAGAGCAGAAACAAGAGGAATGAAAGCAATAGGAGGAAAGGAAACATAAAGAAGAAAAATTTATAAAGAAGGAAGAATACATGCAAAGAATAAAGGAGGAGTTGGAAAATAAGAAAGAATAAGAAACTAGAAAGAAATAAGAGGAAGAAATCTTACAAAAGCAAAGGGAAGAAGAAGAAAGGCCAAACAGGTTAGAGGAATAAGAAATCACGAAGATATGGGAAGAAGATATGCATGCCCAATAGGTGAATGATGAACAAGAGGATGATGATGAAGATGCAGACATTATGTTGATTGCAAAACAAGCAAGCTATCATTTCCAACCTCCTTTTGTTGGTGTGTTGACAGTGCTAGACTCACCAACATTCAGGGGATCTCCTTGATATGATGTCCCAATTAGACCTCACAACGTTTGGTGTAGGAGTCCCATCTGTTATAAAGACCTGGTTTTGAAGTTCTTAAATATTTTCCTTGGTTCTAACTATCAACAAGAGAGAGGGAAGTAATGGTTCCTTCAAAAAGCAAGAAGGTGTTCCTGGTGAGTGTCCAATTGTAGATGTGTCAAAGTTATTCTACTATAGAGAGGGGAGGAAAGTGAGCCTCTAAGAGAGAGGTAGTAGTACCACCCAAGAAGAGACACACATAAACTACAAGGATTCATCTAACATCCAGCAAAATAGTCCACAGACAATGTGATGGTCATTACAACCTACAAATGAAAAGGGTATGTCTAGTATTTAGTGGAATATCTCACAAGGATAGGACAAAAATGACATCCAGTACAACACATTCTCAATCAAATAAGTACTAAAACAACCGAAATAGTTCAACTATCTTAACACATGTGAAAGCAAACACGAAGTACAAACATCCGCAGAATAGTCTTACAAACATTAATAATTCATGCATGAAGTGCATGTTGGCCTTGAAGGCTTATGCTATTAAGTAAAAGTTCCAAGACACATGTGTACAATGAACATCACTAGCTCCAGTAATGGAGCGTTGGATCCACTCCATGCTCCCCAAAAGAACTAGCTTATCTCTCTAATGCTTTGTGGGAGGATCCAAGCTGAAAATCACTTTCTCATACAATGAGGGAGTATATATAACCAAGGGGTGATGCTTCCCCTTCCTTGTCACTCTTTGACTACACTCATGTCTATTTGAATTCCTATGAATTTTCAACTTTACATGAATCTTCGTATTCCACACATGTCCTTTGGACTTTTACTTTACAATACATTTCTAAAACATATGTTACATCATTGGCTAAAAAGTGTGGCATGTGATCACTCATGCAATGTCACTGTTGTAATGGATTGTTAAAGATGTGGAATGTCAAGCCACTATTGTTGTTGATTGTTGAGTGTGTGCTTGATAACGCTCTTATTTTCACCTCCATATGACTTGGTGACAAGGAATATTCAATGATCTTAAGTCTTGAGTTGCAATCAAAAATTGATGTCCCTTTGCTTTTCTTGATTGATCGGCTTGTGTGTTCAACTACAAGTGTGTCTTTGAGAATGATTCCATTCCTCATCTCTTTCTTCATCATCTATCCATGGCATGATAGAGCACTTGCATCATCAATTCACTCATGACGATATGACATCAGTCTGAAAACCCCCTAGTCTAAGATAGTGCATTTTGATCTATTAACTGAGTTGGAACAAGGTTATAGGCCAGGAGAGAGGGCTTAGAGACTGTACAGCTACACAGTTCAATCAACTAGGAGTGAGGCTTAATCCTTGAGACTGCCTAATGCAGGCAAGAAAGAGGGAAAAACTTGCACATTTCTGAGAGCCACTGGGACAGGCTAAGGGGATGGGCATTGAGAGGACATACTATGCAGTTCTGGGAGACAAGGGAGGTTGGGTTGTTGTGCAATTATGTAGTTCATAGGCTCATGGAATGATCTTGAGGCTTGTGATTGTGTAGTGTGCAGTGAAGGCCAGGCTGGGAGGAAGGATTGTGCAATTCTTGAGGTCAAGGTCAGAGATTGAAAACAAAAACTACACAGTGTAGGAGTCCTGGGAGACAGGAACTACACATTGTACAGTGCCAAGGGGCAAGGTCATAACTAGAGGACAGAAACTGCACAGTGCATAGTTCAAAGTGGCCGGGTGAAGCCAACTTGCTTAGTCGAGAATCCTTCTCAGAAATGGCTAAGTGTAATATAGGTGAGACTAACATAAACAGTAATAAGACTTCAACTGTGATCTCACACTTAGAATACTTGATGATAAAGCAATAAAGATCACCCATGACATATGTACAATGCATTTCCTTTTGTGTAACAACTTTACAATAAGTTACAACAAGTTTGACACTTAAGATAGACTTTGGGAAGACCGTGTAGACACCCTTGCAATAGTGCTTAAAACTTTGTGAATGAGTGTGACAAGTGTTTGGCATAGTTAGAAAAACTCACATACACAAAGATAGACCTTGGAAACCATCAGAATATGCTTCTACACATTATGCAACAACCAATAATGCCAAAAGACGACAATTTACCCAACTTGCAAAGGGGAGCAAAATACTTCAAGAAAGCACATGAAATGAGTTTTGGTGTTTGCAAAAACAATGTTCAGGTCCAAGGAAGGCTCTAAAATTGAGTGTAAGCTAAAATTTCAAAGGGTGTTGTATCAGCTACAACACTTGGTGACACACTGGTATAATTCCAGCTTCTTTGCCTCGGTTAACTTCTTTTTGCATGGCCTTGGTTCTTCAGGGAGTATTGATTCATTATGCAAATTAATTTGGTCTCCCCACTACCCCATGAATAGAAACGGTCCCATTTATTCCTTCTCGGTTGAATACAACATAAGATTCAATGATATCGAAATGTTTTGAGTTGGGAAGGGTAGTGTACCTTGTGAGCTTAATATTTTCAGAGTATAATTTTTCATCTCTAGTGTTTCTCTGCTGCCAGCAGGCCCAGATAGTACCCTGGAGGAGTCACGCAAGAACACAAACATTGCTCCACTTCTAGTGACCATGGAAAATACCCCGACTAAGTTTCTTGCTTCACATCTTTGTGCGGGAAGCCTTTCAATTCTTTCACCTTTATTTATTTATTTAAAAGAGGACTCTACATCAATACTTATTCATTTTCGGGTGGAAGAGGGATCCCAAATTATTGAGAGCAGGAGAAGTTTTTCCTTCAGAGAATCATATAGATACCTTTGATTTATGTTTTCTCATTTAGATTTTCCCATTCTCCTCTTCTACGAATTGGATAAGCATGAAAGCACTGAAACACAGAACTAATTGTAGGCACAAGGTTTCCTAAATAGACATAGGTTCATGGTTGGACCAAAATTCTTCTTACATACAAATTGTATTTTCCGTTGAAACTTCATCGACCAAAAGATATAACCAACACAAGGAATATGGATAGGAGGTTAGCCAAATGTTGAAGTGTCACAAGAATCTTTAGAGTTCGGCCACACACATGCTATGAAGCCACAACATGTTCATGAAAAACACTTATTCACATAATGAAAACAAAGAAAAATTCAAAAACACAAGAAAGAAATACTATGTACACAGTGTAGAGCACAACCTAGATCATCATTGAAAGTAATGTTTTAAGTTTTGGCCATTGACAGAAGAGATTAAACATTTGCATCAAGTGATTAAAGAAGATAAATGTGTTAGCCAATCTTTTCATGGATTGTGAATGGCCAAATCCACAAGGATTGAAAATTAGTGTGTTTGCCTTTGTCCTCTCGGATTTATTCCACTTAAAGACTAATTCACCCACACTATAGTTTTCCTTCCCTGCATAACTCTTATCGAACCGCCTCTTGATATGGTTCTAATGAAGTGAAAATATTTATTTTTATTTCAATTTTTCTTCCTATAATTTGTGAATGGTATCCATCCTACGCTGCACTAATAAGCATGGCTTGCCATGGGATTGTTGCAAAAGTTGGAGAGCAAGAAAGTATATGTTGGGCAGGAGGATGGCTTCTTTTCCGTATACCAGAAAGTAAGGGGAGGTGTTCATAGAGGGAATGTTATGACTCGGTCAGCCCATAAAGCATTTACCAAAGAGGAGTTTTAGTTTTTTTGTTCAGAGAATAAAGTCTCTTTGATGATGCGGATGAGGTGGTTTCAGATAGACCATTCCCTTGCAGATAATAATCAGTTGAATGCTTAAATAAAATACCATTTTCCAATTAAAAATTGTAAATTCTTAGTGATGAAAAGTATGTTTCATTGTAAAAAAAAAATTGGAGTAGGAATGTCGAACTTGGAAATGATGTTTTGCTTAAGGAAATTTATGACCTCCTAATCATTCACCTATTTGAGTGGAACTACTTCTTTCCACCACATAAAGTAGTCTGTAGCAGTGAGAATATAGTGTTATTTCTTTGATGAATATGGAAAAAATTGTCCAATAGCCTCCAAGCCCCACTATTGAAAAGGTTCTTCCATTGCAATAGGTTGCAATGGGGCAGTTGACTTCTTGTTTTTTCCGACACACCTCTGACATACCAGACACTTGCAGGGTAAAAGCATGTTAATGTGTCTCATTATATGGCAAAAGCAAAAATGTACTCAAATGAAAAAAGATAAAAAAAAAATAATAATATAAAAATATCAATTAAATGAGTTGAGTTTTATACTTGTTAATTATAAAAAAAAAATGCTAAATTTGTAACAAAGCTAACTGACAATAAATTTTTGGTAAAAGCTATAGTGAACCTATTTAATGGGTTCAAAAAATATAAATAATGTTATAAAAAGTAAATACTAAATTTGTAAATAAGTCAACTCATAGTAAATATTGGTAAAACTATGGTTAATCACTCACAAAATATAAATAACTTATAAATAAATTTTTTAAATATGCAGGTTTAAATATGTAAAGTTAAATGAAATGGTAAAACTCTTTAAAAATATATATAAAAATAGAATTAGAATTTCTAAACAAATAATTTTATATATTATATTTTGAATAATATAAAATATGTTATTATAATCATATTTAAAAATTTTATTATAAAAAATTTAGAATATATTTTAAAAATTTTCAAAAAATTATTTTAACATTTTGTTATATGTTATTTTCAAATTTCTATTAAAAAATTTTGATTTTATAAACTTTAAAGGATAGTTTCTTGGGTCGCGGTTTTATATATATGAAAAGATTATCATTTTTACTAGTATTTTAATAATAATTAAAAAATATGCTTACTTTTTATTTTTAAATTTGTTTAGCAATTTTTAGAATGTTTACAACACATCTCTTAAAGAAATTGGAATTAAAAAACATAAATCAATAGAGAAATGGGGGGTCGCACTTTTGTCACTACTTAAAAATTTATGTCAAATTTTAATGAATATCTTTTAAAGAAAATGAATAAATTAGATAAAAAATATATATTAAATTTTAGAAAAAATATGACATGAAATTGAATTTAAATTGACATGTTTTGTCTTCTTTTACCACCACCTAATTCTTGATGATTTTCTAAATTTAAGAGTAAACATTCCAACTCCATTTATTTTTGTAAAACTTCTTTGCCACAAAAAGGGAAAAAGTGATACACATTAACATGATTTTACCCTGCAGGCATAAGCATGAGCATCCTTGAATAATGTAGGCTAGTAAAAGTTGGTCTGCAAAACTTTATGTGTTTTTGCGTTACCCGCAAAATGCCCCTAGCTGGTCCGTCATGGATATCACGCATTGCTTTCTCTAAATCATGTGCTTCCAATCACTTGATCAGTACTCCATTATGGTGCTTTCTGAAAAGAACCCCATGCACCAATTGGTAAGATAATGTTTTCAGTCTAAATGCCCTATTTTATTGTGTGGATAGATGGGAGGGTACAATGTTGTGCTCTAGGTAATTGCACACATCTTTGTACCAAGATTTCATGATAGTAGTGGGGTAAGTTCACTCAACCTTGTACATTTCGATTTCTTGCTCCCAACTTGAGAGATATTCTTCTTCCTTTGCATTGATTACTTCTTCCATTAGATGACATAGACCATGGCCCTTTATTGTGTGAACTGGTTTAAATTATAAGTCATGTTCTTGTAAACCAGTCATGTCATTCGTTCTTCTCTCACCCATATATTGTTGAACAAAGAGTGATATGATTGTTGGGTGAGGAACAAATATAATACGGTGATTTTGTAAGAGATAGGGAAAAAAGTGCTTCACCACTTTATATGCTTCATAAGCCTTCTTATTAATGGCAGGGTTAATTGATTTTAGGTCCTTGAAGACTGGCACTCATAAAATATATATGTCACTCATTATTTTGATCATCCTTTTGCGTGAGCATAGCAGTACAAGAAGTGTAAGAAGCAAATGTATAAAGCAAAAAATATTCACTGAAATATGGGGTATATAATGTAGGCACTTCTGCAATAGCTTGCTTGATATGGGAAAAGTGTCCTTTTCCCTTTTCTCCCATCTGTATACTACATCCTTATTCATCATCTCTTTTATTGGTTTAACAACCTGAGCGTAATCAGAGATGAACTTGTGGAGGAAATTGATTTTCCCCAGAAAGGACTACATAGCTTTTTTGTTCACTGGGAATGGAATTTATGTAATTTCGTTGACCCTCTCTGATTCTACTTTAATCCTACTCTTAGTGATGATGTGGCCCGAGAGGTTACCCTCGGAAACTGAAAAGATACTATTTTTGGGATTAAGAGATATACCGTATTTGCGACCTCGCTCGAAATTTTTCTTCAAGTGGCGTATGTGATTAGATCTCTGTTTCGAAAACATTGTAACATCATTAAGATAGACCACTACGATCTATCCAATCAATCCTTGGAATTCGATGTCCATGACACATTGGAATGTAGCAACAACATTAATCAACCCAAATGGAATTCTCTTAAATGTGAATGTGATTCACTTTGTGCGGAAAGTTGTTTTAAGTCTGTCACGCTTTGAGACTAGAACCTAGTTGTATCATGAAAATCCATCCAAGAGAGAAAATATTTATGACCCTGATAATGTTTGTAGTATCTTCTCCATAGATGGCATGGGGTAGTTATCTTTGTCTGAGGCACGGTTTATATTTCGTAAATCAACACAAGCAGATTTCCCCGGACTTGTTTCTTACTGGGACCATGTTTGATACCTAGGTGGAGTGTCGCACTTTGTATATGATCTGAGCATCCAACAATTTCCTTAACTCTTTTTTAATGAGAGGCTCAAGTGTCAGATGTACCTTCTGTAGCTTTTTTAAAATGCCTTGGCCCCTTATTTTATCAAATTCACATGCTGGATAATTCGTGTATCATAATTTTTAAGTTCATCATATGTCCACGTGAATACATCTCGGTATTGTTTGAACAAGCAATAAAATCTTACCACTCCTGTGGTGTGCAACAAGTACCAATATTGACAAGCTTCAAATATTTTTCTGTTCCCAAATTGATCTTCTCGTACGACATCGTGGAACTATGGGTTTTAGCATTAACAGGTCCCCGAAAGTGATTCTATAGGTTATACAACTTTTCCAGTGATACCACACCTTTCGACATGAGATTTCCTTTGCTTGAGCTAGATGCATCCTGCAATGCCCTCTCATTCTCATCTTCATCGATCATTGTGTCCTTGAAAATGTCAACATTCTCCATGAAGTGCAGTATTTTATGGTCATCATTGAAAACCCCTAAATTAGTGATATTATTACGGAAAGATGGCTTATAAATAATTTATAAAAAAAAATTGTTCCTTAATGGTGACAAACTAGCAGTAGAATTTTCCAATGCATCTGCAGCTACATTACGAATTCTAAGAACATCAATAATATTAAAATCTTGGAATTGTGAAATCAAATGCCATACCTCTTATTGATAACTCTTGAGATGAGGTGACACATAGTGTATGGTATCAAGTACATGTCGCACAACAATTTCTGAGTCACCTACTTCTTCTAGGATCACAACGTTGAGGTTAATGGCTCTTTGCAAGCCCAATATGAGTACCTCATATTCTGCAATGTTGTTTTTGCACTTGAATTCCAAGCAGCTAGAGATCATATGTTTTCTCTGTAGTGGGTCTATTAAAATGCAACCAGTGCCAGAGCCCTCCTGCATTTTGGAACCATCAAAATACAAAGTCCACATATCATATGTATAAGTACTGTGAAGTACACTAGTACTATTATTATTATTACTACTAACTGTGCAAATATCATTTTCACCAGTTGGATTAGGAAGGTTCTCCAACTTTGTATCTGGTGGGACTGGGAATGGTTGCACAAGATAACAACCCAGTTGAGTTTCCAGGAAGTAGTTGCTAAAGATAAGTTCTGTGAAAGCCACGAGTTCATTATGTTCATTCAAGGGAGTAACAATATGTTTCATGTATCTCTCCGAGTTTACTCGAATCTAATTGTTTCTACCCTTATGTGGAAGTCATAAATGTGACAAGCTTGTAGCAAAGTACCCTTGTAGATTGTTGGACCAGTCTCTGCTCAACAATACTCCATATGCTTCCAGTATTTCCACAATCACTATGCTGATACATTGGTGGACTCGCTTATCGAACGATAAATGGATAACTGCATCTTTGAGTTCACCAACAATGTGGACAAGAGTCTTGCCCAATTGAATGATTTGTGCATCTTTTCTGTCCCATTTTGTGTTGATTTTATTGACGAAAGATAATGGCATTATGTTTACTAAAGTACCGGAATCAACCAAAAAATTGTGTACAATGAAATTGAAGATTTCAAAAGTTAACAAAAATGGAGGGCAGAGTGTGTTTGCATCCATTTTCAGAGAATGAAGCACAGATTCAATCAAACCAGAGGATGTACTAGATCCCTTGTCTGAAGAAGCATCATTACCTATAGTGGACTGCATAAGTAAGGGTAAGAGGATGTCACGTTAGCTCGCCATCTTTTTTAGTTCGAACATTGATATATTTTTGTGAGCCTTCTTCATGTTTTCATTTATGTTGTAATCCAAAAGGGGACAAATTTCCAAAGTGTCTAGGGGTATGACTTGATTTGTGACTTCTGGAATGATGCTCTTACTCTTACTGCTTACGAAATAACTTTTCATTGTATTTGTGTTCCTTGGCCTTCTCTGATTGTTTTGTATTGAGATGATAGGTGGACTGATATTTCTTGACATATTTTCTTTGAGTTTCTACTTTATCAACTCTGGTCCACTGGTCAGCCCTTGGCTTCTCAGATTGTATTAGTTGGTCTGCTGCTCGATCAGGCCATCACTTGGAGGTTGTTTGTCGACCATGTTCTTTTGGGCTGTGAGTATGCAATTGAACATGTTTACTATGTGCCCCACACTTGGAGTCTCTTCAATTGCATCAGTTTCTTGTTTTTCTTTTGCAAGCTCAATCTGCTCATTAACAAGTACTGCATCAACAAGATGTGTAGAAATAATGTTCATGGCGTGATTCCATTATGGGCATGTTTTCTCGGAATGATATTCTTGATGATACAAATAGTATTGGTCTATACCCATACTTTCGATATTCAATACAATGTTTGAGCTCTGCGTAGACTTAGTTGGTTGTTGCTACAAACATAATTTTTAGTCGTTCTGAACAAGTCAAACTTGAGAGACTTGTTACTCATAGTGGTTTTTCTTGACCTTTATTTCAACTCTGCGAGCTCGTTTGATAGAGTCTTGACAATACAATTCAAGCTCTCAAGATCAACAGTTTCTTTCTCTTTGACCTTTCTTATGGAGGCTTGAGACCTTTTACCCGTGTATTTGGAGTCTTTGGATGTTTCACCATCTACAATGACTCCAATCACACATGAGTCTTTTTCAACTGTGATTGCCTCTTCATAATTTTTGGTTAAAGTTAGTTTCGTAGTTCTCTTTACAAATTGTGCAATGTTCGTTGGCAAGGAAGAAGTGTAATAATTAATGGTGATGGAGTCATGAGGTTTAGTGTTTACTGAGAACTTATTCAAAATATAGTTAAACCTCTGATTTCTCAAGGCAAGGGTCTCGTCATCACCAAATTTCTCAAGGAAATTTTTCTTAAACCCCCTCCAGTTCTAGATGGAATTTGGGGGAAGACTATGATACCATACAATTTCTCTTCCATCTAAGGTACACGGAAAAAGTCTACATGCAACATCATCATAGTATACCTCAATTTTTTGTAGATGTAGGTAGAAGTTGTCTAAATTATCCTCTGCCTTTACTATTGTTTTTAGGGTTGTACTTTGTAAGGAGCTTTTCCTGATTCCTTGGAATCTTGTGTAACACACCTAGTAGTACAAGTAGGCCCTGAGACATCCAATCTAGATCTTGGTCTGCCATGTCTTCATCTTTTTCTTCCCTTCTTCTTTACAATTTTACTGGTCTTCTTCTTCTTCTTCTTCTTCTCCACCCAACCCACAGAAAGTATCATCCGAGAGCACTATGTTATCACCATCACCATCATTGAAGGTTGGAGGTTATTCTATTTTTTCTGCATTTTCTTCAAAATCTTCTAACTCTTCAAGGGTGGCGAGAACCAACTCTTCAACTATTGAGACCACTATCCCAGTGGGGGTGGTTTGGTTCTTCTTTAAAAAATATGGAAGAGTTTCTATTCCGAGTATCAATCCAATAGCTCTCGCAAACTTTCAGGTGATGGGGAGGATGGCCGAGATCTAATCGTAAGAAACTTCATAAGGTTGGGTAATTCTAGGCTAAGAAGAATTACCAACTTTAGGAATGTGTGCAAGGGAGTTACTGGGAATGTTATTTACTTGACTTGAGGAAATAAGATTGGGGTTGGTGGGGTTATCATCTATAAAAGTATGGTTTCCCAACATCTAGCACCAGAAATGTTGATGGTATTGGACCCGCCAACATTCAGGAGATCTCCCTGATATGAAGTCCCAATTAGACCTCACACTGTTTGGTTGAGTCCCATCCAATATAAATTCTTGGTTGCCAAGTTCTTAAATATTTTCCTTGGCTCTAACTGTCAGCAAGAGAGATGGATGTAATGGTGCCTTCGAAAAGAAAGAAGGTGTGCCTAATGAGTGTCCAATTGTAGATGTGTCAAATTTATTCTACTGTGGAGAGGGCAGGAAAGTGAGCCTCTATGAGAGAGGTAGTAGTACCACCCAAGAAGAGACACACATAAACCATAGGGATCCATCTAACATCTAGTGGAATAGTCCACAAAGGATGCAATGGTCATTCCAATAAATGAAAAGGGTATGTCTAATATCCTACAGAATAGTCCACAAGTATGGGGCAAAAATGACAACCATTACAGCACATTCTCAATAAGATAAGTAATAAAACAACCGAAATAGTTCAACTATCTTAGCACATATGAAAGAAAACATGAAATACAAACATCCGTAGAATAGTCTTACAAACATTTATAATTCATGCATGAAGAATGTGTTGGCCTTGACGGATTTTGTTATTAAGTAAAATTCCAAGACACATGTATACAATTAACATCACTAGCTCTTGTATTGGAGCGTTGGAGCCACTCCTTTCTCCCCAAAAGAACTAGCTTATCTCTTTAATGCTTTGCAAGAGTATCCAAGGTGAAAATTCCATTGCTCATACAATGAGGGAGTATATATAACGAAGGGGTCATGCTTCCCCTTGTGACTCTTTGACTACCCTCATGATTGTTTGACTACCTATGACTTTTGAACTTTACATGACTCTTTGTATTCCACACATGTCCTTTGGACTTTCACTTTATAATACATTTCTAAAACATGTGTTACATCATTGGCCACAAGGTGTGGCATGTGACCACTCATGACATGACATGACATGACACTGCTGACATGGACTGCTTGATGATGTGGCAATTTTAAGCCATTGTTGTTGTTGAGTGCTAAGTGTCTGCTTGAGAATGCTCTTATTTTCATCTCTTTATCACTTAGTGACAAGGAATATTTAATGATCTTAACTCTTGAGTTGCAATCGCAAATTGATGTCCCTTTTCTTTTATTGATTGATCAGCTTATGTGTTTAGCTACAAGTGTCTCTTTCAGCGTGCTTCCATCCTTCATCTCCTTCTTCATCATCTTTCCATGGTATGATAGAATACTTGCATCTACAATTCACTCATGACGAGACAACATTAGTCTGAAAACCCCCTAGTCTAAGATAGTGCATTTTGATCCATTAACTAAGCCGGAACCAGGTGATAGGTCAGGTGAGAGGGATCAATGACTGCACAATTGTGAATTTCAAGCAATAAGGGTGAGGCTTAAGCCCTGATATCACGAAGTGGGAAGTTCAGGTAGGACTGAGGGAAAAATACTGAGCAGATATGAGAGCCATTAGGACGGGCTGAGGGGATGGGTGCTGAGAGGAAATACTACGTAGTTCCAGGAGACAAGAAAGGATGGCTTGTTTCATAACTGTGTAGTTCAAAGGCTCATGGAATGATCTTAAGGCTTTTGATTGTAATGTGCACATTGAAGGCCAAGTTGGGAAGAAGTACTGTGTAATTCTGGAGGTCATGGTCGAAGCTTGAGCACCAAAACTGCATAGTGCAGCAGTCCTAGGAGGCAGGAACTGCGCATTATGTAGTTCCAAGGAGAAAGGTCACAACAAGAGAACTAAAATTGCACATGTGCAGTTCAAGGAGGTCAGGTGAAGCCAAATTGCTTAGTCAAGAAGCCTTCTCAGAAATGGTTAAGTATAAAACTAGTGAGACTGACGTAAATAGTGATAAGACTTTGACTGTGATCTCACACTTAGAATTCTTGATGATACAACAAAAAATATCTCCCATGACCCATGAAACAATGCATTTCCCTCTATGTGACAACTTTACGACCAGTTACGAAAATTGCGACACTTAAGATAGACTTTGGGACGACCGTGATGACACTTGTGTGACAATTCTTAAAACTTTGTGAATGAATGTGAAAGGTGTTTACATAGTTCAAAAAACTCACATACACAAATATAGACCTTTGAAACCATCATAATAGGCTTCTACACATTGTGCGACAGCCAATCATGCCAAAAGATTACAGTTTACCCAACATGCAAATGGGAGCAAAATACTTCAAGAAAGTACATGAAATGAGTTTTAGTGTTTGCAATAACAACTTGCAAGACCAAGGAAGGCTATGAAATTGAGTGTAAGCCAAAATTTTTGAGGGTGTTGTAGCAGATACAACAGGTGGCCATATCCCATTCAATGTGATGGTACTAGTCCCTCTACGAGATGATAGGGTCATGGATATATCAAACTTTACCTTTGATCAAATGAAGAGTCGAATAGTGCAAGAGAGAAGAAGGTATTTTCTTAATGACCCTCATCACCTTGTCACTATCAACACAAAAAGGGTTACCATGTTGGATACTAGAAATAATCTAAGAGTAGTTGCAACATCGAATGCAACCTTTTCTAAATCCACTAGGGAAAACATTGATTATCTAATAACAAAAAATGAAACATTGATAAAATATTTGGATTTGACAAGGAAACAGGTTGAACATCCCATGGCTAAGAATCAAAGCTTGTTTTCCACTATTGCTAGTAGGATGGAACCGAAGGCAACAATACTTGAGGAGATCAAGCCTTTGGAAGACACTATGAGGTAGTTATATGATGAGATGTACATTCTTCACAAAGCAGTGGTGCCCATACATGAAGTGCATAAAGGGTCACATAATATGGTGAAACTCTTGAAAATATCATACATAGACATAGATTTGATCCAGGATTGGGGCACCCAATATCTAAATACACCTACAGTGTTGGTTAAAAAGAGAAAACATGATGCAAAAACAAATAGGGTATATTTCAGGGTCTTTCTATAAATTTACCATCAGATCCACACCTTTGTCACCAACACCATAACAGCATATTCATGAGAGTATAATGGTTTGGATTCCTTGGTTAGGATGCACGGGATTCCTTCTATTGGGACATTTACAAATCTAAAGAGAAGGAGCACAATCATACAAGAAAAAAAAAAAAAATTGAACAACATCAAACAAGAAACCATTCAGGATGATCTTCAGGTGACCAAAAAAACTATCCTGCAATGTGACCATTCTAGCAAAAATTTACATGAAGTTAATTATGTTGTTGAGCATTGTTCAAACATATTTTAAGACCATATATCAAAAGGAATTGGAAGGAAAATTGCATATATTCCAAATCTACCAGTGAAGGTTGAGCATATAGCAACAAAATAAAAATCTTGGCACCATTACCTTACTACTGAGTTACATGTTACTATTGTTGAGTTATGATCTCCATGACTTTATGGATAATGTATTATTGTAGTCTTATGGCTAACGACCACATTTTGTCCTATTGTATTTTTTTCTTATTGTAATTTTGTATTTCAAAAATAATAAGAAAATGTAAGAGTGTAGGTGTGGGTCCAAGAGTCACATAGGGAATATGAAGAGTCATCAGTAAGTTCAAAGGTCATAAGAGGAGCTAAAAATAAAATGGAAGCTCAAGAGTCACAAGGGGAGGTGAAAGGTCACCTCACATTTTATAAATAAACCCTCATAACTCAAGAAAATGGTAGGTACTTTTGGAGATCAAGCCTTGGCTTCTGCATTTTAGCATAGGAGTTAAGATCATTCTTTGGAGAAGAAAGTGGTAGCTTCATGTTACACTATTAGGGCTAGTGCTTCATCATTGTAACTGCATACTTGGAACTTTCACTTAATTAACAGAAGCTCTTATATCCATTGCACTTTCATTCATGTATCATGAATATTGTAAGACTATTCTTTTAATGTTTGTGGTATATGTTCATTTTTATACATATTAAAGTAAATGAACTATTTTGTTTCTTTGGTATATATCTTGTTGAATGTGCATTATTAGTTGTTTTCATTATTGGTCTTATCTCGTGAACTATTTTTTGGTTAACTAAAGAGCCTTTCCTTGCTCTCATGTGTCTCTTTTAGGATAATACTATTACTTCTCTACTAGAGGCTCACTTTTCTTTCTCTTCCATGGAAGCTAATTTTATACATCACAATTGGTGCCTCACAAAGCTTACTCACTTGGTGAACTCAAAGTTATGTTTATGATCTCTTATGTGGTTTATTGTAGCCAAGGAATATCTTTAAGATCATCTTAATGGTGATCAGGCCCATATTCTGGATGGGTCTTCTACTCCAAATGACGTGAGATCTAATTGGGACTTCATAATGGGGAGACACCCTTGTTGTTGGTGCCTTCTAGCACCGTCAGCAAAAATTAAATGGCTTGACAAGGGAAACCAATATAGAGGTTCTTGTACCCAAATTAACTTGATTTGTGCATGAAAATCACCAAATAAATGTGGCCCATTCACCCTTTGACATCAATGACAATTTTTCTAACAATCTCTCCCTTTTTCATTGATGTCGCCACTCATGCTCCACCTATATCCATGCTTCACTTCTTCCATCTCCATGTTGCAATTCCTTTTCTTGTCTCCTTTGACATCAATGGAAAAAGGTGACTTATGTCTTTGGGGCTAGTCCCCCTAAACATATGGCACTCAACACTACTTGTTTCTTCTTGTCCTTTCCTTCTTTATTGTTTTTACACTCTTTTACTTGGCTACAATTTCTTTTTCTCTTCTTGGTATAGAACGTATATGTTGTTTGGTCTTATTGTGGTCATTGAAACCAATATTCATGAGTCTTTTTGTTTAATTTCACACTTCTAGGAGTCAAACAATAGATGATAGCCTTGATCACACATATTTCCCACATTGAGAAGATTGTGCTTCAAATCCTTAACTATAAAAACATGTTGTTCTTTCATATGCTCACTTTGATACTTGCTACAACTTTTCCAAGTATCTTGACAAAGAGTTATATCTAAACACAACATTGTCACTTTTTTTTCTTTTAGGCTAACAAATTTGTTTTGATCTCCAGTCATAAGTGTCAAGCACCCATTGTCTATGTAACAATCATCTTATTTATCTACAATGATCAATGCTAGATTACAATTTTCCTTCTTTCTCTTCTCTCATGTCATAGTTGGATTGTCTTTCCGTGTGATTGGAGCATTCCCTTTCACAAGTCTCCAATCCTATGCCTTGTGAGAAATATTATTTCACTTGTAACATACATTTTTTTGATTAATTAGTGGTTCAAATGGAGTGTAGTTTTTATTGGTATATCCATGGAGATTTCTAGATCTAAATCCATAACCATTCCACCTCCTTACATAATTTCATCTTATATAGATTTTACAATGAATTACTTAATGCTCAAATTTTTTTCAAGAGTAGCAATGACCAAGAAAGATATTTTCATACTTAGGAGAGTAGGATGATCTTCTAAAGTTTTTTTTCCTTGGAGGAGGTTCAATCCATTGTTGATACTTGTGATGTTTTTTCTTGGAATCATCAACATGACTTCTTTTATTTTCTTCCTTGGAACCTTTTTCCTCATTGCTTGAAGGTGCACCTATATAGCCAAGACCTATTTTATTGTCTAGTGATATGTGACTATTGAGAATATTATCCAATACGAGTGAGTTGTTCAAGTTCCTTTTGATTTTATAAACTTCAGCCCTCAATGTCATAAATTATCTTCCAGCTTCTTATAATCTTCTTCTTTCTTCATCATTTGAGTCTTTGTTATAACTTCCTCAACTCTATTTTCTTATTCAAGTTGGACCTTTAAGGAGATAATTTCTTCATCACATTTTCCAAGAATCCTTCTCATTTCTCTATTTTTTTTTCTAAGCTTGTTATTTTCCTCTTCAATATACCTCAATTATTCTTGAAGATCTTGATCTTCCTATTCGATCTTTAAATATTTTTATATTCCCTAGAAATAATTTATTCTCATATTTGGTTATTCATCATATAAATCATTCACATCTACATCATCATGATTTCTATATTGATTTTCTTGGGTTATGAATAGAACTTCTCATACATCTAGTTCTTTTCTATCAATTTCATCTGAATAGTTTTCGCCTTCTTTAGAATAAATATTTTTCTTATGGAATATTTTATTTTCCTTAAAAGAACATCTCTTAGCATAATGACCTATTCTACCAAAATTGAAACATTTAAAAGGTAACTTACATTTCTTTTTTCCAATTCCTCTTTTGAGCTTCCTAATCAAATTTGTGTCTTCTATATCAGATTCATCGCCTTGTGTGACTTCTAGCTTGAGTTGTTTGTTTCTTGTCTTCATTGTGGATTTAAAGTTTGCTTCTTTGTTTGATTGTTCATATTCTGTATCAATTTTCATTTCATATGTTGCAATGGTGTTATGTAATTCTTCCATTGTCATCTTGGTCAAGTCCTTAGTTTCTTCTATGGCGAATACCATGGCATCGTATCTCAAGGGAAGTGGTCTCAAGACCTTTTGTATGATCAAATGATATTTACATTATTCTCCTAATCCTATGATGGAGTTGAAAACTTCATCTACTCTAATACAATAGGTCACAATACCTCTTTTTAATCCATTTCAAGTTTTCAAATTGAGCTCTATACTTTTCAATTTTGAACTGCTTGACCTTATCATCACCTTCATACAAAGTTTTAAGTTTATCCCAAAATTCTTTGGATATGGTGAAGGAAATCGCCTTGAACATAATGGTTCTTAACAATCCACCTGTGATGACATGAAGAGCTTTTGAATTGCAATTGAACAACTTCTTCTCATCAATATCAGTTGGAGGATTTTTAGGAACTTTGTAGCCATTTAAGATGGAGAGCCAAACATCCACTCCCATAGCCTTCAAGTAGGTTTATGTGCAATTGTTCCATATTGGATGGTCATTTCCATCTTTTCCTTGAAGAAACGCCATCCATATGATCCATGCTTTATTATGGTATTCCCTCCAGTGATTAGATTGTTAGAGGGTAACGTGATCTAATTACATTTGTCGGAAATACTGAGAGGGGGATGAATCAATATTTCAATTTTTCTTTCAATTTAAGTATCACAAGAATTAAACAATCAGATGATATGAATAGTACACAAGAAATATATGGACAATTTATGTATATCACGAGGGAAGCTACAACTGGAAGGGCTATAACCCCCCATTTTTACCAGCTCCCACTGGAAGGAGGTGACAACCAATAATTGAAGGAAACTACAACTTCCTTCCCTAGCATCACCCCTCCACCCTATAGAATAAAAGGTAAACAAAATCTTCTTGGGCTCCCATATCAGGGAAAATATCCTATTTTAGAATAGAACTGAAATCACAACCAAGTATGCATATACACTAATATAAGTTTGACATCAGCTCTTCAATATGTAAAATTATTTAAGTATATATATACCTCCAATACATTCTTATACAAGCCATATAAACACTCAAAAAAAATATTATTTTCGTCTTTAAAATACATCAACACATGCTTTGTCAAAAGTTTTCCTTCAGAGGGAAACCTTTGATCAACCTTAAATGGATCAACTCAGAGATGACTTGGATCTGTTGCCTCATATCTCCTCAACTTCAGACTCAAACTTCCTAATAATTGACTTTTGATTGTTTTAGGTTAGGATTGGATTTTAGAGTAACCTTGTATCAACTTTCAAAATATTGGTTCTATTTCAAAATATCTCCAAAATTTGCTTCAATAGCGGGGTCAAATTTAACCTTAGAAACAAGTTAAAAATAGGCTTCAGGCAACTCCAAAAATTCCCTCTGAACTTTAGACACTATCCTCAAAATTTTCTCCACTTCAAGAACTTGAACCATCTTTACAATGTCTTTGAAAGAGATAAAAAATTCTCTACTTCAAGAGGTCCAAATTAGCTTCAAAAGTGTTACACAATATTGTGTCACATCTCAGCAAAGGATGTTAACTTCATATCTTTCACTATAGAAAGAATTGTTTTCATCAATCCCTGAAGAAGATGGAAGATATACCTCTCCATGAAAGATAAGAATCCTGGATTACATACCTTAAAAACCCCATTTTTAGAGGTCGTCACAGGTATTCTACATTAGAAACTGCGACATTACACCTTCCATTGCTACTATCTTCCATCACCATCGCAACTTGCTTAATAAAAAATTGTTCCTCTCTTTTTATGTAGTTAAAAGACAAAAAAGGTTACAAAGTTTCCATTCTAGATGCCTCATGGAGGTATCTTTCCGATTGCTAAAGATATGGGCTCAAATCCTTTCTCAAGTGGTTCTCATCCCTACCATAGTGAATTGTATCCCCTCCATTGTGGATCTATATCCTACCTAAGTGGATCTCAAACTTCCATTCTTGGCCTTTAAATACAATACACACAAAGGAAAAGGGGTTGGATTTTAGACTCTTGAAGTATACTTTCACTCTACTAAAGTATCCATTGAAGAATTTTGAATGTAAGGTTGGAATTGAAGACTATTGGGAGGAAGCTATCAAAATCAAGGCTTTGGTTGGAAATATATCCTTTTCCTTTTTATATAAAGTATATTTCTTTCTCACATATGTTGTCTGATTGTGAAAATATTGTAATGGAACACCTTCATTGTCTACTTAGAATTCATTGAGTATTTTTTTATATCAAATGCTTTGATTAGTTTTTTTTGGTGATATTGTACGTTTTGACTTTGAGGATCAAAGGTAGAATGGGATATACAATAAACAAAGAACAAGAAAGGGAAAAATTCAAATTACCAGGTATGTCCATATTCACATTTTCAATAGTATTCTAGGGAAAGTTTGTATATTTTTTTCCATGTTTTGTTCTGTTGTTTTGTTTCCAAATCTAGCAAGATTGCTCTTATCCACAAAGGAAATTATTTTGTAAGCAAAATTGGTGACTCCACCAGGGATCGAACCCAGAATCTCTAGTTTTGCAGATCAGAAAGGTTGGAAAATTTAAAAATTCTTAGGGGTTTTCCTTGTTTGATCTGACATCTATCTCTTGTTGAAGTTTTGAGTATGTTTTTTTATCATTTATCGGTCAAACACTTCAATCTGTTTTGTTTGATTATCTTGTAGTAGAAAATATTTTTTCTTTTGTGAAAAGTTTGATTTTCATTCCTTTGGCGTAATTAGTTATTATTTGTTTATTGATGTATTCACAATCTTCTTTTGCATTTGTATTACTTTGTCAAATATTTTTTTATTGGAGTGTTTTATGAAAAGAATTATTATTCTTTTCCACATAATATTTGTTTTTAAAAAATAAAAATCTTGTATTGCAGTTCATGGGTGAAGTATTTTTTAGCTTGCATTTTTAAGCAAAGTAAGTTCATGTATCCTACAGTTTCTTTGATTTGCATTCAAGGAGTAGTTCATGTTCCTTGCTTTGAATTTACACTTGTTTCTTTTCTTGAAACCTCTCACTCCTTACTGTAGTTATTATTCATCTAATTGGAAAATATTATATTTTCATATTCGTTGCATTAGTTTTGGAGTCAAGTCATAATATCATTAGTTTCCTCTCTGTGGAACCTCTTGAGTAAATAATAGGTTAAGGATCAATGCTTAATAAAGTTAATTAGACATTTTATACTTTTATTGTAGTTACATCTACATTAGATTAAGTGTAGGGCTTTGGAATTGGTGTTGAACGTAAATGCTCCAAATTTGCAAACAAACATAGAAGCTTGTGATAGGGAGTGAAATCCATTTATCACATCTTGTCTTTGATAAGTTCATCTTACACATGAAAAAGCATGAGGTCGCATTGGACCAAATGAAGTAATATACCCTACTTCATTGGTTATGATGGCATTGATTTACACACATTACAAATGGTGTCAAAAAACACTTGGGGGTCACTTGAGAGGACTACCTCATTTTGAGGGATCTCTCAAAGGGATTTTGGTCTTTTCTACCCTGTTTTTGCGTGGATATCTGACTATAGACTGTTCCCCCAGGTTAAGTTGTTGTATGTGGTGACCTTAGTGACCATAACCCTATGGCTATTACATAAGATGACAGTGAGCGGGAACTCCTTTCTCTACCTGGGGTAGATGTTGGCTAGACTCGCACGGGCCTTCTTGGAGGGTACTTCGCTACATGTGAAGATACTTGCACCAAGTTCTTATTGTTAAGCAAGTTATCAACGTAACTAGTTCCACCCACTCTATCTCTACCCACTTTTCATATTGATCTCTACGATGTTAGATTTCAACACCAACTAGTGTGGTCACTATGAAAAGGTTGTTTGTGTGGTTTTCTTCCTTATATTTACTAGTGTGGGATGTTTTTTTTATCATTTAGCGGACCTTAAGTTGAGTCTGATGACAACAGTTCCAAAGTTTTCCAATCAAGGAACCCATTTTAAAAGGGATCCTATTCATTTTCCTTTCTTTGGAAATATTGGTCCTCCTTACATGGTTACATTGTCCCTTCCCGGATTCATGATAGGTTTATCGGTATGGTTATTTTCAAATTCATTGGTCCCAAATACCCAAGATACTCCACCTCAATCGTGTTCCCCACCTCAACAAAACCAACCTCATGTTGGGCCTTTGCCTTCTTCACCCGCCATGTTTTTTTCCCTTTATTCTTCTTCGCCTAGTGAAAGTCTTAATGCTAGTAACCAGGAGGATAAGAATAAGAATAAAAATAATAAAGGATGAAACCAACCAACCATTGTTGTGCGTGTTGATAATGTTGATAAACCCTCCAATATACATCGCAAGCTTAAATTCCCTTGCAAGCTTTTTAAGGGTGACCACCTTCTTATCAATTATCTTCGTATTCCTAAGGTATTAGAAGTGTGGTCTAAGGATTCTCATCAACTTATTGTTGTTTCATCAACCAATTATTATAAGGTTCCATCGAAAAAGGGTAAATTTAGGTTTCCTTGTAAGTTATGCGAAGGGAGTCAACAAACTCACTTTTTTCCTCATATGGATGAAGCCTCAAAATTGTTGGAAAACCTTATTATTTCTTAGCAGTAACTTCCAATTGGTTAGTGTAATATTTATCCCAAACCACCATCAATTGATGAAGTGATGGATCTGAGTTCACCATCAACGGATCCCACCCTTCGCTTGAAAAGTGAAGTTGAAGTGGTTGATCCTATTCACTCATCAATTGATCCCATCCATCTAGAGAGTGAAGTTAATAATTCTTGGGTTATTCTTGTAAATTTAGATATTTCCTGACAATGGGGTATTTCCCCCATTCCCACAGAACCTCGTCCAAGTACTGAGGTCATTTCCTTTTGCTGGAATAGACTAACCAGACCTCGTCTCCTTTCTTACATCTCTTTCCAAATCATTGTGAAGGCTTATGATAAGAACATATATCACACTATTGTAGATGAAGGTGCTTATATTAACATTCTATTCTCAACCACTTGGCAAGGTTTGGGTTCCCCTCAACTTGTGTCTATTACTCAGAATCTATTGGCTTTTACCATAGGATCCAGTGAACCTTTAGGGATCCTTCCTCAGCTGCCCATTATCTTGGAAGGAAAAATTGTCTGTATTGTTTTTATAGTAGTCTAAGGCCCCTTGGTTTTCAATTTTCTCCTTGGGTGAGACTATGTCTATGCCATGAAAGTTCTCATGTCCACACTCTTTCGCATGATGCCTTTCCCTCATAATGGAAACATCATCACCTTTGACCATCTTTCATTTGTTGGTCCTGATCTGACTACCAACCACCCAACCTCCCTAAAGGTTCCCTATACATAAGTGGAATTCCCCCTAGCACACATTAATTATATGGTAACGTGTCTCGTGCCTTCACTTACCGATGAAAAAGGGCCTCACACTGTATGCTTGAATTATTTTTACCTAGATCCAATAGTTGGCATGGTGAACCCTTCAATAAGGACATTGGAGCCTAATCTTCCTACCATGATTGAGTACCTTGGGGGCCAAATGAAAACCTCATATGTTTGAAAAAAATCCTCTTAATTAATGTTGTTATAGAAATTTGGAGTTGTAAAAGGAGGCCTTTGAAGAGCCTCAGAAGGAGGTCAAAATTCAACCTTAGGGAGGGTCATAGAATGTCTCAGGTAAGTCGATAATCTCCTCAGAAGGTTTAACCTTGACCTGCATCAGGAGTCTAAAAAAGGGCCTCTAAAAAAAATCTTCTTCTTTCTCAGAAAATGACCCTAAACCTTATACAAACTTTGGATAAAGAGCTTTGGATTTTTCCTAGCAAGGTTCCAATATAAGGATGAAACAATTATATTCAAACACTCTATCATCTCAACCTTCTTCTTCAAGTATTCAACAAATCTCAAGGCTTTAAACCAACTTAGATTACATCAGAACCATAAGTTTCTACTCCAATGAACCACAACTAAGGTCATATATATATCTAGATATATATATATATATATCTATATATATATATATATAGATATATATATATATATATATATATATATATATTATATATATATATATATATATATATATAGAGAGAGAGAGAGAGAGAGAGAGAGAGAGAGAGAGAGAGATGTGTGTGTGTGTGTGTGTGTGTGTGTGTGTGTGTGTTTGTTTCGAGTAGGGGGCTATATTGGGGCTGACTTGAGATTTTTTCCATGCAAACGTATAAAATATTTTCCAAAAGAAAATTTTGTAAAGTTGATCTATGAGAGGGAATTTTGAATGCTTGAAAAAAAAATGTATCTCATAGGCTCTCCTTTCAGGGTTGATTAGGACACATGATTTTAGACTAATTTAAATTGTGATTTTGACCTTATTTAGGGATTGTAGTGAAGTGATAAGGTCATACGATTTTGGGGAAAAGGAGTTGGTGCTAAAGCCATCCTTGGGGCATCAAACTTCAAAAATGAATATCTCTCCAACTAAGATGACCCACATGGGATGCCACCTATCAAATGAAATGGCTTGACAAAGGAAACCATCTAGAGAGCGTTTGTACTAAAATTCACTTGATTTGTGTATGAAAATTACCAAATAAATGTTGGCCCATTCACCCTTTGACATTAATAACAATTCTTCCAATAATATCTTATGCTCCAATTTGAGCTCAAAAATTAGAGTAAAAATGTCTTCAAAGATATGGTATCCAAACTTGGCATCAAAAGTCCAAAAACATTTTTTCCAGCAATCTTCATTTTCCTATCTTAATTTAGGACATATGTAGTCTCCCCCTATCTTTGACATCAATGACAACAATATTTTCAACAAATTCAAATTTATCACAAACCCAAGATAAACTTTTTCTATCTGGGGTTCATCCTGTAAAAGTGTCCTAGTTGGATTAATGATAAATTCATAGGTTTCATTGTAGACACAATCTATTGCTTATGATCACATGAATAAATAATTCACATAAAACTCAGAGCTAGGGAATTTCCTATTGATATAGGGGCTTTGAGAATATGCTAAACTAATCCAGGTGGATATTGTTGGCCACTTGCCAAGTCCACTTGGACCCCCACCATTGTTTCTTTCAGCTTTTCAGTTTCCTTAATTGTAGCACAGTTTACTATTTTTAGTAGTTTTTCGGGTCCTAAACTTCCGGAGCCATTTTGAGGCCCTAAACGATGTTTTTTGGGAAAATTGGGAGCAACATGTGTCCATCAACCAATGTTTCTCTTCCCAAAGTTGTAGTTCTCATATAGATCTTTCTAACGAGATACTGTGTGCATCAAATGGAGATTGTATGCCAAAGTTACAACCCCGGGAAGTTGATGTACCAATTTACCCAAACGGGGCCCACAGTTTAGCGTTTCATCTTCTAGGGTTAGGTTTTTGGATGTTTAGGGTTTTCCTTTGTTTCTCAACAATAAATAGGCCTTCGAGCCTCATTGTAACACAATTTACCGGAGACATGTCGGAGTTTACCAATATTTTCCATACCCTTCACACAAAGTTGGGTATGAAGGATTCAAAGCAGCATTTGGTACTCAAATACCGCGACTGCTTGGACAAGTACATCCAAGAAGAAATAGAATTCCTAAACATCCCCTCCCTCGACACGGCATATCAATATGGCATCAAGGTTGAGCAAAAGTTTAAACAGAAGAAGCGAGACTTTGGATTTGCGAATCCAAAGCAGGGGAAAGGTGCCCCCAAACCACAAAACAAAGGACAAAGCCAAGGCGGGGCAACCCAAGATAACCCACCAAAGCTGCAAGCAAAGAACAGCACCGTGAAGCTGAAAAAGGACACAGGAAAGTGGTGTGAGTTCCATAAGAGCTCCACTCACAACATAAGTGAGTGTCCGGCCAAGCAGTCACTGGTGGCCGAGCTAAAGGTTTCAAAATCAGATGCATGTTATAAATCTGAGTCAGAACCCGACAAGGGGAATGACAAAGGGAAGCAGATTATTGATGCGGAGCCCAATGCCACTGTTGCCACCATGAAGATCCAAAAGGAGGAACTTGAAGATCCAGAAGGAGGAACTCGAAGATCCAGAGGAGGAGCAGCGTCTCTTCCACTCCTAGATGTGGGTAAAGGGCTCCCCGCTACAGTTCATTGTCGACAGTGGCAGCCAAATGAACCTCATTTCAGCAGAGGTCATGAAGCGGCTAGGCTTACTGACCACAGCACATCCACAACCATACACCATCAAGTGGCTTGACCAAGGATGGGATCTTCGCATGAGCCAGTAGTGTCGCCTTCCATACAACATCAAGCCCTTCACAAATGAGGTATTGTGTGACATTGATCCCCTTGAATTTTGTGATGTATTATTAGGACAACCATACTTGTGGAAGTGACATGTTGTGTATGAATCAAGGCCCCATGCTGTTATTGTTACTTTGGGAAATAAGTTGTACAGGATACCGGAGGTAGCACTGCCTACTGCCATCTCTTTGATTACTGCAAAAAAATGCAGTAAGCTTGTTTCCAAAACCAGGAAATTCGTTGTCCTGATGATATTCCCTCAAGGAAAGAAGAAGACGATGGCCATGACCTCCAGATAGGGCCCCTCTGCACGACAACTACAAATGGACAAGGTCGTGGAGGAGTATGAGGACATCTTCACCTCCCCCACATGGGTTCCTCTGCACTGTCAGGTCAAGCACTCCATCGATCTCACCCCAAGTGCATCACTACCTAATGGACCAATATATTAGCACTCTGTTTTGGAGAATGATGAAATCAAGAGGTAGATTCAGGAGCTGCTGCAGAAAGGTCACATCCATCCAAGTTCATCGCCTTGTGTGAGCTCGATCGTGTTGGTATAGAAGAAGGATGGGGCTTGGAGACTTTGTATTGACTATCGGGCGCTGAACAAGATCACTGTCCGTAATAGGTACCTGATGCCATGGATTGATGACCTCTTAGACCAACTGAAGGGGGGAAAATATTTCAGAAAGATCAATTTGAAGTCAGATATCACCAGGTACCAATCAAACCCTCTAATCTATGGAAAACTACCTTCAAAGCCAAGGAGGGCCTTTTCGAATGGCTGGTTATGCCTTTCGGATTGAAAAACGCTCCTGTAAACTTCATGAGACTAATGGATGACATCTTACGACCATTCACCAACTCATTTGTAGTGGTATACTTGGATGACATCCTAATCTTCAGCCAGAGTTGGGAAGAGCACATCCACCACATCCGACAGGTTCTCCAAACACAATGGCAACACAAGTTATGTGCCAATTTAGAGAAATTCACTTTTGGCATGACCCAAGTTCAGTATTTAGGATACATTATTGATGAAAAGGGGTGCATGTGGATCCATCCAAGATCCAAGTCATTCAAGATTGGCCATCTCCAACCACTCTGACAGAGCTCCGCAACTTTCTAGGTCTTGCCAACTTCTACCGCATGTTCGTGTTGGGATTTTCTCATATCACTTGGCCCTTGAGTCAAGTCACCAAGGGAGGAGTGAAAGAAAAATTGTTTTGGTCTAAATCTCAACAGAAGACATTCACAAAGTTGAAAGATCGCCTCTGCATGGCACCAGTTCTCGCATTACCAGACTTGCAACAACCATTTGAGGTCAATATAGATGCCTCTGACTATGCTATTGGGGCAGTCCTTACTCAACACGGGCATCCAGTGGCATATCACAGTGAGACACTTTCAAACAAAGTCCAGAAGTATCCCACATATGACAAAGAGATGTATTCCATTATGCAGGCCTGCCGACAATGGAAGCATTACATTTTGGGGAAGGAAACAGTCATCCACACAGACCACTAACCAACAGTCATCCATACAGACCATTGACCCCTGTAGTTCATACAGACCCAAGGGAAATTACAGAATGATCACCATTAGAAGTGGTCCACATACCTGCAACAGTTCCATTTGAATATCAAGTATAAGAAGGGTAGCACCAATAATGTTGCAGATTTCCTCAGTCGACCACCGATCATGGCGTTAACCACTGTGCTCAACTCTTGTGGGCACAAGACTTCTGATTGGCTAGTTCTCTACAAAAGCGACGTAGAATTCAGCCACACATACCAGGCACTCCTGGACGGTCAGCATGTTCCAGCTTTTCACCTCCAGGATGCTCTATTATGCCACCTAGGTCACCTTTGTGTTCCTTCAAGCGAGCATGCCAAGATGATTTGGGAAGCACACTACAGTCGGGCTGCTGGACATTTTGGGGTCGAGAAAACGGTGGCAGTACTGCAGAAGTATTTCTATTGGCTGAATCTTTGACAGGATGTCGGGAAGTACATCAGATCATGCACTGCTTGCATCATTGCCAAACCGACCATCAAGAAGCAAGACCTCTATACCCCGTTGCCTACCCCTAGTTGACCTTGGGAATCCATCTCCGTGGATTACATGTTAGGCCTTCCTTCCACTAAGCATGGAAATGACTGTGTTTTTTTGGTCGTCAACAGTTTCTCAAAGATGTCTATTATGGCTACCTGCAAGAAGAATATCACAGCAGAAGCCACTGCTAAACTCTTCTTTGAATGAGTGTGGGTACACTTCGGGATCCCACAGTCTATCATCTCAAATCGAGACAACAAGTTCCTCAATACATTTTGCTCCAATCTCTGGTCAATGCTCAACAGCAAACTCACTAAGTCCACAGTCTTCCGTCCTCAAACTGATGGCCAGACAGAAGTTGTCAACAAGACGATCATACACATTTTGTGCATGTACAACTCAAAGCATCCATGCACATGGGACGAGAGCCTTCCCTATGTTCAACATAGCTACAACCAGGCTCTCCACAGCCCGACTGGCCACATCCCTTTTCAGGTGGGCTTGGGTTTCCAGCCACTATGTCCCATTTAGATGGCCATGCCATTTGCAGCTACTCACATAGATTCGGCTCATGTCTAGTCCAAAATAGATAAGGCAAATAGCTTCATTGAGCACATCCAACATATTCACCAGCAGGTCCGTGACATTCTAGAGAAATCAAATGCCAAGTAAAAGCAGCAACATGATCAACATCGGGTGCCACACAAGTTTTAGGTGGGTGACAAAGTCTAGTTGCACTTGCAAAAGGAACGCCTTACTGGAGCCTATCGGAAACTCAGACCACTCTGATATGGTCCTTACACCATTACCAAGGCTATGGAAGACAATGCATTTGAGCTCAGCATTCCCCCATTCCTTGGCCTGCACCCAATTTTTAATGTGGATTGCCTTCGGCCATACTTTCCACCATTACTAGACACATCTGACATTATAGAATAGCTCACATCCACAGAGTTAAATCCATATTGCATGGAACAAGCTGCAACTGATCGGATCATGGACACATATAACAATCACACTCGCCAATAGAATATCCAATTGTATTGAGTTGTCAAAGCAGGCCAACTCCTTCACTAGGGCAAGTGCCTCACCAGGGACCAAGTTCAACACAAGTTCCCTAGGAGCAAACATGGATCCATGGACCGATGTTGCTCTTCCTAAAGTTGTAGTTCTTGGATAGATCTTTCTAAGTAGATACTGTGCGCGTCAAACAGAGATTGTATGCAAAAGCCATGACCCCGAGAAGTTGATGTACCAATTTACCCAAACGAGGCCCACAGTTTGGCGTTTCATCTTCTAGGGTTAGGTTTTTGGATGTTTAGGGTTTTCCATTGTTTCTCAACAATAAATAGGCCTTCGAGCCTCATTGTAACACAGTTTAGAGGCATGTAGCCACCAAATATCTTCTCAGAGATAAGCTACCATCGCCCTAGCTGGTTTATTTCCATTGCTGTTTGTAAGCATATTTTAGGATTTTACATTAATGAAATGAAATATTATTTCCTTTGCATCTCTGTGTTTATGGTTATCTCTGTAATTTGTTGCGTTCCTGTTTAAATCTGAATCATAAACCCTAGCAACAAAGATATCACCCTAAATCTAATAACCATGTTCTAATAACAATTGTAAGTTTTAAACCCTTACAAGTGAATAAATGCATATAAATTCTTAAGCAAAAAAAGACAATGATGTCACACACATAGTAGACAAAAATTTACCCCAAAAACCCTTAACCAAGAAAACCAACTAAACTTAGAATTGCACCTCTATCTTCTTCACCGCATCCAAAACCCTAATCCATTGACCCAAATTAGATTATAATGTTAATCCCTTAACAAATATTAAATTACAAGGGCCAAAAAAGTACAAAAGAGAAAAATAAAAAAGAAGCCACAAACTAAAACTAGAATTGAGTGCACATTTCGCAAGCTACAACTAATGCCTCATGTATTAATGCACATTGTACATGTAAACAATATGGCACATCTCCAATATTTGTAACTTGAAAAATATTTTGTAACAAATGAATAATTTTGTCTCATCAAGATAATGTTGGACACAATATTGCAAATTGTTGGATACAGTGATTTTCATTGATTATCACCTTTGATTGATCTTGAAGATTGAAATACATTCGCTAATTTCAAGAGTAGCATCGAGTTGGATGTTACATCATTGGTAGAGAAACAACATAGTAGTATAATAGTTTAATAATACTTAAAAACATTATAACTGAGCTAGAGGACAAATGGCTCAATGGCCTATAGGTTGAAGCCACTTTTTCTACAAAAGATCAAGTCAAATGCCCCTATGAATTACATGGTTGGATGGTCCTTAGAAAGGCCTTTCCAAGTAAATGTGATAGTATAAATATATTCTAAGTGCTGAGGAATTTCAGAGCTTTGAAATTCTTGAAAGTACAACAAGAAGCACGTACTAAAAGTGCCAAACCCCACATTTTTTTGAGGTACTTCAGTTTTTCGAGTAAGTTTGGTTGTTCAAGCAGATTGATCATTTAGAAATTTGGAATTTGGGCCCATCATTAGTTTGGTATGTTTCATCTACTTGGGCTACTTAGTATGTTTGGGTCAATCATTTGTTTGGAATCTTGAACACTCGGAGCATTCTGATCCAATGTGATCATGAGGAAAGGCTTGAGCCTAACCTTTTCCTATTTGTATTGAATGATGACTTGCACGAATGATGTGTTTAATAGGGTGGTGTTGAATTCGATAAGTTGATGGCATGGCATCATGTGGAAGGGACACGTAGAAGGAAAATTTATAGTTTTGGGATGGCCAAATAGACCAAATCCATGTGACACATGGAAACTCTTGAAGAATGCCAAGTGGAAAAATTATGTCATCATGATGGTGGTAGTTTCATAAGATGATGATGTGGCATTTACATTGGGAATTGTGCCAGTAGGAAGTGGTTACAGATAATTTCCTTTCTTATAGAATACTCATAATTATATTGAAGCTAGACAGTGGGACCCAACACATGGGTCGTTCAGTTGTTAGAATGTTTGGTATCCACAAATGGAATGCTTGGGTGCAATGTCGACTAAGGCATAAACCCAAATGAGGTTTTGACCACCTTAGTGGCTAAAACCTTGGCCATGATTGCAGTCATATGAAAAAGGAGCTCAAGTTATAAAGAAGTATAGAAAGTTGAGAAATTAGCGCCAAAAACTATTATGAATTAAAGGAGTTCATTGCATAGTTGGACAGAGAAGGATGGTGCAAACTGTGAGATCTAATTTGTTGATGAAAGGATGGATAGCCACCAGTAGAATTCATAGCACAAGAACAAGTGTGTTAGATGGCCCAATCACAACTAAATATTGAAAAGCTTTAATTGAAAATTGAAGTTGGTGGTATTAAATACTCAATTTCTTAACATTCCAAAGAGGAGGAACAAATTGTTAAAGAGAGATATATATCTACACAAAAATTCAGCTAGCTCAAACAGTATTACATGCTCGAGCCGACGTTTAATTTAATGAAATACCTATTCTCAAGCAGTGTGTAATTGGAATAAAAATAAAGAGAAGAAGATATGAGAGGTGAAGAGTATGAGAGTGCTAGAGAAAGAGCACAAAGTGTGGTGGACACAATTTGGGATCAATAGAACCTGATAGTGAGTGAGATGCAAAAATACAAAGTTGTAAATTGCATTTGTACTTATACCTACAAAAGAGATAATATCCTAATAAGGTATATGTGAGTTGTAGAAGCTGAAGTGGTTGCATGTGAGTAGTGATAAAAAGTTGTAAATTAAATTAAATAACATTGCAGGAGGTCTCACTTTGAAAATCCCATGAAAGAGTAGATATAACTTGCAGTAACAGGTTGGTGCATGTACATATCTAAGTTCGGTGCCTCTAAGCAAGTTGGCGCTTGTTGATCTGGGGGGTTGGACCCTCCAATGATTGGGTGCTCAAAAAATATTTGATGTAAATAGAGTGGGTGCTTTGAATTTACATCATAATAAAAAACACTTTGGTGTTTTTCTCCCAGAAAGGTTTCCACGTTAAATTCATTATGTCCAATTATGAATGCATTTTATTGTGTGATTTTGTGATGTTTGTTTTAAAAAGAAAAAACTAGAATTACTTATTCACCCCCACTCTTAGTAATCCCCGATTCCAAACAATTGGTATTAGAGAAGGTTCTTACAGGAATAGTTTAATCACTAGAAGGTATATCCATATGGAACCATGTAAATTAGGAAAGTCAGGATGTATACCCAAGAAAATTACATGTATTTGATGGAGTTAATTATGTATTCTGGAGAGTTAGAATGGAATCATACATCATGTCTCTTGGAGTGGATGTATGAGATGTAGTAGAATCTAGATACGTTGTTCCAGCAACTCCACCTATAGATCTTGATGAAAGGAGAGCATGCAAAAATAGCGAAAAGGCTAGGAATGAAATTGTAGTTGGTATTAACCAATCATAGTTGGTAAAGGTGATGCAATTTAAATCAGCTAACTAAGCCTAAGACAAGCTCAAGAATAGCTATGAAGGAGATGAAAATGTAACGCAAGCTAAACTCCAAACATATAAAATGAAATTTGAAATTCTTAGGATGAATGACGAAGAAAGAATTGTTGAATACTTTCTTATAGTTTATGAAGTAACTGATATGATTAAAGGACTTGGTGAAGAAATTAAAAAATAGGCAATTGTCCAAAAAAATTAAGATCACTTCCAAAGAGATTTAATGCCAAGATCTCAACCATAGAGGAGATGACATAATTAAATAGTCTAACTACAGATTAGCTACATGCAAATCACACTTCTTATGAGATGAGAATTGGAGAAGATAATTCAGAGCTAAAGGAAGAAATATTTAAATCTACAAAGAAATCCAAAGAGTACAAAATACATCAAGATTTCTCCAGTTGTAATTCAAATGAGGGAATGGCTAAGTTTGTAAGAAAACTCAAAAGGGGCTAGGAAAAGTAGAAAGGTAAGCTACCATTTAAATTTTTTGAATGTGGTAGAGTAGGACACTTTGCTTCTAAATTCCCATATAAAGTTGAGAAGCAAGAGAAGGAGAAAGAAAAAAGAGCTAAGACAAAGCTCAAAAATATTAGAGGAAGAAGACTCAGAAGAAAAGAAGTTTCTACTCTAAGGAAGATAGTGAGTCATCTAAGGAAATCAGTGAAGAATATTCTAAGGGAGAACAAGAGGAATGCACATTTATAGCATTTGAATCTAATACTAAGTTTGAAGACAAATCAGAAGAAGAAAAAGAAGGAGTCATGGACCTTGAAGCAAATCTAGTCAATGCATTGGAGGACATGAAGAAGACCTAGAAGAATAACAAGTTGTTGAAAGAGAAAATTCTAAGAGCTGAAAAAGATATGTATAGTTCTAATAATGAATATTATAACCTTCAAAACGTAAAACTAGAAGAAACTCTCAAGCTTAAATACATTCTAGTTTAGAAATTAAAGGCCAAACAAAAAATTCATGATAGACTAGAGGATGAAAATGAAGTCTTGAAGCTAGAACTGTCAAGAAGGAAAGGAAAGGATAGTTTTGATGCATATGATGGAGATATCATTTCTCTGAAAAATCAACTTGAAGAAGCTAAGAGAAAAGAGGAGATTCTTATGAATCAGGTAGCTGATTGGAAAAATAATTTCCAAGAGTTGGAGGCAGAAGTTATATCTTTGAGAATAGATCTCGTGAAGATTAAGTCCAATATGGATTTACATCTTAGATTTACTAAGGGTTCAAAAGAATATATGATATCTTTAACTCGCAAAGACCATCAGCAAGAAAATTTGGTCTAGGATATAAAGAATCTCAACAAACTTTGAAAGGAGAATGAAGTTCCAAGTCCCCTGGAAACAAGATGCCTCAGAGTTATGCGGATGCACTTAAAGGAATAATTGGTAAGGATGAAAGGGTGAAAAAGCCTAAAGATAAGTTGAAAGGTAAAAATTGTGTTAATTCAAAAGAAACTTAGTGTGGATTTGTTCACCAGCAAGCCAACAGACGAAATCTAAATATATCTACTCGAACTCAAAAGATACACTACCTCGGGTACCCAAAGTTATTTTATGGTAACCACCAAATGTGTCATAAATTTGGTAATAAAGTTGTTGATCGTGAAATGATTAAAATTGAAAGAGATTAAAATTCTAATTCTAATCACTTTAATCTTGGTAGATCTAGAAGTTTTCCTGATGCACATAGAAATTCATTTTTCCCGCTTATGAATGACATAAAATGTTACATATGTGATAATTATGGTCACAAAACTAATGAATATAGAAGCAAAAATTTTAGGCCTACTGAACAACAAAAGTCAAAATGAGATCCTCAAAAGAATGAAAGGAAAGGGAGACAAAACAAATAAGAAACAAAGGAATGTGGTGTTGTGTTGTACGCTCATGACTAGGAAGAGAAGTGGTATGTGGATAGTGGTTGCTCAAAGCACATGACTAGAGACAAGAGTAAGTCCCTATTTCTAAAAGAAAAGGAAAAGACAGCGTTAAGTTTGGAAACAATGCCCCAACAAATATTAAAGGAAACAAATCATTAGTCTAGATAAGAAGACTAAGGCTCATAATGTTATTTATGTGGATGGCCTCAAACACAATCTTCTCAACATCAGTCGAATGTGTGATAATGGTTATGATTTCATTTTTCGATAAAAAGAGTGTGAGATCAAAAAGGAAGAATGGAAAGATGGTTGGAAAAGCAATCTAGTAATGTCTATGTATTTGATGATTCTGGGGCAAAGTGTTATTTGAGAAAAACTAATGAGACATGGCTTTGGTAAAGAAGGATGGGTCATGTTAACTTTGATAGTATGGTAAAAGTCAGTAAAATAGAGGAAGTAAGCAGTTTACCAAAACTATCAAAACTGGATAGTTCAATATGCAAGTCTTGTCAATGCAGCAAACAAACAAGGGTGAAATTCAAAACTAAGGAGTATTCCACAACTAGACCACTGGAACTATTCCATACAAACATCTATGGCCCCACAAGAACACAAAGTCAGAGAGGTGAGAAGCAATTTATTTTGTTCATTGAGGATTCCACTAGAGCCACATGGATAATTCTATTATAAGAAAAATCATATACATTGAAAAAAGTTAAGGTATTCAAAGCTTAGGTCATGAATGAGAAAGATTTGAAGATTAAGTGCCTATAGTCAGACAGGGGAGGAGAGTTCACTTTAAGGGAATTTGAAGAATTTTGTGAATATCACAGAATCAGAAGGAAATATTCAATTGCAATAAATCCTCAACAAAATAGAGTGGTATAATGAAAGAACATTATTGTTCAAGGCATGGCTAGGGCCACGATTGATGAAGGAAATGTGGCACGCACCTTCTAGGGAGAAGTGGCTCAAGTTGTTGTATATTTGATTAATAAGACTTGACTCAGACTGAATAGTGATAAAACTCCATATTACTTTTGGAAAGGGAGACAAGTCTCAGTGAAGCATCTTAAAGTGTTCAGGAGAAAATCTTATATCAAGAGGAATGAGAAAAATATTGGTAAGTTTGATTCTCGTGTAGATGAAGGAATTTTTCTTGGGTACGAAAACAAAAGAAAAGGCTACAAATGTTATAACAAAAGGACTAAGAAGATTGAGGAATGCATATATGTTAAAGTGGATGAATATGTACACCATACAACAATGGGTCAAGATAATTAAATATGGATGGGGGTTTTGTGTACAAGAATGAAGGAATTAAAGAGATGGAGAAAGAAGAAGGTGAAGATTTATAGGAAGAAGAGGTTGAGGAGTTGCAAAAAACATCTCATAAATACAAAAATCCATCAAAATATGTTTAGAAGTAACATCCAAAGATTCGATAAATGGAATTAAATATCTTAGTGTGTAGACTAGAAGAATGTTTACAAGAAATCCTAGACAAGCAAACTTTGGACTATTGTCTCAAATAGAGCCCGGGAATATCAATGAAGCAAGAAATGACTAGTTTTAGATCAAATCCATGAATGAAGAATTGGATCAAATATAGAAAAACAACACCTAGGAATTGGTTTTGAGATTGAAGGAGAAGAATGTCATTGGCACAAAGTGGGTTTTCAAAATCAAGCTAAACAAATATGGTCAAGTTGTAGTAAACAAGGATAGACTAGTTCGTAAAGGCTATGCTCAAGTTGAAGGTATAGATTTCAAAGAAACCTTTGCTCCTATAGCAATATTAGAGGCAATAAGGATGTTTTTGGAATTTGCATCTTATAAGAAGTTTAGAGTGTATCATATGGATGTGAAGTTAGCATTTCTTAATGGAGAATTGGAAGAGGAGGTTTACATTGAGCAACTAGAAGGATTTCTACTTTGAGAAGAAGAAGATCCTGTGTGTAAACTAAGAAAAGATATATATGGGTTGAAGCAAGCCCCAAGAGAATGTTATGCTAGATTGGAAAAGTACCTACAATAACAAGGATTTAGAAGAGGAAAAATAGACAACAATTTATACATTAAAAGTGAAAATGACTATATGTTGATCATTATTACGTATGTAGATGATATTATCTTTGGAAGTGATCTAGAGCATATGGGACATCATTTCACTGAGGAAATGAAAAAATATTTTGAGATGTTTATGTTAGGAAAATTTTCCTTCTGCCTTGGGTTGTAGATTCCTAAGTTGGAAAAAAGTATTTTCATCTCCCAATCTAAGTATCTGAAAGAAATACTGAAAAAGTTTGGGATGAATGACGGTAAACTTGTGTGTACACCTATGGTGATTGGTTGTAAAATGAGGAAATAATATGAGTCTCCCACAAAAAAAAAATGATGTACAAATCGATGATTGGAAGCTTGTTATACCTAATTACTTCTAGACCAAATATTATGCAAGTAGTAGGGTTGGTTGCAAGATTTCAAGCAAATCCAAAGGAAATTCATGTCAATGTAGTGAAGAGGATATTCAAATATCTTCAAGGCACAATGGACTATGGCCTATGGTATGGACGAGGTAAGGCTTCCATCTTAAAATCTTATATTGATATTGATTGGGATGGTAGTGTTGGTGGCAGAAAGAGTACATGTGGAGCAGTGTTCTTCTTGCGAAATTGTCTAGTTTCTTGGGTAATCAAGAAACAAAGATCAATCTCTTTATCTACAATAGAAGTGAAGTACCTAGCTACTGCTACTTGTTGTACTCAAATTATTTGGATGAAGTAGATACTAAAGGATATCAAAATTGAATTTGATACTCCCATTCCCATTGTATGTGATAATGTGAGTGTTATTAGCATTTCCAAAAAATCTTGTTATGCACTTTGAGTCCAATCACATTCTAATTAAATATCATTTATTGCAAGAGCATGATGCTAATAATGTTGTGATATTGGAATATGTGGCTACTATTGAGCAAACTGCAAGCATTTTCATGAAGCCTCTTGCCAGAGAGCCTTTTGATTACCTTAGACACAAACTGGGAGTGATCTCACTCTCATCAAAATGACTCAAGAGTGTTTGAGATTGGGAAACTACCCTGCCTTCAACACAATCTAATGAGTAGGTTTTAGGAGAAGAACAATGAGATATTTTATGTTGTGTGTTGTCTACATGTCCATGGTGAGTGTTTTTATTGAGTCACATGCCTTGTTGTGACATGGTATGATCTTAGGGGGAGATATGTCAATTCTATATATCCTCTTTCATTAATGTCAAAGGGGGTGGAGATAATGTCGTCAAACAATGCTCAACATCATGGACCTCAAGGGGAGAAGGAACAGGAACACTCCAAACCAAAGGAGAAGTAACATACGACAAAATGAGTAGTTGTATGTCTCTGTGGTATAGATGGGATATTTCGAAGAAAACTAGACACTGAATGCATAATTAGCCATGGTAGGTATCACGTTTAAGGGAAATATTGAATGTGGAGAAGAATATATTGATTGGTGTTAGGGCAAGTGTTGTTTCATGTAGTATGTTATGTGTTTTTATGCATGTCATTGTCATCAATGCCTTATATATGTTTGGCATAGTTTCCATCAATGCCAAAGGAAGAGATTGTTGGATAGAATATTGCATATTTTTTGACACAATGATTATCATTGATTGACGCATGTTATTGATCTTGGAGACAGAATTACAGTCATTGATGTCAAAAGAAACATAAATATGGTTGTTTATATCATTGGTACAAAGCCATCATAGTAGTTGAATAATTGAACAATCCTTAAAAACATTAGAACTATGGCTAGTGGATGAATGTCTCAATGGCCTACAGTTTGAAGGAACTTTGTTTGTAGAAGATCGAGTTAAATTCCCCTATGAACTACATGGTTGGATGGTCCTTAGAAAAATATTTCCAACAATATGTGATAGCCTAAAATCTTCTAAGTGTTGAGGAAGTTCAGAATTTCAGGCTTCTTGAAAGGAAAACAAAAAGCATGCAGAAAAAAGGATGAACCCCACATATGTTCAAGGTACCTCAACTATTTGGGAAAGTTTGGTTGTTCAAGAAATATCGGTCATTCGACAATTTGGTATTCGGGTGTATCATAAGTTCGAAATGTTTCATCTGCTCGAGCTAGTTAGTATGTTCGGGTCAGTTAGTTGTTTGGAAGCTCGAACACTTAGGACATTCTTCTCAAATGAAATCACGAGGAAAGGCTTCAACCCAACCTCTTTCTATCCATATAGAATGATGAATTTGAGGAATGACATGTTCAATGGGTTGTTGTTGACTTGGACAAGTTGATGACATGGCATCATGTGGAAGGGACATGTGGCAGGCAGATTTATAGTTTTTGTATGGCCATGTGGGCCAAATCCATGTGACACATGGCATATCTTGGAGAGTACCAAGTGGCAAGATGACATCACCATGACAATGATAGTGTCATTAGTTGATGCAGTGGCATTACATTGGAAATTATGCTAGCAGGCAGTGATTGTGGATAATTTGTTTTGTTATAGAATACTCAGAATTATAATGCAGCGAGACAGTGGACCCAAACACATGGGTTGTTCGGTTGTTCATTCATTTGGTATTCAGGGATGGAATGCTTGGGTGCAGCATCAACTAAGGCCCAAACCCAAACCAGGTTTTGAGTGCCTTGGTCGTGACTATAGTCATAGAAAAAGGAGCTCAAGTTCTGAAGAAGTATAGAAAACTAAGAAATTGGCACTAAAACCTATTATGAATTAAAGGAGTACGTTGCACAGTTAGAAATAGAAGGATGCTGCAAACAGTGAGATCCGATTTGTTGATGAAATGATGGATAACCACTAGTATAAATCATATCACAAGATTGTGTGTTTCTAATTTGCGCAATCACAACTAATGATTGAGAAGCTTTAATTGAAAATGGTAGTTGGTGTAATTAAATACTCAGTTGCTTAGCATTCCAAAGTGGAGGAACAAGGTGTCAAAGAGAGAGATATCTACGATTAATTGTGGCTAGATCGAACAGTAGTACATCCTCGAGGTGAAATAGAATTTACTGAAATACGTATTCTCAAGTTGTGTGCAATTGGAATAAAAAGAACGATAAGCAGAATAGTAATATGTGAGAGGTGAAGAATATGAGATTACTAGAGAGAGCACAAAGTGTGGTGGACGTAGATTGGAAGCAGCAAAAACTGACACTGAGTGAGTTGCAAAAAGACAAAGTTATAGATTACTTCTATATTATTTGCATAATAACAAATAGCCTGATAAGACATATATGTGAGTTGCATAAGTTGAAGTGGCTACGTGTGAGTAGTGATAACAAGTTTTAAATTAAATTAAAGAACATTATAGGAGGTCTCAATTTGAAAATCCCATGAAGGAGTATATCTAACTTGTAGTAGCAGATTGGTAATTGTACAAATCTGAGGTCGGTGCCTCTAAGCAAGTTGGTACTTGTTGATCTAAGGGGGTTGGAGCCTCTTCTAAGTGGGTGCTCACAAAATATTTGACATAAATAGAGCGAGTGCTTTGAATTCACATCATAATAAAAACAAGCTTTGGTGATTTTTCTCTCAAAAGAGTTTCTACGTTAAAATAACTCTGCCATTGTGAATGCATTTAATTGTGTGATTCTATGATGTTTGTTTTAAAGAGAAAAAACTAAAATTATTGATTCACTCTCCCTCTCTCAGTAATTCTTTATTCCCAAAACATAATATTTCCACCTAAACAAGCACTATACAATTATGCACTACTAAATGCACACATAAATTAGCCCAACTAGGGCTTGTCCTTAGTGGAACCTCAAAACTTTGTGCACAATTGAACTTGCCTCACACATTCCATTAAATGTACTAAACACACAAAAAAATAGCCCAACTAGCACTTGTCCTTAATGGAACCTCAAAATTAGTGCACAATTGAACTTACCTCACTCATTCCATCGAATGCTTAAAATTACATTAACTTGTCAATTTCGTGTTTATCACTAGCAAACAAATCACCACCCAAGGATGCTTGTTATACCTTTCAAAACCTCTTAATCATTTCTTTAAGCTAACCTCAAGTTTCTGCAAAACAACGTGAACAAGGAAAACTTTGTTCTTCTTTCATTATTTGGAGGTATTTGTGCATTTCACAATAGAAACATTCCCTTCAAAGCCATCCCTTTATTTTTCGCTGAATAACCTTTATGTAATTTTCTCCGACAAATCTATCCAATTGTTTCCTTGAAATGTAGAAATATGAAATTTGTTGCTCCATATACAATATGTCATGTTTTGTTAAACAAACACCCAAATATATAGTGGAGAATTGCTTTAAAAACTTGCCGATTGCACACTATCTAATCCAATCCATTTAACTATACATCATAAACTCCTAAAACTTATATGTTGTAATTGGCTCAAAATTAAAATCAATCCCAATAAACCAAAACCCCAAATAAAAACTTCTTCACTCAACACCTATCAGAAGCTTTTCATAAAATATCTCAATTCCAATTAACAAACACATCCACCGTACATACATTGTTACTCATACCACTTACATTAAAAGAAATAAAACCTTACAATGCCAAGATAGATTTTAAAAGCTTTTGACGAGTGACCTCATCCATGTTACACATCCATTAGACTTATATAATTGTGACATCAACCACGTTGAAACTTGACACCTCCGTTATATATTCACACACTTAAAACAAAAATTATAATTGTGACATCAACCACGTTGAAACTAGACACCTCCGTTATATATTCACACACTTAAAACAAAAATTATAATTGTGACATCAACCACGTTGAAACTAGACACCTCCGTTATATATTCACACACTTGAAACAAAAATTATGATAGAATGACAAACATACCTTCCATGATATGATGTAACACCATCCATAGATGCTCAACTATAAATGAGTTTCATTTTTCTATAGAAGGAAGACTACAGCCAATATAACAGAGTAGTAGGGCATGGGCTGAGAATCTGTACTGACAAAAAGGGAAAGATGAGTAAGCGTGGTCTTCTTGCCCCCCTTTCAAATCGGATAGCCATTCTTCCTATCCATTTGAGACTGACAACAGCTTTCTGTGCTTTAAATGGATTTGTCGTGAGGTTGAATTCTTGATGTGACTGCACATGGCCTCCACATGAATCACAGACGAAGCTTTCAGGCTCTGCACATGGGTTACAAGATGCTCATACGTTCTGCTATATAAATCTCATGAAATTGTTGGTTTCAAGTGAAAAGCATAGCAACCAGTTGTTGTTTTAGCTGAACTGCATTCTTAGTCCCTGCTGTGTTGAGATCTGTCCGATGGCACCTCGCCTGCTGTTTGTTTATTTCACTGCGTTGCTCCTGCTCATTCTGCTGTGGGAAAGCCAGGTAACTGTAATGCACTTTGTTATGACCCAAGTCATCTACAATATGTGTAGGAGGGATATTAAATGGTTTGAGTCCTGACATTTGCCCTAACTTTGTAGGGTGTCAGTTCTTCTGCTGTGAGCATTGCTAATGGCCAATCCAACATAGCTTTTCCAGTGAGTTCATTTCTCTTCTCTCATCAAACTTTTATTGCTGTCATACACTCATGTAAATTCAGGAATGCTATGCACTAATATAATATGCACTTTGTTATTAACAAGTTTTCAACTTTTGGAATGTCACCCTACACAACTGATTGATTACACAAACAGTGTATGTAATGCACTTCCTTTTCTCTGGGTGCAAATAAGAGTTTCAAATTGTGCATATATAGGGCACATACTTGAATTGTTTCCCTGGTTTTTCTGGTATGACAAGTTTGAAAAAAGGAACTTTTGCTTTGTGAAGGAAATTCAATCAAAATAAATGTTGGAATGTCATAATATTGCATCCTATTATGCCTTATGTTCGGCATATAATCTGTAAAATTTGATTGAAGTTTTCTTCTAAAACTGAATGCGAGAAGATAGGATTATGAGATCTAGGACCCTCCAGTTGGTAAGATGGCTGCATGTGAATTGTTTGAGATGAATGAAGAAAACACCATTTACATGAATTGGGTTTATAGTTAAAAATGCAAATAACAATTGTTGTTGAAATGCATGCAGTATGGAAGCCGACAAGGCAGTCTCCAACCTGCAGGTGTGAAGCCCAAGTCCACCTAGAAATTCATTTATAGTTTACATTTTGTTTTAACTTTTCAACGATTATCCATTTTTGCTGTGAGATGAGAATTTAAATTTTGTGTGTATATATGCAGAATGCTCGCCTAGGTGCGCAGCAAGGTGCTCAGGGACAGCGTACAAGAAGCCGTGTTTGTTCTACTGTAACAAGTGCTGCGCAAAGTGTCTGTGTGTTCCTCCAGGAACATATGGGAATAAACAGATGTGCCCCTGCTACAACAACTGGAAGACCAAGAGAGGAACCCCAAAATGCCCATAGAATTTGTTCCAAACACTTAATTGAATTGTAATTATTGTTTTCTGAAATGAAATTTGGTATTTTAGATTTTTGGATTGCAAACATGATTAAGAAGTGATCTTTAACTTAATGTTTATGATTATCTATTTTAAGTACAGATCTAATATGAGTTTAATGTTTATGATTATCTATTTTAAGTACAGATCTAATATGAGTTTAGAAGGATCAAATTTCTTAGAGTCTAAACTTATTTTACAGTAAAAAATAATATTAATTTTTCATTATTTAAATTATATTTTTAAATGATATATATTTTTAAGTATACATCAATATTAATTCATATTAAAATATTTTATTTATAATTTATCTAGATATTTTATTATATATAACATTTTTTTTTAACATACTTTTCTATATATATATATATATATATATATATATATATATATATATGAGGTTAATAGTCATATAAATTGGTTAACATAGATCTTCAAATTATTTATTTAAATAGCATGTTAAAATATTTTTGAAAAGTATAAGGTTTAAACATCTTACTTACATATTTTTTTCACTTCTAATTATTTTACATTCATATGGACAACTAATTAAACATACATAGCATATTCATTTTTATTTTTTATTATGGCCGATATTGCTTTTCTATTTAGAGAATATTTTATTTTTAGTTTAAGAGGGCATGTGTTAACTCCAAGTTGAATACAGATATACTTATACATCATATTCACACTGAATTATAAAATAAGTCCCTAGACTCAAAAATAAATTATATATATATATATATATATATATATTAAATTGCAACTAAGGTTACATTTTAATCATCTAATTCTTTAAGAGTGAGATATAGTCATGATACTAATGTTAATATATATTTATTTCTGTCAAAATAATATATATTTTTTTAAATACAAAATTATATTTATTATTTTTTAAATACAATTTTTTTTAAATATATATATAATTGACCATTTACACATAATCATAATAAAATGTAAAAAGTAATAGAGTAGTATGTATTGGCTTAATGAATCTTTGAGGGTGAATTGTAACGAGACTGTTGCATTTTAATCATCTAATTCTTTGAAAGTAAAATATAGTCACGATACTAATGTTAATATATATTTATTTCTGTGAAAATAATACATTTTTTTTAATACAATACTTTTTTATATTTATTTCTGTAAAAATAATATATTTTTTTCTTTTCAATACAATATTTTTTATATTTATTTCTGTAAAAATAATATATTTTTTCTTTTGAATATAATATTTTTTTCCTTCAGATATATGTATATATATATAATTTACAATTTACATATAACCATAATAAAATGTTAGAAATAATAGAATAATATGTAGTGATTTAATGAATCCTTGAGGGGTATAACACTTTTTCTTTGGTTATATGTATATATAGTTTACAATTTACATATAATCATAATAAAATGTTAAAAATAAAAGAATAATATGTTAGAAATAATAGAATAATATGTAGTGACTTAATGAATCCTTGAGGGGTATAACACTTTTTATTGGGTTATATGTATATATAGTTTACAATTTACATATAATCATAGTAAAATGTTAAAAATAAAAGAATAATATGTTAGAAATAATAGAATAATATGTAGTGACTTAATGAATCCTTGAATGGTATAACTCTTGTGGACACTCTTCTAACACGTTTTAGCAAACTGACACTCTCAAAATATAGTTTTGACCACCTCCATTGTGGGCACATATTATATATAGATCTTATTTAGTCAATCTAAGTTTGGTGGGTAGCCTTTAGTATATTACTATCCACGCAAATATTCTTAACATATAAGAAACTCTATACCACCAATCATCACTCAACATTGATATAAGAAACTCTATACGGCCCATCATCACTCAACACGGTAATTTATTGGAAAATCATTGCTGGAGTTATCCATCGTATTTTTCAAATATGAATAATAGATTTATTCACGATTGTGCGGAGAGGAGTTATCTTATATTTGAGAATAATAAAATAATATTTTTAATAATCAAAATGTTAATAATTTTTAATTTATTTTATATCAATTTTATTATAAAAAAAAATTGTTGAAAAAAAAATCAATAACTTACTTGAATTACAAAAAGAAATATATTTTCTTCACTATTTAATATAAGATTGACAGAAAATTATATTATTGATATTACATCATTGCGTGTATTCTACAATATGATCAGGATAAAAAAATAATAGAAATAATTTTAATTAATGTTGGCCAATATTAAATTGTATATAACTTTTTAATCTTATTAATGGACTAAGATTAATTATTAAAATATAATTATGTATTTGAATGGATTGTAAATTATCTCATGCTTTTAATAGTTCATTTATCATATATGTGAATTTGAATGGATCATAAATTTACCTTTAACAAAAAAAATTACCACATTAAAATTCCAAATTAAGTAAAATTTTAAACAATTTTACTCTTTACTAAAGTCAATGTCATTTCTTAAATCAAATGGAAAAGGTTAATTCAACACAAAGAATCTAAAATCTTGCTCCAAAATCTTTTAATATTTCTTTTTGCTCCCAAAATCTCACGTAAACATGTAAACCTAAACATTTAACATGTAATGTTTAACATTTAACATTTTTAATCTAATGTCGGTCCTATTTAAAAATCAATCTAATTATTATTATGTATAAACACAATATAAATTTAAAATATAAAGAGGTTTACCAACACTCGAAAAAGAGATATGGTAAATAAATATAAATATAAATAAACTGGAGGTACGATAAATAAATAAAACCTATTTTTATACTTACTCCACAGATATGGTAAATAAATAAAAATATATCAAATGGATTAGAAATCAATATCTAATTATATACCAAGCCTATGGACCAAATACCATGGGTCAAATTATTATTAATATCATGCAAAATAAACATTATTAACCCTAATATTAACATTAAAAGATTATTGTTGTTGTTGTTGTTGTTGTTGTTGTTATTATTATTAAATCTAATATTCATATTAATATATTATGTTAGCCTCTCTCACAAAACAATAATAAATCCAAAAATAAATAAATTAATTAAATATTCCAACTTAGGAATTTGTGCCTAACTCTTGGGTTGTTCCTCTAAGATAGGAGTTAGTTTAGGTAACTCCTATATTGGTGTGTGTCTGGTGAGAAATTATCTCAACCAAAGGAGAAATTATCTCAACCAAAAGTGTGTAAGATAGCACACACTATCTTGAGAACACTATCTCTCATCTATTTATTTGTAACACTATATTCAATTATTTTAATGAAATAAAAATGAGAGTGAGAATACTTGAGGAAGCATAGGAAGCATGAGGCTTCAGCCTTTTCCGCCAATATTTTGGGTCTGGTTTTTATGTGTTTTTTTGTAATCTGTTGGAGTTAATTTCATTTTCAATATGTGGTATCAGAGCAAAGTTCATGATTGTTGGGATCATGTGACAAAGCTTGAGTGTTAAAAATTCTTCATGCAACAGAGGAGAACCTGGCGAGGAATTGATGGCTTGATTGGAGCAAGGTTCATCCATGTTTTTTGATAGTGGATATTGTGCAAATCACATAAGGATTTTGTGAACATAACCATTGTGCGTTTTGTAGTAGATCGAGATCGCAATATGGCGAATCAATTCGCTTGCAAGTTAGAGACATTCAATGGTGCTACGTTCGTGCTGTTGGAAATTGTCAGCGTGATATTTGGCAAAGAGAAAGGACCTACTGTCAATACAACCCTTGCCCCTACACTTCTCAGGTTTGAAACTTATTTTTGAATAATTAATTCCTCTGAAAATTGCAATTCTTATTGGCTTTTGGGGACGGATGTCTGCTCTAAATGTATGATTTGAGGTGGTTGTTCTAACGGTGACCAATCAGAGCTCTTCAAAGAATGAAATAGAACAATCTATCAGCGGAAAATTTTGAGTGAGCGCTGGAAATTATGTTTGAAATTCCCCAGAGAGGAGTGTGGAATTTTTTATATTGTGTTCATTGATGTCTTTCGGAAACATGGTTGATTGGATGAGCATATGATTCTATTGAATCGTAAGCTCCAAATGATTCAAAAATAAACTGCATTCACATACAAATTCACCAAAACTGAGCCGCATAGTCAAATGAATGTTTCAGGTTTTTTATTAAGAACAATTGTCAAGTATTATAATATTATTTGCAGAGAATACACCTGGGTTTTAACACCAGAAGATAGAGCTCGATTGTGCTAATCTGAAAATGCTATTGAAAACCAAATATACCACTACAGCATGAAATCTTATTCAGATTATGAGTATTGAATCGATTTTATCGACACCCATATGAAGGCCTCCTGCGCTGCACCAGCAATCGCCCTTCACATCAATCAGTTTGTCCCACATGAAAAATTCTTCGTTGGTTGTTTCTGATCAAAATAGAAGAGATCCAATTGAAGTGCTGGAGTGTTTCACTGAATAGCGCAGGTGGCAGCGCTGAAGTAGTGGGACGAGTGGTGCAACGATGCCAGAATTTATAGATCTCGATCAAGAGACGACTGGAAAATAAAGAATTTGCTTCTGATTCCAATGTCAAATCGCCACCACTGAATTTTTCTGGCAACGAGATTCGAAGGCTGGAAGATTGTTGTGCAATAAATTTCACTACCCATATTTAAATTCCACATTGAATTTCGTTCCTTGTATGTGATATATAGCTTTGCGCATTTGATTGAAATGAAAGCAAAGACTGGATGGATCTGCTAGAGACCAAGGCTACAGATTCTGGTTTCTTGTGATTGAAGGTGAAAATCGTGACAACATGAATGTTTCAGTGGAATGATCCCTGCATGGCTCTTCACATTGCTGCGCTGAAGGAGTTTCTGCCACATGAACATCAAGAAGAAATTGGAGTGAAAGGTGTGATTTTCCCATTGATATTAAATATTCCAACCAAAAATCGTTGATTCGAATCCGCAAGGCTCTACTTTGTTCAGAGGTAAGTTTGAGCTTATGTTGTGCCTGCAAGTGTTTTCTTTGCACATGCAAATAATTTTCCATATGTGTTTTCCACTCATTCTTTTTAAGAATAAGGCTCACGTGGATAATTTCAAGAAAGTGAAAAAGTAACTTCATAAAATGAGTCATGTGGATTTTTATGAAAGGTATATGGTTTTCTTCACATGCATAATTTTTTTTGGAATATTTTCCATTACAACAGAACAAACCATATGGTGCATGTTTGAACACAAAGTTTGAAGTGATGTTTTCACTTTTTTATAAAGTGATATTGAAGTAAAGTATTTGGAGGAATAAGAGTGGTTTGTGATAATGAGAGCATGTTTTAATATTTTGGAGTGATAAAGTTTTTTTTGAAGTAAGAAGTGATTTTGTATTTGGAGTGATAAGGGAAAGTTGTTGTAATTCAAAGTATTGTTTTACTTTGAGAGGGATCATGTCACTATCCATTCAGATTTTGAAGGCGAGTTGTTTCAAAGGGTTATCATCTTGGCATTATCATTGCTTCAAATGTACTCAGTGATTAATAAAGATATCATTTTTTTGGTGTTAATGTGTCCTAGATCTGCCCAAAATTGAATAAGGGGATCTAAGGTACACTATGTGTGTTTGATGGCGCATGTGTTTTATGGCTTCATGTTTTTGCTTTTTGATTTGTGTCTAGTTTTGACACATAAATGATCTCATTTAACACACATAAAGTTCAATGCAAGCAAGCACAACACCTGTAATGAAATAGCTGCAAGGAAGGATAATTAAGCTCAACACATGCATTTGCGTCACTACAACAAATAATCAAAGTTTTCAACATCGGCATTCTACCTCAACAAACAAATTCACTCAATACAATCAAGTTCATGAATCTGCAGACTCCAGCATTTCAAAGCAATGTCTACATCACTACAATCAAGTTAATGAATCTGTAAACTTCAACATTTCAGAGCACAGTCTACATCAACATTATTGCACTTGTAATCAAACTCAAATTACATTGAATTGTAAGGGTGCATTCTCGGTTGAAACCGACACCCAAGTCTTGAATTGAGTCAAATTGAATTCATTGTAGTGAGTCATTAAAATCATTGTAAGCTTTTTGGGTGCATTTTCGACAGTGTTCGACACCCTTCCTTTAAGCAGAATCGAGTGAATGCACGAATTTTAACTCTAAAGCAAACAAGCAACAAGTTCACATCTCGTGCAAGCGAGCGTGAGTATTCATTCAAGCAATTTGTGTCAAAACTGTACAAGGTTCAAACCTTCAAGTGAGCCAGAGTGAAGATCATTGAAGCAACCATCAAAGCAACCAAACAAGTTCAACTCTAACACCAATCAAGCAAGTTGAGATCGACATCAAGCGAGCGTGGCTATTCATTCAAGTGAGCGTGAAGTCATCAAGTAAGGCAAGTGAGCGTTCACACAAACACAATCGTCATCAAGCGAGCGTGAATTCCAGAGTCTAAGTAAGAAAGTTCTACAACTCTAGCAAGTGTTCCCAGCAAGTGCAATAAGCAACAAATCAAGCAAGCATGCCATTCAAGTCCCATAGCAAGCGAGCCTGTCATTCAAGTAACAAAATCAAGTGAAACAGTTCAAAGCACGACATCTACGACAAGAGAGCCTGATTTCAAGTGAGCAAGTTCAGATGGCGCAACATATTCAGTGGTTACACATTCTTCACAGTTTGATCATCTCCAATGATGAAGACATGGTGCACATCAGCAAAGAAACTCTTGCTGATCTTTCACGACATCTACAACAAACACATGAAACCATTGAGTTTCTTCAACTAGAGTCGCAACTACAAAGAGATTAGCTACAACAAAAAAGCGCTTCTTCCAAGTCATTCAACCATACAGATGAAGATAAAGATGTTGATTCCAAATCACTCATAAAAACAACTTCAAGTGTCGCAGTTGTTCATGATCAAATTTCTTCCAAACCCATCATCAAGTCCTGGGAAGAGATTCCAAATAACAAGAATCGACGAGGCTTAGGATATGTCACTGATGACACCAACTTACATATCCCAGATTATTCCAAGCCAATTAAGTTCGTGAGTGCAGGATTTCCTGAACAACTCACCTCAGTAGGTTCTGAGAAAGTTGCAGACAAACAGAATTGCACGCAACCTGAAGTTGATGTCCAACCGAAATGTTCTCATTGTCAAAGAACCGATCATATGGAAGATCAGTGTTTTGATCTCCATCCTTGTTGCCATTGTGGCAAGCCCAATCATTCCTCAGAAAAATGTTGCACTCAACAAAAATCAGCCAGATTGAAGATACATTATGAATGGATCGATCCTTGGGAATGGTCATCCACAGTCAAACGGTTATCTCAGTTCTATAACCGACTACAATCACACATAGTGCAACCAGCAGTGAACCGATGATGGTACTCTCATGCAGTTGAACAAGGGAGTACAACAATGAAACTATCCTACACCTGAAGGGGGGGAGTTCAAATATATTTTGGGGATTATTGTCTCTCCTTTCAGCTGACAAAGGGGGGAAAATGTCAATGAAATTGACAAGTGGTTGTCAGACTGAAAGTCTCGACAATATCAATGAAGCAGCCAGTGGGCATCTTCATCAGCCAGTGGGCATTTGTCATCAGCAGTAAGCATCAGCAAATTCACTAGTGGGCGATCGACAGCCAAAGTAGCAGTGAGCAGCTTTCATCATAGCAAAAGCAACATTGAGTTGTTTTTCAACATCATCAGCCAGTGGGCGATCATCATCAGCAAATACGCTAGTGGGCGTTCATCAAAATTGTGTCAATGGACACCGGATGCTATTTTCAAACAAAGGACAGTTGGATCCTTTTGTGGCTTGGCACATGATGGAGTTGTCAAATGACATTCAGAGATGAATCAAGCATGCAGCTGATTCATGTTCTCTTCAGATTTGAGTTTTTTCTAGCATCCAGTTTTGGCGGTTTTTTCAGGCAATGTTTTTGAGGATCAACATGAGAACTTGGAAGATGGTTCCTCATTCTTATTTTGGATTTATCTTTGAGGGAGGGAATGTTAGCCTCTCTCACAAAACAATAATAAATCCAAAAATAAATTAAGTAATTAAATATTCCAACTTAGGAATTTGTGCCTAACTCTTGGGTTGTTCCTCTAAGATAGGAGTTAGTTTAGGTAACTCCTATATTGGTGTGTGTCTAGTGAGAAATTATCTCAACCAAAGGAGAAATTATCTCAACCAAAAGTGTCTAAGATAGCACGCACTATCTTGAGAACACTATCTCTCATCTATTTATTTGTATCACTATATTCAATTATTTTAATGAAATAAAAATGAGAGTGAGAATACTTGAGGAAGCATGAGGCTTCAGCCTTTTTCCGCCAATATTTTGGGTCTGGTTTTTATGTGTTTTTCTGTAATCTGTTGGAGTTAATTTCATTTTCAATATATTATAATATTAATATTATTAAATTTAATAAATTTAGATTAATACAACATTAAATTTGTTATATTATAATATATATATTAATATATCCTAATATACATTAACTCTAGATATATATGGAAGGGAAGAACAAATACATAGAGTGATAGAGATGGAGAGATAGGGGGAGTCACAAGGGAGAGATGGAGATAAACTAAAGGAGAGGGGGGAGGAGGAATCAAAAGAGAGAGAGGAGGAGAGGAGTGAGAGAGGTAGAGAATGGTAAGAGAGGGAGGGGAGACACAAATATGGAGAGGGGAGAGAGAGAAGGAGAGAGGGAGGGAGATAATGAGAGGATTGGTGGGCAGAGAGAGAGAGAAAGAGATGGGGGAAGAGAGAGGGAGGTAGGAGAGAAAGGGAGAGAGAGGAGGAGAGAGGGAGGGATAAAGAGATGAAGGTGGAGGGGGAAAGAGGGAGGTAAGAATAAAGACATAGAGAGAAAGAAGTGGAAAGAGAGAGGGCTTGACAAGGGAGAGATGGAGAGAGTGTGTGTATGTTTAGGGTTGATATAAAGAGACAAAGAGGAGAAGGGGGAGAGAATGAGAGAGGGAGGGATAAAGTAGCATTGTTGGAGAGAGAGAGAGAGAGAGAGAGAGGATTGGAGGGAAAAGAGAGAGAGAATGATGGGGGAAGAGAGAGGGGGGTAGGAGAGAAAGGGAGAAAGAGGAAGGATGAGAGAGAGGAGGAGAGTGATGGGGGAAGAGAGAGGGTTGGAGGGAAAAGAGAGATAGAGAGAGAGTGATGGGGGAAGAGAGAGGGGGGTAGGATAGAAAGGGAGAGAGAAGAAGGGCAAGAGAGAGGAGGAGAGAGAGAGCGAGAAAGAAGCGGAGAGGGAGGGATAGAGAGATGGAGTTGGAGGGTGTGGAGGGACAAAAGAAGAAAGACATAGAGAGTGAGAAGTGGAGAGAGAGGGGGAGTGAAAAGGGAGAGATGGAGAGAGTGTGTGTATGTTTGGGGGTGAGAAAAAGAGACAAAGAAGAAGAGATGGAGAGAAGGGGGGAGAGAAGGAGAGAGGGAGGGATATAGTAATAGAGTTGGAGGGTAAAGAGAGAGAGAGAGAGAGAGAGAGAGAGAGAGAGATGGGAGAGAAAGGGAGAGAGAGGATGTGAGAGAGTCGAGAGACGGAGGGAAAGAGAGATGAAGTTGGAGGGGGGGAGAGGGAGGTAAGAAGAAATACATAGAGAGAAAGGTGGAGAGAGATAGGGAGTGATAAGGAAGACAGAGAGAGAGGGAGAAAGGACATCATGAGGAAAGAGAGAGAAGCGGGGGAGAGGGAGAGAAGGGGAAGAGAGAGAGAGAGAGAGGGAGAGGAGGAGGGAGGGATATATAGATAGATTGGAGAAAGAGAGTGTATGTTTTGGGGGTGATATATAGAGACAAAGGGAGATAGAGATATTGATGGAAAATGAAGAGAGGGAAGAAGAGAGAGATGGAGAGAGGGAGGGACAGAGAGATTGATAAATATGGAGTGAGAGAGTGTGTGTGTTTGGGGGGGTGAGATAGAGAGACAAATGAGATATTGAGGGAGATATAGATATAGATGGAGGGGGAGAGGGAAGAATATTTCTTGCACTTGATGCATTTATTTCAGTGTAGATGGCAATTTCTAATCCTATTTGATTTCTTGCACTAGATGCATTGATTTTAGTGTAGATGTTGATTTCTAATGATATTTGATTTCTTTCACTAGATGCATTGATTTCAATGTAGATTATTTCTAATCCTATTTGATTGCTTTCACTAAATGCATTGATTTCAGTGTAGATGGTGATTTCTAATCCTATTTGATTGCTTGCACTAAATGCATAGATTTTAGTGTAGATAGTGATTTCTAATCCTATTTGATTGCTTGCACTAGATGCATTGATTTCAATGTAGATGTTGATTTCTTGCACTAGATGAATTGATTTCAATGTAAGTGAATTCTAATACTATTTGATTGCTTTCACTAAATGCATTTATTTCAGTGTAGATGGTGATTCCTAATCCTATTTTATTGCTTGCACTAAATGCATTGATTTCAGTGTAGATGTTGGTTTCTAAACCTATTTGATTTCTTGCACTAGATGCATTGATTTGACTGTAGATGTTGATTTCTAATATTATTTTATTGTTAGCATTATATGCATTGATTTAAGTGTAGAAGTTGTTTTCTAATCGTATTTGATTGTTTGCATTAGATGCATTGATTTTAGTGTAGATGTTGATTTCTAATTTGATGTAATTGGATGTATGATGGTACATTAACTTTAAAGTGATTGGATTAAAAATGTGCATTGATTTCAGTGTAAGCACAAAAAATTATTGGCAATGTACATTGATTTTTGTGTTATAGTAATTCAACTTATTAATATTGGAGAGAAAGAGAGATAAGGTATGATGTTTACTACAACAACTCGAGCTAAAGATTTAAATAGTTTACGATTTCAATTGTCCTTTTCATATAATCGATATGAAAAGATGACAAAACTAATAAGGGTGACAATAAGAATAGTAGAAGAAAATAGTTTGAGATTGATCACAATAAAGACTATTTGTAATTGACTACATTCTTATTATTCACATTTTCTATCATTCAACACTATTACATTGTCACTTTGCATTCAAAATTTTTATTTCATCATTTTTCATCATTAAAGTTATTAACAATATTTATCATCTCAACAAACTAAGGTAACTAAGAAAATTTAAAATTAAAATAATCTCATACATATTTAGCATATTTAAAATGATTATATTAAAATTACATGTATTTACATATTATTGATCAAATTAATCATATCTTCGATAGATTTTCCTTGGTCGCACACGACTGAAACTAGCCTAGATCCAGCTTAACTCTGGATCTATCAAGCGTCGAGAGGGATCGAATCTCTAGAGGCGCAAACCTTTCCTCAAGTTTTGCACTCCAAAAAGAGGTTTTCACATCGAAAGATTTGATCCCTCTTGGCGCTTGATAGATCCGGAGTTAAGATGGATCTAGGCTGGTGTTTAATCCATTTTGATGTTCAATTTACATGTAGTATTTAAAAATATATATATATTATTTCCGGCTATAAGCAAAATATTCCAATGTCCATAATAAAGAAAATTTAAATTAAAAAAAAAATCTTATATTTTCACTTCCTATTACCAAGGAGATTTGTAATTTTTCTTCATTATTAAGATGGAGTTGATTTATAAAGTTCAAAAGATATTAATAAGAAATAAAAGTGTAATATGGGTTATACATTAAATATAGAATATACATGTTGAGTAAAAAAGTTGAACATCAAACATTTATAGAGAAAGGTTGGGAGAATTCTTGTTCCATTAATAGGTGCTTTCTAACTCAAGGTGTCATAGAGATTTGTAATTATTTCAATAATCTGGATTTGATATATTTTAAAAATATTAGTAATATAAATAATTGAATGCATGTATACAGGAAAAAATATTAATAACAAAAATATTCAAAATGTGTGTGTGTAGAGAGAGAGAGAGAAATTCAAAGATATATATATATATATATATAGAGAGAGAGAGAGAGAGAGAGAGAGAGAGAGAGAGAGAGAGAAGGTGTATTGAAATTTTTTTGTGTGAATCATAAATAAAAGATTTTAATGTTTACTATGTATATATGTTATATAAAACACATGAAAATAAGAATTTTTTTATAGTCAAAACATTTTTTTTATGTGTTTCTCAAAACCAACATAGATCCATCTAACTCCAGATCTACCAAGAGCTTAGAGGAATTAAATCTCTAGAGATACAAGCCTTTCCTCCTCAAGTTATGCACTCAAAAGGACGTTTTCATCTTGAGAAATTGTATCCCTCTCTAGTCTTGGTAGATCATGAATCTATGTTGGTCTACGACAATTTCATGCTATTAAAACCAAGAATCCTCTTACCATAGACCATTAAACAAACTCTCTAACTTGGGCCTTGAATAAGGCAATTCATTTTAGGAAAACCCTATATAATAAGTGCCTGCAACTCCTTTATAATGGATCTATTAGAAGGTAGAATAGAAAGACTCCTCTAGTTAGACCATCTATCACTATTATGATCCCACAATTATTCTAGATAAAAATGCCCTTAATACTTATCGTTTTTCCATAAAACCATGGAATACCAAAACAACACTATCCTTCTATCCTCTGTTAATTTTTCTCAAGTTCTATGTTGTTATAATTACTTAAACAATGTACCATTCAATTTCATTCACCCCAATAATAGTTAAATAATTAAAGAGAGAACAATTAAACAACAATGCACAATAGAAGATAGCCATGCACAGTGAAACACAAAGATTTTTGGTTGAATACAAGGGAAAAATCCCACAAGGGGGGAAACCCAAAATCAATTCTTCTTCTTCTTAGATATTCAATCAATGTTTAGTTGAGATACATAATCCAGTTTGTACATCCATAAACAATCAAAGTCAACCTTTGACATTCCAAAGACAACCAAGTCAAATCCAATCAAATGAGAGAATAGAAGCAATCCTTTTATAGCCAAATTCCTAGTCAAAGGGCCAAATTTGGCCTTTCCCAAGTCAACCAAGTCAAATCCAATCAAATGAGAGAAATAGTGGTTATATTTTTATAGCCAAAGTCCTAGTCAAAGGACCAAATTTCGGCATATAACTTCAATAGAAAATTCATTCAAAGTCAACAACCAAAGCATGTAGTCAACGTCAAGAGAAACAATTTGAATTTCGGTCAACTATAGGGTCAAAGATTCACTCAACGCAGCAGAAATATTCCACAGAATATTCGGCCTCTTTCCTTAATAAAATCCTGTCAAACAGACCCTGCAGTTCTTGGTCAAAGGAGAGGGAGTTGAGTTGTGGTCAACCTTAGTCAACATGCCTAGAATAAATATGAATATGTGGTCAAATAGAGTCATAATATCTTGCAATTTTCGGCCTTCCAATACAATCAATCCCTCTGTCAAACAAGTTCAAATAGCATATATCAACACAGGTCTGAAATGTATCCTTGCTCCTCCGCACATGTGAGTAGACTCTTGTTATTTTAGATCTAATTAATGTGTGATGAGTGTGTCAAATGAGCTCCAATGATGCCTCTATTTATATGTGTTTCATGAGGTGGATTTTCACATGTGTGGGGCCGACTTGTACACTTTGAGGCCGACTTGGAAAAACTTGTAAATGTGACTTTTCTCCATTCTTTTGCTAATGAAATTCTAATTGAAGTTTTCGATTTTCAACATCTTACAAGTTCAATTATCTCTAAAGGGAAAATATCACCATTTTGCACTCCCTTATAATTCCAAAAGAGATTATTCTCCATCTATTTCAAGGTCAGATCCTTAATCCATTTAAGAATAAAGGACTCTTGGATCCTAAAATCATGGGGTAAACCAATGATATCATAGTTTAGTTTGAACTACCCTTGAACCATACCAATATAATCACTATGTTGAAAAAATGTAGCAAGAAATGCTCAATCTGACTTTAGCCTTAGTAAAATTGTAAATCGAATTTCCACATCAGCAGGACAACTTGGAGGCAGTTAACTAGTGTGACATCGATCTTGTCACTCAATTAGCTTAGTAAATTCGAGTTAGAGGACATGGAGTGCAATTATTCATGTGTGATTGCTAAATTTTAGTAATCCAGTTCAATTATTTTCAGTTGTATTCAGTTAACTGGCCTCTAAATATTGTTAGAGTCAGTTGAAGGTCACTTGTGTAGTGGGACAATAGTCTAACTCAGAGATTTATTAGTTAACTGATCAATCAACCTAAAATAGCCAATGCATGTAGAGAATTCGAGTTCCTCAACTGAAGTGGAGATGACAAGGTAGTGTAACATCAGTTGTAGACTAGCATTGAGTGTACATGTGTTTCATGCAATCAGTGATCAACCCTTGGGAATTGTGCAATCAATTTGGAGGAAATTCCTAAAGAATAGGGGCTAATTTCCTCAGGATTTGTGCAAGGAAATAGGAGGCTAGGTGAGCTGATATTTAGTTAAGTGTTGGCTAGATTTGTTTATTGAGCAGAGAGAACAATTATTCTTTTGTAGGTTGGGCTCAAAGCTAGAGCTAGCAATTGTAATAGATTCTCTATTCATCTGATTAATTCAAAGAGTCTTGAGGGGTTTCTCCTAGTTGGGTTCCCCTAGACATCACTGTGTATTTGTGTTTTTCTTATTGCATGCCTATGCATGTCATACTAAATTATGAATTTCATTCCATAAATCAATAGAGTAGAATTATGTCTCTTGATTTTAGATTAAATTTCTTGAGCAGTTGTAGTTCTATCAAATTTACACATGGTATCACAGCCTCAGAATTCACAATAGAACTAGTATTTCAAACTTGTCTCTCAAGAATTTTGAATTTGCAGCTTTCTTACAGTAGTTTTTCTTCAGGATCAGGAGGATGTCTTTCAACGGATTGATATTAGAGTATGCCCTGGAGGGTAGCTCGAATTTCATAGCTTGGAAGGATCGAATGGAAGAAGTGCTCGATGAAAGTGGTGTGTTAGAATATGTTAACACTAGCAATGAAAAACCTCCACAATGGGATGTACAACAATTAGCCCAATGGAATATGGATGTTGCAATGACTGAGATAATTCTTCTAGAAGGTGTGTGAGGCCATGTGGTCTCAAATATCCATGGCAAAGAGAAACCATTTTCTATGTGGAAGGCACTGACTGATCTATTCAAAAATAGTAGTGACCATAGAAAATTGACCTGGAAAGACAAACTTCAAAACAATAAGATGTTAAATAATGTTATTATTCTGCAATATCTCTCGAGGTTTACACAAGTTCAATATGAGCTTGAAGGGGTTGGTTTGAATGTTGTAGAAGATGACCTGACGATCCTAGCTCTTCTAGGCCTTCCAAAATCCTGGCATAGCTACTAGGACTCTGTGAATGGAAGGGAAAAATTACCGAATTGGGAAAGGTTGTGGTCTAATTTGGTACAAGAAGAGTTTAGGAGAAATAAATGGGATTGAACATCATCCAAAGTTGAGTATGAAAAAAGAATTGCATTAGTTGGAAAGGGGAAGAAGGTAAAAGGGAAGAATACCCATAGAAAATATGAGTCCAACCAAAATAATGGCAAGAAGAAAGACATGAGAAATATAAAATGCTTCCATTGTCATGAATTCGGGCACTATCCAACAAAATGTCCACATAAAAATTCTAATAATAAGCCTTCAGGAGGAGTAGTAGGTGAAGCATTGGCTTCACAATTCAAATTATACATCGCCTAATAGCATGATGACCATCACTATTATGGGGAGTGTGTGGTACCTTGATTTTGGTGCCTCATTCCATATGATAGGGTGCAAGGATTTTTTCAGTAGCTTGGAGGAGAAGACCTCCATATGCATATCAAAATGGGGGATGATGGGAAGTACAGTGCTACAGGGATTGGTATTGTTACCTTTGAGAGGGAGAAAACCCCCCCTCTTCGCCTCAAAGATGTTATGTTTGTACCCGGGATGAAAAAGAACATGATCTTTGTAGCAATATTGGAGGATTGTGGATATGATGTTATCTTCAGCAAAGGGAAAGCCTTTTCTAGACACATATCTGTCGGGAAAGTGAAGCGGATCGGGGCTCAAGTGAAGAACCTATACAAACTTTAGGTGGGATATTGCACCGCATTGAGAAGTAAGGTTGAATAAGTGTCAAGTCGCGATGTTGGAGAACTATGGCATGGGATATTACGTCATCTACACCATGGTTCCTTAAAGATCATGAAATAAATTACCATTGGCCTCCCTAAAGGCTCCCTTGAGAAGTAGGATGTCTGCAAGGGTTGCACAATGGGAAAATATGTCAAATACACTTTCTCTGAACGAGAAAGTAGATGAGATGCAATCTTGGAGTGAGTCCACTCTAATGTTTGTGGACCCTATTCTACAGCCTCCATAGCAAGACAAGTGTTATGCTATTTTTATTGATGATTTCTCTAGAAAATGATGGATCTTCTTCATGCGGAAGAAGGATGAAGTTTTCTCAAAATTTGTTGAGTTTAAGGAATTAGTTGAGAAGGATATTAGGAAGAAGTTGAAGGCTATTAGAAGTGACAATGGATCCTATTCATTTTTGTGGTCAAAATATTTTCTCAGATAGAGGGAGTGGACTATGAGGAAACTTTTGCACCAATTGCAATATATTCCTCAATTAGATCCATGTTAGCATTAGTTGTGCAGATGGGGTGGAAAATACACCAGATGGATCTGAATGTCCCCTTTCTCAACAGTGTTGGTTAGGATGAAATTTACATAGAGAACTAGAAGGACTTGAGACACATGATCAAGAGTTTCATGTGTGCATACTCAAGAGAGCATTGTATGGTCTCAAATAGGCACCTCGAGCATGGTACACTTAGATTGGCAATTATCTCATTGGATTGGGCTTCACCAAAAGTGAAGGAGATGTGAACCTCTATCACATTGTGGTAAATGGTAAGTTTCTTATTGTTGTTTTGTATGTTAATGATTTAATATTGACTGGTGATGAGCAGTTGATCCACTCTTGCAAAGAGGATCTTGCAAGAGAATTTGAGATGAAAGACATGGGCCTCATGCATTACTTTCTCGGGCTGGAAGTATGGCAGGGTGATGGTGAATTGTTTTTGCCTCAAGGAAAGTATGCTACCAAGTTAATTCAGAGATTTAACATGAATAATTGTAAGCCTGTGGACACACCTCTAGCTACAAACTAGAGGAAGGAATATGCTATCATTTACATGCATCTTGCGGGTTCACTGATGTATCTTGTGAACACACGACCTGACATGTGCTATGTAGTAAATCATCTCATCTAAGATATAATGAGGCCTACCAAATTATATTGGAAGGGATCAAAGCATATGTTGTGGTACCTCAATGGCACTACCTAGTATGGATTATGGTATAAACGGACAAAGGGAGTGAAGTTGCAAGGCTTCACTGATGCAAATTGGGCAAGAAGTCAATCCGACAAAAAAAGTACATCAGGTGTTATCTTTAGTTTTGGGTCCTCAATTATTTCCTAGTACAGCAGGAAGCAGATCCTTGTGGTGCTCAGCTCAGTAGACGTTGAATACATGGTTGCAATTCAAGCAGGATGTGAAGCAACTTGGATGAGGAAAATACTTGTGGGGCTATTCATTCAGGAGATGGATCTGACAGTGATATATTGTGATAATCAGAGTTTCATTAATCCCTCTAAGAATATGTTATTTCATGACAAGTCCAAGCACATTGATATCTGGTACCATCATTCGTGGGACTATGTGCAAAGGAGAATTATGTTGCTACAATACATTCCAACCGAGGAGCAAGATGTTGACATATTGACAAAGGCATTGTCAATAGGTAAATTCGAATTCCACAGGTGTAGAATAGTGGTGGTGTAAAATCCATTTCTTACTAAGAGGGAGTGTTGAAAAAATGTAGCAAGAAATGCTCAATTTGACATTAGCCTTAGTCAAATTGAGTAAATTGAATTTCCACATCAGTAGGACAACTTGGAGGCAGTTAACTAGTGTGACATAGATCTTGTCACTCAGTTAGTTCACTAAATTCAAGTTATAGGGCTTGGAGTTTAGTTATGAATGTGTGATTGCTAAATTTTAGTAATCTAGTTCAGTTATTTTTAGTTGTATTCAGTTAACTAGCCTCTAACTATTGTTAGAGTCAGTTTAAGGTCATTTGTGCAGTGGGAAAATGGTATAACTCTGAGATATGTTAGTTAACTAATTTATCATCCTAAAATAGCTGGTGCATGCAGAGAATTCAAGTTCCTCAGCTAATGTGGAGATGAAAAGGTTGTGTAACATCAGTTGTAGACTAGTATTAAGTTTACAAGTGTTGCATGCAATTAGTGATCAATCCTTGGGAATTGTGAATTGGAGGAAATTCCTAAAGAACAGGGGCTAATTTCCTCAGGATTTGCGCAAGGAAATAGGAGGCTAGGTGAGCTGATATTTTGCTAAGTGTTGGAATAAGTTGTTCATTGAGCTGAGAGAATAGTTATTCTTTTGTAGGCTAAACTAGAAATTGTAATAGATTCTCTATTCATCCGATTAATGCAAAGAGGCTTGAGGGGTTTTTCCCAGTTGGTTTCCCTTAGAAATCACTGTGTATTTATGGTTTTTATTATTGCATGTTTATGCATGTTGTTATAAATTGTGAATTTCACTCCGCATATCAATAGAGTAGAATTGTGTCTCTTGATTTAAGATTAAATTTCTTGAGCAATTGCAATTCTATCAAATTTCTACACACTCTGTAGAACCATATAGGTAAGAAATTCTTTTATGGGGCATCCTCTCAAGTTCATATTACAACCCAATTTGTTACAAAAATATTTGTTTGGTTTTTTATTTACCTTCCTATAATGAAGATATGCTTAAAGACTTTGGTGTTTCCAAATAAGCATAAGTAAACAATATTATAGTTAGATAATCAAATAATAGTCACACAACATGATTATATTGCAATGATGATGGAAGCAGTTAAGAAAATCATATTAAAAATATAATAGCTTGGATCCCATCCTATTTATCCAATAAGATTGACCTCATATTTATACAAAATAATACTTGACAACATTTTAAATGCTTATTACAAACATAAACCTACCCTAATTATGGACAAAGTAGGGAAACACACTTCAACATGGTTACATAATGTCAAATGGAAATAGGTGTATGTTAATTGAAATCGTGTCCATACTAGGTAAGGGAGTTGCTCTCAGAAAACACTTGGAAACTAGGAGACAATCACAATTCAAGTGTTTATTTATCAAGCACACAATCTAGTGGTGGCAATCTATGAGAGCTCAAACTTAGAGGTCAATATTCCTACTGAGTTGCATGTACTAGATAGTTGAAAGGAGAAAATATTAGGTATTGTATATTAGGTGGTAGAGTGCACTTAACAAGATACTTGGAGGTCCTTTTTTTCATTATGATATCTTGCAATGAGAAGTGCACTCAAGCTACCATGCATTGATTGATAATTCCTCAAAAGGTGAGTTTTAACTTGTCTCGTGTTAGTTGAGTTAGCACTGATCATAATCATGTTATCAGTTTCCAACATTATTTCACCCTTAAATGTTGTTATGCCCTTAAATCTTCACTCAACACTATCTAATGCTTGAGTGTTGGTAGGTAGTGATAAATGAGGAGAATGAAACGAACATCCATGGTCATGTGTAGATGAAAGGATTTACAAGTGTCTCCTACATTCAAAATACAAAATTGGTTGATACCTCTACATGGGGGCTTAGTGAGTGACTACTACTTTTGTATTGGGTATGTGTTATATTCTTTAGACAACTATCATCATGCATTATATGTTGCGTAGGGCACAACAAGGGAGTCAAAGGGGGGATAGTATCCCCCCTATTCAAGGGATATGTAGGGGGTGGAAACCCAATTTTGTGGGGGGTTCAGGGATAGCACCCACAAAAAAATTGTGGTTGGTTTCTTGCATTTGTTTTTGGTGGTTTTCCACACACAATTTTTTCTAAAAATAGTTTTGTGACGAATGTTCATTTTTCCCATGGTTTTGTAGTTTCAATTAAGGAACTATGGTTACATTCTAATCTAGGGTAAATGGATTGGTTATTCATGCCATGTGACCAGGGGGTATACATTGTATTGTAATATTATATAGAATAATATATATACATACATACATAGATATATATATATATATATATATATATATATATATATATATATATATATATATATATATATATATATATATATATATATATATATATATATTTTGTTAGTTTTCTTGGTTTAGCTTTCCAGGATAAAAAAAAATTTGTTAATGTGTGTGTTTGTCATTTTGTCATTTCATATTTTTTGTATTATTTAAGAGTTTGTTTTCAACAATTAATTGTACAAGGTTAAAACCTACACTTTGAAAAGTTTGGTATATGTTTTGTAGTTAATGGGGACCTAAAAGGGGGAACTAGTGTGACAATAACATCTTGCAAGACTAGAAATATGTCATATTCTTGTAAAATGCCTTATTGCATTATATTTTGAATTTACGAAAGCTTAACCAAAAGTTGTGAGGGCAGATGGATAGTTAGGACAACAACTCGATGATTGTGTCTTGTGTTTGAGTGATAGTAATGATGTTACTATGTTGGGTTTAGTTATGGTGGAAGGTGTTGGGCCATTATTTAGTCAAGCAATATAGGATGTTAGATTCCTACCCTAACTGCCACAGTTATGAGTACTTAGGAGTTAGTTAATTAATGTATGGGGCCATTATTTTTTAATAAGGCCCACAAGGTAATTTCTCATGTGTGGCTAAATAATGTAAAGAATCATCTTTATGAAAAAGGAACATTAGGTAGTTGATACTCATTAATGTTGGTACCACCATGTGAAAAATCCTAAACTGGAATCCTATTGCAGCAATTGGTATTATTTCTCTTAATTTTCAATTAATTAATAATTTATCTACTACGGAAAATGTCGAAATAAACACACTTCAACCTTCAAAAATGAAAATTCTGCAGAGAACTAAACGTTGGAAGCTGAGAAATGTTAGCGCTCACACATAAGAATAGCACAATTATTTTTGGATGAAAGTCCCCAGAAAATCCCAATGCAAGAAAATCAGTGCAGCAGATGAGGGTTTTATTATTAAGCAGCATTGAGAAATTATGAGTACAACTGGATTTTGAAATATGGAAATTCTATAGAAAAATACTGGCAAAAATCTAGTGAGGAATTTTCCTCACCCCACATGTAAACTCACGGCACAACTTGCCTTCAGAAACTCGGCCCTCTAACCCTCTCTGTCAGCCTCTGCGTAGCCTGCTAGACATCAAGCCTATAATTGGTCTCTGATGAAGTCGTTATGCCTTTTTCTGGATGGAAATATGATTCTCTGACACTTTGGGACTCCTTCCCAGCCTGATCTGGAACTGAATACATCTCTCTCTCTCAGTGAATTGAACTTGCCTCTAGAATTTGTTGCGTTACTCCTGCATCGGCTTTTTTGTGGCTCTTCTACCTCTCTTCAAATGCACTCACTGGATATGGAATACTTCCTCCAGCCTCACTGTCTCTGCCCCTCTCACACTGCTTCAATCTCTAGCTCTCTTCGGTAACTAACTATTGCTACTCTGGAAATCGATCTACCAAGAAATTGAATTGCTCGTGTATTCTCCATCATCACATTGACCTCATCTTATAATACTTTGTTGGAGCACCAACAACCAAGATTACAACTTAATCAATGGCTAGGATCATCACTAGATCGGTCAGTGTGAGTTTCTAGATGATTGTCCCCTTGACTTAATTAATATTGATTAATTAACCATATTCCCTAAGTTTAGACTTAGGAAATATTTAAAAAATGATTAATAATCAAATTAACTCTTTTCTAGGAATAACTTCTAGAAACAATTTTTGGGTTTTGGAGATCTCATGTGTTCTAGCCTCTCCATAAAATTTCATGGCTAGAACACATCTAATGCTACAAAAATTAACACTCCCTCTTAGCGAGAAATGTGTTTTAGTGTTGCACATCCTGCCACAACACCCTGTCTCTACACCATCTCATGTCACGCTGCTGATGTTTGGTCGTACTTCCCACCAATCACTACAACTATGATATAAGATTCTTTTGTGTTGCTACTGACACTGCCAAACTACTTCCAACACTACATTTGCATTGCAACTCCCTCTCATATGTTGTGGTTGTAACTACAACATAAGCAATTGAAAAGCATCCAAAATATTGAATCAACTATGATCAATATGATGCTTCTATCTCCTAAGTCTCTGACTATGAATAGCATCTACACTGTCACTGAAGGATCTGCGCTACTGTTGACTTTGCATTGTGCCAATTGCACTGTTGTTAACACTGCACTGTGCTCCCTGGCATTTGATTGCTACTATTCTTTGCAACTATCACTCTGGTACTGATTGCATCAATTGTCACTAATCCATCCTGCTACTGAATATTGTGGGCCCCCATATCCAGATAATTATCTATGAGGTGGACTCCTCAAGGACCCTGCCCAACTGTAGCACTCTAGGGCTACAACACCAAGTTACCCCACCTCACTCCTGGAGGTATATCTGCAAACATCGCAAATTCTTCCTCCAATCTGGAGGACAACCTGTCGATCTCTGTTGAGGTTGCCTGTTGGCCCTTCTTCTCCTACTTGTCCTTCTTTCTAATAGGACATTGGGTATTGTAGTGACTGAGCTCACCACACCTGAAGCACTTGACCTTTGACGGCTCCTTCTTCTTCTTCCTCTGCTCCCCATTTCCTTGATTGGGATCCTTTGACGTGAGCACCACATTATCCTCCTCCTTCATTGTTTTCGATCAGCTATTGCTGCCACTGATGGAGCTCTTTATTAGAGCTCATCTCAACTCCTCCTGGTGAAAATCGGCTCATATTTTATCCCAATCTTGTATCCTACCTTTGCCCAATATGATTTGGACAAAGACTTTCCACTCATCTGAGACATTGTTGAGTGCTAATCGCATTAGCTCTGTGAGTTTGGCGTTTCCCCAATAGCTCAAATTTGGTCTCAAACCTCCTGAATTCTAGTAAGGTAGGGGTCTATACCTTCCCTTTTTTGCATATAGATGAGTCTCAACTTCTCCTCTAGGTACATCTTCTGTTGCTTAGAAGTCCCCTGATATAATGTGGAGAGAGCATCCCACATCTAATTGGTATTATCTTTACTAGCTATATGTGAGACAACATGATCCCTAACTCCATCTAAGATCAAACGCTTCACCCGCGCCATCTCCTTCCTATAATCCTTCTATTGATTTTCATCCTGAGAAAGTGCTACTACAACATCAATATAGGCTTCCGAGCCACATTCATCTAGAAGGAAGGACATCCTCAATGAACTGTCAAAAACTTCCTCTTCCCTTATATTTAGTTGTTGCTCTGTTATTCACACTCCCTTCTGGAGTGAGAAGATCTTCTCATAACTACTGTCGATATACAAGGAAAATCATACTTCTTGAGACTAGAAGTTCCCTTAGGAAAATATTCCCTATGTCTGTGCTCTTCTCTCTTCCACCCCAACATTAGCTCTTCTCTAGCAAACTGCTACAAAAACCTCTGCATCCAGCAAGAGATCTTCCCAATGAAAAAATTTGAGTTTCTCCCTATACCTCTGGAATGACTCAATCTAGAAGAATCAAATTTTTTTGCCCCTCTCAAAAAAATAGGTCTTCCTCAAGAAATTCGGCCTCCTAGAAAAAAGATTGTGCTACCCTTGGGAATTTTGGCTTGTTGCCCTTGCTGAGCAGTAAAATTCCTTTCTTTCATTTTTCTGAGCTCTCTGGTTGATCAACTATGCTCTGATACCATGTGAAAATTCCAATAACGAAATCCTATTGCAGCAACTAGTATTATTTCTCCTAACTGTTAATTAATTAACAATTTATCTGATACGGAAAATATCTAAATAAAAACACTACAACCTTCACAAACAAAAATTTTGTAGAAAACTAAAACATTGGAAGCTGAGAAATGCTAACACACACACACACATAAGAATAACACAATTATTTTTGGACAAAAGTCCCCGAAAAAACAAATCAGTGCAGTAGATGAGAGTTTTATTAAGCAGCAGTGAGAAATTATGAGTACATCTGGATGCCAAAATTTGGCAATCCTACAAAAAAAACTAGAAAAAATCTAGTGAGGAATTTTCCTCACCCCATAGGAAAACTCTTGGCACAACTTGCCTTCAGAAACTCGACCCTCTAACCCTCTGCATCAGCCACTGTGCAGCATGTTGGACGTCAAGCCTCTGAATGGTCTTTGATGAAGTTGTTCTACCTTCTGCTGGCTGGAAAGATGCTTCTCTGGCACTTTGGGACTCCTTCTCATCCTCTGGAATCGAAGACGTCTCTCTCTCAGCAAATCGAACTTGCCTCTAGAATTTTTTGTGTTTCACCTACGTCAACTTCTTTGCAGCTTTGTTGCCTCTCTGTAAATGCACTCACTAGATTTGGAATACTTCCTCCACCTCACTATCTCTGCCCCTATCTCATTGCTTTGATCTTTATCTCTCTCTAGAAATTGACTACTGCTACTCTGGAAATTGAACTGATCAAGTGTATTCCCCATCACCACATCGACCTCCTCTTATAATCCCCTGTTGGAGTACCAACGGCCAAGATTAAAACTTAATCAGTGAGCAGGATCATCTCTAGATCGACCCTTGTGAGTTTCTAGATGATTCTTGCCCTGAGTTAATTAATACTGATTAATTAACCATATTCCCTATGTCTAGACTTAGGAAATATTTAAAAACTGGTTAATAATCTAATTATGTCATTTCTATGCAAAATTTCCAGAAACGATTTCTGGGTTTTGGTTATCTCATGTGTTCTAGAATCTCCACCAAATTTTGTGGTTATAACACATCTAATGCTGCAAATACTAACACACTAATGGCTAAGGTTCAGGTAGTGGCAAATCATTTATAAAGGTAGGAAGCTATATAATGTTTGGTAAAGAATTATCATTATAATGGAGCATCGCTCGTTTGGAAGTTACCCCCTTGAAGAGACAAGGGAATACTCCATTACTCATGCTTATGATTCGATAGAATGGACCTAGGGAAAGATTTACTAGTCTTTTTATTTGTTACTAGATTCAGTCATTGAGTCTAGGGAGATCTTGTCTTGTCTGCAAGACAATATTTGTTTGCTTAACAAATTGACAACCATGTTAGGGATTGAACCTAGAAGCTTTAGTTATTGCATCTGCCTGATTATCATCGAGATTCCAGATTATTTTTTGTATTCAGTTGCATCAGGTGTTACCATCAATATGGTATTAGTCCAAGAGGATGAATTAAATAATGAACATGTGGTTTACTAGTTGAGTAGGAATCTTACCAATTCTGAAATAAAATATGCACATGTGGAGAAATTGGCATTGGCAGTGGTGCAAGATGCCCATAGATTTCTTCATTATATTTTATTGCACAAAACAACAGTGGTTTCAGATTGTAACCCCATGGTTTATATTCTTACCAGACAATTGCTTAGGGGAAAATATTCCAAATGGATTGTTATCGTATAGGAATTTGACTTAGAATTTGTTAAATCCAAGTCAAAGAAATCACTAGTGTTTGTTGATCTTATTTGTGACTTTCCCTATTCTAAGACATAAACAGTGGCAGAGGATTCTCTTCTGAATGAATCTCTCTTTCTTATTAGTACACTAGATCCTTGGTATGGAGATATTATTGTTTATCTCCAAACTCAAACTTTTTAGCCAAAATTATCTCGAATTGACGTCATCACACTCAGTACCAATCCCAATAATACACTATTGTTGGTGATACACTTTATTGTCATAGTGCTAATTTAGTTTTTTAACTATTGGAAATGAGCTCATTACTAAGAGGGGGGGTGAACCAGTAGTGATAGGAATTATAAAACTTTTCATTCTTTTCCAATTATTGATTCACACACATATACATTAACTCATTAGAAAATCATATCACATAAAACATTAAACAACTCAATAAATAATAAATATGAATTTGCATCTACACCAAGATCATCACATGTGAACCATAAAATCAACCAAATAAACATGCAAAAGAGGACACAAGATATTTTTAGTGGAAAACCCTCTCCAAGGAAAAAAACCACTCGTTGTTACTGCTACACTGCTCAATAATTTTATTATTCGTCAAGAAATTCAATACATATAAAATACATATGGCTAATATCAGTAAGAACTTTGATCCTCATCTCACGACTATACAGACATCCATCTGATGGAATCCATCATGACCAACGAGCCTCGACTAACTCCAATTGGACTCATGAAGTAATATGATCCTCATCTCACGACTCTACGGACATCATCTACTGGAATTCACCATGAACAACGAGATTCTCCCAAATCCAGTTGGAATCATGAAGAAACATGTTCTTTGTACTAAATTTTTCAAAGCCCCCACTCCACTCTTCTATGTTACCCTAGTTTCATTCATTTTCAAACTGGAGTCAATCTAAACTGCTCAATTAGAATAACACAACGACCTCTATCAATAAAGGCTCAAAACAAATACAATAATCACCTTTAACAATTCTGCAACACCTCACTCAATCACTGCAAAAACCCCATCCATAATACATGTTGCATACACAAAATATAATATGATGAAAGCATAATGAGAAATTATATAAGAAATGATATACAATAATTCCTTAATCCATCACCATAATGTTGCATAACATTCTTGTTAGATCATGCTTCTGCTACCATTTACTATCGCTGTAAATTGTTGTAGATTTTCTGCAAAATTACCTGCACAACCTGCACACACTCTCTTCCTTACTCACTCAGACATCACACAGTAGGAATCTTCATTAAATATTGATTTTGGGCTTCTCCTATAGTAGGGAACACATCCCTAGATTTTCTCAATCATTGGATCTCCAAAATCTATAAAAATATTATTATATACTATTCATTTATTGGTCCATCCTGTAGAATCCTCTAGTAGGGAGAAAATCCCTAAATTCTCTCATTTTGAAGATCTTCATAATTTACTGAATATTCTACAAAATAAATCATATTAAGCATATAATAAGTGAGGGAAAATTGAATTCCAAAGGACTCATTAGGACTATGAATTAACTCTATAATGTGCATGTAAGGGGGTTAAACAAATGTTTAAAGTGTCTAGTAATGATCAAATGAGCCTTAAAATATATAAAAATTAGAGGCCCTTAGAGGAAAATCAAGGTTCTTAAGAACTTACAGCGAGATTTAAAAGGATTTTTCTAAGGTCTTAAAATTGATGTTCAAATTTTTTGGTTGAATGTGTGGTCTACTAGCAAAATAACGGAGATACAATGAAGACATTATGTCTCCTACAACCATTAGCTATACCAAATAAATTTTGGGAATAATTTTTATTGATGGATTTTTATTATAGGTTACCCAAATAACAACCACAGCCAGATCATCCTTTTTTGCTACTGTATAGCGGATACACTATTACAGCTCTGTTTATTTTGGTTTTTTTTGAGACATTGCATTTTCTCTGAGGAATACAGAACCACCGTATCTCTGTGGGTCTTTTGATGAAATTTTGTTTTCTAAATAGTGGTGAAAACCACACTACAGCATATGCCAATGGCATCAACAGCATGTAATTTCTTTTAATAGAAATTATGAATTCTCTTTCTTCAGAAAAAAGGTTACCCAAATCTGAAAGAAATAATGTCATCATGATAGCAGAGGATCGAATCACGAAGTATGCCCTTTTTTTGTTTCTTTATCATAGTTTTAAAGAAAGTATAGTACAAGAAATATTCATGGAAATAGTTTAAAAGCCACATGGAACCTCTAAGATTATTGTAAGTGACTAAGATCCAATCATTACTGGAAATTTTTAGACTAAACTATTTTCTTTTTTTGGTACTCAATAAGCTAGCAACTCATCGTACGCTCAACAATCTAATGTGAAATTTGATATTGTTGATAAATGTTTAGAAGGATATATTTACTTCTTTCATTTGATAAGTAGACACAGTGGGTCAACTGGTTTTCATTGGGAAAATGATGGTACAACATATATTTCCAAACTTCATAAAAAATGTACCCTTTTATGGCACTTTATAGATATCATACTCCATCCATCACAACACCCTTAAAATGCACTGCAAAGGTTCAATTAGTAGGAGACCACATAGGGAACCAACAAGAGGCTCTTAAATTATTTGAGGAAAACTTGATTATAGTACAAAATGGGATGAAGCAACAAGCAAATCAACATTACAATGAAAAAAATTTTGAAGTAGTTGATTGGATTTTTCTAAGCTACAACCATATAATTAGATGTCCCTCAAGCAACAAAAGTAGGGAAAAAAATTATCACCCAAGTATTATGGCCCCTATAAGGTGTTGTAGAGGATTGGAAGTATGGCTTATGAATATGAGTTGCATCCATCTTATTTTGCACATCGAGTCTTCCATGTTTCTTACTTAAAGAACGTAATTAGTAACAATATCTTGATCCAAAATATTTTAGAAAATATCAATGAAGAATGGAAACCCATACTATAACTAGAAATAATCATTGAAACAAGGATTAAGAAAATGCGAAATCGAACAATTATTGAACACCTCATCAAATGGAATAACCTACCAATGGAAGAGACAACATGGGAAGATGAATTATTCATGTAAAAAAACCACAATGAGTCAAGTCTTGATGACAAAACTTGTTTGAAGGGAAGTGGCATGTTAAACCCTAAGACAAGGACCCATGTTAAGGATAAACTACCTTATTAAGACTTAGATATTGAGTCATTACATTTTTATTGTTATATTAGTAAATTAGCTAAAGCATTTCATTGTACCCTTTCATTATAATTGTACCCTTTGTTTCATATATATACCAAGGAAAGTTATTCTTAAGATCATCTCATCTTGTTTTTTATATTAGATGCATTGTAAAGGGCGGTTTCCCACTTGTAGTGGATCATATTTAATATGCAATCCATAAAATGTTTGGCGATATTTTCATAAAAATATTCAAATCTCTAGGGATTTTATATACTTTCTATAACAGTTTAGCAATTTTTAAGGTAACTAAAAAAAATGTTCAATAGAATTTAGACAATAAGTTTTAGAAAAAATGGAAATTGGTGAATGCTATTTATCCAAAACACATGGAATATTCGTCCATGGGAAAAATCTAATCCCTATTTTTTTCCCTAATGAGCTTCTTCTTAAATGTCCATTTTCTATAATCAAGATTTATTCCATCAAGTAAATTCACCAATATCGATGACTTATTTTTGTTTAATGCCTCCATTTTTTCAACCATGACATTCTTCTGATGTTTACCTTCTTCTGAAGTTTACCTTCTTCAAAGTCAAGTACTCCTCTAACAATGTTAGGATAATCATCAATGGTAGATAAAGGAAAGGTAGAATAAAAATTAAGTGGATTATACCTTGATGTTTTCCTTCTAACTTGAAAAAATATCCTCAAGAATAGGCTTTGGCATTCCTCCTTTTCATATTGTGCAATTTACACATTTCATCATTGAGGCAATGTCTACATTCTCCAAGAAAAAATGTATTTTATATGGTTATCCTTCTATTTGCTCAACTTCATGTTTGACAATATTTTTAAACCCTTTGAATATCACATCATGACTACAAACATTCTTCCTTATTGCTAGATTCCAAATTTTATAACCTTTACTCCATATTTATAGCCAATAAAGACACATATTTTACTTTATTGTCAAGCCTTCTCCTATTCTCATTGGTAACATCCACATAGGTATCACAGTCAAAAACTCTAAAATATTTAAGAAATGTCTCTTATTGATCCATATTCATGAGGAGTCTTATCAATTAATGTTGATGTAGGTGATTTATTTATTAGATGGCACATAATGCTTACTATCCCTAACTATAATTTCTATTCTATGCTTGCACCGTTAAGCATATTTATTTCCTTTTCCATTAGTGTTTTATTCATCCTTTCTGCAACTTCATTTTGTTGAGGTGTGTATGGAGTTATATTTTGTGATATTATTCCAAAATATTGATATAACTGCTCAATTCTCAAAATACTCTCCCCCATCATGTTTTCTCAACAATTATTTTTTGTCATTATTTAGTTTTATACAAGAGCCTTAAATTCTTCAAATTCACCAAAAACATCAAAGTATTCTACTTGAAATGCATCCATTTTGTTTGGAGAAATCATCTATAAATAAGATACTACATATATATTCCTTGTGATGGAAGAAAAACAAGTCCAAACACATAAATGATGTATCATCTCCAAGATCCTTTTTCTCTTGTGGTATCAGATGGGAATCCCATGTAATCCTTTTTTGGGTGAGACTTTCCTTTTTTAATAGAATTATCATCAAATATATTAGTTTATCTACATTTTTTTATCAACAACGTTTCTTATAATTCTCATCTTTATTGCATTTCCAACATTACTTTATAGATTATACTAAAGATTAGATCTACCTCTAAAGACTTATTTTATTTCTATATATAGAGTGACCTTCCACAAACAAGGTATCCTTGATCTAATTATCCATGGTTTGTCAACTTATTTCTTCCAACAATAGGGAGGCAACCACATTGTCAAGATTTCATATGGTTGCATTACTCCCAATAGGTACAACAAGGTTATGCATGATTCCAGTGAAGAACACAATAGACTAATGCGCTTATCTTCTTCAAACAAAATAATATCAATAGATAAAAATGAAATTATAATAGTATTAAAAGCATTGATATGCTTTTTCATTGATTCTTCATCACTGATCCTTAGGTGGTGGAGTTTATTTCAAAAAGTTTTTTCACCAAATATTTACAGTGATATAAGCCCCTAACTTATCACATTATGCCATGTGTGTTTCTTCTCCTAATACATTTAGTAACACTAAATCTAAAACCAATTACCAAATCATATTCTTTCCTTTTGATCTGACTTCATATATTTTTCCATCGTTATACTCATAGGTATAGTACCACGTCCACAATAACCCATTATTATTTATGTACAAGAAGGTCCTCCATCTTGAACTTCCATGGCTCAAAGCTCTAACAACTAAATTTCTCGATCTTGCTTTTGGAACTACTCACTATTATCTTTCATGCAAGAAACATTACAATAGAACTCCTACTGAAACTGAATTTATCATAGGCCCAAGAAAGACTTGCTTCATCAAGAGCAAGCTAAACCCTAGAAAAATGAAATGAACAATAATGACACACACATAGTACACAAAAATCTACCATGGAAACCCTTAACTGAGAAAACCAACCTAACTTAAAATTGCACCTCTATCTTCCAATGTATGACTTAACCATTCTTGATACAACATTTAGGTATCTCACAACATCCAAAACCTTGATTTTCTAACCAACTAGCATTTGCACCAGATATTGCAAAGGAAATGCCATAAGGCATAAATTTGAGAAGAATAGTGAGATATAGAAGATCATTGAATATAAAAGATAGTAAACAAAAAATAGGGCAAATTAGTGAGATAGAGTAAGAGTAACTCTGTGGGTTTTGAGGACAAAGAAAGACTAGGGAATGCTTCCAGACTTGTGAGGGAAAATTAGTGAGAAAGAGTAAGAGAAACTCTGTGGGTTTTGAGGACAAAGAAAGACTAGGAAAATGCTTTTATATTTGTCAAGAGTTGTAGAATGGAGAAGAGTTGCAAGCTAGTAACCATGAACAACTCAAATGCTCTATAATGGCGTCTCTTGAAAACTGAACTGGAATTGTCATCTGAGAGATTAGGCACAAAGTCTAATGCAGAATTCATTTGATGTCTTGCACAAACATATCTATGTAACTACTTGGGAAATGGCATCAAAGTGTCCTCAACAAGTAGGCTTTTCACACCGTAATACCCAAAGAAATACAACAATCAAAATTCATAAGTAAACACAAATCCCTATGAGACAAGATCAAAGATAGTCTCTTCAATCAAACTATTGTGAATGGCTCTTTCTAATTCACATGCTACAATTTCAACACTATTTTGCAACTCCATTGACAGTCCTTCTTTAGCCAAGTCCTTTGCTACAATATTTTCTAAATTATTGTAGTTTTTTTTACTGTTTAAGGATAATGGTTGATTGTTACTCGTGTTTTTCTCAAAATTTGTTTCCCTAAAGGCATCTTCTGTAGGTTCAACTTACTATTTCTTAGGGATCTCCATATTTATGTGGATATAAAAAACAAACTGCAGTGAAGCTATCAAGAAATATACATTTTTTCAGTATAATTATTAATTTACTAAATTATAAACTATAAAAAAATACATTTTGTCAATACAGTTGATAATTTACTAAATGAAATGATCTCCATAAGGTTTTAAAATAGAATTTCTTAAAAAATATCTATCAAAAGAAAAGAACACGGTATTTCATTTGAGGTGTAAATTCTGTAAACTGCTTATGAAAGTCTAATCTAAGACTTGAGTACATACCTAAACCATCTTAAGTATCTTAAAATGAAATTGGCATTAACACTATAGGTCAAAGAATGTCTCAATAGGTTGCTACGCTCGTTACATTGCTTGCAGCTTTTTCCGAAAAAGTTCGCAGTCATCTTAACAATTCAATGAAGCCCAATGTTGCAAAGGTTTATGCATCAGTATTGCAAAATTATCAATCATGTGAACATGATTACATCCATATCAAAAACTACTAATGCACAAGGGGATAAAGATGTAGTATAAAGAGTTCACTGACATTGCAAAAACTATGATCCATATTCACTTAAGTACATTTCAAAAAATGTACTTTACATAGTCTCAATTAAGATAGATGCCCCAACACTATAGATTAACAATCAACACTGAAGGTTTAGAGTTTGAAGGAAAAAGAAGATATAAATGCCAAACATAAATCAAAAGTTTCTTCCTTGAAGGCATCTTCCACAGGTTCAACTTAGTGTTTCTTACCCAAGGATGGTGATTGACAAATGACCCTAATATCTCCAGCAATAGTTCATTTGTGCAATCAAAAAAGGTGGTGTCACTCCCACTTATTTTCATCTGCCTCTTATTGGCCCAATTCACCACCATACCCACAATAGTTTTCAATCTTCTCAAATAATGAAGGATCCATTTTCACAATTCAAAGTCCACATTCTCATTCAAAGTAGAATTGCAATCTTGATGGAGGTGATATTACAACCTCAGAAGATGGAGTTTTGCAAGTTATTTCACTAAAAAAATCAGTTTCTTCCCTGAAGGCATCTTCTGCAGGTTCAACTTAGTGTTTCTTACCCAAGGATGGTGATTGACAAATGACCCTAATATCTCCAGCAATAGTTCATTTATGCAGTCAAAAAAGAAGGTGTCGCTCCCACTTATTTTCACCTGCCTCTAATTGGCCTAGTTCACCACCATACCCACAATAGTTTTCAATCTTCTCAAATAATGAAGGATCCGTTTTCACAATTCATAGTCCACATTCTCATTCAAAGTAGAATTGCAATCTTGATGGAGGTGATATTACAACCTTAAAAGATGGAGTGTTGCAAGTTATTTCACTAAAAAATTCAGTTTCTCCACTGTAATGGTCATCGAAATCTATCCCATTCCCTTGCACAACATTTTCAGCCTTATGCATTGGTTTTTCAGATCCATCAAACATCAGTAATCGAAGTTGTAAGCGCAATTTTGCAGTATGAACATGGAAACCAAATTCTACTTAGTAAATTAACTTGTTATAAGAAGAAGCAATAAGGCTTTGAAAAATATTCACCGAACAAAGTAGAAGATCAATTTGAGAGTAAAAATATGTGACCTTTTAGTGCTTCGAAGATTTACCTTGGAGATTTGAGCTAATTTCCTTGAAACCTTTCGGGTTGGGTGTTTCTTCTTAGAAAAGAGAGTCAAGAACTGAAACTAGACTAGGCTATTTTTCTTTCTCATTATTAACTTCTAAAGTTCCAGATTCAGGATGATGCAAATGGTTTGGTGGCCTACAAGATGTTGGAGAGCTCAGTGGTGGTTGCTTTGATTGAATCCTCTAAACAAAATCCAATTCATTAGCTACTAGCATGATTCATGGGATAAAAAAAGGGCTAGATGTAAAGAATGTGAGAATAAAGTGCTTGCATTATCTTTCCACATAGATAAAGTATTGTAGAAAGGAAAAAACTAATGAAATTTTACCTTAGTTACATAAACAACATTATAATAAAATTGATGCATCACTTTTCACAGAAGCAACACCCTCTTGCCAACTGAATAGAAAAATATTGGTACACATAAAAATGTTTAATGAAAACTTGCCAAAAGGTTGAAGTTTGCTCCTAAAAATATCTTTGATAACACTACCAGTTCCATTTATTGGATACATTCTCGTTCCACTTATTGGATACATTCTCTAGAAAAGAAAAAGCAATGCAATTTTCAACTCTCCTACAACCATGAAATAAACGAAACATGTAGGCTAAAAGATGAAAAAAGGTCGTTGAGATGACCAACTAAAAAAAGGCTCTTAATATCGAACTGAGAGGCGGAAATAATTTGAACCTGGGGTACAAATTCACTTTCAGGACTTAACCCAACCCTATCTCCACAAAAGTTCCCTGACTTTTTATTCACTATACAATGCATAAAACCAAGTCAATAAAATAAATCTCTTTTTTAGATCTAACAAGATATCGCTACTTTTTGAGTGTAAATAGGGGTGACATTCTTACTTATGGATAATATTTACTTAACCTCCTAATGTTTTATATCGTTCCTCTCATTACGACTTAATATGTCCACATCTAATTTATCCTTATGCATCCCGTAATAAGACCTAGTTCAAGAAGATAATTTTTCAATAATACTCTAAGTAGATTGACTTACAATCCAATCTCTCACACGAAGTAGATAACAAATCTCGGCACTTGATTTATTCACTCTCAATTATGGGATAAATTGGCATACAACCTGATAGGAAGAAATGGGTCGAAGGGATATATATGAGGTGGAGAAGTTATAGGTGCGAAATATTACGAGACACCTGAACTATAAGGATTCTCAACAATGTAAAAAAAATATAAATGAGTGAGAAAATAAATAGAGGGAAGGCTTTCCCGAAAGGGAATGCTATGAATCCATTCTCAACAATGTAATATATATATATATATATATATAGATAGATATATATATAGATATATAGATATATATATATATAGATCAGTGAGAAAATAATTGGTTGTTTGTCTTCTCTACTTCACCACTAGTGTTTAAGTTCTACAGTGATAAAAAGGCACATATCTATATATATATATATATATATATATATATATATATAATAAACTTATGAACTTTGTAAATATAATTTAATTCAATTATTTTAATTAACTGTAAATATTAAAATAACAAATAAATAAATGTATATAATTTAATATTACAAAGTAATATTAATCATTATATCACTTTAATTAATTTAGTTAATATGTGTTATATATATTATTATATTTTATACATAACATTTTCTTGTCACATACTATAAATTCTATGTTTTAAATTTTGTATATATATTGCTTGTATTAAATTCATAAATACAATGCAATATACATGTATAATAAACAATGTGTATATCATAAATTCCATTTTATAATTACCTATCAAATCTCATCCATTTATTATACACCTACGGGAAGAGGTATATTAAGGCATAAAAAAACAAAAATGCGATCATTCACATGATAAATAATAATGTCCAAACTTTGAAGTACATATTTCATTATCTATTGATCAGTAAGTCATATATATTTAAATACAACTACTTGAGGAATAAATCACCATCAAATTTATATTTGCAGAACTCATTCAAACAAGTGAGATTTTCAATTTTTGTAACATATGACTATGTTGGGGACAAAAATGTTCGAGTGTTTACGATGGCAACATAACGCATTTGACCTTTCACCTCGACATAAAAATCTCAGGGGTTTCCTGCTGCAAGCATTAGAAAAGACAACTGAAGAAACAAATGGCCAGGGTAATGCATGCTCATGGGTTCTCTTTCCACATTGTCCTATTACCATTGGACATTTTCTTCTTGACAATTTATGTTAAATTCTTTCGTTGAATCAATGAACTCTTTATGTTAAAGTCTTCTACTCCAAAATTATTTGGCATCAATGTCATGCGTATAGCATTGACACTTGTGCTCAATAAACATCCCTGCTAGCAAATGCAGAATTCAGTATCGAGAAAGAGGCAACATGGGCAGTTTCATATGCAACATATAGTGGAAGTGACGACCATATAAAGTATGAAGCTTTTCTTTCTTTGCATTCTTGATTTTCTACATTTATTTCTTTTGATGATGTTAGGTTGATGACATGATTTCTTCTTCTTTTACAGATACAGATACCTTGTTAGCATCAACTGAAGACACATATTCTAATACTTTCTTGATAGCTTCAACCTGCAAAATTGCATAGGAAAACATAACATTAGATCATTGTTTATACTTCTCTCCTACTTGTAAAGGGAGGGATTGCAGAGCATGTGATCTGCTCGGTGAGAAAATTGCCCTGGATGAAATCCGTCATCTAACCATTGTTAGCCTCTTGGCTACCTGCTCCCACTAAATCCATGACCTCTCAAAATTATTTCTTAATGTAACATAATTTCAAATATTTAAAAGTAACATGATATATCAAATCAACCGATAAAGAATTTAGTCGATACTTATAGCATGCAAGTTCAAATTTTTTTGTTTGTTACTTTCTCCAAAGACAAGGCCAGCTCCATGGCTATAACCGGTATATTGAGAACCAACCCACAAAAATGTCAGGGTACATTCTACCAAAAAACTACATGACACATGCATGAAAATATACAAGTCTGTGGATTGGACTCACCATAAAAGGCATCACCCTTCTCAGCGTTGTCAAACTCCATGATAGCAGACAATAAAATGGACTGTAGTTTAGCTTTCCCACCTCTGATGTTCTTCTCAAAGAAAGGACCAATACATGGTAGAGTTAAAAATAACAGTTATAACCAGTGTGACTAATATTTAAGGCTTGAAACAACAAACTGAATTAAAACTTTGAAGTCTCAGGAACTTGATATTTCATGAGATTTTCTACATGATACCGCTCTTTGTCATTGGAATCCTTAAAGTACCTGTCATATCGGAGAAAATATGCTACTTATTTCCTCTTACATAGATGTATAACAAGCATACATACACACCAATATATGAAGAAAACCTCAGGGTACTCACTTAGCAAAGCCTGGCAGAGCCATGTTGTCTCTATCAAAGTATTCAAAGAGATCATGATAAACAAATGAAATGTTGTACTCCACGCTTCCAAAAATAAGTTTAACATGACTTCAGAGTATGCATAATTTAATGCATCCAATATGAACTAACAAGAGCACGATTTACATAAATTCCATGCTGATATAATAGAAATTTAAAGCATCATTGGTATTGAGAGTGATGTTTCTGGGATGAAGAGCAGACCATGTGTAGGTCTTGAGTTCAGCTTTAAGCCACAAAATTTCATAGACAAAATCACTAAACAGATCTAACTTATTTTGTACAATATGTATGTGCAAGTTGGAATCTCCAGAGTTTGTGGTTGCAAATAACTTTTCCATCAGTTCTGACCTGCAAACTAAGTATTTCCGGTGTCCTCAATGACATATTCTAACCATTCACTGGCTGTTGTGACGCAGTTCCAATCCTTCCACCACCAATTCTCAGTGTAGTCGTCCATGTAATGTGCCCTAGGGTTCGATCGTGTGACCTTATGACGAGATATTTCACAATTCTCTGAGTCTGGGTGTTTCCCACAATCACCTCGGGGTTAGATTCCCCATGATCTTGAGAGTTAAGGGAAAGCAGCGCAAACCTAATGAGTTGGCTTACAGTGTAGTTCAGCGGAAACTTAAAGAATCTGCAAACAGTTAGCTCAGCGGGTGGGACGCAACAGTCCAACTGAAAAATTAACAAGCAAGAGTCTGCAAATAGTTAGTTTAGCGGGTAGGACGCAATGGTCCAACTGAAAAATTAATGAGAAAGTTGGTTAACGAGATTAAATCAAGGATTGAGCAGAGTAAATCAGTTCACTTGGTGGGATCAATGGAAGGGAACACTTCAATTGTCTAATACCTAATCTAATGGTGGATAGTGAAGACAACTAAGCCCAGAGGTAAGTTCATTTCAAATGGAATTCCTTACGGCATAATAATTATATTATAGTGCTAATCTTTTAATTCAAATTAGATTACAATGAGTCAAAAAAACACAAAAGTAAAAATGTATAAAGTATTCTCAAACTAGTGCTTGAATATGAATGCAGTTAATGCCTCATGCATAAATGCATAGTATATATGCAAAGAATATAATGCATCTCCAATATACACAATGCCACAAATCATCTGCAAAAAATGACCCAATTTGTCTCACCGACAAAGCCTTCCCACCTAAACAAGCATTGCACAATTTTCCACTACTAAATGCACACCCAAGTTAGCCAACTAAGACTCATTCTTATTGGAACCTAAAAAATAGATGCACAGTTGTACGTACCACTCTCAATCCATCAAATGCACAAAATTCCATTAACTCGTTAATTTATTTTCCATCTTTAATCAACAAATGACCACCCAATAATCATTTTTATACCTCTTAGAGTCTCTTAGTCATTTACTTGGGTTAATCCAAGTTTTCACAAAACAGGGTGAGCATAATGAATTTGGTTCCTCTCTAACTGTTGGGAGATCCTAGTGCATTTTTTTAGTAGAATCGTTCTCCAAAAGGCCACCCATTTACTTTTCCTTGGATGACCTCCACATAATATACTCTAAGAGATGTGGCCAACTATCTCCTTAAAATGTAATTCAATGAAATTTATTGTCTTCATGCACAACATGCCATGTTTGGTTAAGCAAGACACCTTCTCCTAAGGAAGGGAACCTTCCTTAACATGTTACACACACATAAGTGTGTTGTTAAGGATTGCTTAAGGCACTTGTCAAAGGTGAGTTTTTTAGTACAATCCATTTAGCTATGCATCATGCACTACTAAATCTTATATGGTGCATCTTTGTCCAAAATATTTAAAAGCAATGCCAATAAACCAAAGAAATTCATTTAGATTCATCATTACTTAAACCATTTCATTAAGTACTCTCTATAACAATATTTTCATAAAATATCTTGATTTCATTAAACAAACTCATACACCATACATATTCAACATACCAATTTCATTGAGAAAATAAAACCTTATATAATATAAACGTAAATCTCCACTTAAAAACCTAAAAGGTCAACCTTTTACCAATCACCTCACCCATGTTCACATCTCCCAATATTTTCATAAAATATCTTGATTTCATTAAACAAACCTATATACCATACATATTCAACCTACCAATTTCATTGAGAAAAATAAAACCTTATATAATATGAACATAAATCTCCACTTAAAAAACCTAAAACCTGCCAATGATCTCACCCATGTTCACATCTCCTCTTAGAATTATATATTTGTTAACTCAACCATGTTACCACTTCCTTTAAGTGATGTATTTACACACTTGCAGCACAATTTATGATTGAACAACAAACCTACATCCTCGCATAGTGTGACGTAATGTGATGTAACACCATCAACGCATTTTGAACTATAAATGAGTTTCATTTTTCTACATCAGTAGGAGTATAACGCAATATATTAAATAGTAAAACGCAGGTATATTCGAATTTTAGTAACATGGGATACTACAAAGACGTTTGGGATCAATGTTGGACAACAATAATATCTACGAATATAATATCATAAAGGAGTGAAAAAAGAGAAAAATGATTTGTAGACTCAATATCCCATCGAACATGGGATCTTGCCATAAATATAACAGGCTAGTAGGGCATGAACTGAAATCCTGGGCTGAGAATCTGTACTGACAAAAGGGAAAGATGAGTAAGCGTGTTCCTTTTGGCTTTTTTTTAATAGGATTGCAATTCTTCCTATCCATCTGAGAGTGACAACTGCCCACTATTCTATGAATGGATTGGTCGAGAGCTTGAATTCTTGATGTTTATGCACATGGCCTCACATGAACCAAATTCGAAGTTGTCAGGCTCTGCACATGGATTACAAGATGCTCATACGCTCTGCTATAAACTCTCATGAACTTGTTGCTTCCACATGAATTATATAGCAAGCAGTTGGTTGTTTTAACTGAACAACATTCTTAGTCGTTTCTGCAGTTGTTGTTTTAACTGAACAACATTCTTAGTCGTTGCTCTGTTGAGATCTGTTCAATGGCACCTCGCCTGCTGTTTGTTTATCTCACTACGTTGCTCCTGCTCAGTCTGCTGTGGGAAAGCCAGGTAACTGTAATTCACTTTGTTATGACCCAAGTCATCTACAGTATAGGTTTGAGTCCTGACAGTGGCCCTAACTTTGTAGGGTGTCAGTTCTGCCGTGAGGACTGCTAATGGCCAATCCAACATAGCAACTCCAGTGAGTTCATTTCTCTTCTCTCATCAAACTTTTATTACTATCATACACTCATGTGAATTCAGGAATGCTATGTACCCAGAGCTTCTAAAGCTTAAATAATATGCACTTTGTTATTAACAAGCTTTCAATTTTTGAATGTCACCATACACCACTGGTTGATTACACAAACAGAGTATGTAATGCACTTCCTTTACCTGGGTGCGAATAAGAATGTCAAATTGTACATATCTAGGGCACCATAGTTGATTGTTTCCCTGGGTTTTATGGTATGTGAAGTTTGAAAGAAAAGGACTAAAAGCTGCTTTGTGAAGGAATTCAATCAAAATAAGCGTTGGAATGTCATAATGCTGCATCTTATTATGCCTTGCGGTCTGCATATAATTTGTAAAAATTGATCGAAGTTTTCTTCTAAAACTGAATGTAAGAAGATAGTATTATGAGATCTGGGTGCCTCCTATTAGTAAAGATGGCTCCATGTGAATTGTTGAGATGAAGAAAACATCATTTACATCAATTGGGACTTCTGGTTAAAAATACCAATAACCATTGTTGTTGAAATGCATGCAGTATGGAAGCCAACAAGGTAGTCTCCAACCTGCAGGTGTGAAGCCCAACTCCACCTACAAATTCAGTTACAGTTTACATTTTTTTTTTTCAATGGTTATCCATTATTGTAATCTGAGATGAGATTTTAGTGCATTCCTTAATGAGTTTGTGAATATATATTCAGAATGCTCACCGAGGTGCCAAGCAAGGTGCTCAGGGACAGCGTACAAGAAGCCGTGCTTGTTCTACTGTAACAAGTGCTGTGCAAAGTGTCTGTGTGTTCCTCCAGGAACATATGGGAACAAGCAGATGTGCCCCTGCTACAACAACTGGAAGACCAAGAGAGGAAGCCCAAAATGCCCATAGAATTTGTTCCAAACCCACTTGTATTGTAGTACTATTTCCTATACCATCAATCTGGTCTATCTATTTCTATGAGAGATAATTGGATTGTAATTACTATTTTCTGCAGTGACACCTGTTGTGGAGACTATTGGATTGCAGTTATGAATCCTTCAAAGTGGAGATAAGTTGCTGCTGGCCATATCTGGTTTTATGCTTTTGCATTTAATTGCATCTCTGGAACTGGGATCAAGTGAAGTTGTTACTTTTTCTAAAAAATTTAATCCGGAGGAATTGGTAATACATTGAACCCAAATCAAACGTGTCGTTACCAATTTTTTCACCAAAAAAATACTATACAACCTCATATGACATAGATATTGCTGAATAAAAAAGGTAAAGGTATTTTCTAATGTTATTTTTCTCTTCGTCCAACTTCATGTTTAGCAATATTTTTAACCTCTCTGAATATCACCTCGTGAATATAAATATTCTCCTTATTGACTATAAATATTCTCCTTATTACTAGATTTCAAAGTTTGTAACCTTTACTTCATTTTTATAATCAATAAAGGCACATTTTTTTACTTTACTGTCAAGTTTTCTCCTATTTTCTTTGGGAAATGTATATAAGTATCCTAACCAAAAAAATTTGAAATATATAAGAAATATTTCTTACTAGTCCATACAATCTTATTAATCAAAGTTGATGTACGCGATTGGTTTATCAAATGGTATCTATTAAGTATATTTCTTGTCTTTTCCATTACTGTTATATTTTTTCTTTCCGCTTCATTTTCATAGGTTGTTTATGGAGTTATATTTTGTGATATTCTTCTAAAATTTTAGAATAGTTTATTGGAGTTATATTTTGTAATATTCTTCTAAAATATTGATAGAACTTTAAAAAAAAAAATCCACAAAATATTTCTTATTATGTGTCTTTAAGGTTTATTTTTTCATTATTAAAGAGCCATAAATTTTTTCAATCCACAGAAAACATCAAAGTCTTCTACTTCAAATGCAACCATTTTTTTTTAAGAAATCATTTATAAATAATATAGTACATATATATTCCTAGTAATGGAAGAAGTACAAGTCCAAACACATCAATGATGCATTAACTCCAAGATGTTTTTTTCTCTTGCAGCGCTAGATGGGAAAAGTCTTCTACTTGAAATGCAACCATTTTTTTTTAAGAAATCATTTATAAATAATATAGTAAATATATATTCCTAGTAATGGAAGAAGTACAAGTCCAAGCACATCAATGATGCATTAACTCCAAGGTATTTTTTCTCTTGTAGCACTAGATGGTAATCTCACCTAATCCTATTTACCATAAACACAATGTTCATAGAAATTGATATCTAAAGAACAATCAGAGATACCTTCAACCATACCTTTACTATGCAAAGCATGGAGGCCCTTATCTCCAATATGTCTCATTCTTTGATGCTAGAGCATTGTCTTCTCTACAAAGAGAGTGGAATTTATCTTTGTTTCATTCTAAAGAAAAAGGTATTATTGCACCTTATCAATAATAGTGCTTCCTAATAGCCTATACAGAGTTCCGATATAAATTTTCCTTACCAACATCATCACTCATTGAACCATCGTGCATGTATCCTTTTCAATTATATTTAACACACCCACACCTCTCATCTTACTCATAGAAATTAGGTTTGGTCAAACCTAGAATATGCATAACACTAGGAAGGCTTTTAACCCTTATATTTTTAAGCAACAACTAGATCCTTCCATGTCCTATGATTTTGGATGTCAACTTATCTCCTAGGAAAGTATTGCCTCCATTATAGTTTTCATATTCACAAAACCACTCCCCATGAGGATTCATGTGAAAAGATGCACCTAAGTCAATCAACCATGCACTATAATTTGAATGTGTACTTGTAGATGCCAAGTAGACATACTCTCTTTTCTCATGTGACACCTTGCATTTTTGGAAGAAATACCATTAAATATATTAGTTTATATATATATTTTTTTTAATTCTAATCTTTATCGCATTTCCAACATTACCTTATAAATTGTCCTAAAAGTTAGATCTACTCTTAAAAGACTTATTTTTGTTTTCATCTATAGGGTGACTTTCCACAAACAAGGCATCCTTGGTCTAATTATCCATGGTTTTTCAACTTATTTCTTCCAATAATAGGGATGAAACCACATTTTTAAACTTTAATATGGTTGCATGACTCCAAATAGATACAACAAGGCTATCACATGATTCTAGTAAAATCACAATAAACTAATACACTTATCTTCTTCAAAAAAAGTTAATATCAATAGATAAAAAATAACTTACCATAGTATTAAGGGACTTGATATCCTTTGTCATTGATTCTTCATCATTCATCCTTAGGTTAAAGAGCTTTCTTGGAAGGAAAAGTTTGTTTACCAAGGACTTACAATGATATAAAGTCGGTTAATTTGTCACATTATGCCTTGTATGTTTCTTCTCCAAAGACATTCAGTAACACTAAATCTAAAAGGAATAACCATATCCTACTCTTTTCCTTTTGATATGACTTCATCTAGTCTGCCATCACTATACTCATAGGTGTAGTCACACAATCCACAACAACCAATTATCTTTTATCTACAAGAAGGTCCTCCATCTTGAACTTCCATTGCTCAAAGCTCTATTAAATTTCTCAATCTTGATTTCGGAACTACTTGTTATAATCTTTCACACTAAGAATTATTACCATAGGGTTCCTGCTAAAACTATATTTATTAAGAATGAGCTAAACCATAGCAACAAAGGCATCCTCCTAAATCCAATAACATTGTTTTGACAACAAATATAACTTTAAAAATTTTACAAGTGCAGTAATGTATACATATTCTTAAGCAAAATTAAAAGAACAACAATGACACAGACATATTACACAAAAATTTATTGTGGAAACCCTTAATTGGGAAAACTAGCCTAACTTAAAACTACACTTCTATCCTCCAATGTATTAACTTAACTACTCATGTTACAATATTTAGGTATTTCACAAAATCCAAAACCTTGATCTACTAACCAAATTAGATTAGAATGTTGATCGTTTAACTGATATTAGATTACAATGGGTCAAAAAAACATAAAATCAAAAAAGTAAAAAGCACTCCCAAGCTAGTGCTTGAGTGTGAATGCAACTAATGCCTCATCCATAAATGAACAATATATATATGCAATGAACATAGTACACCTCAAATATCCACACTTTCCAAATCATTTGCAACAAATTACCCAATTTGTCTTAGCAACAAAATCTTCCCAGCTAAACAAGCACTACACAATTGTCCACTACTAAAAGACACACCCAAATTAATCCAACTAAGACTCTTTTGTAGTGGAACCTCAAAACTCAGCACATAATTCTAATTACAACACTCATTCCATCGAATGGACAAAATTCCATTAACTCGTGAATTTATTGTCCATCACTAATCACCAAATGACTACCCAAGGATCCTTTTTATACCTCTTAGAGTGTCTTAGCCATTTCCATGGGGTAACCCCAAGTTTCCACAAAACAAAGTGAGCATGATAAAATTGGTTCCCCTCTAACTATTTGGGAGGTCTTAGTGCATTTCTTAATAGAACCATTCCTACAATGCCACCCCTTTACTTTTTCATAGATGACCTCCATGTAATTGTCTCCAAGAGATGTGGCAACTATCTCCTTGAAATGTAGCTCCATGAAATATGTTGTCTCCATGCAAAAAATGTCATGTTTAGCTAAGTAAGGTGCATTCTCCTATGATAGGTAACCTTCCCTAACATGTTAGACACACACTCACACACAATCGTGTTGTCAATAATTTCTTAAGGCACTTGCCAAAGATGAGTTGTCTAGTTTAATCCATCTCGCTATGCACCATGCACTACTAAATATTATATGTTGTGCCTTTGTCCAAAATATTTAAAGGTGGTTCCAATAAATTAAGTTAATTCATTTGGATTCATCGCCAAATAAATCTTTTTCATTGAGAACTCTCTATTGTTAGAAATACTTAAATGGGGGGTGAATTAGTATTTCATCCAATTATTATTTTTGCCAGTTAAAATCTATTAGAATTAAAAAATATAAACCATGTCAGGACATAGGAATTTAAAAAGAAAAAAAAAACACTTGGATATTTTAGTGATGAGGACACTAATCCTCCGTTACAAAATTTAGGCTCCAGCCTGTCAAATAAGGACACCAAATCTTTGGTACAAGCACAAGCACCAACCTAGCAATAGAATGAGGACATCAATCCTCTTGAACAAGCCTAGGCACCAACCTAGAAAAAGAATGAGGAAGCCAATCCTAATCAAGCACCAACCCATCCAAACTACTTCAAATTATATAACTTCAATACTTCTCAAAAAATTGTTCCAATATAAGCTCCAAAACTCCTTCAAAATAGGCTTCAAGATAGGCTCCAAAACTTCTTCAAAATAGGCTTCAAGATAGACTCCAAAATTGATCCAAAACTTCTTCAAAGTTGCTCCAAAACAAGCTCCAATATGGGTTGAGACTAGGGCTACAAAAGACAAAAGTGAGGTTCTTATCAGGCCAAAAAGAGAGTGTCACAAGGTTGAATTTCAGGTTGTTACAGGACCGATTTTCAAGTTGTTATAGGGATAATTTATAGGACCGATTTTTAGGCTTAATACAGTTTCTACAAGTTTGGGTTATAGGGCCAAGTTTTAGGCTAATTGTAGCTACTACAAGGCCAAGTTATAGGTTTTAGTTCTCAGCTTATTATGGCTACTACAGTGTTGAGTTACAGGATCGAATTTTAGGTTGATTGTGACTGCAATAGGACCAAAAATAGGGCTATAAACTAGGTTGAATATGTCCCATAGTTTCTCCAAAACGTGCTTTAAATACTATTCAAAAGTGGCTTGAAGAGTGCCTTAACCAAAACAAAAAAGACCTTTCAAACTTGTTGCTTAATTCCTTTCTTGTTGCTTCCCTAGTTCATGAGGTATAAACCTCTTTAAATGCCTCTACCTCATTTCTAAATTACACATCTTGCTCAGCGAAGTTTCTCTGACCCAAGGTGAATGAGGAGACAACCTTTTTACAGTCCTTTTTGACACTAAAACAAGGTTGACTTGACCTCAAGTAGGGCCAACCTATTTCTTAGGGGGATGAATTTACTAGGGCTCAAAATTCAACTTTGACTTGAAAAATTCATATCTGTTCAACCAAGAGGAGTTAAGGAATTAGTCATGCCACATCAGAAAGGTCTTTGGACATTCTTTAAGCCAATATCAGTATCCCCATCATCTAGATACCCTTTGACATTAATAACAACCATTTTTTCAACAATATCCCCCTTTTTATTGATGGAAACATTCTAGTGATTACTTCCCTTATATGCTACTCCCCTTGACTTCTTGCTACTCTCCCCCTTTGACATCAATAACAAAGAGGTGCTCTAATAAGATGCAAGAGATATGATACCCAAATTCTGCCAAAGTATTCAAATGTTTTTCAAGGTAGAGGTTTGGTGAAGATGTTTGGAATTTGTTCCTTATTGTTGATATATTCCATTTTGATGTTTTGATTAGCAACCTATTATCTGAGAAAGTGTTATTTGATTGGAACATGTTTCATTTTTTATTGCATGACTGAGTTCTTTGGGAGATTGATTCTATTGGTATTGTCATAGAAGATAGTGATGGGTTGATTTATTTCCATTTTGATATCCTTTAAGGTTTCTTTCATCCATAGAATCTGTGTATTACAGTCTGCTACTACTATATATTTGGCCTCAACTATGGAGAGAGATATGGACAAATGTTTCTTTCTTAACCATGATACAATACAATCCCCTAAGAAAAATACATTTCCACTAGTGCTCTTCCTGTTGCCAATGCTTCATTCCAAATCAACATGTGTATGTTTTCAAAGTAAAATTTCTTCTCTTTGGATACCATAGTCTAATATTAGGTCCCTATACTACTAGTGTAACCCATTATTGTTATTAGTACAAACCCCTTATTATATTGTTGTGTCCATATAGTACCCATATTGTTATTATTGTGCCCCATATAAGCCCATTATTGTTATTGTTGTGCCCTTACAATATTATTATTATGTCATCTTTGATTATATTATGACCCCTTAGACTCCTATATATAGAAAGGAGGACTTGTCATTTGTATCATCCAAGAATTGTTCATTTGTGTAATGTAAAGGAGGTTGCCCCCTCGAAGAGGCTTGTTTCTAAGGCGTTGATCTATCTTTTGGATCTTTTTGTGAGCTAGTTTCATAACATCTAAACTCAAGGGTTCCTTTTAGATATCTGAATATCCTTTATATAGCTTACATGTGAGATTCCTTGGGAGCTAACTGAAATCTTTCCACTATACCAAATTCCTGCATGATGTTTGGCCCTTCATCTTTCAAGTATAAGATACTTCCAATCATCGACTTGTATAGAGTGGCATCTACCTCAAGAGATTCATCATCCTTACTTAGCTTACAACCTGTAGTCATAGGTGTACTTACAGCGACACATTTTTCCATTCCAAATAGTTTAATCATTTCCCTGAGGTATTTTTTTATGTAATGAATATTCCAGCATTGGTTTGAGTTACTTGAAGTCCAAGGAAGAAGGATAACTCTCCAATCATTGACATTTCAAATTCTTTTGACATTTCTTGGGAAAATATGTGACTCATTTCATTATTTCTGCTACAAAAAATAAGATCATCCACATACATGATCGTGATCAGTAGGTTATATTTGTCCATTTTCGGGCATAATTTTCTTCCTACAACTCCTCTCTTGAACCCTTGTTGTTTAAGGTAGTGGTCTAATTTGGCATACCAAGCTCTTGGAGCTTATTTTAATACATATAGGGCCTTCTTCAATCTACACACATAATCTTTATTCTCTAACAAGTCAAATCCTTTAGGTTGTTCAATGTATACTTCTTCCTTTAAATCACCATTTAGAGAGTTTGATTTTACATCCATTTGGTAGACTTTGAAGCCTTTCAAACATGCAAATTCTAAAAACAATATTATAGCCTCTAATTTGGAAACCAGAGCAAAGGTTTCTTCAAAATCAATTCCTTCAATTTGAGCACACCCATTGCACATCAATCTTGCTTTGTTTATGAAAATATGTCCTTTTTCTTTCACTTTTTTTTTAACACCTGCTTGGTTCTGATTATGTTTTTATCCTTTAGACGAGGCACAAGATCCCAGGTTTCGTTTTTTCCAACCTGCTTTAACTCTTCTTCCATTGCATTTACCCAGTGTTGATCCATGCTTGCTCGAGTAAAATTCGTTGGTTCCATGTGGGATAGCAAAGCTATGTTGCTTTTCTTTGATGTAATAGTCATTCTTCTTCATGTTTGTATCCCTACATCCATATCTCTAAGGACTTGTTTTTCTGGATGATGCTTCTATACAAAATTAAATGATGTTTTCATTGGAGTCTATGTTTCTTCTTCTTCTTGGGTTTCTAATTCCTACTCTTATTTTGCAACATTTTCCTCATGATATATAAGGGTAATATATTCTTCATTTGTAGGATTTACTTTGTTATCGAGGAAAGTCTCATCTATTTTTACATCAAATCTTTCTACTACCTTGTGAAGTCAATTGTTGTAGCATTTGTAGGCCTTACTTCTTAATGAGTATCCAAGAAAAATTCCTTCATCTACACAGGAATCAAACTTTCCTAGTGAATTATCATTTATTTTCATAAATCATTTGCTCCCAAATATTCTAAAGTGTTTCACAGAAGCGGGCCTTCCTTTCCATAGTTCATATGGAGTCTTATCATTGTTTATCTAGAATTGTGCCCTATTTATGATGTATATCGTTGCCCCAACTACCTCCTTTCATAATTTAGCAAGTAACTTAGCTTCCAAAAACATCGTTCTTGTAGTCTCTTGTATTGATTTATTCTTCCTTTCTAACACTCCATTTTATTGTGAGTTTCTAGCAATAGATAGTTTCCTTTTGATTCCATGTTTTTCATAGAACTCTTTGAATTCTCCTGAAGTAAACTTTCCTCCTCTATCTAATCTTAAGCGCTTTATTTTCAATTTATACTTTTAAATTTTTGAAATAATATAATATTTCTGATCTATATTTAACGAAAGTTACCCAAATCATTTTAGTATAATCATCTATGAATAACATAAAATACCTTTCTCCCTATAGTGTTGAAGTTTTGGTTGGTTTGTATAAATATGTGCGGATAATTTCTAGTAGAATTGATGTTGAACATTATTTTGACTTGAAATTGGTCCTAGTTTGTTTTCCATGTAGACCTGATACATAGCTAGCATTTGTTGGTTTTGAAATTTTTGGCATACTTCTTACTACTTTTGTTTTGTGATCTTCACCGGTTTATCAAAGCTTATGTGTCCCAAGCATTTATGCCATAGCCATTTTTCATTTGATTGACACATGTAACATCTTTCTTCTTGAATTGCACTGAGAATGTATACCTTATATGTTTTTCTTACCCCTTTTCCTATGACACTTCCTGAAGATTATCGCCTTATTTCACATTATTTGGCATGGAAGATGAGATTGTATTCTTGATCACACATTTGGCTAGTGCTCAGAAGATTGTGCTTAAAGCCTTCAACATATAGCACACTCTGTGATTTTCCCCTGCTGTTGTTGAGACTCATGGTGCTTATTCTAGCAAACTCCATTATCTCCAAAGGTCGAATTTCCTTCCTTCTCTTTGCTTAAAGAGTTGAACTTATTCCAGTCTCATTTCATGTGCCTAGAACATCCACTATTTTTAAACCACTATCTCTCCTTGTTATGAGTATACATAACCATTTTGTATTTCTCACATGCAAATTCTTCAGTCTTCCTTTTCCAAACTCTTCCTTTGGACTTTAATGAGCAATTTTGTGCTTCATGATCTAGATTGTTACACCTGTAAAATTATAGACCATACTTGGAAATAGGGGCAAGGAATTATGATTTTTGACCTAATCCCAGCTTTTAATGTCAACATCCTTATTTTTATGAGGTTGGCAATTAGTCCTATAAACCTTGTTGTATTTTTCCTAATGATAAAAATGTTTATATAAGAAATAGTGTCCAAGGAATTTTGTTTATTACCTGTTAGTATAAGATTTCCTTGATGATTCATTTCTTCTAAGGTAGGGATGTCTCTTTGAACTCATATTCCCTAGTTGATCTTAATTTCCTACTGGATTGTTGTGAGGATTCTAAGGAGACCCTTTGAGAACATAAACAAACAAACAAACAAACAAAAACTTCTAGGTTTCTCAGCACTGCTTTTGATGAATTTTTTAAGCTTTCCTTCATGATGAGTACTAGTGTTTTCTTTTTTTGAATTAGAGGATTTACCTTTATAACCAAGCTTGGACTTGTCATTTGGTGACCTTTGACAGTTGAGAATGGTGTCTAGAGTTTGGGAGCTCTTCAAATTTTTGTTGACCTTGTCCAAGTCCTTTTTCAAAGATACTACTTTAGCTTCCATCTTTTCATAGATATATTCATTTTCCTTTAGTTTATTTCTCAAGACTTCTTCTACTCACTTAGCTCTTGGTTTCTCATTTTTTAGAGAGATAATCTATTTGTATAACTTCTCATTCTTCCCCCTAAGTCTATAATTTTCTTCTAAGGCACTGATAAATTATTTTTCCAAATCACCCATGTCTTTTTTCCTTACCTCTTCTTCTTTTGTTTCTACTACTTCATTTGAGAAGGCCATGAATAGAATTTGTCTAGTTTCATCAAACTCTTCTTCATCAGAGACATCACTATCTTGCTTGGAGAAGATTTTTTACTTTTTTGAGGCTCCCCTTTAACACCCTTTCCTTGGGTTCTTCTTCATCATCATTGTCATATTTAAGAGGACAGTTGGTAGCATAATGTCCCATTTTACCACATTTGAAATAAATGAGTGATAGCTTACGTTATTCTTAGATCACGTTGTTGTTGCGATAACGACCCTCCAAAATTTTTGCCTTTTTCAATTTTGGAGCCTACCTGTGTTTTCAAGAACTGGCGCTTCAAGCTACTTTGTGGTGTCTTGTCATTTGTTCATGTTTTTCTAAGTGTCAACCATCCTTTCAACATCTCTAAGTGTTGAATTTCCTCCTAGGTCAAAGCTTCCTAAGTGTTGTCTTCTTATCTTTGGAATTTATTTTGTCATATTTCTAAAGATAGAAAGAAAACACTAGCTTTTCTTTGACTTAGCCAAACTTTCTTCGCTCAACATGCACACCACAAAAAAGCAAGAAAGCACATATTTTTCCCTTAGTGAAAGTGCACTTTCTAAAGTTAGTGACTATGCATGCATTGTTAGAGGAACTTGTGCTATCTTGAGCTTGACTGCACTTCTCTTTCCTAGCGAGGCGCAATCCTTGTCAACAACAAGTGTGCACTGCTTATTCTTATTATTTTTTCACTTCTTGTCTTTAGCCAGTGTGCACCCACAGACATTCACACATGCGTACTTACTTAACTGCATGTAGGGCGGACTCCTAGAAAATATGGATTCTTCTCCACTTAACTCAACTAACTCTGCTATCAAGCGATAAGTGGAAATCATGCATTAAAACCCTAATCTCTATTTAAATGTAGATTTTCTTTATAAAGAGCCCAGCTCATTATTCATCCTCACAATCATTATTCACTTTGGACTGAGCGCATTTTCTCACCGCAGGGATTTTTCCTCACTCTTGGTCACAAGTGTGCAGTTTCTTGGTAAGTTTTGCAAAGTGTCACTTTTGTTTGATTTTGTCATTTTTAGTGGTGCTTTTGTTTTCCTTAGTGGCATTTTGATCTACTTTTTGCATACGAAGTGTCATTTTTATCCATTCTTACTCCTACAAGTGTATTTTTATTGTTGCATGTGGAATTTTTTTATTGACTCTTCACATTCCATGACTTTTCACCATCTAGTCATGATTCTGACAGGATTTATAAATGCTTGTAACTTGTTTCTCTTACCTTCACTGTGTTCTTAACTTATTGTTAACCATCACTTAGAATTTTTGAGCTTGTCTTTCTCTCTTTGAGCATAGTGCACTTCCAGGAAATAGGCATCCAATGTGATTCCAAATTGTGTTCAGCTGAGAAGAAGCCTCCCACTATAGCGCATGGTGCACTTCTAAGCCACAGTGAAGCATCCCTTCCCACTACAACTATGACTTGCACCCTTTTCGAGCCTCCCTGGTGCACTATGCACTTTTAGCTGATAGTGTGCCTCACCCTTACTCATTGTAATTGTGACTTGCGCCCAACAAGTCTCTCTTTCTCACAGGTGTGCATCGCACAATTCTAAGCTCTAGTCTAGCCTTATTTGTGAACTTTGATCTCAACCTACGCCCTCGTCCTTGCCTTGGCACAGTGTGCACTTCTAGTGGCTAGTGAAGCCACTCTGTCTCATATATTATAGGCTTGTGCTCCTAGTTTGCCCCATTCTTTCTTTAGTCACTCTCTTTTGCATTATTTGCATGTGATAGGTAGGTGATTTCCAGGAACAAATTGTTTTTTGCCATGAGTGATTTTCCACCTTCAGGTACTACAGATATAGAATATATCAATATTTCATCTTCTGTAGAGACAATGTCTCCCACCACTAGGCAGGCTACATCAAAAGAAACTTTAGATAATAGTACAGAGGAGGCAGTGGAATGTTCTACGTCGATTTTTTCCATTTTATTAGACGCGATGTTTCATTGATAAATCCCTCAAAGTCTCATGGTAGGATATCAAAGATACATTCATTTTAAAGGAATTCCCAGAAGACTTAAACATAAGGAAGTTTACATAAACATAAAGAGGTTTGGAATGCATAGAGTGGCATGCAGATTCCTAGTATTACCCTATAGAGAAGCTATTGAATGGATCTTGTTACATATGGATAGTAAGAATCTGGTTCTCAATAGTGAGAGAAAAAATGAAATTTCCACCTATCACCCACATGACATACATTCGTATTATAAGAAGATAACTCCCAAGAAGTATTTGAATACACAATTTTATGCAACTTGAGCTAACTTGAATACCAGGGAGATTATCAAGTCTTGTTGGCAACAGCCTGCAAAGTTCCACCAAAATTATAGTGTAGTTTTCACAACTAAATCTTTGAGAAAAGTCTATTAGTATCTTATGGTGATGTGTTGCAGATTGCATGGATAGAAGAATACATAATATTTTGAAGAGAGATGGATTTACTTAATCAACCTATTTGTTTCTAGAGGTAGAGTCTTCAATTGGGCTAACATCCTCTCTCATGAATTGCAACTCAATATGAAGTGGGCCAAGACAACTTTACAAGCCAAACAATCACCAAAATTTTACATGTCATATTATCTACTGGATGGAATCAGTGCCCGCTTTGAATTCACAAGAATGAAATGGAATTGGACCCCTCAAGAAAATTTGTCTATCTATTTTCAATGAAGACTATTGTCAAAAGTCAGTTTCCAAGGAGTATATACATAATTGGTTGAGAAATTATTTGCAATTTTGTATAAGATGATCTTTGAGATAGAACCTCCCTATGTGATAGATCAGCTAAAGGAGGCAATCTATGAGGTTACAGATTGGTTCGCTTCACCAATGGTCACATACATCATAGTTTTTGGGTGCCAGAATGCTCCTTATCTTATGTCGAGGTATGTGACCAATAAGGTGGTCTTGTAGGAGGTTGCCTATCAGTTGAACAATGGTTTGTCTGCACAACTCCAAAGGAAGAAGAATTATCCTTGGCCCTCTTTTCCTTTATGGATTGGATCGTATGAGCTTAAGAGCCTTAAGGTGGGTGAAGCTGAGATTGAAGAACTCGGGTGCCTTTATTTTGGACATATGGGATTTCATAGAGATGACCCCATAAATGTTTACAGGCAACATTGTACCAAGGTATGATATACCTAGCCATATGTATCTATGACAATTCCAGAAAATGAGAAGATAAAGAATTGGTACAATGCATTGAGGAAGAATAGGCTAGGAGATGAAGCAAGTCCCTCCCATGTGATCTAGGTTTCAGATACACAGACTGAGGAAATTCAATGGGAAGTGACTGTACCAATTGACATTGCATAATCAAGGAAGAGACCAAAGCATGATCCAGTAGTGGAGAACAGCAAGAAGTTCAAGGTTGACCCATTTTGAAAAGGTGAAATGGAGGCAGAGAAATAGAGGAAAAAAATGGAGGAAATAATGAGAAGGAAGAAGAAGAAAAGAAGTAAGAAGAAGAATCCAAAAGAGAGTAGAAGTGAAAATAGAAAGAGGAACAAGAAAAGAAGAAGCAAGATGACTTGTTGAAGAAAAAAGAAGAGTTGAAGAAAACAAAAGCTGAGGAGCTTCAAAAGGAACGACAAGAAGAAATCTTACAAAGGAAGAAAGCATAGGATGAAAGGAAAAGAGCAGAGGAAGAGGAACAGTAAAAATGGTTGCAGGAAGAAGAGATGAAGAGAAAATAGGAGGAATAAAATGCACATGAAATGGAGGAAGAACTAATGGCCTGTGACATGGAAGCGGAGCTAGAAGAGGAGGAAGACATTGATCCAATTGCAAATGAGCCCAGCATTCAATCAAAACATCATCTCATTGGTGGCCATATCCCATTTAGAGAAATGGGAATTTCCCCTCCACCTGACGATAGGGTCATGGACATCTCCAACTTCACCTTCGAACAACTAAAGAACAAGATTGTGCAAGAGAGGCAAAGGTATTTTCCCAACAACCTTGTTCATCCTGTCTCCATAGACACGGAGAGGGTGATATCACCCAATATGAGGAGGAATCCTTGAGAATTCATTACAACAAATAAGGCTTTTGTGGCAGTAGCACAAGACAATGTAGAGTATCTTTTGAGTAATAATTCACAATTACAAAAGGAGTTGGCTTCTGCAAAATAGCAGGTTGATCACCTTGTTGCAAAAAATCAAAGTTTGTATTCTACCATCATCAATACATCAGAGTTATGTTTGGCCATACTCAAAGGGTTGAAGCTGATGGAATACACTATGATATGGATTTATAATGATATGATCCTTTTACATGAGGTGATGGCACCCTTGGTTGAAATACAATAAAGATCTCAAGAAATCGTGAAGGTTATGAAGGTTGCAGGCACATCTATGGATCTTATGTAGGATTTGGCCATCAAGTATCTAAACATTCCAGAGCGGTTGGTTAATAAGGATAGGTTAGAAGCTAAAGTGGATAGAGAAAAGCTGAGATTACATACTCATAATTATAACCAGCTTGGTGAACAAGTGACCAAAACTATAGTTGCTTATGTTCAACTGCACAATAGTTTAAAGTCCCTGGCACGGAACCATAACATACCTTATGTGGTCCCACTTGGAGAAATAAGGGGTAAGGATGTAGTCATGCAAGAGATAAAATAGTTCATTGAACAAATCAAACAAACTGCAAATCAAGAAGGCTTTGATGTGACCAAGAATGTTATTCTACAACATGCAATTGGGCCAGGTAAAGTTCACATGAAGTTATCCATGTTGTGGAGTAGTATACAGTCAAACTCCAAATCTATGTTATCAAATTCTTTGGAGGTGAAGACGCGGCACATTGCATATCTTCCAACCAAATTCAAAGCTATCATAGTAGAGTTCAGATCATGGCACTCTTACATCACAAATGAACTCCATTATCCAGCTATAGATTTGTCTTTTCCTCTTGCATGAGCAATTTTTGTCTTATTGTAGTTTTGTCTTATATAGCCACCACTTTGATGTAATTTTTCATTTATGAATAAGAAATTCAATGTAAATAAGTCTAAGAGACACATGTGGAATATGAAGAGTCACATAAAAGTCCATAGGTTGTAGAAATCAAAGAGTTGTGAAGAATCCCAAAGGTTTCTCTCACTTGTTATAAATAAGCCCTCATAACTCAAACAAAGGGAGAATTGGCATTGGCGTCTCTAGTTATGCATAAGAGAGAAGATCATTCTTTAGAGAAGCAAGTGGTAGCTTCATGTTCCACTATTGGGGCTAGTGTTTCATCATTGTAACAGTGTACTTGGATATTTCATTTTAATCATCAGAAGCTCTTGGAGGCAACACTTTGTCATGCATGTATCGTGAATCATGTTGTAAGACTATTCTTTAAATGTTTGCAATATATGATTTATGTTGTGCATACTAAAGAGAATGAACTATTTTGTTGCTTTAGATATGAATCATGTTGAATGGGTGTTGTTATGTGTTTACATGATCATTTTTTTCTTATGAACTAATTTGCAGTTTAATCAATGATTCTTTCCCTTTTTCTCTCACATGTTTCTCTTAGGATAGTATTAATATTTTTCTATTAGAGGCCCATCTCTTATCCATTTACACTTTAAAATTAGTGTCTCACAAAGCTTACATACTTGTTGTATCCAAAGTTATGTGTATGGCCTCTTGTGTGTGTTTTGCAGCCAAGGCATATCTTTAATTTCTCTTATAAATGGTGGTCGGGCTTGGTTTCCGAATGGGGCTCCTACTCAAAATAGTGCGACTTCACATTAGGGAGACCCCCTGTAAGTTGGTGATTTTTCCAACACCATCAATAAATCCTTTACTCGACCTCCCGACAAGGTGTGTCATTTCAGTATCAGAATCATCACTGGAGCAATCACTTCTCTTCCCTTTTCTTGATGACTTTGATACTTTGAATGTAGATTCCTTATGGGTTGGATTTCCTTACCTCATCTCGTATGTTGTGATAATTACATGAAGCTCATCCATTGATAAAGTTTCCAAATATTTTAGCTCTTTTATGGAAAAGTATTTAGCATAAAAAAATCTAGAAGAGATCTCGAAACCTTTTGGACACTCATATTTTCTTTAACTTCTTCACCTAGCCCACCGAGAGAGTTAACTACTTCATCTACCTCGAGGAAGTAGGTAGCAATGTCTTCTTCATCATTCATTTTTAAACTTTCAAATTGTCTTCCAAATGTTTGAAGTTTCTCCTTCTTTATTGTGTCGTCTCCTTCATAAAAATTTATAAGTTTCTCCAACATTTCTTTAGTTGATTCATAACTACTAAGGATGGTGAATATTGAATTTGACTAGACACTTGATATAGAGTTCAAAGCTTTTTCATTTGCTACATATTCCTTCTTCTTGTCCTAGTCCCTTGGTAGAGGAGATGGGATCTTGTATCCATTTGTAACTAATTTCCAAACTTCAACTCCAAGAGACATCATATAGTACTTCATTCTAATCTTCTAGAATGAAAAATTTGTTCCATCAAAGTGGGGGACTTTAAGTGCTTCTTTATTGACCATTATAATTGGGAAACCCTTTTTCCAGCTATTAGGCTAATCTGAAGAAGTTGGCTCTAATATCAATTGTTAGAAATATTGAGAGGGGGGTTGAATCAGTATTTCATCCAATTATTAATTTTTCCAGTTAAAATATGTTACAATTATGAAATATAAACCATTTTAGGATGCAAGAATTTAAAAATAAAAAGTAAAAAACACTTGAATATTTTAATGATGGGGACATCATTCCTCCTTTACAAAATTCAAGCTTCAACCTGTCAAATAAGGACACCAATCCTTTTGTATAAGCCCAAGCACCAACCTAGCAATAGAATGAGGACACCAATCCTCTTGAACAAGCCCAGGCACCAACCTAGCAAAAGAATGAGGACACCAATCCTCTTCAAGCACCAACTCATCCAAACTACTTCAAAGTAGACTTCAAAACTCCTTACAAACTTGTTCCAATATAAGCTCCAAAACTCCTTCAAAACAAGCTTCAAGATAGGCTCCAAAATTGATCCAAAACTTCTTCAAAATAGGCTATCAGGATAGACTCCAAAATTGATCCAAAACTTCTTCAAAGCTACTTCAAATTATCCTCTAATATGGGTTGAGACTAGGGTTACAAATCACAAAAGTTGAGGTTCTTAGTAGGCTAAAAATGAGGTTGTCACAAGGCCGAATTTTAGGTTGTTACTGGGCTAAATTTCAAGCTATTAGAGGGCCAAGTTACAAGGTCAATTTCCAAGCTTACAATGGCTTCTATAGGGCCAAGTTTTAGGCTCGCTATGGTTGCTACAAGGTCGAGTTTCAGAATGATTGTAGCTTCTACAAGGCTGAAACAGGGTTGTAAACCAAGTCAAATCATTTCCCACATTTTCTCTAAAGCGTGCTTCAAAGACTGATCAAAAGAGACTTCAAGAGCGCCTAAACCAAAACAAAACAAAAAAGACTTTTCAAACTTACTACTTAACTCCTTGCTTCTTCTTGCCCTGGTTCATGAGGTATAAACCTCTTTAAATGCCTCTACCTCAAATATGAATTACTCCTCTTGCTCATTCAATTTGCTCTTGCCCAAAACAAGTGAGGAGATGGCCTATTTATAGGCCTTTTTGACCCTAAAACAGGGTTGACTTGACCTCAAGTAGGGCCAACCTATTTCTTACTAGGAGCAACTTTACTAGGGCTCATAATATACCTTTCGACTTCAACAATTCATATCTCCTCAACCAAGAGGAGTTAGAGGGTGAGCCACACCTCACTGCAAAGGTCTCGGGGCATTCTTTAAGCCTATATCATTATCTCCTTTAGCTGGGTACCCTTTGACATCAATGACAACCATTTTCTCAACGTATATTACAATATTTTCATAAAATGTCCCATTTTGTTAAACAAACTCGCGCACCATACATTTTCAACATACCACTTCCATTGAGACTAGAAGGACCTTAGAATATAGCTCAATGAAATCTGCTATCTCCATACAAAACATGCCATGTTCGATTAAGCAAGGTGTCTTCTCTTAAGATCGGAAACATTCCCTAACGTGTTAGACACAAACACACACACACACACAAGTATGTTGTCAGGAATTGCTCAAAGCACTTGCCAAAAATGAGCTATCTAGTCTAATCAATTTGGTTATGTACCATGCACTACTAAATCTTATATGTTATGCCTTTGCCCACAATATTTAAAAGTGATACCAATAAACTAGAAAAAACATTTAAATTCATCACCAAAATATTTTCATTACACACTCTTTCTCACAATCTTTTAGTAAAATACCCCATTTTACTAAACAAATTCATTTGCCACGTATTTCCAACCCACCAATTCCATCTTAAAAATAAAACCTTACCGTATAAACCTAAATATTCACTAAAATAAATATAAAAATCTAAAACATTTAACAAATTACTCACCCATATTCACACCTCCCCTTACAATTATAAATTTGTCACTTCACCGATGTTACACTCCCTTAAAGTTACGTATTTACACAACACAACTTATGATTGAACAACGAACATGCCTCTCATGGTATGACGTAATATAATGTAACACCATCAACACATGACCCATGTTACACTCCCTTAAGGTTATGTATTTACACACAATTTATGATTGAACAACAAACATTCCTCTGATAGTATGACGTAATATAATGGAACACCATCAACACATGCTGGACTATAAATGAGTTTCATTTTTATTTAATACTAAAGCCAATGTATATTCGAATTTTGGTCACATGGAATCCTACAAGGACGTGTGGGGATCAATGTTGGAAAACAATAATATCTATGAATATAATATCATAAAGGAGTGGAAAAGAGAATAGTCGACCCCCACTAACGTGGGATCTTGACATAAACTGAAATCCTTGGCTGAGAATCCGTACTGACGAAAGGCAAAGAGAAGCTTGTATTCTTGAAGTTTATGCACATGGCCTCACATGAATCAAATTCGAAACTGTCAGGCTCTGCACATGGATTACAAGATGTTCATGTGCTCTGCTATATAACTGTCCTGGACATGTTGCTTCCACATGAATTATATAGCAAGCAGTTGGTCGTTTTAACTGAACAACATTATTAGTAGTTGCTGTGTTGAGATCTGTGCAATGGCAACTCGTCTGTTGTTTGTTTATCTCACTGCGTTGCCCCTGCTAGGTCTGCTGTGGGAAAGCCAGTAACTATAATGCACTTTGTTATAGCTGAAAATAAGTAGTTTAGCCGAAAATAAGTAGTTTGTTATTGGGTATTAAATGAGCGAAGTTGTATATGCTTATCCATAAATTTTGACAAACCAATGATCCAGTAGCGAGAATATACATACAGTCCACTCATTTAATGTCCATTGTTCAGCCACATATTTGTTGCACTTTGTTATGACCCAAGTCATCTATTTGATTTGTTACACTTTGTTATGACCCAAGTCATATTTGTTACTCTTTGTTATGACCCAAGTCATCTTCAATATATTAGGGATATTAAATGGTTTGAATCCTGAACCTGATTTTGTAGGGTGTCAGTTCTACTGCTCTGAGCATTGCTAATGGCCCATCCAACATAGCTTTTCCAGTGAGTTCATTTCTCCTCTCATCAAACTTTTATTACTATCAAACACGTGAATTTAGAAATGTTGTGCACCTATAATATGCACTTTGTCATTAACAAGATTCGAACTTTGGAATGTAACCAGAGTAGCAATGCACTTCCTTTCCCTTGCTACAATTAAGAGGACTTACAAATTGTACATATAAAGACCACCGCACTTGAACTGTTTCCCTGGTTTTTCTGGTATGTGAAGTTTGGGAAAAAAAGGACTATAAGCTGGCTATGTGAAGAAAATTCAATCAAAATAAGCGTTGGAATGTCATAATGCTGCATCCTATTATGCTTTATGTTCTTGACATAATTTGTAGAATTTGATTGATGTTTTCTTCTCAAACATCAATTGGGTTTATATTATAGTTAAAAATACAAATAACCATTGTTGTTGAAATGCACGCAGTATGGAAGCCGACAAGGCAGTCTCCGACCTGCAGGTGTGAAGCACAACCTTATCTGGAAATTCATTTTGACATTTTTAATGATTATCCATTATTATACTGTGAGATGAGATTTGCATTTGTACTGTAAATCTACATTCACATTCTTTACATTTTTTTTTTAATGATTATCCATTATTGTACCATGAGATGAGATTTACATTTGTACTGTAATAGTTTTTTATTAAATATGATTATCCATTGGTGTACTGTGAGATGAGTTTTTTTTTTAATATAATTATCCATTGTGGTACTGTGAGATGAGATTTTAGTATATTCTTCAATGAGTTTGTGTATATATATTCAGAATGCTCGCCGAGGTGCACAGCAAGGTGCTCAGGGACAGCCATGCTTGTTCTACTGTAACAAGTGCTGTGCATAGTGTCTGTGTGTTCCTCCAGGAACATACGGGAATAAACAGATGTGCCCCTGTTACAACAATTGGAAGACCAAGAGAGGAGGCCCAAAATGCCCATAGAATTTGTTCCAAACCCACTTGCATTGTAGTACTATGTCCTATACTATCAATAGGTCTCTCTATTTCTATGAGATATAATTGGATTGTAATTACTATTTTCTGCAATGAAACCTGGTGTGAAGATTATTGGATTGCAATTATGAATCCTTAGACAGGAAGATAAAGCGCTGGTGGTCATTATATCTGGTTTTATGCTTTCCCATTTCTCGGGCTGGTCCAAGTGAATTGTTAATTTTTTATTTTTTTTTAATCCCAAAAAGCTGATGATAGCGCATTGGAGTAATTTTAATGAGACTGAAATCAAATCTGACACCACATTTTTCAAAAAAAAATATTACAAAGCCCCTCATGATATAGAAATTGCTAAATAACTTTGACATGGTGAGGCCTTTTTTAAAAACAATTTGCAGGTTTAGGGAATTGAATTTTTAATATTTTAAATAAAATAGGAATTAAGATGCTATTAGATTAATTTGTAATGAAAATTTGTTACGAAAAAGTGTTTATATTTTTTTTTGGAAATTTAAATTTTCATAATTTGATTGAAAATGTAGAAAATTGTTTATCTATTTATAATAATAAATTAAAATGTGTTTGGTCTTGGACATGCTCTAACATTGTTTATGTTTGGCTAAAAGCTCATTTTTTTTGGATGTAAGGAAACAGGTTAATGGCTTAAGACCCATAGGCATCTAGCAAGAGTGAAAGTCTGCCCCCTTATGGATAACTAGCGGGTTATTCCAAGGGACGTGCTTTTCCTTGAATAATGGTGATGAATCAGCCTGCATTTGTGGTTTTCCTTGAATAATGGTGATGAGTCAGCCTGCATTCATGGATAACAACTAGAAATGGTTGTCCTTATTGTTGGTTTGACAACTGAATTATGATAAATTTTCTAACATATTAAAAAAAAACTAAAACCTCTATTACTTTTTTATCAAAATATTAATAAAAAAAATCAAATATTTACACTACAATATATTTAATTATTTAATAATTAAAAAACAAATTATAAAAAAAATATTTATACATAAATGAAAAGCAAAAAAACCATACACGGAATAAATACTACCATAAAGTACATAAGTTTACAATTCATAAGTTATAAAGCCTAATTACAATGATGTTTACCATTCATAAGCTATAAAGCCTAATTACAATTACAATGATCTTTTACTATAGTAATGATATTTCAAGAATTATAGCATTTCCAAAATAGCTTTGACCACCTTCATTGTGGGTACATATTTTATGTATAGATCTTTCCATTTTCGAAATAATTATGATTCCCAAAATAGCTTTGACCACCCTCATTGTCGGTACATATTATGTATAGATCCTTCACTTTCGAAATAATTATGATTTTTTTTATTTTGGATGTGTTATATATAAAATTTAACGTAGAAAAATTAATTTTTTTGGGGCTATTCTTTAGTATATTACCACTCATGTAAATACTTACAATATATAAGAAATTTTACAAGACAAAGTACTATACAATAAATTACTTACAATATATAAGAAATTTTACAAGACAAAGTACTATACAATAAGTAATTTATTGAAAATAACCGTTCGAGCTATCTCACTTTCTATTTAAATCATGAGTCACATGTTTGCATATGATCCAATAAAATTTCATATGGTTAAGTTTTAAAAACCTATCATAAGTAAGTATAGAAATCATTCATTTTAGTAAAGTTTTTCTCTACATTAAATACTTGTGACTCTTTTATACTTGATTTATTTAAAGCTAGAAAAGCAAGACGCCTCTAATCAAACCATCTACCATTATTATGATCTTACAATTACTTTAAATAAAAAACAATCCCTTTATAGTGAGCTTTTTTTTGTGGAACCATAAAATACCAAAAAGACATTACCCTTCAACCCTCGAGATTCAAATAGACATAAAGGGAAAATACCACCCTTTTCCACTCCCTAAATAGTTTTAAAAGAGACTATTCTCCACCTAGTACAAAGCCTCTTGAATCCATTCAAGCATAAAAGACCCTTGGATCCTGAAATCATGGGGTAAACCAATAATATCACAAATTATATCAACCTATCCATGAAACAATACCAATGTAGCCACTCTAAAGAATCTTGTAAGTGAGGATAGACACTAATGAGTAAAACACTTGAGGTCATTGTTATCGTACAATTTAGCAACCTAAAGCAAAGCCCCACTAGGCACTCTAGGTCTTAGGGTAACAAAGAGATCAGTCTGCACTATCACCTCAGCGGCTTCTCCCCCAGTATTTTCTGGTCAAATATTATCCCCACAAGGAAGAAATTCCCAACAAGACTTAGAGGTTAGATGATTAAGGATCCTAGGCCAAATGGCTCTCTAAGGAGCTTGCAAAGCATAAACCCTAGAATGTTATTTGATCAAGAAATGAAGGTGAAAAGAGATGATGGATTCAAGGGAACTACTGACAAAGCTTTGGAGGTTGAGATAATATCTAAGGATGCTCAAGAAAGTTCTCTGCTAGCCAACTTCACATTATAAAATGTTATTCTAAGTTAGGGTTTCAAGGGTATATAGGTTTACAACATGCAAAAAGTTACAACAGCTATATAAATGGCCTATTAATGGTAATATCAAGAAAGGGTTGAGGCTATTTGAGGAGGTAAACAAGGGATAGATCAAGAGTGTGTTCCTAATGGTTGAAAATGCACAAAACAATAAATAATACCTAGACATCAGCCTTAGAAATGGGGGTGAAAAATTGCATAAAATGATAGATTTTTCTTTTTAAGCATTAATAAATGCAATACCTACTTATAGGATAATAACATATAGGTGAAATTACGCTATAAAATGTAGAATTAATCAATAACCTAACCCTAGTATACCATAAAACACATAGAAAAGGAAAAGTTAGGTTGATCAACACATAAAGACTAGTGCCTTCTATCAATTGGATAATGGAGTCAATAAGACAAGTTCAATGCAAGTGGAACTTGGACATAGAGGGTGGGGAGAGAGAGCTTGCTTCACCTCCAAACCCTAGTGGATTCCTTATTTATGAGGTTTGTTGAGAAATCTAGGGCACAATATGGATTAGGTTCTTTAGGTAGATTTCTCTTGGACTTTCACACTTTCTTGTGATTGCTCTTTTCTTCGTATTAGTTCTTCTTTCAATTTATTATGTTCCTTTCATCACGAAAAATGCCAAGCAATGAAGATCACAACAAGGGGCACAAGATGTAGGCACTTAGCCAGGGGAAAACCCCTATCTAGGGGAAATCTAGTCCAACTCTTCAACTAATATATTCAAATCAAGATGAGACAATCCAAGACCCTTTAGACCTAGAAAAAGACCTCCTCCAATCACCAAGTCAACCCTTCAACAAGTCTTTCCCTAATTCTACATCAACCAACTTCAACCTGCAACTTCGATCTCCTGCAATTATACGTGAATTCTTGTAATTGCAAATTCTTGATTTCTTGTAATTGCACATTCCTGCAATCGTACCTGAATTCTTGTAATCATGAATTTATGCAATTGTACCTCAATTCATGCAATTGTACTTGAATTCTTATAATCATGAATTCCTATAATCGTGAATTTCTACAAATGTACCTGAATTCCTGTAATCGTAAATTCTTGCAATTGTACCCAAATTCCTGTAATCGTGATTTCCTTCTCAAGATTGAACTTGAGAGTGTGTGTGACACCAAGTGACTCGAGCTCCCTCTATTTATATTGCTTCCATGAGGTCGAATTTCCTCTAATAGGATTGACTTCTCCATGACATGGTCGACTTGGTGAGGAGGGACAAAATGACTACTTTGACTCAAAAGTAAATTTCTTTACAGGTGTTATCACTCAGGTTGTCCCTTTTGACTCCTAAAGGGATACGGCCGAGGTAACCACAAACCAACTTTGGACTGCAGGCCCTAGCTTGCCTGCAGTCAGAGAGGGCTCTCTCTTTATGATTTAGCTTTGTTGAAGGGGGTGATTTTAGGCTAGTTATGATGCACAAGGGTTTTGATTGAGTTTTGGTGGGAAAACTGACACTTTCAGGTAGAGAGGCTGAGTATAGTCTGAATGTTTCAAACCATTGGGCGTGGAGTCGAGGAGGGGGAACTGCTGTTGTCTTTCCTTAATAACAGTGAGGGGAAAATGGAGCAAGATAACTGAAGCAGAAGCAACTTTCAGGTTTCAAGGGATGGCAAGAATGCTAAAGAAAGAGAGGCAGTTAAGAATCTCTCCAACAGATTAGCAGAGGAAACAACAAGGCGCTACCTAGGAGCAGTTAAGAATCCCTAGATAATTGGCCAGCACAGGTGAACTGGGGTAAACATGAGCCAGAAGGAATTCAATGTTCATAACCAATTCATTCAGAAGAAAACATCAAGAAACAGCAGGAATTGAGCATAGAGAGTATTTAAACTAATTCTAGGCTATTCTTTTTTCCTGCTATTTAGATAATGGCAAACACATAAACAAAGATAAGAGGCACTTATTGCTTCAGGCCGCAGCGCAGGAATTCCATCTTCAACTCTTCAACACATTCATCAACAACAGACAGTTCGCTCTCCAAGCTTTAAGCAATCTTTGATTACAGAAAAATTCAGGTATACACAGCGAGTCTCTAGTGAAAATTATCAATTGACCAACCCTTAAAACTATACAGAGGGTGGTATATATAGGGAAAAACTCTCTGCAGAGTTCCTTTATTACATCTTGACCTAATTAGGTCATAAAAATGACTACTTGACCTAATCCTATCTAGAAATAAATGCAAAGAATGTCTCGGGCCGTGCTCAGGGCCGATGTGTCAAAACTGAATGAATGATGCTGTCCTCGGTGGCTTGCTGCAGTGCTTTCTGCAATAAATGGGTATGGGTTTATGCTTTCTTGCTGTCCTGGTGCCTTAAATGTCTTGACAGTGATTTGAAAGCAAGGATGGGCTGATGCTTATCGATTTGATTTTTTGGGGGCTTCATCAATGTTCAGGTGCCTCAAGCCCCTAAAAAATCATGACTGATTCTTTCTGGCATCCTTTCTTCCACTGATACTCTCTGACAAAATCTGGGCTGCTGATCTGCTGTGCTGCATGTCTAATCACCAATAAATGGCTGCTGTTCGGCCTCTGTATCATCTAGAATTGTCTTCTGATCATTTTGGTATGCTCTGTGAAGAAAACGGATCATTTCTGCACCTTTTCGGGCTTCCTAGGGCTGCATGGAGCGAAGATTCCTTAAAGATTCCCTTAATATTCTCCATTTTGGCCCAAAAAATCCTGCGATGAGCGATTAATCGCTCATCAAAAACTGCCTCAGAATTCGATTCCAGGGCTCCAAAGTGCGACTTTCGCGCCTCTGCGTCCAAAAAAATGGCTGATGACGTCAGCATTGTACGGCGGGTGACGTCAGCATGGCGTTGTGGCAGGATGACGTCAGCATGATGTCATCACGTACGGTCGATGACGTGGCAGGTATAGTGGCAGGACACATGGCAGTGACGTGGCAGGAGGCCACGCAGGTGGGTGACTGATCGGGCGACTGTACAAGGGGGGTGACGTGGGCTGTTGACTGTGCAGGGGTGACGTGGGCTGGTGACGTCACCGGGCGGTAAGCGGTATGTGGCGCACCGCTTATGGGGGATGGCGGTTTCGGAGGGAGGGGCTCCGCCACAACCCGGCGCCTGACGCGTGGCGGGAGTACGGCGGCAAAACCGCCGAACTCCCGGACGTTAAAGGCCGGGCGCGTCGGGGATAAGGATGCCCGCCAGCCGTAGATCTGCGGGGCTGTGGATCGGACGGCTGGCGGCGGACGCGACGGGATATGGGGTTAACGGGCAGGAATATTCATAGGAATATTCCGAATTTAATATGCGCGGCGGGTTATAGACTTAGGAAAATGGGTTTGCGGGGTTAAATAAAGGCGCGGGTTAATGTTTATGCGCAGGAACTTTGGGTTAGGGGCGGAATGTGGGTTTTTTGGGGGTTTTTAGGGTTAAGGGAGAGGTTGCTAGCTGACCAAATATCAAACTAGTTCCTCAATGACTCGGATGGGCTAAAAACAGTCCCAGATGGACTGAGATTTCCCGGACTTAGTAGAAAGTATGGCTATAATGCCAGGGAGGGGTATTTACATAGGGGGAATTATATACATGATTTTAATAGGGGGAGGGAAAAACTAATAGGGAGTTACATAATAAGGGTGATGAGAAAAAAAGATGTTAGTGAACTCCAGCCTGAGTACCTCCAACTGAAAAAACTGCCTCAACCCAAAAATGGATTGCTTTATCAAAATTGGAACACAGCAGTGGCCCTTAGACCAGCCTACTCTTGTGGATACTTTTTGGCCATCTGTAGCAAATATGGAGCATTGCAGCATGCATAGCACGACATATTTGGCATGTAAAACTGTCGATCATGAAAGATGATTAACCTGCTGCAGCAGGAGGCTAACAACAGGATACAAAACCCAAGAAGGGTCTAATAAATGTGACAATGACTTTTTTTACTCTTGAAAAAACCTAGAACCCTTCAATGGAGGCTATGACCTAGAAATAAATGAAAGAGCATGAAACTAATGCTTCAATAATATTTTTCTTTTGACAAATACAATTATGAAGACCGACACTAGTTACATTCTTCAATACACCCTCTTAACTTGGGAGGAATTCATAATTACATATATACATAGGTACATTGAAGATCTCAAAATGATATACTCTATGAAGAGTCATAGCACATGCAGTGCTACAAATTAGATACCTGAACAGGGTATCTAACTGGGTGGGACTAAGGTGTGTTCCAAGATTTAGCCTCTATAGGTACCATCAAGGTTTAGCTCTAACACCAACTGAGGGATCTAGGTGTGTATCCAAGATCAGAGCTCTAATACCAACACCACCCTCCCTACTTCGGGATATAGACATCATCACAGACTAGCCAGATGTCCTCCCAAGCATCTTGTCACCCCAAGATGCTTCATATCTCCTTATCAACTAAACTAGATATATCCACCAATCCAAGCATGCTTCAAACATTCAACCTTCTTTTGGAGAGATCTGCACAAACATAGCCCAAATTAGTAATAAACTTTCACTATACATATTTAAACCTTCAAGGTTCTTAATCATTATGATGTTGCTTAGAACATCATCATATATCTTCAACTCCTTTTTCAGTTGGCATCAAGGTTGGTTTTTTAGCCACAACATCCTGATTGAAAAGCTCCTCTAAAGGTATTAAACCTTTTGGAATGATGTTATCTTTGAGTTGCAATACTTCCATCTGATTGACTTCCAAATTCTCATCACCATCATCATACTCCATGTCAATAGAAATGTCCTTGAATTTACCTTTATTTTGCAGAAATTCATCGATCTCATCATCATCTTGGAACACTTGCCAATACCTTTGATTGTCGGGCACAGCCGGGCGATGCTTTACGTGAATCTCGAACTTGTTGTTTGAGTTCATAGGAATCTTCAAATTGCTTGCTGCTATTGCAAGTGAGTGTTATGAAACCAGCTCACAAAAAGATAGAAAAGAGAGATCCACGACTTAGAATTCAGCCTCTTCGAGGGGGAAACCTCCTTTACATTACATAAATGAACAATTCTTGGATGATACAAATGAAAAACCTCCTTTCTATATATAGGAGTCTAAGTGGTCCCAATACAATCAGAGCCTACATAACAATAATATTGTAGGGCACAAAAATAACAATAGAGGGATTCTATGTGGCACAATAGTAACAATATGGGCACTACATGGGCACAACAATATAAATAAGGGGTATAACTACAATAGTAATGGGGTAATCACTAGTATTATAGGGACCCAACATGCCCCTCTCCTTCAAAAAAGTGTTGTCCTCAACGCTTGAGTAGTTCTGGATACTTCTGCATAAAATTCTCATCCTCCCATGTGGAATCTTCAGCGGATAAGTTCTTCCACTTGATAAGATACTCTGAAATTGATCGATTTCGTAGCTGTCGAGTTCTTGTTTCTGTGACTGCTTCCGGTTCCAATATAATTTTTCCTTCCTCGTCAAGTTCTGGCAATATTGTTTGAACTGGGAGCTTGTCGCCTATAACCTTCTTTAAACATGAAACATGGAAAACTGGGTGCAATCGAGAAGCTGCAGGAAGCTCCAATTTGTATGCCATAGTACCAATCTTTTGCAACACCTTGTACGGACCATAATACTTTGGTGATAATTTATTATCCTTCTTAGCTTGCTTGAGGGACATTTGCTTATATGGTTGTAGCCGTAGGAATACCCAATCACCTACATCAAAACTTCTTTCACTGCGATGTTGATCTGCCTGTTGTTTCATTCTATTCTGTGCCAACACGAGGTTATCCTTTAAGAGTTGGAGGACTTGTTGTTGATGTTCGATGTGATGTTCCACTGCCTGAACCTTAGAATTTTCTCTTAAATATGATGTGATGGATGGTGGTTGATACCCATAAAGTGCCATAAATGGGGTCATTTTTGTTGCTGTATGGAAGGAAGTGTTATACCACCATTCAGCCAGAGGCAACCATTTGACCCATTGTGTCTGTTTATCAGATACAAAGCAACGAAGATATCCTTCCAAACATTTGTTTACTATCTCAGTTTGCCCATCAGATTGAGGATGATAAGATGAGCTATGAGCTAACTGAGTACCAAGACAAGAAAATAATTCTGTCCAAAAATTTCCAGTGAAAATGGGATCTCTGTCACTTACAATAATCTTTGGGTTTCCATGTAGCTTTTGAACTGTTTCCATAAATGCAGTAGAAACTGTACTGGCTTTAAATGGATGTGATAATGCACAAAAGTGTGCATACTTGGTAAGTCTGTCAACTACCACCATGATGACACTCTTTCCCTCAGACTTGGGTAAACCTGTGATAAAATCCATTGAAACCTCCTCCCAACGTTGGCTTGGAATGGATAAAGGTTGTAATAGACCCGGTGTCTTAATTGTTTCAACTTTATTTTGTTGGCAAACCAAACATTCCGCCACAAACTTTTGAATATCTGATTTAAGGCCATCCCAAAAAAATTCCTTCTTAACCCTGTGGTAAGTTTTTAAAAATCCTGAGTGCCCTCCTAAGGGAGAAGTGTGCAATTCCATAAGAATCTTTTGTTTTAGCTGGGAATTCTTACAGAGGTATAAGCGATCTTTGTACCATAACGAATCATTTTTCCAGCTAAATGTATCAGAAGTACTGGAATCTTGTTGTAGCTTTCGAATAAGTGCCCACACTTCTTCGTCATTCTTCCATTCCTCCCTTGCTTCGTTTATCCAATCTGGTTGGATAATAGAAATGGCACACAACAATGCTTCCACATCCTCATCCTTTCTTGAGAGTGCATCTGCCACCACATTTTGCTTCCCTTTTTTGTAGATGATTTCAAAGTCATAACCCAACATCTTTGTGACCCACTTTTGTTGCTCTTCAGAGGATAATCTTTGTTCTAAAAAGTATTTAAGGCTATCATGATCCGTTTTTACCTTGAAGTGTCTTCCCATTAGGTAGGGTCGCCATTTCTTAAGTGCATGGAGTATTGCCAACATTTCCTTCTCATAAATAGCTTTGCTTAAAAACTTTCCCTTGATTGGACGACTTTCAAAAGCAATGGGTCTTTCATCTTGCATTAGAACAGCACCAATTCCATTTCCTGAAGCATCACATTCCACAATAAAGGTTTTTGTGAAGTCCGGTGTAGCTAAGACCGGTGCTTGGCACATTGCCTCTTTAAGATGTTCAAAGGCCTTTGTTGCTTCCGAAGTCCATGAAAATGAATCTTTCTTCAATAATGTTGTTAGAGGTGCTGCTATTCTCCCATAATTCTTAACAAACTTGCGATAATACCCTGTCAACCCAAGAAATCCTCGCAGATGCTTTATGGATGTGGGGATTTTCCATTCCTTAATGGCTTTAATTTTGCTAGGGTCTACCTTAACTCCTTCATGAGATACAATATGACCCAAATATTCCACCTCCTGGACTCCAAAGAAACATTTGGATCTTTTTGCATATAATTGTTTCTCCTCCAATAGTTGTAGCACCCTGTCAACATGTTCAACATGATCCTTCCAAGACTTGCTGTAGATTAGTATATCATCAAAAAATACTAACACAAATTTTCTAAGGAATGGTTTGAAAATTGAATTCATCAAACCTTGAAATGTTGAAGGTGCATTGGTAAGGCCAAAAGGCATGACCAAAAATTCATAATGACCCTCATGAGTTCTAAATGCTGTTTTCGGAATGTCTTCAATCTTCATTCTGATTTGATGATATCCCGAACGAAGATCCAACTTGGTGAAGTAAATTGATCCATGCAATTCATCCAGTAATTCATCAATAACAGGAATGGGGAACTTATCTTTAATAGTGAGCTTGTTGAGCTCCCTATAATCTGGACACATGCGCCATGATCCATCCTTCTTGTGCACCAATACTACTGGAGCTGAGAAAGAACTTTGACTCGGTTGAATTATACCAGCCTCTAGCATTTCTGCAACCATACGTTCAATTTCACTTTTTTGGACATAGGGATATCTGTACGGCCTGATGTTTGGAGGAACACTTCCTGGAATCAGATGAATAGCATGATCATGATCACGCATAGGTGGGAGACCTTTGGGAGTCTCAAATACCTTGGAATGATTGTCCAGGACTTTTTGGAGATCTGGAGAAATAGATGATTCCAATGTGGAAACATCTAGCGAACATAATTGTGCAATTACACCTCTTTGCTCCTTTTTTAGAAGCTTTGTCATACCATTAGAGCTGATTATCTTTCCTGGTTTCCCTGCAATACCCCTTAATTCAACTTCCTTTCCTTCCACAGAAAATTTCATGAAAAGTTCTTGAAAATTAAAAGCTATTGTACCCAAGGATTGTAGCCATTGGACTCCTAGTACAACATCAGCACCTCCCATTGGAATGGAAAGCATTGGGCTAGTCAATACATATTCTCCCATGGATAGCTTGATATTATGGCACTTTCCAGAACAATTTATTGTTCCTCCATTTGCAATCATCACTTGACACTCTGGTGCTGGATATAGGAAGCAATTCAATTCTTTTGCTACCCTACAATGAATAAAATTGTGGGTGCTTCCTGAATCAATCAACACTATTACCTTTTTCTTCTTGATTTGTCCTTCTATCTTGATGGTTTGAGGAGTGGTAATTCCCGCCAATGCATTACAAGATATGGTCGGATTTATTTGTTCTTCATCTAGGCTTTGTTCCTGGAATATATCCTCTTCTTTTGACCTTTCTTGCTCCTTTTCTTCTTCCTCTTCACAATCTATGTAGAATAATTTCTTCTCAGCACACTTATGACCTTTTGTGTATTTGCTATCACAATTGTAACAAAGCCCTTTTGCTCTTTTTTCTTCCAATTGTTGTGGTGTCAACCTTGTAGGTTGTGGAAGACTATGGGCAACAACACTTCCGTCTTTATAGTTGTGAATGGTATGCTTCCTAGTTGCCATAATTTTGCTTTCCATTTTTCTTGCTAACCTGAATGCCTTCTCTAATGAATCAGGTTCCCAAAGGCGCACATCATGTTGGATATTATCCTTTAAAGACCCTATGAACACATCAATCCTATGCTCCTCTGGAATATCTTTTACCCTTATGTTCAATTTTTGGAACTCCTCAATGTGCTCCATTATTGAACCCTTTTGTTTGAGACTTATCAATTGGCTAAAAAAAGTGTTGCTTTTTGTATCCTCATAATGTGCTATCAATTCTTCCGTAAAAATTGCCCAAGTGATAAATTGTTTACGAGAACAAAGCCATTGATACCATACAAACTGATTTGGTTCCAAATATAAAGTTGCCATACGTACCTTTTGTGTGTTTTGCACATTATTGAGATCGAAGAATTGCTCCATCTGTAATATCCATGTGGCGGGATCCTTGCCATCAAACTTCCTCATATCGATTTTTGGAACATGGTGAGTCTTTGATCCAACATTAGAGTCTATGGAATCATGATTAACATTTCTTTTGTTCTCATCATGAGTTTCCTTTACTACCTTTTCACCATTAGTGACCCTTTCTTGTAGCAACTTCTTCAATTCTTCCATGTTTGTATTCAAATCTATCTTCAAATTTGCCATCGAATCCTCCATCTTAGCTTCCATGCCATTTATCTTAGATTCCACGCCATTTACCTTAGATTCCACGCCACTTATCTTAGCTTCTGTTAGCTTTTGTGAGCGTGACATTTGTTGCACTTGTTCTTGTAATTTTGATATATCATGTAGCATTTCTTCCTCTTCTTCATGAGTCATGCTAGAGCTTTCAGGTTCCTTACTAGGTGTTTGCATTTTCTTTCCTCGGGGCATCAGTTACCGATAATAATGCTTTACTATGCCCTTTGAATTCCGTTAAACCAAGCTTACACAAAAATTAAAAAAAAAACTACACACCTTTTTTCACTTTATAGAAGCCTGATATTGAATCTGATGTATCTCTGTAATTTCGGATCATCCAATTCTGAAATTGCTACCTGTAGTAGCCTTCTGCGTCCTCTTTCCAATGCCACAAGTCTGAGCCAAATTGGATTCTCCAAGGAAGAGTTATGTAAAATCTCCCACAGTGACTTGCTTTTAGACTAGTTCAGTAGAGCGAAGTTGTACGATGTGCCACGAGTCACTGTTTCGACCTTTGGATCTGAAAAACACCCACAAGAAACTACAGTCCGTCCTTTTTCTGTACCTTCTTACGAAATTTCAATCCGATGCTCAGAAGAAAGTTATGACGATTTTCCCCAGGTCACCTGTTTTGAGTGTAATTCAGGAGTCATCAAAAAGGCCAACTTCCTGAGATCATATCTCCGAAAATATCGCGCGAAAAACTCTGAAATTCGGACCCAAGGTTCAGCGCGATGTCTTCTCAAATGGGTTTTTTTTGTGACTTCTGAAACGTCACAGAAAAAAATTTATAGCGAAAATTCCACGATGACCTGTTTGGAGCAGCGAAACCCTAGAATCCAAAGCTCTGATACCAAATGTTATGAAACCAGCTCACAAAAAGATAGAAAAGAGAGATCCACGCCTTAGAATTCAGCCTCTTCGAGGGGGCAACCTCCTTTACATTACATAAATGAACAATTCTTGGATGATACAAATGAAAATACCTCCTTTCTATATATAGGAGTCTAAGTGGTCCCAATACAATCAGAGCCTACATAACAATAATATTGTAGGGCACAACAATAACAATAGTGGGCTTCTATGTGGCACAATAGTAACAATATGGGCACTACATGGGTACATCAATATAAATAAGGGGTATAACTACAATAGTAATGGGTAAATCACTAGTATTATAGGGACCCAACAGTGAGTCTGCTATGACATTCTAAGCACGGGGCACACAAGTTATAGTGTAATCAGAAAATACCTTCAAGATATCCAACACTGCATTTCGGTAGGCCCACATTCGAGGATGCTTTGCTTGGTACTTGCCTTTCACCTGCTTGATAACTAACTCGGAGTCACCATACACTGAAATCCTCTTAGCATTTAATTTTCTAAGAACTTTCAAACCAGCAATCAAAGCTTCATATTCAGCCTCATTGTTTGAACAGTCAAAAGCTAATTTATAAGAGCAGACCCTTACATTGCTTGGCACTTTGTTTGGGGCGAAAACCAGGCTGCGTATCCATATACCAATGCCAGCACCTTCTCTTCCAACAACACCGTCAAAGTCCATACTCCATAGGCCTGTTTCATCCTCTTCTAAATGCTGAAACTCTTTTTCTTTACCTTGTTGTCCATCAATATGTTGTTGTTGTTGGACTACTAATTTTTCAACGGTGCCATCAAGTCTTTGCCACTCTTGTCTCAAGACTTCTCTAAAATTTTCAGTAATCTCAAGAATGTCTTCTACTTCCACTAGTTGGCTATTTACATCATTAAAACTATCTGAATACAAAACAAATGACTCTAGATCAGTATGTACATAGTTGATTGGATGATTTACCGGTTTCTCCTTGCTAGTGATCATGTACTTCATTTTCTGCTCCCGGTATAATTTCCTCATCTGACCGAACACGGGAATCGTAGCATAGGAGAAGTCAAGTTGCATTGTCCCTTTAATCTTTGCTCCCCAAGATCTGGAAAGAAGCATGCCAAATCTAGGAGGTATATCCGCCACCACCACGTCCATCAAAACATTTTTAGCTGGAATCTAATCCAAACTGACCACCAAATCTTTGATAAGCCCGATGCACCTTACTCTACCGGAATTAAAATAGTATAGGTCATGGTATTTTCTAGTGATGTCCAATCCTAATTTCTCCATGATAGCTTTCGGCATAAGATTATGAGAGGCTCCGAAATCAAACATAGCATTATGTAAAAAAAAATCATGCACCCTGAGACTAATATAGAAAGGAGCAACATCACTATCTTGGGACTGACCTTCCAACGCTGGCCCAAAGATCAACTCGGGACTGTCATCCTCCACATTTACCATGTCTGATGATGGATCTAAGCTCAAAATTTTAGACACCTGACCTTTATAATTGTTGTTCTTCATCAACTCGGTCAAAGGAATGGATATTTTCAACTTAGCAATTTCATTTTCTAAGTTAAAAACTAAAAAAATTTCTACGTCTTTTGCTGGAACATCCTTCTTTTCTGTTTTCTCCTTTAACACATTTGGCTGGGTTGGTCTTTCACTTGCTGATGTAGTTTTTCCGCTGCTAGGATCAGCTGTCTCTTTTCCCTTTTTCTGCACATTGGTAGGATCATTCTTTGATGCTGCTGCCTCCTTCCTTTTCTGAATTGGATTTACAGGCACATCTCTATTTCAAAGTGAATACTGCCGCTGATGAGTTGACAAAGCATTCATGTATCCTCTTTGGTAATCATCGGACTCTTCCTCAAGTACCGTCTCATTTGCCAAAATAAAATTTTCATCCCCTCGTTCAGCTGGATTCTCAGAGTACTCCTCATCTTCAGTGATGTAAATTGGCATGTCATCGGGCTTGAAGAAATGATTTTCTTCTCTAATCACATTCTCTTCTTCTTCTTATTCCAGACCAAGCACAACATTCTGTTGTAAAGGTGTCTTCACTTGCTACTGCGCTGTTTGATCTTGGGCTCACTGCTCTCTTTGTTTAATTTTGTATTGGGGCTGCTGCTAGCCATGAAAATTAGGATTTCTGATCTACGGTTCAAGCTTGTCAAGTTTCAATCTATGTAGCATCTGTTCCACATTTTGGAGCACTTGATCTGATGAGGAAGATTCTTCTTTTATTGTGACTTTCTTTTCAGCTCTTGCTCTAGCTCTCTTGGCCAGCAGATTTGCTTCAACGCTAACCACAATCTTTTGCATGTCTTCTAAAGTAGCTGGATCTCTTTCTCTTAATTGGTAAGCCATATCAGTGTCAAAACCATCTGGAAACTTTATCAAGGCTAGCCCCATGGGTGGCTTTAGGTGATCAGGGATTGCATTATAAACTGAATTGAATCTGATGCAGTAATCTTGAACAGACTCACCCACATTTCGTTTGATGTGCTCGTACTCGGAAAGAATCTAAAGGGGATTTTTCTTCACTTCCCAACGGTTTAAGAATTGTCTCTGTAGATTGGCCAATGTAGTGACGCTTGCAGCCGACAAGGCCCTGAACCATTTCCTTACTTCACCTCCAAATGTTTGTACAAACAATCTCATGGTTACATTTTCTGCATCAATCTCATGAAGATCGAAGAAATCCGTCATTTTTTCCACATGTTGCTGAGCTGTGATACCATGAGGAGTGCCATCAAACAAAGGAATTTTACTTTGGTAGTCGGCGGGCATATCATCCAAATTTTGAGGCAGTACAAGTGGTGCAAAACGAGCAGCCATTGCTCTTGGTGGATTTGCAATCGGTCTTCATGATGTTGGGGGAGTAGGTGGAGCTGATGTATGGGGAGTATGAGGAGGTGTATGCGGCGATGAAGCAATCTTGGCTATTTTAGGAGTAGAAGGAGTGGACGGAGGGGATACGACTGCAGATTTTTTATCAGAGATAGTAGGCTGCAAGGGAAGGGTAGGAATGAAAGGCGGTTCGGTGGGAATTCTTGAACTAGACGCAATTGCGGATGACCCAAGCGCTGCAGAAGTAATCTCTAAAAAATCATAGATATTAGAAGCCACAATGGAAGTCTGGAGCTGATTCAGGATATAATCATCAATGGATTTATTGGCCCTTTCAGTTTCAAGATTTCAAACAAACTTGGGATTTAAGATAGTTGAAGCGACAATGCTTTCAGATTTGGTTTCAAACAAAGACAACTCAAACTGCTCATCAAAATCTTGATCCTCAAGATACTCAAAACCAACAGGACGTGATTGAGCTTTGAACACGGGAATGATAGAGCTTCCTTGGCAGACGATTCTTGGAATAAGATTGGGATTTTCGTAGACAGGAGGGGGATCAGGATCCGGATTTGCTCTGGTATGTCTTCTGGAAGCCAGTGTGTTACTATTTCAAGAAATCAAATGGACATTAACAACTTGTTCAGCCTATCAAATCCTAAACTTATCATCCAAAAGCATAGAATTCTCAGATGTACTGGGGTGATCTGCAAGTTAGATACTCTGTTTATAAGACTAGACCGAAGATTGACTGAAGTAGAATTTATCTACTTGCGCTAATGCAAAGCAAAAGTGTTTCGAAGGCTACCTGGCTAATCTTCAGGCTTCATCTGTAGTTTATAAAATGAAGAATACCAACAAACAAATTTTTTGGTCCCCAGTATGGTCGCCACTATGTTAGTTCCTAGATTTATCTCAGGCTGAAGAGGTAGGATCTAGGGCCAACATCAAACCACGCTCAGCCTCGTAGCTAGCCCTACGAGGACAGGGGAGGGCTCTCTCTGGGTCAAACTCAGCAAAAGATAATCGATGGGGTTTGAGATGACTGAAATAAAAACTGATTTTAGGCTAGGTATGAAGTACAAGGATTTGATGTGATTTTTTGGGGGTTTTGTTGGAATCAAGGGAAAGGTAGATTTTGGGGTGCGGGGATTGAGGCTCAGTTCTGCAGAGATCTTGATGGGGCAAGGTAGGCAATCGTTTTGGCACTCAAATTTCAATGAGATGGAGGGAAAATATAGGTGAGGTGTTGAAGAGGGCAAGGGAAATCAAGAATCCTCCCCAAACAGCTGAAAACATCAAACAACTAAAGCAAACTTCAAGTAGAGCATTGCACTTTCAGTGAATTCTACTTACACTCTTGTTTGTTTAGTTTAGAATAAATAAGATAGATGATGGATACATAAACAAAATTCACAATTACAAAGAGAAGCGTTGTACCAATACATATTGCCACATGAATCCCAAAGAGTGCTACAAATCCTAGTCTCAATTCCTTAGCCAAAATACTGAAAATGAATGTACAATGAAGCTCAAGGCTTTCTCAAGAGTCCAACCCTGAAAATGACTGAGAAATTACATGATATAGAAAAGCCTAACTCCTTCCCATGCCTCTAGGGGTCGATCTCATCATTATAGGAGCTGTTTCAACCATATCTAAACAAGGAACTGAAAAATAGGCAATGAAACAACTTGCCTCTATATGTTAGGAAACTGATTCATTCACTCACATTTCACCTTTTGGTGAATGAATCTACTAATACAAGTAAAAATGTGCCAAAATTACATCATGGTCATGAAATTACATCAAGTTAGATCAAGAGTAACATCAAAAAGTAAAACTAGTTAAAACTGGCCGAAATTCTGAGCTGAAGAGTGAAAAATAAGCCAAAATTCTCTATGTGTCGCGCCCAAAACCTGTATGCATAGCACAACTTTGAGGCTGATTTTGAGGCCCTTCCCGAAGTCCAAATTGAGCTCATGATAGCTCGTTGGAAAGCCCTACCTGTCTAATTTCCAACCCAAGTGGAATTTCTGGATTTGGATGTCATTTTCCCCTCCAAAACTTCAATCTCCCAAGACTGCTTCCTGTGGGTGCAAAAGGTGGCAGAGAGGTCATTTTTTATGTGTTTTTGACCCTTTAGGCAACCCAGAACTTGATGAAATCCTTAGGTAATTCATGAGCATGCATAAATTTTCATAAAAAATCTAGAAATGCAAATTTTTCCTCCAGAGGATCTCCCAATTATAAGTGCGCGCCAAGTGGTGCTACGCGTTGGGCAGGAAAATATGTTTTGAAGCCAAAAAATTCAAAATTGACAAAATTTTCTCCAAATTTGTTGAAATTTGGACTAAAGGTCCATCATCAAGTATCATGCTCAGCCAAAGAAGCTTCGGCCAAGATTTGGAGCCTATCATGCCTTTTGTGTCGTTTTAGTGCCCTCCTTAGTCTTGCCTTCAAGATTTTGATCCTTGCGTTGCAAACATGAGTTTGTGCCCAATAATGATTTTTCATGTTCTTGAGCATGTCCTTGTCTTTGTTTGCCTTCGCCAACAGCTTCTCAAGATGAATATTGACCCTTTCAAGCCAAGTCTCTCGATCAACCTCTATCTCCTGCTCCAATGAAGTGAACTCTATCCTCCTCCTTTGGGCAGCTTGGAGGTTTTTCCAGATGTTTTGTAACTCCATGACTGTATGCTGATCCTCCAATTGTTTGTTTCGTTGCTCCAAATAGTTTATGACCCATTGGGCTCACTGCAACTTGTTGGTCAATGCATCTATCTTGGCTTCTTGCTCCTGAATGACCTCCCTCAGCTTTGAGCTAGGAGAGCTCACATCATCATTGATGAGTATGAAATCAGTGTCTAGGCCTCCTGAAGGGCCCTCATCCTGCATAGGCCTCTTGCCTCTGTCCTGTACCTGTACCTATGCTGCTGATGACAGCAATGAGACCCCTTCCATCCCAGGTGGAGATAGTACTCGTTGGGCTACTACAAACAATCCTCTCATGCCTCTCTGATAGGTGACATATGTCGGCACACTAGTAGTCTCTACCTCCCGACCTCCATGCTGATATGAAGGTTCACCTGTATGATGGACAACCTCCTGATGAGCTACTGAAGCTGTGAAGAACTCACGGGAAATGAAGTCTTCCCATGTGATACCCTGCAAACCAAGCTGATGCACAACAATGATCTTGATGAGCGCATAGTGATAAATGTTGTTGTATTGTTGTTCAGGAGTCTTCTTTTGCACAAGAGTAGTCATCCTCTCGATGTTTCGGCACATGAAATATGGAATGTTCATCATCATCACTCTCATGAAATGCATCAACAATCTGATGTGGTATGCATAGAGGCGTGAGAAGCGGCCTTCACCACTGAAATATTTGATAATGAGTCTCATCAACGGTGCATAGGATTCTTTCAAAAACCGAAATGGGAACACCCTGCTGAGCTATCTCACATAGCTAGGCCTTATATATCGTTCATAATGTACTCTTTCTACCTGCATTCTTTTGTTCCACTCCTCACCTACATTCGGTATTCCTGTTGCTTGAGAAATGGTCTATGGTGTCAAGGTGAAATTTACACCAGCAAGAGTTACCTGACCATCATGCAAATGCAAAACAAATAATCGAGCCAACTCCTGATGATGTTGAATCTGAGAAATCATTTCACAATATTGAAAGCATGACTGTTGTTGGAAACATGCCATGGCAAGTGGGCAGGATTGCAGTTCAGTCAAAGAGGTGGGCTCTTCTCTAACATGTCTGCCACCCTTACGAGGCCTCCTCGGTGCATGAAGCTCTATGGTAGAATCACTGTCTTGTTCACATGATGAATCAGTCTCCATTTCCATAATGTTTCAAGCAAGGTGTATGTTTGGTTTGTTGAGAATGACTAATTGGTGCCTTTGTTTTCAATGCCAACTGTGCCAAAGGGAAATGAGGACAGTGGGAAAAGTGGAGTTTGTCAAGTGAAATTAAGGTTTGCAATAACAATCACTTGACTGTTGGGAATTGGGGATTTAGGGATTTTGCAAATGACATGGAAAGTGATAGGGATGGGATATTGTAGGGTTTAGGGATAGGGATAGGAATAAATGGGGGAATAGGGGATTGAAATGATGATGTGATTACAGTGATGGGAAAGGGAAATAGAGTTTAGATTATTGCAGCTCCAAAGGCAATTTTTAATACTCAAATTCAAACCTTAAAAGCAGTTTTCATGAGAGGATAGGGTTTAAATTTTAACACTCAAATTTCTCCAAGTCAAGCTTCGAAATAGACCAAACACTCTTCAAGAACAAGTGCAAGGTTAATCGGACTTACTCGATGCAAATGGGAGGAAAGAGTTGAATTTTCGTTGAAGGCATGATAAATTTTAGTTGTTGGCTCTGTGCGCCGCGCGCACAACCCAGTGCGCCGCGCGCACAACCCAGTGCGCCGCAACCCATATATGCGCCACGCATGTTCAAAACAACACTGTGAATGGCGGCTCTATGCGCCATGACCTCCCGGTGCACCGCGACTACCTCCCAATGCACCGTGCAACATTCCAACACACAGTCCCGGCCTCAAACACAAAATTCGCTCCTCCATGATTTTCCTTTGGGTCTTTGACAACCTCTTGTGTGCAAATGACATTTGAATGGTGAAAATATCTTGTATAGTCATGGATTTGATTTTTATTTTGCAAAAACCCACTTTCTTATGTTTGGAATTTGGCACTTTCCACTTTTTAATACAAACTCTGTTTTGTGTTGTTTCCTTTGACTTTTGACTGAAATGATGAAACTCTTGGCAATTTTTTGCAGGGATGATGGCCTTGGATTTCGGCAAAGGATGACCAGGGCTGCACTGAAGAACTGTAGAACTTGAAAAACCTTAAAAATTACATATTTATTACAAAAAATACATTTGACGATTTCTTCTTCAAAACAGAGTTTTGAAGAAGAATCATTCTCAAGCATTATTGATAATGAAAATTTTGGAATGAAAACTTATTGGAGACATCCTCATGGGCCTGCTGGCATTATTGGACACTTTGAAAACAAAATTTGTGAAACCCTATACCTAATGACTGAAATGACTCTTGGCTGACCAAAAGACCATCCATAATGACTGTAAAATTGATTTGATGAACTTTGATGATCAGACACGAACCAGCAGGTACATGACATGAGGGAAGTATGGAGACAAGACCCTTTCGTCAGAAGATCGATGCTCCTAATGGAATGCAGATGATCAAGCTGAATGAGACACCTAAAATGAAATGCAACAAAAGAGGTTTTGATCTCTGACGGAGGGCTGAATAGACTGACTCTAACACACTCCAGCTAATGGGAGTATTACAACTCCGCTCATAAAGTGCCTAAAACATACTCATCCTCAAATATTCCTAATACATGTTGTTGTAAGAAAACTCCACCAGTGGAAGATACTCCCACTTCCATTGCTGATGCATAACATACATTCTCAACATGTCCTCTAGGATCTTGTTGACCCTCTCTGTCTATCCATCTATCTGCAGATGATAAGTTGTACTGAAGGTAAGATTTGTACCCAAATCTATAAATAACTCTTTCCATAACCTAGAAGTGAAATTGACATCTCTGTCGTACACAATCTTCTTAAGAATACCATGTAACCTCACTATCTCTCTAATGAAAACTTGTGTTACCTCACTATCTGAATGAGTAAACTTCACTAGAATGAAGTGAGATACCTTAGTCAACCTGTCAACCACACCCATGGTAGAATCATGTTTTCTAGATGTTGTCAGTAAACCTGTAATGAAATCCATGAAAATTACCTCCCATTTACACTCTGGAATCAAAATTGACTGTGGTAAACCACCTAGATGCCTACACTCTGCTCCTACCTATTGACAATCCAAACATCTCACCACAAACTTTGTCACCTCTTTCTTCAATTTCAGACAGTGGTAGAACTTATTAACAGCTTTCAATGTCTTATGATATCCCGAGTGACCTAAATATGGCTTAACATGAAATTCCCTCAAGATAAGCTTATTGAGCTCACTTTTGTTCAGCACATAGATCTTTCCCTAAATCTTATCAAACCATTTGTTGTGAGATGATAGTGCACATCACGTTCACCTATACTATGTTGTTGTACCTATCATCTATGATCCTGTAAATCTGGCCCATATGAACTCATAGTTGTTATGTGATTTACATGTATTCTTCTACTAAGAGCATCTGCAACCTTGTTCTCTTTACCCTTATTGTACCTGATCTCGAAGTCAAACTCACTTATCATCACCAACCACCTAGCTTTCTTGTCATTCAAATTTGGTTGGTCAAATAAATATCTCAATCCATTGTGATCATTCATTAAGACAAACCTCCTACCAAGAAGATAGTGTCTCCACATCTTCAATGCATGGACGATCGTTGCCAATTCAAGATCACGTGTCACATAATTTTTCTCATTCTTATCCAATTTCCTTGAATCACAGCATACTACCTATCCTTCCTACACAAAAAACCCACCAATTCCTCTCTTGCAAGCATTTATACACATTGTTATTGCTCAAGTCTGCCTCAGGCTGAGGAAGGAAAAACTCAAGGCCACATCAAACCACGCTCAGCCTTGTAGCTAGCCCTACGAGGACAGGAGAGGGCTCTCTCTGGGTCTATCTCGGCAAAAAGTTCTTCAAAGAGGCTGAGATGACTCAAATTTAATACTGATTTTAGGCTAGTAAATTGATAGGAAAAGGGTTTTAATGAATGATTGGGATTTCTGGACTGTATGGGGTAAAGAACAGCTTGAACAGGGAAATATAATCAAAACACAGATTATCTCCTGAGGCAAGATAGGCAAGAAATTTAACATCAATTTTGAAATAATGTGAAGTGGGTGAACTATTTGAGAGGTTGACAACGGCATAGAAGATGAATCCTTGTCAAACAGAAGAAAACATTAAATATGAACACTTCCTCAAGACAGAGCAAATAAATTGAATTCTGCCTTTCTCACTTAAAAGTATTCATTTAGAAATGAAATGAAATGGAAACACAACAAGCTACATATGAAACAAAGGATGAGACAAATGTTAAATTTCATACCACAGGAATCTCAGGGGTCAGAGCTGCATTTTTTATTAAAATCTCTGTCAAAACTGTACAATAGAAGCTCTGTTTTTCTCCACGCACACCTCTCAGAAAATCTCCTTCACCAAATATTTTTACATACAATAAATAGACCAAAAACCTCTCCCCTACAGGTCGATGAAAAATAATGAGTTGTTTCAACTATAATTGCAAGAATAGAAAGAGTCATCCATTTTTTCTAAAAACAGAGCATCGTTTCCCTTGAATTCCTCTGATGGCCAATTAAGAGACAAATATTGGAGCGCAGATCCATTTGGATTATTAACTGAAGTCATTAGTAGGAGATCGGTTCCTATTTTTCTGTTGTGGTTGATGTCTTCGTGGCGTTCGGTCTTTTACTTTTCACCTTTCATTGCCAAGTTACATTTGCCATTTGAATAAAACCGATTTTAATAAAAATAGCCTTTAAACTAAAATTCTGCCAATTCCAGCTCATGATGACAACTGTACTCAGAGAGGTTTGCATGGTTGCACTCAATGTTCAATTTAAATTTATTTGCAAGTCCATATTTCTGCAGGAACGACCCAATAGCCAGAAAGTCCTCGGAAATGATCAATTCGAAATTCATCGAAAAGGTCAAATGTCTGTTTCATTGCTTGTAGTTAACACCCAGATCCTATATGTGCAACAACAATAGCGTAAGAATCGTTGTCTTTAACGTGCTCTGAAAGGATAACCACTCAATGTATTTTAGTTGTCCTGGCTGTTCCCGTAAAAACAATAGTGCTAATTTGAAATCCTTGAGAAACTCCTTTGCAAGCCATAACAAAAAGGGGTCTGTGTCGATATCCTTGTTGGCCTTTCATTTTCGAGGAAGAATATTTATACTCTGGGCGCTGACTTTCCTTTATTTTCTAACTTCAAAGGGATGTTGATCACAAAATCAAACCAAGTGACCGATCCTTGTATTGCAGGCCGAACTAAAGCATATGTATGCAATCCAATAGACATCCCATCTGCTGCCATTAAAACAATCTTTCGAACAATACACTTCTTGTACATCCCTTTCCTTAATTGGTTTTTCAGATTTTCAAACTTTTTCAACTGCTATAGGAATAAATTAAGATATTTCTTCCTTCTCCAATTCAAGCATATCAACATAGAAAATGGAAACATTGAATTTTTCGCCTGGCCTATTCAAAGGGAGAAGCTCAATTGATATACTTAACTCTTGTGCATCTTTGGCTTGCTGAACTGTTGTCCTCCTCATGTCTGCTTTGGCACCACGATCAATATTTCCAAAAGGATCATCATTATTGGTAAATAATAGTATACGCTTATCAGCATTGTGAGTCGACCACTGGCTGAAGTCCTTTATCAATCGTGCTGTTGGACATTCAAGTTCTTCTCTTTCAGGAACATTGAAAACATAAACACCCTTAGATTCCTATTTGCAAGCTGATCGTGGCGTTTTGACTCGAAATCGGATGCAAAGACAAAATTATTTAGTGTTGTCACTGTATGGGTAGCGCGCCTACCCAGTGCGTAGCGCACCTCTGTGTGCGTAGCGCCTGTGTTATTTAACACTGGCCGTGCGAGCCCAATGCGTAGCGCTCAGCTCAGTGCGTAGCGCACATTTCCAGCTCTGCTCCACAGTTTTGAAAACCACGATTTCGTCCTTGTAATGCACCTTTGACCTCTGCTTTGAAATTTGGTGGAAATGACTTGCCTCCACGCTGTATATAGGTTGCAAAAATATCTCATAAAATTACATTTGATTTTAAATGTATTTCAATGTTTGGCACTTTGTCATTTTGTTCTTTGGCTTTTTATTATACTTCTGAGAACTGATGACACTTTGTTGTTTTTGCAGGAATCTGGCATTTGGCTTCGGAAAATATCAGAGGCTTGCTCTAGATCTTCTTGTGATGAAACAAATACAATTATTACAAAAATGAAGTTTGACAATTTTTAGTTCCAAAACAGAGTTTTGGACTAAAAATGTCTTTAAATGCTTTTTTGAGAAAGAATATAAAACAAAAATCTTTGAAACCAACCTCATGACCTGCAGGATTCTATTACATATATGCAAAGGACTAAAAACCCTAGACTCTAGGACTAAAGACTCTTCTTTAACGAAACCAATCATTTATGATGATGAACTTTGGTAATTTTTTAGGAATTTGGACTAACCCTGTAGGTACAAGCATGAGGAAACACAAGAGAACTAGACCCCCTCGTCAGTCAATGGCATACCCCTAGCGAAATGCAACGAAGTGGAACAAGCGAGACACCTAAAAATGATATGCAAAAGTGAAAAGATCTCTGACGGAGGGCTGTAAGGACCGACTCTAACATGGGCTCCAATGGGGATGGTGGCTCCTTGGAGACGCCAAGAATGGCAGATCTCTAGGAGGGCAGACCAGTGCTTTCATCCATTGGGCGATGGAATCATTATTTCGAAGAAACGACAAAGACTGATGACTCAATTTATTTGACTGGAACTTGATTGAAAACTCTCGACAAATGACTCAACTTGACTAAGACTTAAACTTACAACTTAAAACTTGATGGCAGCACATAACCGCCTGTGTTTCTTACAAAACAATATACCATCAAACTATATCATAATGCCAATGTAACCAAACCAGCAGATGCCTTGCTGACTGAGTTCCCTGATCAGATCTGCTGGTCAACAATACAAATTGATAATTGGGCATCCAAAAACATAGCTGACCATGATCTCCTTCATCACTGAACACCGCAATAAACACTATCACTACTGGCTGCAACAAACTTGCTAGAGGGTCTTGAAAAACATGAAGATTTGCCATTGCCACCTCCTGCTGAAAGAATAAGGTGTCTTTTGTTTCAAATTCTGATCTGCCTTCATCATATGCTTCGGTAAAAGTATGCTCATGGGCTTCAAAAAACTCTGAACAGGTAGATGAGCAGATCTCCTCTTGTAAAAACATTTCAACACATGAAACATATGAAGAATCTGAAAGGTAATCCTGTATGCTCTGATCTTCTGTAGTCTGACAATATGGTAGGTCATCTTCATATGATATCACAACCAAATTATCAAGTTCCTTATTACATTCTTCAATATTATCAAGCACAATATTATCATTTATATCGTCTGCCACAAATTCATTCAGAGAAACTTTTTCACTTACTTGAACGAAGATGTCATCTTGTTTAGCATCAATTGACTGGATTACCTCTTTATGAAGACTCTTTTCTGATGACAGACTGGCAGCACGACTGAGAACATTTGAATCCATACCTCTGTCTTCTACATTCCCGATGAACTCAACAGCAAAGTTCTCCTTGATGGGTTTCAGCACAAGGTATTCCTGGTCATCATAATCTGAATGTTGATCTGAAATAGCTGAGTGGACATTATCAGAATCTGCAATCTGCATGCTGTATTCTTCTGTGGGCAGATCTGAAATAGAACCCTCTCTTTCATCATCTTCCACCATATGACCATCTTCAGCCTACTGATCTTGATTCTGCTGCAAAATTTCCTGAGCATCTTGATGGGTATCCTCTAGGTTCTCTTCATGTTGCTGAAATGGATTCTCATACAGAGCCTCCATGATTTCTCCATCCATCAAGTCATCACGCCCATAAAAATCCTCAAGATCTTCAATGAAATTATGTACATGGCTACAACAGTTCTGAACTAAAATCAAGGATGGATATGATTCTTTATACTTTTCAAAGAACACGGTATGAAAATCCCTTAAACAATAAATGGAAGCAGATGGAAAACTTTCATACTATGATCGGGCTTCATCTTCCAGAGTAGCCATAAACATTTTCATCAAACAGTCTTCAAGAAAATTGATCTTAAATTTATGCACATGAATGTGAAATTTCACCAGATGAAGAGCAGCGTCATTACCTTCCACATTTCTGAACACAGGAAAATTCTTTGACCAATCTACCTTGGGCATCTTATTCGGAAAACCTGGAATGTGATCTCGGCTCATGGGAGCATATCTTCTTGTGATTCGGTCCATCTTGAAAATCTCACAGCTACTGATCTCCCTGCAGTGAAGTCACCATGAAGCACAGGTTGCTGGATTCTTCAGTGAAAGCCAGGTGAATGATTTCAGCCTTGATATGTGTCTGACTGCTGTCCACCATCAGCATCAGATCTGCAACTTGATCTCATGTACTGGGACAAGACAATCAACAAGTCGAATGTCACATCAACAGCAAACCATCTTCCCCAGTATGGTCGCCACTATGTTAGCGCTCAAGTCTGCCTCAAGCTGAGGAAGGCAAAACTCAAGGCCACATCAAACCACGCTCAGCCTCGTAGCTAGCCCTACGAGGACAGGAGAGGGCTCTCTCCGGGTCTATCTCGGCAAAAAGGTCTTCAAAGAGGCTGAGATGACTCAAATTTAATACTGATTTTAGGCTAGTAAATTGATAGGAAAAGGGGTTTTAATGAATGATTGGTATTTCTGGACTGTATTGGGTAAAGAACGGCTTGAACAGGGAAATATAATCAAAACAAAGATTATCTCCTGAGGCAAGATAGGCAAGAAATTTAACATCAATTTTGAAATAATATGAAGTGGGTGAACTGTTTGAGAGGTTGACATGGGCATAGAAGATGAATCCTTGTCAAACAAAAGAAAACATTAAATATGAACACTTCCTCAAGACAGAGCAAATAAATTGAATTATGCCTTTCTCACTTAAAAGTATTCATTTAGAAATGAAATGAAATGGAAACACAACAGGCTACATATGAAACAAAGGATGAGACAAATGTTAAATTTCATACCACAGGAATCTCAGGGGTCAGAGCTGCATTTTTTATTAAAATCTCTGTCAAAACTATACAATAGAAGCTCTGTTTTTCTCCATGCACACCTCTCAGAAAATCTCCTTCACCAAATATTTTTACATACAATAAATAGACCAAAAACCTCTCCCCTACAGGTCGATGAAAAATAATGAGTTGTTTCAACTATAATTGCAAGAATAGAAAGAGTCATCCATTTTTTCTAAAAACAGAGCATCGTTTCCCTTGAATTCCTCTGATGGCCAATTAAGAGACAAATATTGGAGCGCAGATCCATTTGGATTATTAAATGAAGTCATTAGTAGGAGATCGGTTCCTATTTTTCTGTTGTGGTTGATGTATTCGTGGCGTTCAGTCTTTTACTTTTCACCTTTCATTGCCAAGTTACATTTTCCATTTGAATAAAACCGATTTTAATAAAAATAGCCTTTAAACTAAAATTCTGCCAATTCCAACTCATGATGACAACTGTACTCAGAGAGGTTTGCATGGTTGCACTCAATGTTCAATTTAAATTTATTTGCAAGTCCATATTTCTGCAGGAACAACCCAATAGCCAGAAAGTCCTCGGAAATGATCAATTCGAAATTCATCGAAAAGGTCAAATTTCTGTTTCACTGCTTGTAGTTAACACCCAGATCCTATATGTGCAACAACAATAGCGTAAGAATCGTTGTCTTTAACATGCTCTGAAAGGATAACCACTCAATGTATTTTAGTTGTCCTGGCTGTTCCCATAAAAACAATAGTGCTAATTTGAAATTCTTGAGAAACTCCTTTCCAAGCCATAACAAAAAGGGGTCTGTGTCGATATCCTTGTTGGCTTTGCATTTTCGAGGAAGAATATTTATACTCTGCGCGCTGACTTTCCTTTATTTTCTGACTTCAAAGGAATGTTGATCCCAGAATCAAACCAAGTGACCGATCCTTGTATTGCAGGCCGAACTAAAGCATATGTATACAATCCAATAGACATCCCATCTGTTGCCATTAAAACAATCTTTCGAATAGTACACTTCTTGTACATCCCTTTCCTTAATTAGTTTTTCAGATTTTGAAACTTTTTCAACTGCTACAGGAATAAATTAAGATATTTCTTCCTTCTCCAATTCAAGCATATCAGCATAGAAAATGGCAACATTGAATTTTTCGCCTAGCCTATTCAAAGGGAGAAGCTCAATTGATATACTTAACTCTTGTGCATCTTTGGCTCGCTGAACTGTTGTCCTCCTCATGTCTGCTTTGGCACCACGATAAATATTTCCAAAAGGATCATCATTATTGGTAAATAACAGTATACGCTTATCAGCATTGTGAGTCGACCACTGGCTGAAGTCCTTTATCAATCGTGTTGTTGGACATTCAAGTTCTTCTCTTTCAGGAACATTGAAAACATAAACACCCTCAGATTCCTATTTGCAAGCTGATCGTGGTGTTTTGACTCGAAATCGGACGCAAAGACAAAATTATTTAGTGCTGTTACTGTATGGGTAGCACGCCTACCCAGTGCGTAGCGCACCTATGTGTGCGTAGCACCTGTGTTATTTAACACTGGCCGCGCAAGCCCAATGCGTAGTGCTCAACTCAGTGCGTAGCGCACATTTCCAGCTCTGCTCCACAGTTTTGAAAACCACAATTTCGTCCTCGTAATGCACCTTTGACCTCTGCTTTGAGATTTGGTGGAAATGACTTGCCTCCACGCTGTATATAGGTTGCAAAAATATCTCATAAAATTACATTTGATTTTAAATGTATTTCAATGTTTGGCACTTTGTCATTTTGTTCTTTGGCTTTTTATTATACTTCTGAGAACTGATGACACTTTGTTGTTTTTGCAGGAATCCGGCATTTGGCTTCGGAAAAGATCAGAGGCTTGCTCTGGATCTTCTTGTGATGAAACAAATACAATTATTACAAAAATGAAGTTTGACAATTTTTAGTTCCAAAACAGAGTTTTGGACTAAAAATGTCTTTAAATGCTTTTTTGAGAAAGAATATAAAACGAAAATCTTTGAAACCAACCTCATGACCTGCAGGCTTCTATTACATATATGCAAAGGACTGAAAACCCTAGACTCTAGGACTAAAGACTCTTCTTTAACGAAACCAATTATTTATGACGATGAACTTTGGTAATTTTTTAGGAATTTGGACTAACCCTGCAGGTACAAGCATGAGGAAACACAAGACAACCAGACCCCCTCGTCAGTCAATGGCATGCCCCTAGCGAAATGCAACGAAGTGGAACAAGCGAGACACCTAAAAATGATATGCAAAAGCGGAAAGATCTCTGATGGAGGGCTGTAAGGACCGACTCTAACACACACCACAAAATATTTCTCTGGATATGAATCTTTAGAACTGGAGTGTTGGTAAGAAACTACTTCAACTGCTCTGTTAGCTACCTATACCAATAGGTTTCATATTTCATGATTGACAATGAAAAGTTCCAAATATGCTCTGCTTTGATCATGCAAAGATCACATATTTCCAAGAGAAAACAATCTATGTATATAGCTTGATGTTGTCTAAATTTTGATGGATGGTCCAACAGCCTAATCTAGATCATGCCATGTTTTAAATTTTCAGTTGTAGAATAGTGAAAGAAGTCTGTCCAAACTGTTTAATCTTGGCAGACAAGTAGCTTAGGTAGAGAAGTAAGGTTCCCAACTGCTTAATCTGGGACCTTGGAAGCAATAAGGGTAGCAGTAGATAGAAAATCAAAAGGAAAAAGCCAAAGAAAAGAAAAAGGCAAATAAGGGTCTGCAAGTCCAAGTGCACCCACCAAGAAAAAACAAAAAAAAAAAAAAAAAATGCTAGGCAAGTAGATGGGTAGGCAGTTGGGGTTGCAGAAATATTATTCCTTACAAATAATGTGTGCTGAAATGTCCACAAAGGAAAATCAATGGTTGAGAAGCTCCCCTTCTCCATCAGGTTGCAGCAAAGCAAGGAAGCATGTCTAACTTCCCAAATTTCCCCTTTCACTCTTATTACTAACATCCCTTCATCTATGGAGATTGATGAAAAGATCTGAGGTTTCATGGTGGTTCTTATTCATCTAAAAAGCCACATTTCTTGTCTAAAAATCTTTTCATTTTGATCTACTCCCTAAACTAAGTGACTTTCAAATACACTTGATGAAATCACTCCTCATTCACTTTCCTCATTCACATTAACCCCTAACTTCTATTATCTAAATCCCCTAATCTGCCCTTTTCCCTACTAGTATAACACCATGGTGTATAAACCCCAAACATAGTATAAATATCCCCCCCCCTTGGCACTATAGCCAAATAAGTTGTTTAAGGAGGCTTCAGTCCACCAGGGGCTGTGGTCAACCCTGTCTTGGGGCTGCTCTAACCTCTGGTTATGAGCAACAACCTTTCCCCTAAGCCCTCACCTTCCCTCTGCTCAAAAAACACAGAAAACCCCTTTCCCCCTGCTAAACCCACTCCTAAAACCTCTTTTCCCTTTTAAAAAACCCTTGAAAAACCCAAAAATCCCAAAAATGCATGCAAAACCCTTAACCCTAAGGTTCTCCACCCGAAAATATTTAATTGAATATTTTAATCGGCCAGCGGGACCCCCCAACCTGCACGATCCGTCGGAGGACCCGCCAGCCGTCCGATCTCCGCCGCCCAGATCTAACGGTGGGCGGTAATTTTCGCTCCCCGACCTGCCGACCTTTAGCGTCCGGGGAAAGTGGTTTTCCGCCCCGTACAAGGGACGCGTGGCAGGCGGTGGGGTTGTTCGGAGCCCCCCTCCCCGATACCGCCTTTGCCCAAAGGTGGTGCGGGGAACCCGCTTACCACCATCCCCTTACCGCCTTCCCTTACGTCATCAATACGTCAGCATGACGTAGCGCCCTCCCCCGCCCCCGCGCCATATGGTCCTCCACGTAACCCTGCCACCTTATCCACCCGCCACCGTGTCCTGCCACCCTGGCCTACACCTCAGCAGCCACGTCATCCTCCGTACCCGGGCCCGCCATGACATCATGCTGACGTCATCGACGGAAAGGCGCCAATTACCCATTTTTTCCGAATTTTGTCGTTAAAGTCATGTTGTGGGCAGTTTTTATGTTATTTTCGCACAAAGGAAGAGATAGCCGTTGCAGCTGCCAAAGCACCTCCAGACCTCCAAATTCAAATTCCAACCGATCCAATTCATCAATTCAACCTCCAGAGTTCGGCCCGCAGGCTTTTCAAGCATTTCATCCAGGTATTCACCGTAATTCCTCTGTTTGGCCCATGCATACCATTTCTCTGTAAATTGCCATTAAAACACCTGTTGAATTCCATATAAACTCTGCACCTACTACCTAAAGTGAGCCAAGTCAACCTGCTTACCCTCAGAACCAGAAATTCAGCACTCAAACAAGCAATTCGCGGGCCAAAACTGTGAAATTATCTTCAAGGTGCCCGGCATTGTTCCCTTTTGCCGGGTGTGGACCAACAACATTTTTTCACCAAAGTAAATCTCACTCACCCTCTGCAGTTCACCGCTAGCAATTCACAACCTCTGTGAACCTACCAATACTGCAGAAGCAAGCCTGTGTTTTCACTATAAAAAGCATTTCAGACTTAGTCCATAGTTGGCCTAACACTTAAGCTCTTAAAAAGCTTTGCAAACTAGTGCACTCATATCACTCCAAATCAAACCATACAATGGCTGCCCCTGTACCCACAGCTCTCAGTGTTGCTCCATTGAATCCACCCAATAAAGACCTGCAGTCTTTATCTCTTGCTGACCAGGACTACCTTATTGAAGACTATGTGGGAGACAGAGATTTTTTGCAAACCTTCAGACAGCTGAGAGAGGACTATCTGATGGGTCATGACACATATGGCATCTGGGAATCAAACCTGCCATACTATTGTCTCCCCTCTGTAAATGTGTTTCCTGAAATCATTCGCCTATGTGCTGAGAACTATGATGTGCACCACAGGGCCATCAGCACCCCATCTGGGAGGGTCCTTTTCTACATTAACCCTGAGACCATCAACAAAATGCTGCATTTTGACCAGACAGAGTTGTTGTTCCCATTCTCTATGAACTATCTGCTGGACACTGGTACCAAAATGACCAGTGAGGAGATTCAAAGGGTCACCAGGACATTCATGAGACCTGAGTGCCAGCCTACAGGGCCACCTCATTATTTAAGTATCCACTTCACTAAAGTAGGCAGATTACTCCTGGACATGATTGCTTATGTGATGGGGTACAGCACCAGTGAGCATGTGGATCAAACCATGCTAGTATTGCCGGCTGTTTACAGCCCAGGCCAACCCCCTGCTCGCAAATACAACTTTGCAAAGTTCATTGCCAATAAGATTCATGATCAGCTGAGCAAAGTGGACAGGAAGGGTGTCTTCAAGTACTCAGCCTATATTTATCATCTCTTCATGTATTATCAGTCTGAGGCTTTTCCATGCCATATCAGAAAGCTGATTATAGAGGGGAAAGAAGATCTGTCATCTTCTGGACCTCTGTCTATCACAATGTCACAAACTCGCCCTATTCCTATTGTGAGTTTGTTGACCAATTTGTGTATCCAGTCTCTTGCTTATTAATGAGGTCCCCTCCTCCCAGAATGTCAACAGAGATACAAAAGGCCCTGCAGCTCTCTAAAAAATGTAAAATAGGTGATTGGTACCTATATGAGGAGCACACAGTCATCAGGGTCTATGGCTGTGAGCTCTGTCCTTTCAGACTCCCAAAGTATGTGCCCATGAGGATATTTGCCTTGGAATATTATAGGCAATTGATTCAGTCTGACCTCACCCATTTCCACAGCTCCAGGAAGAAGGCTCGCCTCAAGTTCAAACACCAGTTGGGCCCATTCATCATGAATAAAAAAGAAGGATGGGAAGATGCTGACCTCATCCTCAAGGACAAATATAAACTGTCATACAGTTTCCGGTGGGTCCCTTATGACCCTAAGGGCGTCATCACTGCAAGAAGAACCAAATACAGACTTCTAGGTTATAGGCATTTTCAATACCCACATATTGAGAAATATGCCAACCAGCAAGAATGGCTATAGGGTACTTTAGTTGAAAAGCTAACTGAAGAAGAAATAATGCTTAAGAATATGATGGAGCTTGAAAAGACCTTTGACCTAGACTCTGTGCAGCAGGTACCCCTCAAACGGCCTCACTCAGCAGGAGAAGGGACCTCGGCCACAAGGACTGCACCACAGGCACCCTCTACATCAGCACCGGTGACAGACAAAGGCAAAGGCATAATGGGTGCAGAGGAGGAAGCAGTGAAAGAAAAGCCTGCCCCTGAAACAGAGCAGCAAACAGGCCAGCAAACAGAGCAGCAGCCAGAACAGCAGCAAGGGCAAACTGTCCTACCACAAACTGGGCTGCCAGCAGCTCCAATAATGCAAACACCACCACCTCAAACTGAGCCATTGACTGCCCCAATTTTGCAGACCCCAGCACATGAGGAAAGGGGTACAAAAAGAGATAGAGAAGAGTCCACTCCTCTTAGTGGATCCTCCCAGCAAACAGAAGCCAAAAGGCAAAGGCTAGACTCCCCAGAGGTGGAAGACATCACTGAAGAATTCCTTGACAGCTCAAGGAAAAACAGGGAGGACAGCCAGCGCACAGGAACAAGCTCCTTTCAGCAGGAGCAAGGATTGCAGCTTGGCCTAGAGGTGTCCTCCTCTTCCCAGCAGAGCAAGAAGCCCAAGAGCACTAAGGCTTCTTTCAAACAAATAAAAGCTCAGAATGAGCTGCTAAGGGCTGAGGTCTACAAGAAATTCATAGATGCAACACCAGCCCAGCAAGAAAGGCTAATGTTGGTATATGACTTTCAGCAGGAAAAATTGCTCCTCAGCCACTTTAAGCCCAAAGGGCCGCAGCCTAAGACAGCTGCAGATTTTGTAAAGACAAGGGTGGAGGTCCTAGCCAGAGATATACATCCCATGGACCAGATTGAACTCCATAAGCAAGCTGGGGAGATGGTCTATGCAACCTTGGTGGAGAAGGCCACCATGGCACATGAGCTGAAAGAGTCCCTGAAAAACACCAATACACAGTTGGACTTTGAGAGAATGTCCTCTCTGGCCAAAGACAATAGAATAAAGTCTCTGGAGGAGATCATCATTGATCTAGGACATGATCCTAGTGATCCAAAGGGTGTGAAGGCCCTTATGAAGAAGAAAGATGATGACCTCAATGCATTGAAGAAAAGATTGAAGCTGCAGCCCACAGAGCACCCTCAAACAGCAGAACTTCAAAAGCAAAAACAGGCTGAGGACCAACTAGACCTCCTAATGCAGCAAGACCAGAGGATCAGGGAATTGGAGAAAGAGCTGGAAGGAGCACTACAAGATAAACAGGGAGAATCCACTTCCCAAGCTCCTCCAACTACTTCTACAACAGCAGCAACTTCAGGGGCAGCAGTGGCCCCCACAACAGAAGCAGCAGGAACAACAACATCTCCAGAAGCCAGCAAAGTGTAGAGGAATTGACCAGGGCCATCAAAGAAATGGAGCTCCAGGCCAATGAAATAAATAAGGCCAAGGAAATATTGGCAGAACTGGATGCCAAGTATGACAAGTCGAAGGTTACTGTGGCTGAACAGGGCAGAGAGATAAAGGCCCTCAAGGACAAGATAAAGGCCTTAGAAAAAGCGCTGAATCTAGAAACGACCATGGCAGACATAAAAAGGATCCTATGGGCCAAAATAGGCCAATCCATCACTCAACAATGGAGATCAATAAAAACAATGCATGAACAGATGGACTTGTTGGGCCAAGCACAAATAGAAATTAATAAGGCCAAAACACTGCTGCAAAACAGACCAGAGCAGGCCAACAGAATGATAGACTTCCTGAACAGGCAGGAAAAGGAGGAACTGGCAGCCATAGGCATTCCCAACAGAACAGAGGCTGTCCTCACTGCCAAGAAAGTGCTAACTCTCAGGAGCTATGTGCAAACTGTGGAGAGGAAGTGCTATGAGATCACAGCAGATGTGGAGGAATTCAAAGTTAAGTTGGCAGTGTTGCAAGCAAAAGGCCTGCCCAGCCTCCTAACTGGTGCAGGAAAACTAGTCTCCTGGGATCAATTTGCCAACAGAATGGCAACATACATTGAGAATCAGATTACTGCATCTGGCAGTACATCTGAACAAACAGGACCTCCCTCAGGTTAGAGCTTGTATGACAAATTGGAAGGCCTGTTCTTTATTGAGAATGAAGTGAATCATCTTTTTGAGACTCCTCCTAATTTCTACAGATATACAGAGGCCGATGAGACCTTGATAAAGATTAGGAGGCATCAAATGCCCAAAGAGGATTGGTGGCAAGCAATGCTTCAAATTCTGCCACGGTAGCTTCAGCTGTTCTGTCACTGCCAGCTCCAGGTCACTACAAGACAAACAGCATGATAAAGTCAGCATTGAAAGCAGCTGAAATGTGACTCAGCACATAGACAACGACGGCCAGCCCAAAAGGTAAAAGAAGTGCGCAAATTTTGACAGCGTACCCTCAGCCGACTCCAACTGCCACCAAGACAACAGGCTCTGACCATTTTTTGACAGCTAAGGCAACAAAAGTTATTACAGCATTAACTTTCTCAGCTGCTACACTCCAGCGGTTGGCATGCTATTAATGAAGCATTCACTCTCCATTCAGATATTTTCTTATGTAAACTTTGTATATATACTCCCCTTAGTAATGCATAAGGGGTTGGTAATTTTTCACTCTAGGGCATATATACTGTGTACTTTCAGAATTGTTTAATACAAAGAGCTAGATCAGCTCAGTGATTTCCTGGAACTAGGGTGTCTTGCTAATGATTCATGTGTTGATGCAGAATTCCTGTGCTGTCTGATGAAATAACAAGTTTTTTCCTTAAGCTCTGTTCTTGTCTTTCTTATGTTTATCAAATCATATTCATGTTACACTAAACTAGCAGTAAAGAAAAAGAATAGTGCAGGATTTGTTTACTACACCCTGTACTCAATTTTTACGGCTGTGAATGTTTGTTTTTAGGATTAACCACTAACATGAATTCTTAATTGCTCATGTAGCTGTTAATTCTATGTGTATGAATATTACCTAGAAATTCTTAAATGCTCCTAGGACAATATTCTCACTGTCTTTCTCTAGCAGTTTACTGTAAGATTCTTGATTGCCTTGCATATACTGGATACAACCCACCCAATCACCTTATGAATGCTTGTTTCTCAGACACTAACCTTGCTCTGCAGCATCACAACAGCATCACACAACACCTCAAAATAGTTAAAGGACCATTGACTCCATTGCCCAATGACATATAACATTCTAGTGAGAGCATATATATCTTGACTGAAACATTTTCCAACCAAACACAAAACAAAAGTTTGAACAACATAGCTAGCCTAAAATACTAACAAAACAGAGACAAATTATAAAGAGAGAGCCCTCTCTGATTACAGTTTGGCTAGAAACTGTGATCCAAAGATTGGTTAGTGGTTACCCCGGCCGTATTCCCTTGGGAGTCATAGGGAACAACCTGGGTGTTAACATAATTGGCGACTCCACTGGGGACTTCCTCAAGATTTTCTAATTTCTGTTTATCTCTTGAAAGCTACTCATTCCTTTTGCTGTTGGCTTTGGAAAATACACAGTAAGTTCAAAATCTTGTCTGGCCTCTGTAGACACAAAAATATTCTACAAAATACCAAAAAGAAGTTTAGAAACTGGCTCCTAAAAGGGAAACCAGACACACTAGGTCAAACCCTGACCCAAACCCACCAGCTGTTTTTGAAAATCCTAATATAATCCCTAGAATAATTAGAAAGCAGCAAAGGCAGGAAGATCCTATTGATTTGAGCCCGAGACAGCCCAACCTGAACCTGTTCCAACCCCTATTAAGGTTCTATTTCGCTCTACCCCTGTCTCCCCCAGTTCACCATCCACATCTCAAAGCCCTCCTGGCACATCTTCACCCACTGTACATATCTCTTTGACTAACACTCTAGGTGCTGCCACACCTGTTACCCCTGTGGTACACACCGTTCCTTTTATCCCAGTTGCTCTTGTAAATCCCCCAAACCTTGTGAATATGGCTAACAGATATGCACCCTTGCAAATACCAGCTAATGCTGCAGCTCTACCCCAAGACTACCAAACCAAAATCTCATATTTTGACTCCACTGGCCCTTTGACAGCTGTTCAACATGCCAAAAGGATGCAAGACCATTTTGAGACCTATGAAATAGATGATGAAAGTGTGAGAATGAGGATGTTCGTTCAAAGCCTAACTGGGGATGTAAGAACTTGGTTTAGATCCCTGAATGCAAATTCCATCACAACTCCTGATGAGCTTTATCAAGCCTTTACCAGCAGATGGGAGAAGAAGAAGGATCCTCTGCACATACTTGGTGAATATGACACTATCAAAAGAGGTCCCCAAGAGACTGTTTTGGAGTATTGTGCACGATTCAACAATGTATATAACGCAATCCCACAAAATTTAAGAGCCCCTCCTGATTTAGCTTTGTACAAATTCCCTGATGGTTTCGACCCTGACATGGCTTATCAGTTGAAGGAAAGAGACCCTCAAACCCTTGCAGAGGCCCAAAAGGTTGCTGTCACAGTGGAAGCCAACCTGATTGCCAAAAGAAACAGAGCAAGGTTGGAAAAGAGAACAGCCTTCAAAGAGGAACCCTCTGCTTTTGATCAAAAGCTGGATGCAATACTCAATGGAATGAAAAGATTGGGTGATAGAGTGGAATCGGTTGAGAGAAAATCATCATGGGAAGCACCACAAAACAACCCTCCTAGGAATCCAAATTTTAGGAGAACTCAAAACCCAAACGGGGGCAAGACCAGTGCTGACCAAGACATAAGACCCCCTTTCCAAGAAAATTATGCAGAGACTTCCACATCAACTGAACCCAATGAAGATCCTCAGATTAATTTAATGGGTCTAGATGGTGAAAGTCAAGTTTTCTTAACACAAGAAGATCATGAGGATGATGAAATCAAACTGTTCCAAACCAAATCAGGTGAATCCTTTGACTTTAAACAAGGCTATGACACTGCTGTTTATGAAGTCCATAAACAATACAAGCTGAGGAGCAGAACTGTGAATGTAAATCAACCTGAAAAGATAAAGGATAATCAGCAGCCTAAAGGAGCCATAGTCACAGAGCCTAATGACAAAACAAATTCACCTACAGAAGAAGTAATTATTGAAGAGATCACTGAACCATTGTCCTTAAAACAGCAGCCTGTGGCTACTTCATCCTCCCACCTTAATTTAAATGTTACTCCTCAAGAGATGAGTAAAAAGGACAAGTCCCAAAATCAAGATAAAAATCAAGAAGAAGATCTAGTGAACAAGGAAAGGACTGTTATCCATAACCCTAAGACCCAATCTGAAAAACCCTTTGACCTAGAAACTGAAATTGGCAAACTAAAGATAGCAATTCCTCTCTCAGAACTAGCCAAGCATGACATCTATAAACAACAGATCAAGAAGTCCCTTCAACTCACTAGCAACAAAGATGATGTAAATGTGTTGGATGACACCCCAGAATTACTGTTTGGCCCAGAAGTGGATGGAAAAGCAGTAGTCACAGGGGTATTACCTTTTTATGTCAACTTACATATTCATGATAAAATATTACATAATGCAATGTTTGACTCAGGTGCCTCTCACAATCTCATGCCAAAAGCAGTCATGGAGAGATTGAATCTGGATATAACAAGACCATACAAGGACCTGTTTTCCTTTGACTCCAGCCAAGTCAAGTGTTTAGGTCTCATAAAAGATTTATGTGTGTCTCTGGTTCAATACCCAAACAAAACAATTCTAATGGATGTTGTAGTTGTTGATATCCCACCTAAGTATGGGATGCTGTTATCAAGATCATGGGGAGCTAAACTCCAAGGTTCCCTGCAATTAGACATGTCATATGCCACCATCTCTGTTTTTGGGCAACCAAAAAGACTATACAGAGAAACACTCATGAAATACATGGTCAGCAGTGAAGAAAAGCCTCAAAACTTTCCCATATATGCTGTCCATTCAGACATAGACTCATACATTCTCTTCAATGACAGCACAACTCCCTCAAAAAATGATGTTGAAACCAAAATACTCATACAAGAGGAAGACTCTAATGAAAGAATTACCACCCATGAAACAACGGTCAATCAATCACTACACACTGCTGTTGCTCTAGTTGTCAAGCATATTCAATCAAATGATGAGACTGTCCTAGAAGACAAGCCAGATGAAAAACCAGAACTTCAACTTACATTGCCAGCCCATGAACAGATCATTAAATCTCCTTCACAACAAGATATTCTATGGTTCCTTGAATTTGATGGCTCAGTCAACAAATTAGGGGCAGGAGCTGGAGTTTGGGTACACAATAAAGAAAACAGTCATGCAGAAGGCAGAGCCTATAGATTAAACTTCAGATGTACAAATAACATGGCAGAATATGAAGCTCTTTTACTAGGCCTCAAGTTAGTAAAGTTCTTGCAAGCTGCCAGGGTTTCAATCATGGGAGATTCAGATTTAGTTATCCAGCAAGTGAAGGGAAATTTTGTCACCAATGACAAAAGACTAAGGTCTTATAGGTCTGCTGTTGCTGAAGTACTAAACTTTTTCTCTGAATTCCAGATCACTAAAATTCCTAGAACCCACAATCTGCATGCTCACAGTTTGGCCACATTTGCTAGTACTTGCAAATTACCATTGGAACCTAACAATTGTTTCACAGCTGAAATTAAACACAGACCCTCCATTCCAAACAATGTTAAAGATTGACAAGTATTTGAGGATGATATGCAAATAAACAATTTTTTAACGCTGCAACAAGAATTTGCAGGATTAAATATTGACACTGACAGAGCAAGTCAATCACAAATACTTGAAAGAGCAAGTCAATCACAAATACAGTTTGAACAGACTGACCACACAATATCACCTAGAACAGCAAAACAAATGCTAAATCCAACTATCTTCAACAAAGAAAACATTCAGCAAATTCAACCAATCAGTTGTGAAGAAGCAGCCAATGCTGAAAATGAAATCATAGAGCTGAAAGACAATTTTCTACCAACAGGCCTAACTCCACTAGAGGACATCTTTGATTCAAATGATATTCCTAGAAAACCAAAAATGCAGCCCTTAAATGCAGTCATTGAAGAATGCAACATTGGTACCGTTGACAAGCCCAAAATAATAAAATTGTCTGCATCTTTACCTCCTGATCAAAGGCCTAAATACATTGACCTCTTTAAAGAGTTCCAGGATGTTTTTGCATGGAGTTATGAGGATCTAAAATCCTATGATACCTCTATTATCCAGCATACTATCCCTCTCAAGCCTGATCAAAAACCCTTTAAACAAAAATTGAGGAGAATCAATCCTATGCTCCTCCCAGCAATGGAACAAGAGGTACAGAAAATGTTCAAGGCAGGCATCATAGCGCCAATCAGATTCTCTGAGTGGATTTCAAACCTAGTCCCTACAAGAAAGAAAACTGGTGAAATAAGGCTGTGTGTGGATCTAAGAAATCTGAACCAAGTATCCCTCAAAGACAACTATCCCTTACCCAAGATGGATCACATTCTCCAAAGAGTAGTAGGGGCCTCAAGGATCTCATTACTTGATGGATTCTCAGGGTTCAATCAAATCCTGGTGCACCCTGATGATCAAGACAAAACAGCATTTACAACCCCATGGGGAACTTTCAAATATGTAAAAATGCCTTTTGGATTGAAAAATGCAGGGGTAACTTTTCAAAGAGCAATGGATATTGCTTTTGCAAAGGAGATTCATGAATTTTTAGTCATTTACTTAGATGACCTCACACCTTTTTCAAAATCTGACCAAGAACATTTAAAACACTTGAGGCAGATTTTCTTAACATGTAGGAAATATGGAATTTCCTTGAATCCCAAGAAGTCTCTTTTTGGTTTGGAGGAAGGTAAGCTACTAGGACATATCATTTCAAAGGATGGCATAAGAATTGATCCAGACAGGATACAAGCTATCTTACAAATGCCCCACCCAAGAAATATCAAAGAATTGCAGGGATTTTTGGGAAAAATCAATTTCTTGAGAAGGTTTATCCCAAACTTAGCAGAACTAATCAGATTACTAAATAACATGCTAAAGAAAGATTCAAAAGTAAAATGGACAGTTGAAGCAAATCAAGCCTTTGAAGGTATAAAGCTAGCCCTTACCCAAACCCCGGTCTTGACCAATCCTCAATTTGACAGAGAATTTATCATTTTCTCTTTTGCCTCCCAGCATACTATTGCTATTGTTTTGTTATAGAAAGATGACCAAGGAAATGAGAAGCCAATTGCTTTCTTTAGCAGAGCTCTTAGAGATGCACCTTTAAAATATCAAATCATGGAAAAGCAAGCTTATGCTTTGGTCAAAGCCATTAAAGACTTTAGGATTTACATCCTTTATTCTCATGTTGTAGCATGTGTGCCAAGTCCTATTGTAAAAGACATACTCACTCAAGAAAACCTAGAGGGCAGAAGAGGAAAGTGGATTGCCAACATTTTGGAATTTGATATTGAGATAAAACCTACAAAACTAATAAAAGGGCAAGGTTTGGCCAAACTAATGACAGAAGCAAACTTCCAAGCCTTAGACATAAACCAGCTGGACAGTGAACCGGAGCTGGCGACTCCAAAGATCAATGTAGCCTTTGAACAATCCCCTTGGTACTCTGACATATGTTATGTATTGCAAAACCTGTGTGCTCCCCCAGGATTGTCCAGAACTAAATGTAGGTTCTTGAAAATGAAAGCTTCTAAATTCTATGTTATGGATGGGAATTTATTTTGGAAAAACCATGAAGGAATATTTCTAAACTGCCTAATTGAGAATGAAACTGACAATATCATAAAAGAATTTCATGCAGGTGACTGTGGTGGACACTTATATTGGAAGTCCACTGTGGATAAAATACTAAGAGCTGGTTACTACTGGCCCACCATGTTCTCTGATGTCAAGAAATTCACCACCTCATGTCATAAATGTCAAGTGTTTGAGGGAAAGAGACAGTTGCTGCCACTTCCCTTGAGGCCTATTGCAACAGAAAGACCTTTTCAACAATGGGGCTTGGATTTCATTGGGGAAATTCATCCCTCATATTCAGGCCAACATAGATGGATCTTAACAGCCACAGACTACTTCACTAAGTGGATTGAAGCTGCTCCATGCAGACAAGCAAATGATTCAACAATCATTCAGTTTTTGGAGAATAACATATTGGCTAGATTTGGTTGTCCTAACAAAATAATAACAGACAATGCTGCTGCTTTCAGATCCAAGAAGATGGTGAATTTCTGCCATAAATTTCACATCACCTTGGGCCATTCTACTGCATACTATCCCCAAGGAAATGGCCTTGCTGAGTCATCAAATAAAAGCCTGGTAAACATTATAAAGAAAGTGCTAGAAGAGAACAAAAAGAATTGGCATAAGAAGCTTGTGAATGCTCTATGGGAAGATAGACTAACAACCAAGAGATCAATTGGGACCAGCCCATATGAGTTGGTTTATGGATTAGAAGCCAAATTTCCTTCATCACTAGGGGTTCCTGTTATGAAACTTCTTCAAGAAAGCCAACCTGAACCAAATTATATGCAAAGAAGGATCAATCAAATAATATGTTTACAGCAAACTAGAGACCAAGTTTTCAGCAGAGTTCAAGTTCTACAAGAAAAATTAAAGAAGGCCTTTGACAGAAGGACTAAGGCAGAAGATTTCAACATTGGGGACAAAGTCCTCAAGTGGGACTCAAGAAGAGAGGATAAGGGAAAACATGGAAAATTTGATTCCCTTTGGAGGGGACCTTTTGCTGTCCAAGCAGTACAAGGAAACAACACTTATTTCCTTAAAAGTCTTAATGAAACTGATTTGGATGAAGGTCCTGTGAATGGCAGGATGCTGAAGCACTATTTTGACTGCTACCCATAAGTGCAGCCTGAGTTTCCCTTGTACATATCCAGATGTATATATTATTTTCTGTTAAGATGTAAAAATGCAGTTTCTCAAGTTTTATTAACTATCAGCAAAAGGTAAATAGGTTCAGAGATCTACCAAGAAAGAAGAGCACAATTTTGCATTTCAAAGCAGCATACTTCAAGTTTGGTAAAAGCAGTCAAGGGCCAAGGCATTCTGACCTGCTGTTCTTGGTCTTTCAAATGAAAAACCATCCCCATGTGGAGCCACTGTTAGCTACCTATACCAATAGGTTTCATATTTCATGATTGACAATGAAAAGTTCCAAATATGCTCTGCTTTGATCATGCAAAGATCACATATTTCCAAGAGAAAACAATCTATGTATATAGCTTGATGTTGTCTAAATTTTGATGGATGGTCCAACAGCCTAATCTGGATCATGCCATGTTTTAAATTTTCAGTTGTAGAATAGAGAAAGAAGTCTGTCCAAACTGTTTAATCTTGGCAGACAAGTAGCTTAGGTAGAGAAGTAAGGTTCCCAACTGCTTAATCTGGGACCTTGGAAGCAATAAGGGTAGCAGTAGATAGAAAATCAAAAGGAAAAAGCCAAAGAAAAGAAAAGGCAAATAAGGGTCTGCAAGTCCAAGTGCACCCACCAAGAAGAAACAAAAAAAAAAAAAATGCTAGGCAAGTAGATGGGTAGGCAGTTGGGGTTGCAGAAATATTATTCCTTACAAATAATGTGTGCTGAAATGTCCACAAAGGAAAATCAATGGTTGAGAAGCTCCCCTTCTCCATCAGGTTGCAGCAAAGTAAGGAAGCATGTCTAACTTCCCAAATTTCCCCTTTCACTCTTATTACTAACATCCCTTCATCTATGGAGATTGATGAAAAGATCTGAGGTTTCATCGTGGTTCTTATTCATCTAAAAAGCCACATTTCTTGTCTAAAAATCTTTTCATTTTGATCTACTCCCTAAACTAAGTGACTTTCAAATACACTTGATGAAATCACTCCTCATTCACTTTCCTCATTCACATTAACCCCTAACTTCTATTATCTAAATCCCCTAATCTGCCCTTTTCCCTACTAGTATAACACCATGGTGTATAAACCCCAAACATAGTATAAATATCCCCCCCCTTGGCACGATAGCCAAATAAGTTGTTTAAGGAGGCTTCAGTCCACCAGGGGCTGTGGTCAACCCTGTCTTGGGGCTGCTCTAACCTCTGGTTATGAGCAACAACCTTTCCCCTAAGCCCTCACCTTCCCTCTGCTCAAAAAACACAGAAAACCCCTTTCCCCCTGCTAAACCCACTCCTAAAACCTCTTTTCCCTTTTAAAAAACCCTTGAAAAACCCAAAAATCCCAAAAACGCATGCAAAAACCCTTAACCCTAAGGTTCTCCACCCGAAAATATTTAATTGAATATTTTAATCGGCCATCGGGACCCCCCAACCTGCACGATCCGTCGGAGGACCCACCAGCCGTCCGATCTCCGCCGCCCAGATCTAACGGTGGGCGGTAATTTTCGCTCCCCGACCTGCCGACCTTTAGCGTCCGGGGAAAGTGGTTTTCCGCCCCGTACAAGGGACGCGTGGCAGGCGGTGGGGTTGTTCGGAGCCCCCCTCCTCGATACCGCCTTTTCCCAAAGGTGGTGCGGGGAACCCGCTTACCACCATCCCCTTACCGCCTTCCCTTACGTCATCAATACGTCAGCATGACGTAGCGCCCTCCCCCGCCCCCGCGCCGTATGGTCCTCCACGTAACCCTGCCACCTTATCCACCCGCCACCGTGTCCTGCCACCCTGGCCTACACCTCAGCAGCCACGTCATCCTCCGTACCCGGGCCCGCCATGACGTCATGCTGACGTCATCGGCGGAAAGGCGCCAATTACCCATTTTTTCCGAATTTTGTCGTTAAAGTCATGTTTTGGGCAGTTTTTATGTCATTTTCGCGCAAAGGAAGAGATAGCCGTTGCAGCTGCCAAAGCACCTCCAGACCTCCAAATTCAAATTCCAACCGATCCAATTCATCAATTCGACCTCCAGAGTTCGGCCCGCAGGCTTTTCAAGCATTTCATCCAAGTATTCACCGTAATTCCTCTGTTTGGCCCATGCATACCATTTCTCTATAAATTGCCATTAAAACACCTGTTGAATTCCATATAAACTCTGCACCTACTACCTAAAGTGAGCCAAGTCAACCTGCTTACCCTCAGAACCAGAAATTCAGCACTCAAACAGGCAATTCGCGGGCCAAAACTGTGAAATTATCTTCAAGGTGCCCGGCATTGTTCCCTTTTGCCGGGTGTGGACCAACAGCATTTTTTCACCAAAGTAAATCTCACTCACCCTCTGCAGTTCACCCCTAGCAATTCACAACCTCTGTGAACCTACCAAGACTGCAGAAGCAAGCCTGTGTTTTCACTATAAAAAGCATTTCAGACTTAGTCCATAGTTGGCCTAACACTTAAGCTCTTAAAAAGCTTTGCAAACCAGTGCACTCATATCACTCCAAATCAAACCATACAATGGCTGCCCCTGTACCCACAGCTCTCAGTGTTGTTCCATTGAATCCACCCAATAAAGACCTGCAGTCTTTATCTCTTGCTAACCAGGACTACCTTATTGAAGACTATGTGGGAGACAGAGATTTTTTGTAAACCTTCAGACAGCTGAGAGAGGACTATCTGATGGGTCATGACACATGTGGCATTTGGGAATCAAACCTGCCATACTATTGTCTACCCTCTGTAAATGTGTTTCCTGAAATCATTCGCCTATGTGCTGAGAACTATGATGTGCACCACAGGGCCATCAGCACCCCATTTGGGAGGGTCCTTTTCTACATTAACCCTGAGACCATCAACAAAATGCTGCATTTTGACCAGACAGAGCTGTTGTTCCCATTCTCTATGAACTATCTGCTGGACACTGGTACCAAAATGACCAGTGAGGAGATTCAAAGGGTCACCAGGACATTCATGAGACCTGAGTGCCAGCCTACAGGGCCACCTCCTTATTTAAGTATCCACTTCACTAAAGTAGGCAGATTACTCCTGGACATGATTGCTTATGTGCTGGGGTACAGCACCAGTGAGCATGTGGATCAAACCATGCTAGTATTGCTGGCTGTTTACAGCCCAGGCCAACCCCCTGCCCACAAATACAACTTTGCAAAGTTCATTGCCAATAAGATTCATGATCAGCTGAGCAAAGTGGACAGGCAGGGTGTCTTCAAGTACTCAGCCTATATTTATCATCTCTTCATGTATTATCAGTCTGAGGCTTTTCCATGCCATATCAGAAAGCTGGATTATAGAGGGGAAAGAAGATCTGTCATCTTCTGGACCTCTGTCTATCACAATGTCACAAACTCGCCCTATTCCTATTGTGAGTTTGTTGACCAATTTGTGTATCCGGTCTCTTGCTTATTAATGAGGTCCCCTCCTCCCAGAATGTCAACAGAGATACAGAAGGCCCTGCAGCTCTCTAAAAAATGTAAAATAGGTGATTGGTACCTATATGAGGAGCACACAGTCATCATGGTCTATGGCTGTGAGCTCTGTCCTTTCAGACTCCCAAAGTATGTGCCCATGAGGATATTTGCCTTGGAATATTATAGGCAATTGATTCAGTCTGACCTCACCCATTTCCACAGCTCCAAGAAGAAGGCTCGCCTCAAGTTCAAACACCAGTTGGGCCCATTCATCATGAATAAAAAAGAAGGATGGGAAGATGCTGACCTCATCCTCAAGGACAAATATAAACTGTCATACAGTTTCCGGTGGGTCCCTTATGACCCTGAGGGCGTCATCACTGCAAGAAGAACCAAATACAGACTTCTAGGTTATAGGCATTGTCAATACCCACATATTGAGAAATATGCCAACCAGCAAGAATGGCTACAGGGTACTTTAGTTGAAAAGCTAACTGAAGAAGAAATAATGCTTAAGAATATGATGGAGCTTGAAAAGACCTTTGACCTAGACTCTGTGCAGCAGGTACCCCTCAAACGGCCTCACTCAGCAGGAGAAGGGACCTCGGCCACAAGGACTGCACCTCAGGCACCCTCTACATCAGCACCGGTGACAGACAAAGGCAAAGGCATAATGGGTGCAGAGGAGGAAGCAGTGAAAGAAAAGCCTGCCCCTGAAACAGAGCAGCAAACAGGCCAACAAACAGAGCAGCAGCCAGAACAGCAGCAAGGGCAAACTGTCCTACCACAAACTGGGCTGCCAGCAGCTCCAATAATGCAAACACCACCACTTCAAACTGAGCCATTGACTGCCCCAATTTTGCAGACCCCAGCACATGAGGAAAGGGGTACAAAAAGAGATAGAGAAGAGTCCACTCCTCTTAGTGGATCCTCCCAGAAAACAGAAGCCAAAAGGCAAAGGCTAGACTCCCCAGAGGTGGAAGACATCACTAAAGAATTCCTTGACAGCTCAAGGAAAAACAGGGAGGACAGCCAGCGCACAGGAACAAGCTCCTTTCAGCAGGAGCAAGGATTGCAGCTTGGCCTAGAGGTGTCCTCCTCTTCCCAGCAGAGCAAGAAGCCCAAGAGCACTAAGGCTTCTTTCAAACAAATAAAAGCTCAGAATGAGCTGCTAAGGGCTGAGGTCTACAAGCAATTCATAGATGCAACACCAGCCCAGCAAGAAAGGCTAATGTCGGTATATGACATTCAGCAGGAAAAATTGCTCCTCAGCCACTTTAAGCCCAAAGGGCCGCAGCCTAAGACAGCTGCAGATTTTGTAAAGACAAGGGTGGAGGTCCTAGCCAGAGATATACATCCCATGGACCAGATTGAACTCCATAAGCAAGCTGGGGAGATGGTCTATGCAACCTTGGTAGAGAAGGCCACCATGGCACATGAGCTAAAAGAGTCCCTGAAAAACACCAATACACAGTTGGACTTTGAGAGAATGTCCTCTCTGGCCAAAGACAATAGAATAAAGTCTCTAGAGGAGATCATCATTGATCTAGGACATGATCCTAGTGATCCAAAGGGTGTGAAGGCCCTTATGAAGAAGAAAGATGATGACCTCAATGCATTGAAGAAAATATTGAAGCTGCAGCCCACAGAGCACCCTCAAACAGCAGAACTTCAAAAGCAAAAACAGGTTGAGGACCAACTAGACCTCCTAATGCAGCAAGACCAGAGGATCAGGGAATTGGAGAAAGAGCTGGAAGGAGCACTACAAGATAAACAGGGAGAATCCACTTCCCAAGCTCCTCCAACTACTTCCACAACAGCAGCAACTTCAGGGGCAGCAGTGGCCCCCACAACAGAAGCAGCAGGAACAACAACAGCTCCAGAAGCCAGCAAAAGTGTAGAGGAATTGACCAGGGCCATCAAAGAAATGGAGCTCCAGGCCAATGAAATAAATAAGGCCAAGGAAAAATTGGCAGAACTGGATGCCAAGTATGACAAGTCGAAGGTTACTGTGGCTGAACAGGGCAGAGAGATAAAGGCCCTCAAGGACAAGATAAAGGCCTTAGAAAAAGAGCTGAATCTAGAAACAGCCATGGCAGACATAAAAAGGATTCTATGGGCCAAAATAGGCCAATCCATCACTCAACAATGGAGATCAATAAAAACAATGCATGAACAGATGGACTTGTTGGGCCAAGCACAAATAGAAATTAATAAGGCCAAAACACTGCTGCAAAACAGACCAGAGCAGGCCAACAGAATGATAGACTTCCTGAACAGGCAGGAAAAGGAGGAACTGGCAGCCATAGGCATTCCCAACAGAACAGAGGCTGTCCTCACTGCCAAGAAAGTGCTAACTCTCAGGAGCTATGTGCAAACTGTGGAGAGGAAGTGCTATGAGATCACAGCAGATGTGGAGGAATTCAAAGTTAAGTTGGCAGTGCTGCAAGCAAAAGGCCTGCCCAGCCTCCTAACTGGTGCAGGAAAACTAGTCTCCCGGGATCAATTTGCCAACAGAATGGCAACATACATTAAGAATCAGATTACTGCATCTGGCAGTACATCTGAACAAACAGGACCTCCCTCAGGTTAGAGCTTGTATGACAAATTGGAAGGCCTGTTCTTTATTGAGAATGAAGTGAATCATCTTTTTGAGACTCCTCCTAATTTCTACAGATATACAGAGGCCGATGAGACCTTGATAAAGATTAGGAGGCATCAAATGCCCAAAGAGGATTGGTGGCAAGCAATGCTTCAAATTCTGCCACGGTAGCTTCACCTGTTCTGTCACTGCCAGCTCCGGGTCACTACAAGACAAACAGCATGATAAAGTCAGCATTGAAAGTAGCTGAAATGTGACTCAGCACATAGACAACGACGGCCAGCCCAAAAGGTAAAAGAAGTGCGCAAATTTTGACAGCGTACCCTCAGCCGACTCCAACTGCCACCAAGACAACAGGCTCTGACCATTTTTTGACAGCTAAGGCAACAAAAGTTATTACAGCATTAACTTTCTCAGCTGCTACACTCCAACGGTTGGCATGCTATTAATGAAGCATTCACTCTCCATTCAAATATTTTCTTATGTAAACTTTGTATATATACTCCTCTTAGTAACGCATAAGGGGTTGGTAATTTTTCACTCTGAGGCATGTATACTGTGTACTTTCAGAATTGTTTAATACAAAGAGCTAGATTAGCTCAGTGATTTCCTCGAACTATGGTGTCTTGCTGATGATTCATGTGTTGATGCAGAATTCCTGTGCTGTCTGATGAAATAACAAGTTTTTTCCTTAAGCTCTGTTCTTGTCTTTCTTATGTTTATCAAATCATATTCATGTTACACTAAACTAGCAGTAAAGAAAAAGAATAGTGCAGGATTTGTTTACTACACCCTGTACTCAATTTTTACGGCTGTGAATGTTTGTTTTCAGGATTAACCACTAACATGAATTCTTAATTGCTCATGTAGCTGTTAATTCTATGTGTATGAATATTACCTAGAAATTCTTAAATGCTCCTAGGACAATATTCTCACTGTCTTTCTCTAGCAGTTTACTGTAAGATTCTTGATTGCCTTGCATATACTGGATACAACCCACCCAATCACCTTATGAATGTTTGTTTCTCAGACACTAACCTTGCTCTGCAGCATCACAACAACATCACACAGCACCTCAAAACAGTTAAAGGACCACTGACTCCATTGCCCAATGACATATAACATTCTAGTGAGAGCATATATATCTTGACTGAAACATTTTCCAACCAAACACAAAACAAAAGTTTGAACAACATAGCTAGCCTAAAATACTAACAAAACATAGACAAATTATAAAGAGAGAGCCCTCTCTGATTACAATTTGGCTAGAAACTGTGATCCAAAGATTGGTTAGTGGTTACCCCGGCCGTATTCCCTTGGGAGTCATAGGGAACAACCTGGGTGTTAACATGCTCAAAACTAGTTGCACATTACTTCTTCCATTAAAATTTATTTTATTTCCTCTCCAATGACGTAATAGGATATGCAATCCATGATAAGTTCCTGATGAACCTCATATAATAACCTTCTAGTCCCATGAAGTATTTGGCCTCATCCACATTCCTAGGAGTTTCCCATTCCATGATGGCTCTGATATTTTCTGGATCCACTGTTATGCCTTCCTTGGAAATAACATGCCCCAGGAAATGTACCTTTTTCTGAAAGAAACTACATTTCCTAAGCTTGGCATACAGTTGATTCTCTCCTAGCAATCTCAATATTGTTGCTAAGTGTTCGGCACACTCTTCCTCATTCTTATAATATATCAATATATCATTAATTAATACAATAACAAACTTGTCCATATAAGGACGCAATACACTATTCATCTAGCACATAAAAGTAGTTGGAGGATTAGTCAAACCAAAAGAAACTACAACAAACTCGTAATGCCCATACCTGGTCCAGAAAGTTGTCTTGTAAATGTCCTCTTCTTTGATGTGTACCTGATGATAACCTAATCTCAAACCAATCTTCGAGAACACTGCTACTCCCTTCCACTGATCAAACAAGTCATCGATCCTTGGCATTCTTGATCATCACCTTGTTCAACTGCCTGTAATCAATATACAACCTGGGAATATTGTAACAACCCTAGTAAAAATTCCATGTAAAAGTTAATAAAGGCAAAAATAATACCAAGGTCATGGGTCACGTATTCCAAGTTGAATGTTGGGAAAGACATCCTAGTGTATGTGTTCATTGGTTTATTATGTCTAAGGAAATTGGCAAAGGTAATGGAAAAGGCTTTGGAAAGGCAAAATGGCATTTTTTGGCACATTTATTTATGAAAATAATGGAAATTAGGAGAAAAGGAAGGTGAAAGGTCACAAGTCGCATGTGAGGAGGAAAATAATGGAAAATTGAAGAAATTAGAGACCTCATTAATAAAAAGGCTTATGAGGATCAGTGGGCAAAATTTTTCTCAAGGCTTGGTTAGTGTAACCTTTGGTCAGTTCAGTTTTGGAGCTCTCTCATTATTCTCTCTCTCTCCCACTCTTAGACACGTAGAGTTTTCTTGGAGCATTATAGCTTTGTAGCAAGGAAGGGAAAAGAAAGAAAATGAAGGACAAGGAAAACAAAGAGCAAGCAAGGAAGAGCAAGATCAAGCAGCTTCAGTAGGAATACTTGCAAGTAACATATTGCATGTGTGACTTCCTAGTTTCTTTTGACATGCATGGCTTTGCATGTTGGTATTTAGTTCTCTGGTTGTCGGTGACATGGTTTTTTTGGGTTATGATAGTGTTTTTCATCCTTGCCTTGAATTTTTCTAGATAGCCATGGTGTGATGGGATTGTTTTCTCAGTTTTCATCTTTGTAATTGTCAGATGGTTTCAAAATTCGGGGTAGAGGTGGTCCCAAGAAAATTCCCAAAGGCCTAGGAATCCCTTGACCGGTTTTGGTAGGATACATGGTAAAGCTTGAGGGTGGACTCTCAGTTTAGGGCCTAGTGATTTGGTGAGGATTGCGATAAATTCTGAGAGACAAGGAGATGGAAAATTCCTCAAGGATTGTGATGGAGTCCAGAGGCATTCCAAGCTCGGTTTGGTTTTGTGATCTTGGTGTCGGTTTTGGTGAGATCGTGGTTTGGTGAGGGTGGAGGTGGTTTAACCTCTGGATTCCCTTGGTTATTTTTGGATTATTTTATCCATGAGATCACACATTCATGCTTGGAATATGGCATGAGGGTGACTGGATGAAAGAAATATTTGGTTCAGCCATGTCTACAGTTGGGTAGTACATGGAAGTCTCGAACCTGGTTGACTCTTGCCTATGTTTAGTAAAAGCTAAGTTCTCTTGTTTTGTAGTTGTTATTGTGTGGCCTTAATGGTCGTTATATCATTGTTATTTACATGGTTTAATGTTGGCTAAAAGCATGGTTATATGACTAGTTACATTCATGGTTATTTCATGTATTCAATTGTCACTGAAAGGATAATGGATGCAAGATCTAATTGATGTCAAACCAGTTAAGGGAAGAGGGTGGTGATCCTTCTTCTCAAGTCTCATATGAGTTATCAATCATTTATGCTCTATCTTGTATTCATGTCCTGTAAATTGCATTGATGCCAAGTTTTTGACAAAATGTCAGACTCAGTTGTGGATGGTCAGGTCTAGTCCTAGAGCCATTTTTTGGCTTGCAAGTCTTTTTGTCATGTAAATTATGGATTTTGAAACCTACAGGGGTTTCTAAGTAGTGACCTAGCTTCTAGTCTTGAAAAGTGGCACAAGTACCGAAGTCACGAGCACAGGTTTGAGGAGAAAAGTCCCCAGATGCACCCATGCCTTGCTGTGGGATCGACTAGAGCCTCCTAGATGTACTTGTATCCATATCAAGGGAGCGTCTAGGGGTTTAATGGTATAAAAACTTAATGGGACCCAAGGACTAGTCATGGGGATGACTGGGAAGGCCTTTGGGAGTCTTGTAGTAGGTATACAAGGTATTTGTTATGGATTTATGTCAATTCCACTTCCTTAAGGTCACTTAGGAGGTCAAATTTTGTCATAGTAGCCCCTCATCTCATGTTTACCCCGGGTAAGCTGGTGAAAATGAGTATATATGAGGGGAAGTGTCATTACAGGGTGGTATCAGAGCATGGTTCACCCCTTAGACAAGATGGGTGGTGTGTTTTCATGCATTCATGTCGGTTTCATATGTGTTCCTTATGCTTATAGCCTTTGTGCTTGTTGCATTTACATGGTGTTAATCATGGTTTTTGTGATGTCACCATGTGAAGGTTGATGGTGTTGTTGTGGGATGTGTCGTCATGAGTGTATGGTTGTATATGCATTTTTTATGTATGTCGGTGTCTATATGTGGTTATGCATGCATTGTCATGGTTATGGTTATGCATGTAGGGTAGGTCAGACATGCATTGTGAGGTCATTGTATGCAATTAGGTCATCATTATGTTATTGGTTTGTTATGATGTTAATAAGTTGATTGAGATAAAGCAAGAGATGTAGATCATTAAAGTGAAGTTACATCATTAGACCTCGAGGCAAGAGCATGTCATCATACAGGTTTGTATGTTGTGCATGCAGTTATGTAGGTTAAGGGTTGTTATATGCGTTAGGGTGATGTGTACGCCTTTCATTCTATTGATGTTATTGTTACATACATGATAGATGCTAGTTTATTAGAGCAGTCATATGCACATGTGTCGGATAGTCATGAATGATAGTAACCTGTGGTTGTATGCATTGTTATTATTGTTTTATGTTAGTTAAATCGATGATTATGTTATATGTCGTTGATGAATATGTTATATGTTAACTTGTAGTTAGGTTGATGATTAGGTTATATGTTGTTGACAAGCATGATATATAACTTGTTGTTGGTATATGCTAGTTACTTAATGATTAGGGTTATTACATTAAGATCTTGATGTTATATGTATCATACTAATTTGGATTGGTCTATGCAAATGGTTAGGGTTGTGACATTCAGGTATGAGTTAATATGTTATTTTATTATTTCATAATAATCTAGACTAACTGTGCAGATGTGATTATTATGTATGAATGATAATTGTTTATGAGTTTATGATGTGAACATGTTAGCTAGTGACTATTATGGATATCATGACCTTATTTATGTTTGAGTTGATATGTCGTGAAGTTATATCACAATAATATGGATTGATTGTGTAGAAAAGATAGCCTCCCTGAGATACATTAAGGTATGAGCTTGGTTATGTCATCTACTTTGTGCTTGAATGTTTGATTATGACGTATATTTGGTGTTTGAGTGTTGGTGTCTATTATGTCATCTATCTGTTTTTGAATGTTTGATTAATCGCATGATATGAGTATGTGTCTATAAGATTGCATCAAGAAATGATATTATTTTAAGATGGTTTTACTCACACATATGTGTTGAGATAGTTGACATGTACTTGAGTGTAATAGGTGACAGTTGTAGCATTATGTCTAATGATTATGAGTTGACTATGGATTATGACATGATTGTTAGTCTTGGTAAAGGTTGATTTCAAATTTATAGATATGGTGATCTTGATATTTGGAACATGTGGTTGACATGTGTGAGCAGTTGCAAGGTAACATGCTTGGGATTAGTATGACAAGGTAAGGTAACTAGTATGTGGTTATGTTTACTTATGCACTGACGGTTATTTGTTTATGGTAGTATGATGCAGGGGATTACATGGCAAAAGATATTGCCATGAAATATTAAAGAAGGCTCAGGTTGAGTTTTCACTTGGAGGCACTGGGAACCATGGGTATGGATTCATGGTGTCTATTGCTAGTTTTGTGCTTTTGGTATTTGTGATTTGGTTGTGCTTGATTGCATATTTCTTATTACTGGTGCAAGGCCTTGCCACTTTTTTTGCAGTGTCATATTGTTATTGATCTTCATGGTCTTCTTCATTTTGTTTCTTGGCTTTCCCTTTATGTTTTGAGTCTTGGGAATTGGTTTGGAAAAGAGGAAAGTTAATGGATTTTGGGGAGAGTTGTGTGGTACCCAATAGGTGATGTAAGGCCTGGATGAAGCTTAGTGCATGTATAAGGGCAGTTGAAGGCAAGCGTATGATAGCTAGTTGGATTGGTTGGGTCCATTGAGGTAAATGGACGGTGATAGGACAATCATGAGAAAGGTAATAGAAAGGGTAAAGTAAATGGATTTGAGGTTTCAAGTGCCCTGGCCATGTTGGGAACTGTTGTTATCAATATTGTGCATGTTGTGTATGAACAAAGGAAGTTCTCTTAACCTTGACCTTGAGATCTAGTAATTATGTTGTGATCATGATTGCTTTATGCTAATGTTTATATACATATATGTATGTACGTACGATGTTATCTAACAGGGTCATCAGGCATCATAATTGTTTTATGTTGATGTTTATATGTATGCATGTATGTATGTATGTCATTGTATGACAGGGTCACCAGATATCATTCTTGTTGAGGAATGATTACTTACGTAGGTGAATGACACGAAGAGATTCTTGGTTTATGAGGAATCAAGTGGTAAGAGTAGTCCTGAAAAATCTACGAGGTCAGTTGTTGGGCCTCAAAATAGTCCCTATTTTCACTCCATTATTGACCAATATCTTCACATTTTACCTTCATGTCACCTCCATTCCACCTCCATATCATTACATTTACCTCATTATTGGGTTATAACAATTCTTTTCCAAAGTTTATTAATTCTTAACATTTTTAAGTGAATTTATGGCTAAACTTTAGAAAATAAGATGCTTATACTTATACCTAACAATTAGAATGAGTTTGTTGACATGTGTAGGCACAAAGGAAGCTTCGAGGGCATCTTTATGTGGCCTTGAATGATCAAATTCGAATTTGATAAGATAAGCCTCATGGAAAAGATCATGGAGAAGATCATGGACCTCATGGAGGAAATCATGGAGGATAGGGTTATGTGTCTAGATGGTTGAGAAATGTATGGAACTAAAGAGAGATTAGTGGATCATCATTATGAGTTTGTTATCTCATCTCATTGTATAAATAGGAGTACCTCCTCCATTCCAAGGGGAGGACTCTTGGAGCATTGTATCCAACTTATGATGGAATAGAATAAAGCTTCATTTTACATATGTTTCCATTATGTAGTTTTAAACATAAGTTTCCTTAATGTAGTATATGGAATAATTTGTCTTGTTCTTAAGAGAATTGAGCTCACTCTAAAAGGATGAGATGAACATGTTATTTCATATTAGATTTTGTTTCATTTCATTGCTTAGATGTTTGAGGATTTGATTTGTTTATGATTGATGAATGAGTTTTAAATTAGAATCTTATCAGCATATGAGAGAACAACCAAGGGTCTAAGTTAGAATCTCTCTCCATTGGATTTGCATGATAATTAAAATTCATTCTTTTGCTTTTATGTTTCAAGTATCATATGAGGAGATAACCAAGAGTCTAAGTTAGGTTCTCTCTCCATTGATTTATATGGTAATTGAAATTCATTCTTTTGTGCTTTTATGTTTCAAGTCATTTCATTTCTTATGCTTATGAATGAATCTTAGTTTAGTTTGGATTAGTACATGAGAGGACAATCAAGAGACTAAGTTAGTCTCTCTCTCTACTTGAATCTGAACAATAATTAAGTTCATTCTCTTGTCTTCATTTCAAGTTTTTAGTTTCATGTAATCAATGATTTCTCTATGATACTGTAGGGAAGGACAACCAGGACCTCCTTAGTTAGGAGCCTCTTCCCTTGCATATTATATTGAATCGTAAATAATTTAGCTAGACATAGAGTTAGTTGCCTACTCTTGCATATATATTGTTGGCACCATCACAAGCTTACGAGTTTCCCTGGTTGATAATTTAATGCAGCAATTTAAGCCCAATAAATTGCCCAACATTTTGGCGCCGTTGCCGGGGATGGTGCTAAGGGATTAGGCATTAGAAATTTAATTCAGTACTAGTATTTTTCTTTAGACAAAATAACTTGTGAGACCTGGTGACAGCAGGATCTTCACAAAGGAGTTTAAGTTTGAGTTTTCTGATGTTTTAATATTTAGCTAGTTTTAAATTCAATCCTTTTTTAAACCGCCCCTGCATGAATAAAAACGAATCAATCGATTAGTATGCTCTCTTCGTGCGCTTCGTGCGATCAGGAAGATCAGAAACTCTATTGATTTCGTTCGAATAAAAATACTCTTGCTGGAGAACTAATTTGCAAAACGACAATAAAGAATTTTGTGAAGAAATTTAGGTTTTTTTTCAATTTAAAAAAAAAAACAAAACAAAACTAACCATTTCATTGTTTTTTTAGATGTTAAAAAAAAACATCAAAACATTAAATAAAAACAACAATAAATAAAAATTAAAAATTAAAAATTCCCATAATATATATATCTCATATATATATATCTCATATATATATATATATTATTATTATTATTAAAAAAATTTAACAAGCTCATTCCCAGTTGTTTGGCCCACTGGTTGAAACTAGCATCCAGCTCAATCAATGCAATACATCTCAAAATCCTGTCGGGTAATGCTTTCAGTTTGTTTGCAGAAACAGTAGCAAGAAACTGAGATTTCGCAACATCCGCTGCTTCAGCTCGCACTTTTAATTCCTCCATCTTGCTTATATGTGTACACAGCTTTTGAATAGCCGCAAAGGATTCAGGTAACCGACATTCATTGGTGCCCAGAATGTATTTCATCTTATGGTAACCATCACACCTCTGGTCCAGAACATAATTCTTGGCAGACTCTGGTTCGCTGCACCTCTGCAAAATCTCGCACTCTGCTTGATAGTTGCGGTCTACAAAAGTACTGTGAAACCCTACCCGGGCTAGGGAACGCGTGTCCGAATTACCTTTAGAATAGATGTGCTCCATTTTAAATATTTGGAACTGCGAAGCCAGTTTCCGAACGCCAATTGCCCTTCACCTGGTGAATAAGGAGCTCACAATGTCCAAGGGCGGAAAAGTGGGTTGATATCGACGGAGGGCCCGAGGAGCTTCTCAGTAACATTGCAAGGCCTTATGGTCAATATCATGAACAGGAGTTCCTTCCTTTTAGCACTGGATTCTCAGGTTCAAATAAGGCCGAGTGAAGCTTCCTAGTGCAATTAAATCAATTCCAGGATCACTCTAGAGGCTTCTGTTCACCGGAGTATGTGCTGTGGGTGCCCGTTTTGGAGTTTGCATTGGCTTTATGATTTTCTGGGGTTTGGTTGCCTGGGCTCTGTCAGCATGTAATATACATGTGGCATCAATGATCCCTGTGCGTGAGGTCGCATTTGTTTTCGTTGGGTTGGTGGCTATGTATCTTCAGATCCATTGGGTTCTTGCTTCTGTAATTCCTGTGGCTAAGGGAAGTTGGGGTTTAGAACCCTTAAGGAGGAGCAGCTACCTTGTAAAGGGAATGAGACGGGTGTCCTTTTCCCTTAACATTTTCTTTGCCATCTCTGGATTCGTATTGGCTTTGTGGGCACATTATTTACAGTCCAGTGCTTCGGATTCCTTGGAGTTACTGTCCAAGATTGTCCAAAGTATTACAGTACTGGCAGCCATGACTGTATTGTTTCTGTACAATATAGCAACCAACACTGTCTTCTATATGTATTGCAAGGCTCATCATAATGAGCTTCTCAGGGCAATTATGGAGGAGTTTGCCCATGATTATATCATTTTACCATTTCATGAGCAGAAAATTCTCTGTGTCGTCTCTGCGGCCGAACCATGATTACATCTTGATTCGGGATTTGGTTCCCATAATGAATAAGCTGAGTTTTTCTGACAAACAATCGGAGGGACTCAAAATAGTAGACAGTTATTAATTGTCCAATTTCAGTTACAGTCAAATATTTTACAGGAATCTTTAAGCTGATGGCTTCCAATTAGCTTATTATATGAACGAAGCTCATGACCGCAGCGCAGAAGGCCATGTTGGAGGAGGAAGCACGAGCATCTGGTGGCATATTATTGCCGTCTGTATGCAATGGGAGATAGACTACAGATTCCCCAAGTGCTCAAACATGGAGCAGCGCATCAACTCTCTGACTGCATTGGAAATCTTGAGAGAAACCATCAGAATCCTTCGCTTCAATTCGTCGGGCTTCCTGGTAATTCCAGCGCTACTTATCTGCCCTGATCAATCCATTCTTCTCTCCAATGCCTTTGTAGATCAATCCATCCAAAATCTTCATATGCCTGCAATCCCGTTTTGTTTTGCATTTCTTTTGGTTTGTTTTATATTTTTAGGTTTATTTTGTTTTTATTTAATTTGTTATGATTCTGCTTTAATGTTTGTTATATTATTAATATGTTAATATATTAATATATTGATATGATAGTTTTAATTATAATTTGTTGTAAATATTTGTTTAATTAATGATGGTTATAAAAAGTGTATTAATATATTAATTGTATTAATTATATTAATATATTAATATCTTTTATAATTGTATTATAAAAGATATTAATGTTCTTATTATAATTAATATATTGATATATTAAATGTATTAATATATTAATTTATTATTATATTTGTATTTTGTTGTGCGATTTGTTTTTTATTTTGTATATATTTTGATTGATTAGATTTGATATATTTGGTTAATATTTGATTTGTGTTGATATATCTATATATGATTGTAATAATATATTAATTATATTAATATAATTGTATTAATTATATTAATATATTAATTTAATATATTAATATGATTGTATATTGTATTATGATCATATATTATATTTTGTTATCAAGTGTAAAAAAAAAAAACAAAAGAAACAAAATAATAGTTAACAATTGTTGTTTAGAAGGATTGGCATGTGCGGGGCACTGGCATAAAACAAAACTTTGGGGGCATGAAAATTGAGAGAATCATGAAAATTACAGGAATTGATTGAAAGTGCAACAGTTGGTACAAGGGCAAAAATTAAAAGAAAAAAAAACAAAAACAAAAACTTTTCACAAAATTCACGCAGGCTTGAAAATAAAGAATGGAACATTTGGAAGCATAATTTAAAAGAACATTTGGTGGATTATTTAAATGTTGACTAACTTGTTTAGAGTTGGCAAATTGATATTGTTGCATGCTTTTACGACGTACTAATCTGCAGGACACAACAAATCTATGATGCCAAACTTTTCGCCATGCACAGAAGTCAGCTGACACAAACAGGGAGTATTACTTTTCATGGTTATTTTCAAAAATTGATTGATATTAATATCATGATTAAGTCCATTTTAACACTTTGATTGTCCTTAATTTGTTTTATTTGGTATAAAAATTTTGCGTAAGAATCATGAAGAAACTGGCCATTTCTTCTAGAGCACACTTATGTTTTCTTTGTACCAAATTTTTTACAGGTTACAGGATAATCAAGTGATCATAAGAAGATTACATTGTGACGACAATTGGTCTTCCAAAGACTAAAGTCATGAAAAATTCTCAAGACAAATCCAACTCTACAACCACTCCTTTGCAACTCCCTTTTTGCAAAACATTTTCCACCAATTGTCAATCCATAAAGCATACCATTTCCATATCCATTTTTCACAGCAAGAGTTCTTATTCATACACCATGCATTTCCTTATTGTCATTTACCATGTCATTACCATTCCCCTCCATTTTCGCAAATAAAACCCTACTTGAGTCAAAGTCCTAGAGTCTAAATATCATTGTAAAAAACACCTGGAGGCTTGCATGCCTTAATGGCAAGTACTCTTGCCAATGAACAATGGGAGTACATTAATATCTCTTGTTCGTTGGATCTTGTAGGTGACTCGACCACGACAAATTTATTCGTACCTACAAAGATGTGTTAGGCATCCTGACTCCCATTGGAATCAATGGTGGGAGCTCTTATGTTGGCTAGGGGCATTCATTAACGGCCACTAAGTCAACAACTTCTTGCTATGTTCGACATCGACACATTTAATCACATAGTAAGATTTGTGCCATCGAGCGTTGAAGACTTGAAGACCCATATTTTGTAGCAGATGAAGCCGATTTCTTTCCATTGTTTTTCAGTTTGTTATCACTTGAGGACAAGTCAATCAATAAGGCTGGGAGGGAAATGTAACTTCTATATTTTATATACCTTCCAAGCCTTATAGATTTTCAGCCATATTTAGCAAACTCATTAGATTTATCATCCAGCAGCCGATACGACAACACAGATCCATCTTTCATCCATAGCTTGAAGAAGAAGCTCCAGAGCAAAATTGTGGCAGCTGAACATGCATGATTCATCCACCATTTTCCCAACCAAGTAAAGAAGACCATGAACAAAAGTTTTTGCAGCCACACGTGCACAACTCTCATCCATTTTGGAAGGGTAAGTTAAGGTATGATATTTTCTAACTTTTAACCATTAAATTCCTTGAAAAGTTAGAATAATAATTTTTGGAAAAACTTCACTTCCTTTTCCCCTTTCTTTCCCCATTTCACATAACTATCCAAACCATCCGTTTAAGGGGAAGAATACATTTACATACATACTTTGTCACATTCATATAGCATCCACATTCATATATCACATTCTAAACCCCACTTACCTTCAAGCTATATTCACTATTACATGATCATACAAATGGCTTTGACAAAAGTATTTGAAAGTTAATTGGATGCCAATACAATCATGGTTGTTACATAAGAACCAACCATGATGCATTCCAACAAAAATACCCTGCAATAAAAATCACATTATCAATATGCAAAGATCATACATTGAATGCAACAAACAAAATATGGTTGAAACACAAGAACCAACCAAGTTGTAGTTCATCAAAATAACGCTTTGCAAAAGTTAAGTAAATGATATCATGCAGAGTTTAAGCCAAAGCTCAAAATGTAATGTAATAGATTGCATGAGGACATGCAATACCATAGATTGCATAAGGACATGCAATATCTTGAGTTTGGGGGAGATGTTGGGCCTCAAAATAGTCCCTATTTTCACTCCATTATTCACCAATATCTTCACATTTTACCTTCATGTCACCTCCATTCCACCTCCATATCATTACATTTACCTCATTATTGGGTTATAACAATGCTTTTCCAAAGTTTATTAATTCTTAACATTTTTAAGTGAATTTATGGCTAAACTTTAGAAAATAAGATGCTTATACTTATACCTAACAATTAGAATGAGTTTGTTGACATGTGTAGGCACAAAGGAAGCTTCCAGGGCATCTTTATGTGGCCTTGAATGATCAAATTCGAATTTGATAAGATAAGCCTCATGGAAAAGATCATGGAGAAGATCATGGACCTCAAGAAGGAAATCATGGAGGATAGGGTTATGTGTCTAGATGGTTGAGAAATGTATGGAACTAAAGAGAGATTAGTGGATCATCATTATGAGTTTGTTATCTCATCTCATTGTATAAATAGGAGTACCTCCTCCATTCCAAGGGGAGGACTCTTGGAGCATTGTATCGAACTTATGATGGAATAGAATAAAGCTTCATTTTACATATGTTTCCATTATGTAGTTTTAAACATAAGTTTCCTTAATGTAGTATATGGAATAATTTGTCTTGTTCTTAAGAGAATTGAGCTCACTCTAAAAGGATGAGAGGAACATGTTATTTCATATTAGATTTTGTTTCATTTCATTGCTTAGATGTTTGAGGATTTGATTTGTTTATGATTGATGAATGAGTTTTAAATTAGAATCTTATCAGCATATGAGAGAACAACCAAGGGTCTAAGTTAGACTCTCTCTCCATTGGATTTGCATGATAATTAAAATTCATTCCTTTTCTTTTATGTTTCAAGTATCATATGAGGAGATAACCAAGAGTCTAAGTTAGACTCTCTCTCCATTGATTTATATGGTAATTGAAATTCATTCTTTTGTGCTTTTATGTTTCAAGTCATTTCATTTCTTATGCTTATGAATGAACCTTAGTTTAGTTTGGATTAGTACATGAGAGGACAATCAAAAGACTAAGTAGTCTCTCTCTCTACTTGAATCTGAACAATAATTAAGTTCATTCTCTTGTCTTCATTTCAAGTTTTTAGTTTCATGTAATCAATGATTTCTCTATGATACTGTAGGGAAGGACAACCAGGACCTCCTTAGTTAGGAGCCTCTTCCCTTGCATATTATATTGAATTGTAAATAATCTAGCTAGACATAGAGTTAGTTGCCTACTCTTGCATATATATTGTTGGCGCCATCACAAGCTTACGAGTTTCCCTGGTTGATAATTTAATGCAGCAATTTAAGCCCAATAAATTGCCCAACATCAGTATCATGTGGTTATGAGTTGATATTATGTGATTATATTATGTTTATGCTATGGACAAACTATATTGATGGATACATCAGCGAAATGAAAGCAGTATGATCTGCGGCATGCTAGGATAGGCATGGATGGTGGAGAGACACTGGAAGCAAGGTTGCTTGGTAGAGGCAATATGGTTTCAGATGTGCGATGTTATTGTTGTGTATATGTTGTGCATGTTGTGTATTCAGTGATTGTACCTATGGTGATGTGTAATGTTGTATATGTAGTATTGTGTACATATGATGTTATGTGCCTGTTGTATATATGGTGTTGTGTGTATATTCCATATGCAGTGTTGGGTATAGATGGTGTTATGTACATGTTGGATATGCGGTGTTGTGTACATATCGTATCGTGCGCATGTTGGATATGGAGTGTTGTGTGCATATGGTGTTGTGCACATGTTGGATATGTGGTATTGTGTACATATGATTCTATGTCCATGTTGTATATGCATTTCTATGTACATATGGTGTTGTGTGCATGTTGTACATATGGTGTTGTGTGCATGATTGTACATGTGGTGTTGTGTGCATGTGGTTTTGTGTACATGATGTACATGTGGTGTTACGTGCAGGTGGTGTTGTGTACATATCGTGCATGTGGCATCGTGTACATGTGGTTTCATGTACATATCGTGCATATGGTGTTGTGTACATCTAGTATTGTGTACACATTGTACAGGTGGTGCGGTGTACAAATGACACTATGTACACGTGAAGGTGGTGTCGTGTACATGTGATGCTATGCATATATTGTGAAGGTGGTGCGGTGTACAGGTGGTACTGTCTACAAGTTGTACATATGGTACTAGTGTACATGTGGTATTGTGTGCATGTCATACATGTTGTGTTGCAAGCATGCGGTACTATGTATGTGCATTATGTAGTCATGGTGTTGTGACGTGTATTCAGTGTGTTGTACTCTGTATACATATATGTATTGTGTTGTATATCGGGTGTAAGTGTATGTATTGTGTGGTGGTGTACATCGGATGTAGGCATATGTATTGTTTTGTGTTGTACACTGGGTATAGTTGTATGTGTTTTACGGCAGGTGTAGGTGCATGTATTTCATGGTGTTGTATGGCGTGTGTGGTTGTATGTGTGTGATGCACACTATGTGTATGTGCACATGGTTGAGGAGAAGGCACTGGGTGTTTGTCGGGCATGGCAACCAATCCGACATGTGTATAGAAAGAAAAAATGTAGAAGTAAGGATCGATGAAGGATAAGTATTAGTATTTTGTTTCAATTTTATTAGACATCTAACCTATGATTCTAATTTATGATGGTTATATGTGATCTATGATTCTGGTTTATGATGGTTACATGTAATTTATGATTTTGATCTATGATGGTTGTGTTTTGAGCTAACCTGACGTGATATGTTTATACATGATGATTTGGTCAAAGATGTTAGTTTGACTTGTTGTGACAGGAAATAAACAAGATTGCAAGTATACATTATTGACGATCTACCAATGAGGTATGATGTGAATTTATTTCAATTTATTTTAAATCTAATGACAGTTATGCACTTGGTACAGGAAAGCATGGGAAATGCCCAATTTTGGTGGTTGAAATTGGCTGCAAGAATTAACAGCAGTAGTGAAAGAAATTGGAACAGGTAGTAGTATGCTAGTAAATCACTTCAGGAGAAGGGCCATTCTGGGACACTAGTACCCATTAGTGTCCACTAATTTCCATGAGCATGTTATGACTATCATGATGGTTTTAATTTAGGTATATGCCTTGGTTGTTTGACCTTCTGATGCAAGGAATCCTTGCCAGGGGATGGATATCCTGGGATAGGGGATGTTGGGGAACTTGGAAGGTGAGTGACTACATGGAAGGGGTGACCAGATTGCCCGAGGGACTGTGTAGCAGAGAAGGGAAGGTTGGGGATTGATTTGTTTTGGTCATTAGCATTGCCAGATGGAATTAGATGCACATTGGGAGTGTTCCCTAGAATAATGAGCCGGTAATTTTTCACTGAGAGGACAAGTGGCACAAGATTGTCGCGCTAGACATTGGATGCATATTTGACTTTGGCAATGGATTCTAAACTTCCTGGGAAGGAAGTGAATCCTGGAATTACTTTTGAGGGTGTAGGTGTGAACCTCTAGATTCCCTTGTTGATTGACATGGGTATCACATCCTTTTATTTGTTGGTCTAGAAAATGTGCTTATGTGTATATGTGGTTATTATAAATTCCATAATGAGATATATTATAAAGCTCCACTAAACGATATGGTAATGTCATGTTTTCAGCGAGATGTCATTGTAAATATTGCAATGAACTAAGTTATAAAGATCCATGGGTAGTATATTCAGTTGCAGAGGTCTTGCTAGTTATAGGTGTCATTGAACACTAAGGACGGTCTTCCCCCAAGGGAGAGGGTTCTGTAACAGCCTTGGTCAAAATTCCATGTAAAAGTTAATAAATGAAAAAATAAGACCAAGGTCATGGGACACATATTCCAAGATGAATGTTGGACAAGACATCCTCGTGTGGGTGATCATTGGTTTGTTATGGGTAAGGAAATGGAAAAGGCTTTGGAAAGGAAAAATGGAATTTTTTGGCACATTTATTTATGAAAATAATGGAAATTAGGAGAAAAGGAAGGTGAAAGTTCACAAGTTGCATGTGAGGAGGAAAATGAAGGAAAATAATGAAAAATTGAAGAAATTAGAGGCCTCATTAATAAAAAGTCTTCTGAGGATCAGTGGGCAAGCTTTTACTCAAGACTTGGTTAGTGTAACCTTTGGTCAGTTCAGTTTTGGAGCTCTCTCATTATTCCCTCTCTCTCACACTATTGGACACTTAGATTTTTCTTAGAGCATTCTAGCTTTGGAGCAAGGAAGGGAAAAGTAAGCAAAGGAAGGACAAGGAAAAGAAAGGAAAGAAAATAGTAAGAAAGGAAGAGCAAGATCAAGCAGCTTTAGCAGGAATACTTGCAGGTAACATATTGCATGTGTGATTTCCTAACTGGTTTTGACATGCATGGATTTGCATGTTGGTATTTGGTTATCTGGTTTTCGATTACATGGTCTTCTCAGGTTATGACAAAGGTTTTCAACCTTATCTTTCCTTTTTCCAGATAACCATGGTGTGATGGAATTTTTTTCTCGGTTTTGAGCTTTGGAATTGCCATATGGTTTCAAAATCCGGGGTGGAGGTGGTCTTAGGAAAATTCCCAAAGGCTTAGGAATCCCTTGACCTGTTTTGGCAAGATACATCGTAAGGCTTGAGGGTGTAGTCTTGGTTTAGGGCCTAGTGATCTGGTGTGGATTGCATTAAAGCTTGAGAGACAAGTAGATATAAAATTCCTCAAGGATAGTGATGGGGTCCAGAGGCATTCCAAGCTTGATTTGGTTTTGTGATCTCAGTGTCAGTTTTGGTGAGATCATGGTTTGGTGAGGGTGGAGGTGGTTTAACCTCTGGATTCCCTTGGTTGTTTTTGGATTGGTTTATCCATGATATCCCACATTGCATGCTTAGAATATGTCACGGGGGTGACTAGCTAAAAGAAAGATTTGGTTCAGCCACATCTACGGTTAGGTGGTACGTCGAAGTCACGAAACTAGTTGGCTCTTGCCCATGTTTAATAACAGATAAGCTCTCTTTCTTTGTACTTGTTATTATGTGGCCTTAATGGATGTTATCTCATTTTTATTTGCATGGTTTAATTCTAGTTATAAGCATGGTTATATGACTGGTTATAGTCATGGTTATTTCAAGTATTTAATTGTAACTGAAAGGATAATGGATGCAAGACCTAATTGATGTCAAAACAGTTAAGGCAAGAGGGTGGTGATCCTTCTTGTCAAGTCTCATATGAGTTATCATTCATTTATGCTCTATCTTGTATTCATGTCCTGTACATTTCATTGATGCCAAATGTTTGATAGAATGTCAGTCCCGATTGGGGATGGTTGGGTCTAGTCCTGGAGCCAGTTTTTGGCTTGCAAGTATTTTTTTCATGTAAATTGTGAATTCTAAAAGGTATTGGGGTTTCTGAGCAGTGACCTGGATTCTAGGCTTGAAAAGTGGCACAAATCCTAGAGTCGTAAGCATAGGTTTAAGGAGAAAATTCCCCAGACGCACCCATGCCTTGTTGTGGGAGCGACTAGAGCCTCCTAAATGCACCCTTTTCCATATCAAGGGAGCTTCCAGGGGTTTAATGGTATAAAAACTTAGTGGGACCGAAGGACTAGTCATGGGGATGACTAGGAAGGCTTCTGGGAGTCCTGTAGCAGGTATAGAAGGTTTGTTTTCTGGGTTTCCGTCGATTCCACCTCCTTAAGGTCACCTAGGAGGTCAAATATTGTCATAATAGCCCCTCATCTCATGTTTACCTAAGCCAGTGAAAGTGGGGAAATATGAGGGGAGGCGTTGTTACAAGTACCATCCTTCTTCTTCACAAACAATACTGGTGCACCCCAAGGCGACACATTTGGCCTGATGTATCCCTTATCAAGCATTTCCTTCAACTGCAAATTCAATTCCACTAACTCTGGTGTGCTCATCCTGTACAGTGCCTTCGATGTTGGTGTTTCCCCTGCTACCAAATCAATAGAAAAGTCCACTTCCCTATGAGGTGGAAACTCTGAAATCTTTGCTAGAAATACACCTTGAAATTGTTATAAAACCAGATACCTCTTCAAGGCTTCTACATCCTCACATCCTTACCTTTATCACTGGAAATATGAACTACAAACAAGACACACCCTTTCTTGCTACTGCAATTTGCATGCATAGTCATAACCATTCTAACTGATGTAGCCTTATTCTTACCCTGTAAGGTTCTTTTTTCTACATTATCATCCAAGCACTCAATATCCTTTTCACAACAATCCACCATAGTCCTATGAAGGTACAATAAATCCATACCCAGAAGAATACCATATTATCCCAATGGAAATACATTCATATGCGCTAATGTAGGCATACCATTCAGCTCAAATGCACAAACCATTACCCAATGATGAAATCTTTTGTTAGTACTTGTAGCCAACTGCACTAACCAAGACTTTTCATGCACTTCTTTTCTCAAACCATACTTATCCACCAAGTCATGGTTAGCATAACTATAATTAGATCCAGTGTTAGTCAAAATAGAAACAACTTAATCACAAAGATTACCGTCCATCTCGATAATATATGCCTGGTTATCTGCCTCCCTATTATCCAATGTTACATAGATATAAGGAATGCTTTGTCCAACAACCCCAACTATTTGTGCTTTTTGTGCATTGTATATCTGAAGCCTACCACCCTGATACAATAGGAAATCCTTCTTGAGATGATCCTTTCCACATATCCAACACTGTAACTATCCCTTACCCTCACCTTTATTTTACTGCCCTCCAGGCTATGACCCATGTCGCTTTCTAGATACGTTAAACTTATTGTAAGGAACAACATTCTCTTTTTCACCTGCATCTTGAGGTTTTTCTCACTTCGGTGGCCATTTTCCCTTAGTATTGTCTTTCCCTTTCCAACCTTGTTGAGACTCTGTCTTACGCTTTGATTGTTCATAATAGTGCTTCAACTTTCCAATTACTTCTTCAAGCTACCGAGGCTCATCATACTCAATATGATTGTTAAATTCTAATGGTAATCCACTGAAAAATCTCTAAATTTTGGCCTTCTCATCCTTAAGACATGATACATACCTCAATAACTCCAAGAAATTAGTCACGTACTCCAAATCTGTTATCAATCCCATATTTAGCTCATATAACTCTTAGCTTTATTGTCATAGAACGTTTCTGACAAGTACTTCTTCCTAAATAGTCTCTTGAATTCATGCCAACTCAACTCCTTTGTCCTTATGTATTTGACACGCTTCACATTTTCCTACCAGATATATGATTTCCCTTTTAGACTAAAAATAGTTATCTAGGCCTTCATGTTCTCTGTATAATCATGCAACTCAAATAATTTCTTCATCCCAAGTAACCATGCCTCTACATCTTCCAGTTTCTTCAGCTCTCCATCAAACATAGGAGGTTTGGATTTCTTGAACTCGTCTAGTAAATATCCCCTATCATTCCTCTGGTAAGGATGATAGTGATGATGACCATGATACATGTTTGAACCAGAACTAGATTAGAACCCATGTCCACTGCCTCTCCTATTAGGTGTATCCAAGAACCTACCATCTCTAATTGTGTCATATTTATTTGACATGTGTCCACCATGAGACCTACCACCATATGCTCCATTATTTATGTCCTCTTTTCCATAACTAATATGTGGTTGTCCATTTCTTTGTAAGTCTTATAAACTCTGAAGGATAACTACAATGACATCTACTTGTTTCTCTTGTGGTTTGGCAAGTCTTTCTTATGACTGAATGATTTTTTCATTATCCTCCTTGCAACTTCTGATCTCTGCCTTTAAACTCTTGAAAGTCTCTACTATGTGAGGGAATTACTCATCACCATGTTTCTCATTTTATCTGTAGGGAGATTCTCGTGAAATATAATCAACCATTTTGTTAGTCATCTTTGATCTTCTTCCCACAATCATACCACATTAGCTAAACCAAAATATAAACATAATCAACATACCTCAATATAGTTTAGGGGAGGTGTTGGGAGTGAGACCCTCCAAGGGCAGTTTTGGGGCTAAAAGCCCATGTTTAAGTCAATTTTTGTAATATTATTATAAAGACTCCGCATTTTGTGGTCGCGGAGTGTGAAGGTGTTATGTGTCATAAAGGGTGGTCCACCCTTAGTTTTGTAAAGAAAATTCGACTGTAAGAGACCTACCCATGGTCAGCGGACCATGGGATTGTATAAAAAGAGTTAAGCTCTAAGTAATTAGAAAAAACTATACATGAAATAGAGTCATAGTAGTGAAGAAAGAAGTCTAAGTCTTGGGTTATAGTGTAGATAGAGGCTATACAGCTGAGTGCGCAGAGGCCTAGGGTAGAATTCTGCAGCTGAGTTCGTGGACCCCTGCAGCGGTGTGCGCAGGGTGAACAGAGTCTGTAACAATTGGGAGATATTAAGAAAAGGAGTTATTCTGCAAATTCTGTGTATTTGTTTTGTCGATGAGTTTGGATATTTGTGTATGAATTTCCTTTATTATGATTATATGATGCGCGAATGAATGCACTTACACTGGATAACTAAACGCAATTATGAATATCTTCTTACGCAATAATAACCTCAAGTATTTGACAAGATAAGAAAATCACTTAGGATAATTGAGGAACCTGCTCGGCACGCTTCCATAGCAACGTGAAAGTAGTTGAGCCATAGGTTAGAGTTGTGCGAAGGTCGATCGTATACTTTCATGAAGGTATTGAAGGCCAGAATAGAGGGTTTATCTTACAAGGCCAAGGGTGAGACCACCTGCGCATAGTAAGGGATAGGAGAAATCAAACTACATCACAACCATCTTAGGGTGCAGAAACTTGGTTCTAGCATGATCCCCCCATACTGCTTCGAGTGAGACATCGGTCCGTGCTCTCTGGGCTAATGCCTAAAGGGCTAGTAGTGTAGGGATTTGTTTGGCTAATTAACGTTGAACCTGGGTCAGTCCCCCTCAAGCCAACAAATGGTTTCGTTGTCGGGACTGGAATCTGCATAAGAGATGTGTGATGTCATATCACTGGAATCCAACTAAGAAGGAGATTGGAGACTGGTCGGATAGAATAAGAGAATAGGAACCCACGGCTGACAAAAGAACAGTGGTTGGACAAATACCTATATACAAAGATCCACGAGATATTTTTATGCTCCTTCTCTATCGAGCTATATGAGTGGATCACGAAGCTAGCAGATAGCCAAAGAAGGTGGAAACTTGATGGTCCTATTGTGTGGACCTCAGAGCTAGTGTGGAGGTTGGAAGCATCGGAGGATAAGATCGCCCATACTATCAATCATTGGCTCATCGCGTCATAGGAGGATTTGTGACTAAATTCGCAGTCGACACCTCAGTCAGCTACAACGAGGCAGAGCGACACTTTTTCAAAGGACCGTGAGGTAAGTATGTAAAACCTTTGAATACCTGGATTAAAATGTTATTGTGCAAAAAATAGATTACGCAACTACCTTGATGTTCGGGACTACGCGACGTGGGAAAACTTACAGGAATGAAGGAAAAAAGGGTCCAGAGTATAGCCCCTTGATTTCACCTTCGTGAAGTGACAAAGAAGGGATAGTGAAGGTTTCTCCATGAAGTGCTATTCAATTAATAAGACAAGGATTCCCGCGAATACCACCTCCACCCACACCACCTCCAACTTCACCACCCTCACCTCCAACTTCACCCGTACCACCTCCACCTCCACTGCGGTTTAGTATGGCAAATACAGTGAAGTTGCCTTTGTTCAAAGGCTTGGGAAATGAGGACCCAGACCAATTCTGGTTCGTTGTGAGGGCTGTATGGGAAGCTCAAGGTGTTACAGATGATCATATAAAGAAGGCGACACTGGTTAGTGCTCTGCAAGATTGCGTGCTAACCTGGTATATTAAGTACTCTAATGATAACCCGAATGTTGGAGTAGTAGACATCTAGGCAGCACTAAATAGGGAATTTAGTAGGCCTAAATCTGAGGCACAGTCGATTGTGGGATTCAAAGAGATCGTGATGCAACCAGGCGAGATGCCTTGGGAACTAGATCAAAGGCTGAAATGTACAATCTGCGAAGCCAACATGAATTTGACAGATGGACAACATCGCGAGTGGTTTTTGGCTTTGCTACTACCACACTTAAGGAGTGTGATGTCACAGCAAAAGATAACAACTCAAGCAAAGGCCTTAGAGATTTCCATGAGACTACATGAAACTCTGATGCAAGATCCTAATCTAAGAGTTCAGCAGATCCATGCGCAGCTGAAGAATCTGTGCCTTGAGATGCAAAGTCTGAAGCAAGAGAAGACTGTTCGACCAGAGGTACGCGAGGAGTTATGGTGCTTGAAATGCAAGATTCAGGGTCATGACAAAGACCATTGCTCTGTCTTTGCAAATTACATTGCAGGAGGAGGATTGATGCCTTTAAGGCCAGAAGCTCAAGCAGGACCTACCGCGAGGCCTGCATTATGGTGCGCTATCTGTCAGGTAACCGGAAAACATGCCACGGATAATTGTCACTTACTACAGAAGTATGTACAAGCACCGCAACAGTTGTTCTACAACTTTTGTAGGTCGGTAGGACATGATGAGCGTACTTGCAGGAGCTATGAATTGATGATGGATAGAACTCTCGCCTATAGGGTTCAGGCCGAAATGTGGCCCCTTGACCAGAATGTAGGGATGGCGTGGACAGGATTTCAAGGGCGTGGATGAGGCCGAGGTAGAGGAGGACCTGGCAGAGGTCGAGGACAATTGATTTGCTACAATTGCGAAGGACCAGGACACTATGCCTGTGATTGCACTAATCCAACGCATCTGTCATGCAAGTATTGCACATTGTTTGATCATGAAACAGAAGACTATCCTACGCTGATAGATAGGATACATGACAAAGGGGTGTTACCACCTCTGCAGACTCAAAACCTGTCGATGATGAGGTATGAGCCATGCGAGGAAGATCCAAACATAAATATAGTGCTCAGAAGTGGAATCACAATAGGAGATGACAAGGGGAAATAGCCAGAAGACAGTACATGAGTTCGCAAAGCCCGGTAAAGGAGGTTGAGTTCGATTTGGAGCGCGCTCGTGAAGCCTTCATGGAAGCTAAGTAGAGCTTTGCTGAGGCCTCCACCTCAAGAAGCAGGATAAGCCTAAGTAGGAGATGGACCCCTCGATGCTCACAACTTTCCCGGAAACCTGTATGAAGTTAATGCGTGACAGTAAGGCTATGAAAGGGTTACAAGAACTTATCAATAGATGCGTTGGAACCGCACCAGGTGAGTCGCACGTAGTACGAAATATTGGTAAGAATAAAACAAGGACAGGACAGGAGATGAGACTGACCACACATGTAGGAGAGTATGAAATGGATCAGGTCATTTTGGACCTGGGGTCAGACGCAAATGTCCTACCAAAAAGGACTTGGAAGCGAATGGGGAGACCTGCACTGCAATGGTCCCCGATTCAGCTAAGGATGGTGAATTAGTAGAAGATCATCCCCATGGGGCAGCTACAGGGGGTGACCGTGGATATTGAGGGAGCAATCGCGATGGCTGACTTTGAAGTAATAGAGATAGTGGATGACAGCAATCCCTATCCTGCGCTCCTGGGAATTGATTGGGCTACTGATATGAATGGGGTAATCAATCTAAAGAAACTAAAGATGATCTTTGAGAAGAAATAGTTGCGCATAATAGTACCCCTCGATCGTGCTGATGGATCGCGCTATACTGAACCGATCCGCAATTATGAGAGCGATGACGACCTGGACTGTATCTATAAGATAACAGTGTGAAACAATCTTGGGTGAATCCCACCACGGATGGACAGATTACATGGGATCGCGAGAGTTCCTGAACTTCGGACTCCGATGAAGAAATAGAACACTGGAAGAATCAGTTACATGAAGTAACTACGCTAAATTACAACATGATGACCCGGTCACTATACTATGTGTCGTTAGAGGTAAGAAATTTGCCTACTTATGATGGTCTGAATGAATTAGATATCTTTTTGGATGCATTTGAAAGGGAGGTACCAAAAAAGTAGCGCTTCCAAACCTTGGACTAGTCACTTCAAGCTACACCCGCAAGATGGTGGGGTACGCACAAGGGAAGCTTTTATGACTGGCATGAATGTAGGATGATGATGAGAACACGATTTGGGAAACCTAAGATGCGGCTGACAGACAAGTATGATGGGCAGAATGATCCGCGTGTGCATCTGGCCAAATGGACATAGGCTGGTGGAGAAGGTTTGGACCATCCTATCACGTTCGCAAGCCGCAGATTATCCAAAGCAAAGAAGAAATATTCTACCATTGAGCGCGAGGGGCTAGCTATGGTGTACGCGCTCCAGATGTATAGGCACTACTTGCTAGGAGGCCATTTTAAGATGTATACGGATCACTCCGCGCTAAAGTACCTGGTCAATAAGCCTATGTTTGGGGGGAGAATCTGCAGATGGCTCTTATTGTTCCAAGAGTACAATTTTGAAGTTGTTGTGAAGCCTGGACAATTGAACGTGGGACCAGACCATCAGTCACGCATCGAAACTGGGGAGGAACCTACTAACTTTGAAGAAGGATTTCCTGACGCGTAGCTATTTGTAGTGTGTGTCACAGATGGTCATTTTGAGGATATAATACACTTCCTAACAACAGGAACTGCACCAAAAGGATACACTGTCCAGCAAAAGAAGGAATTATTGGTGCGCGCGGTCGACTTCTTTGTCATTATTGGGCATCTATACAAGATGGGGACTGATGAGATATTGTGACGGTATGTACTTGAGTTCAAAAGAAGCAGCATCCTCGCAAACGCTCATGGGGGCACCGTGGGAGGACATTATGCAAGGAGAGAAACCACACAGAAGATTCTATGCACAGGGTTGTGGTGGCCAACCCTTCATCAGGATTCAAAAGAATATTGCAAGGCATGTGATGTATGTCAAAGAATGGGCAGGCCATCGCGGAGGGATGAAATTCCTTTGAATCCCCAAATGACGTTGCAACCCTTCAAGAAGTGGGCGATAGATTTTGTACGACCCATTCAGCCACAAGGGAAGAAAAGAGCAAGGTACATTATCACTGCAACAGAGTATTTGACTCATTGGGCAGAAGCACAGCCAGTGAAGGATTGCACATGAGCGACTGCCGTGAAGTTCCTATTTGAGCATGTACTGATGTGATTTGGATGTTCGAAGATCTTGATGAGTGATCATGGTATGCACTTCCTGAATGAGACGATCAGCGCGTCGACGAAGGAATTATGGGTATACAACCAGAAGAGCACACCTTATCACCCACAGGCTAACGGAACAGTGGAAGCATTCAACAAATTGCTCAAAAATGCACTGACCAAGGTTTGCAATTCTTAGCGAAGTGATTAGGACTTACGCATATCTGCAGTACTGTGGGTTTATTGAACGACATGCAAGAAGTTGACTGGACAAACCCCTTTTAGGCTCATCTATGGTGTGGAAGCCGTAATTCCTATGGAATACATCATGCCTAGCCTGCACATAGCAGCACTCACAGGCATGATGGATTGTGGAGCCCTGGAGGAGAGGCTCGCGCAGCTGGATGAGCTCGAAGAAGAAATATTTTTGGCTGGATTTCACCAACAGGTCCAAAAGCAGTGCAAAAAGGCATGGCATGATCGACACATCAAGTTGCACACATTTAAGGTAAATGACCTGGTTTTGTTATATGATAGTAAGTTTGATAAATTTCCAGGGAAATTCAGGATGCACTAGTTAGGGCCTTATGTTATTAAGGAGATTACCGATGGAGGAGCGGTACAGCTGGTCAAGTTAAATGGAGAACCCTTCCCAAGAAAGGTGAATGGAAGTCACTTGAAGCCATACACCGGCAATCTGGACATGTGACTAAATGAAAGTAGCACAGTCTTAGCACTCCAAGCAGCTGAAAGGAGGCATGGGACTATAAACTACACTACCCAGGTTGGGGAGCTGCGTGATAGGAAGATGGTATGAAGCAAGGACGTGTCACCGGGTCCGCGGTAGCGCAGAGGGAGATGCGCTACCCAAGGAGAAATCGCGCAAGTCAACCAGAAAGTGACTATTAAAGTCACTGTTCATGAAAAGCAGGGCTCTAAAAAAGGCACGTGATCGCCTTCACCAGAGGCCGAAAAGGAGGACACAGAGCAGCACAGCGGAAACCCTTAGGAGACGTCCGCCCGTATTAAGTTCCTAAGAGAGCTAGAGAAGGGAGGGTCCAGAAAGAAGTCCAAGGCAACCAAGACCTCATTGTACCCAATCACATTGATGGAGGGTGACTTATATGACATCGGTGACACAGTCAGAGATGTCACTGCAGAGGCCCTACAGAAATTTGAGAAGCAGCAAAAAATCATCCTAGGGGTCATCCAGAACGGGTTGCACGAGTTGCAGACCCGCACGTTGCAAGTTGGTATGTTGTCCACCAGTTTGGCTATCGGCACGTCAGAGGCTACTGATATGGTGCGCACTAAGGCTTCCAGTGTGACAGTGTTGCTAGATGGAGCACTAACCATGGAAAATGAGGTTGACAGGCCCACTGTCAGCACCTTGAAAGGAGTTGGACTGAACTTGGCAGCTCTTCTGCATGAAGTACTCCACCTCTTGTAGGATGGAGTAATTGTAGAGCTGAGGTTCCACGAGCACCGCACCCTCTAGGTGATCAGTGAACAGAAGATAAACAACAAGCAGATGGCCCTACAGAGGAATGTTGTCATCGCCGCTAAGGCCAAGGCAACTAGCCAAAGTAAGAAGATCATACAGTTCATGGAGGAGGCCTGCAGAATGGTCCTAGAGTTGGCCATTCTGGAGGAGGAGCTAGTCGAGGTCCGCATCCGCAAATTGCCCACAGGGGTGCGTGACACTCGGACAGAGATGGCGCGAGTCTAGTTGGAGCTGAACCTACAACTTACAGAGTTCTAGTTGAAGGCCCAGCCTTCAACACCACCAGAGGTTAAGGAACAGCGGGCGATCGCTGTCACAAAAGTAGTCGCGACAGTGGAGAGTGCAGTAGCAGACTGCACACAGTTGTTCGAATAATCGTTCGAGGTCATGACCGGCTTGCAGGAGGACCCAAACATCCAGAGCCTAGAGACAGAAGCGCACAAACTCCAACAACACTATGATGAATTTAAGGGCATAGCGCGAACCATCGCGCTAACACAGAGGTTAGCCAAGGTGCAGGAAGCCAAGCAGCTGAAGGAACATGTGGACGCAGTGCTTCATAAGGAAGTAGTGTTGAAGGTGTGACTAAAGCCCTAGCTGGAGGAAGCTTACGTAGTCATAGGAAACATTGAAGGTAAGCTTGTGACTCTACAAGCAACAAAACAACAGCTTTAGGATGACAGTGCAAGGGCAGTAACTGAGAAAATAGTTGAATATGCGAAGCAGACAATAGCTTAGTGCATAGCCGAAGTTGTGGTCATCAGGGTCGAGCTGGATGCACTTTGTGCAAAGATCTTTGTGCCTACCGAGTGACTCGAGGGTGAGTCACGATGTTTGTGTTGGGGTCTTGTTGGGAGCGGGATCCCCCAAGGGCATTTTTGGGGCTAAAAGCCATGTTTAAGTCAATTTTTTTAATATTATTATAAAGACTACGCATTTTTTGGTCACGGAGCGTGAAGGTGTTATGTGTCATAAAGGGTAGTCTGGCCTTAGTTTTGTAAAGTAAAGTCGGCTATAAGAGACCTACCCATGGTCCGCAGACCATGGGATTGTATAAAAAGAGCTAAGCTCTAAGTATTTAGAAAAAATCAAACATGAAATAGAGTCGTAGCGTGAAGAAAGAAGTCTAAGTCTTGGGTTGTAGTGTAGATAGAAGCTCTACAGCTGAGTGTGCGAACCCCTGCAGTTGTGTACACAGGGTGAACAGAGTCTGTAACACTTGGGAGATATTAATAAAAGGAGTTATTCTGCAATTTATGTGTATTTTTTTTGTCGATGAGTTTGGATATTTGTGTATAAATTTCCTTTATTATGCTTATATGATGCGCGAATGAATGCACTTACACTGAATAACTAAACGCAATTATGAATATCTGCTTACGTAGTAATAACCTCAAGTATTTGACAAGATAAGAAAATCACTTAGGATAATTGAGGAACCTACTCAACGCACTGCCATAGCAGCGCGAAAGTACTTGAGCCACAGGTTAGGGCTGCGTGAAGGTCAATCGTATACTTTCGCGAAGGTATTGAAGGTCGGAATAGAGGGTTTGTCTTACAAGTCTAAGGGTGAGACAACTTGTGCGCAGGTAGGGATAGGAGAAATCAAATGACATCACAACCATATCAGGGTGTGGAAACTTGGTTCCATCATCCCTTTGGGTGAGACTTCGGTCCGTGCTCCGCGATCTGATGCCGAAAGGGCCAGTAGTGTAGGGATTTGTTTGGCTAATTAACGCTGAACCTGGGTCAAGCCCCCTCAAGCCAACAGGAGGATATCTTGTCTGTAAGATCAACCAAATTATCACAATACATGTATAATCATAATCATAACAATATATCAACATCACCTCAATCATTGTCTAGTTACCATGCATGATTTCGCAGACTGCAATTCTGACTAGATACATGTTAATCATATCCACTATAATGCATGCATAATAACATATGGATACTAACATGCCTAACAAATGCATATAAAATAATGATCGTCACCATTCCTACATAACAATCACATATACATCCTACATACAAGCATGACAAACACATTATGCCCATCGAGTCCAAGTGTTGAACCATGCTCTGATACCACTTTGTAACACCCTCCACCCACATTTACCCAAGTTCATCGGCTAATCGGGGTAAATATGTGATGAAGAGTTACTATGATATGACTCAACCTCCTAAGTGCAGTTAAGGAAGTGGAATCATCCAACAAAAATTGTATTGACCTTCCTCAGGAACTACAAGACCCCCAAGAGATAGACCACACTTCTAGGTGCCAAAACCTGAGTTAAACTTCTTTCTCAGTGACTTAGACCCCCAAATGTTGGCACAACACTACCTAAATTCAACTACAACCCTCCAGTCGCATGTATAAGCCTGCAAGGGAGTGACTGCGGTATTTTTCATCTAGTTTTTTTGCTTGAGACCACAAGATCTGAGCCACTTTTTTAGGGCTAGTCTCTAGACCAATTCCCAGAACTTGATGAAACTTTCCAAAACAATAATTGACACTAGGACAAATCCTTCCATACAAAACTTATATAAGAACTTGACCTAGAAATGCCTAACCATGATAGTCAATCTATAAAATAGATCATGAACATGTAATCTATAGGCCATAATTACATATATGAACATAGGAACCTCATGCTTATCTGAGAATCGACAAGAAGTTTTGATGCCCTCTCATAATAGTTTCATTATCATCTATTAGGTCATACATTCATTAATCATTCATTTGCTAATCAAAACATGATAAGAGCCATAACTAGAATTGGTCATAAAACCATGCTTATAACCAGAATAATAGTAGTAATAGAATAGCCATCAAAGCCACAACATAACAAGTATAAATACTCATGAAATACAAGGGGAAAATAGTTCTTATTAACATATGAAAAATCCAACCAAGTCAGGGACTTCCATGTACCACCCGGCCATAGATTGGGTTGAACCAAATATTTCTTTCATCCAATCACCCTCGTGCCATATTCCAAGCATGAATGTAGGATTCACAATCAAACAACTAGGGCTTCCTCAGTCTTTACTACATATCCTGCCATCATCGATCAAGGGATTTATAGGCTTAAAACCCTCATCCATACAATAAGGATTTACCATAATCCCACCATTACCGGTCAAGGGATTCCTAGGCTAAACAATAAACATACACTACCAAGCTTACCACAATGCCTCCAATACTGGTCAAGGGGTCGCTAGGCCTTAAAAAATCATGGATTCCTCCATATTTATTCACCAATACCTTGAGGAATTTTCCCATCTACACCCTCAGGCTTTACCGTGTATCCCGCCATTACTGGTCGAGGGATTTCTAGGCCCTTGGGAATTTTCATGAGACCACCTCACATTGTTCCAAAATCATCTGGAAATCCATCTCAACCAAATGAAAGAACCCCATCACACCATGGCTATCTAGAAATGGAAAGGAAAGGTTGGAAACCACTATCGTACCTGGAAAAACCCATGCCAATGACATAAATACAACCAAATACATACATTCATATACCATGCATGCCAAAACTAGCTAGGAAATCATACTTGCAACTCGATACCTACAAGTAATATCGTTGTATCCTCTTGATCCAACTCTTCCTTGCTTGATCTTTGCTTCCCTTTGATTTCTTGTCCTTCCTTTGCCTTCCTTTGCCTTCCTTTCTCCAATGCTAAAGTGCTCCGAGAATTCTCTAAGTGTGCAAGTGTATGTGAGAGAGAGAGAGAGAGAGAGAGAGAGAGAATAGAGAGAGGGCTCCAAAATTGAACTAAAAGAAGCTTTGTGAATTGATCCTCAGAAGGATTTTTATTAATGAGGCCTCTATTTTTTTCAATTTCCTCCTCACATGCAACTTGTGACCTTTCACCTTCCTTTTCTTCTATTTTCCTTTATTTTAGTAAATAAAATATCAATAAATGCCTTTTTTCCGTTTCCAATTTCCTCTTAGCCATAATAACCAAATGAACACCCACTAGGATGTTTTTCCCAACATTCAGCTTGGAATATGTGTCCCATGACCTTGGTCTTATTTTTCCTTTATTAACTTTATTACATGGATTTTTAACCAGGGTTGTTATACTAAGCATTGAAAGGCTCGAGTTTTATAGTGAACCCTAAGGTTAGGGTTTTATCAAAACAAAATGATAAGAGATAGAATGATAAGGGTAGATTCAATCTAAATATTAATCACCCAAACAATAATCCTTATGATTCAAAATCCTAGATGTTAGTGTCGGTCATGATGCCCTCCATCAGTGATCAAAAAACTCTTTGCATATGCATAAGTAGGTGTCTCATCGATGTCAGTTTTGCATTCCATTAGGCATGCCATAAAACTGATGGAGGAGCTGGTCCTTGTTCCCTTCTTGGCTTTGCTGGATCAGGTCATATCAGTTAATGAACTTGTGTCACGCTTGTTTTGTTTTGTCTTGAAGTCCAAAGTCTTAGGTCTAGGGTTTCAGTCAAATGTCATTGCAAGATCATGAGTCAGAGGTCCATGGGTCCCAGCAAGCCGGAAGGAGGTATGTAAATATGTTTCATGGATATTTTAATCAGGTACAGCTCATTTATACCTTGGATTTAAAAACCATGTTTTTAAAGCCAAGGTCATGTCAATTTTGCAAAAAATAAGGAAATTTTCAAAATTATTCAAAATGCCGGCAATAACCCTGGTCTCCTCACTAGAGTCCATCAGATGGTCAACCTGCAAAAAGAACGGAGTTAAATCACTCAAAAAGTCAAATTCAGGACAAAGCAAACTCAAAACAGTGTTAAAGAGAATGTCAAAACAAAACATTAGAAAGTGGGTTTGGTAAGTAAATTTTTTCAAATTGGGCTTATAAAGAGTCAAATTCCCTCTAAAACACCCTCATTGTGCATCTAAGAGCTTGCAAAGAAGAGTGAGAGGGCGAAGAAGGCGAAAGGAGGCGAATTGCAGAGAATTTGGGTCATTTTCAGGTGCGCGACCACTCAGGAGCTGTGCGCGACCAGTTGGGCAGTGCGCGACCAGTCAGCAGCTCCTCCGCAGTGTTAATTCCTAACGGGCGCAACCAGTCAGGCTGTGCGCGACCAGTCAAAGCCCGTGCGCGACCAGTCAAACTGTCTTCCACAAAACCACTTCAAATTTGCTCAATCGCCCTCTTGCTTGCTAAATTGATCGAGGTAGGGTCTTCTAACATGCTGGATGCTTGAAATCAAAGATGTTGGGCTTGTGCTTATATATATTTGCTACCAAGAATGTAAAGAGGAATGGATTTTAGTTATTGCTTGTTCATGTAGGCATTATGCTAGGGTTGGTGTTCTTTTTCAAGGTTTTAAACTCCCATTTATTCCCTCCATTGTTTCCCATTAAATTCACAATTGTTATGATATGTCTCTATCTTATGTCATTTGCAAAGAATGTTAAATTTCCCATCCCCAATACCTAAACCCTATCCCTCCCTCACATACATTCCCTAAACCCTAATGCCCTCCATCTAATCTACCCAAAACCCTAACGTCCTTCACACAGCAAGGATAACAAATAAACACAGCAAGAATAAAATGATGTGCAAAAAGAAAAGGCAATATGATGGCAAAATGACAAAAACTAAAAGAAAGGCAATATGACTGTGCATAGTCATTACAAAACAGAGAACATATTTTCTGTGTATATTCAAAGCAAAAACAAAGACAATGCAGCTGTGTATATTTATCAAAAAGACATATTGCTTTGAGTATTCATTACAAAAATAATGTTGCTGTGTCTCCCAAAACCAAACCCTGTTTTTCCTTTTCCCTTCTATCCCCTAATATCCTTGTTTCAATACAACTCTTTTCCCTTTTGAAGTTGTCAATGAAATCCCTTTTCCCCTTTTGACAAAAATGTAAATAAAGCCCTCCTTCCCCTATGACAAATGTAAAAGAATCCCCTGTTTCCCTTAGCATCAAATGTACATGAATCCCTTGAAAAACAGAGTATGCCTTATAATGTACAGTCAAAAGACAAAAATCAAAGAGCAAGTTGTTGATGCTAGTGATCTATGCTGCCCCACACCCCTGTTATACATGTTGTCCCTTACCCCCTGTTGAGCATGTATATCATTTCCCTTGGTTATTATCATCCATGTTTCCCTAATAAAAACATTTCTTTGCAAATGATTTCCCGGTGATTAAGATGAGATTGTATGTTTGACAGTTTGTGAATTGTCCCTTAGAAATTCCCTATTTTTATATGTTTCTCTTTCCTTATGAAAAATCCCCTCCCCTAACATTTCCTTCATGATTTTGTTCCCCTTGAAAACAGCATACAACTCAGTATTTTTGCAGGCAAGGGCAGCAGTTAACTTTGTCTATTTTCTCCACTTTGCTCAAAAGCACCATGTCAACCACTGAAACCTATGAGCAAGGTGATGACCGGTCTTCTTCCACAGAGGTTGAGGTACAGCAGAGGCCTCGTAGGGCTGGCAAAGGTGGTCATCATAAGAGAGAAGAGCCCACATCTTTAGCAGAATTACAGGCCTGCCCTTTGGCAGTGAATTGTTTCCGTTATATGTCATGTTTTCAGTTCTGTGAGAGGCTTGCCCAGATTCAGCACCACAGGGAGTTGGCCTGCTTATTTGTTTTGCACCTTCATGATGGGCAGGTCACTCTTGCAGGGGTGAATTTTGTGCTATCTCCGGAGGTGATTTCAGAGGCTACCGGGATACCAAATGTGGGTGAGGTGTGGCCCAAGCGCAAAATGTTGTATTATGTTTATTTTGAGCCATATGTCAGGCCAGCATTCATGAGCCACTTGTCGGGGTTCTTTCCTTTCAGATTCCTCCGGGGGGAGTATGCTCCGATCATGCGGCTTATCATGCATTACTTCACATGTGAGGGTAGATTTTCACAGGTCTTCTCTTATCACATTCGCCTGTTGATGCACTTTACCCGAGTGAGGATGATGAACATCCCGGTTTTCTTCTTCTAGGACATTCAGAGGATGGTGTCCGTGTTCTAGAGGCGGTCCCCAGCTCAGCAGTATAGGAGTTTGTGCCATCATGGTCTCATCCAGCTCATTGTTTCCCATCAGTTGAGTCAGCAGGGCATTCCATGGGTAGACTTCATTTCTCATGAGTTTTTTACAGTGCCACCATAGCCACACCCAGAGCCAGGGGTCATTTATGAGGAGGGAGGTCCATCTCACCAGCCCGAGATCATTGTTCCGAGACAGGTTTCTTCCTCACCTCAGGTCACCTACCAGAGAGGTCACAGGACCTTGTTTGCAGTAGCTCGACGAGTACTTTCTCCACAGCAGGTGGAAGGGGTCTCGCCATCATCATCTACAGGTCAGCGAGTGTTATCTCCACACCAGGTGGAAGGGGCCTCGCGTTCTCCATCAGCAGTACGGGAGGGCAAACAGCCCATGACAGAGGAGGAGAGAGCCGGTGACACACAGGTTGACATCGTTAATCTTGATGCTCGCTCCCCCACTTCAGATTTGCATGAGATCATCCGACAAAGAGAGGCGGAAAACCGCTTGTTACAGCAGAAGCTCGACATGGCCCAATGGACAATAAACTATCTTGAGCAGCGCAACAAGCAACTTGAGGATGAGAAAGAGTTGGATGAGCTGTGGAGGATTCGAAGTGACCGAGTCATCAACCGTAGGAGGCCCGGTGACTTGCTGCCCAAGGAGAGGGAATCCATGCTTATCCGTGTCAATGGACACTTGAAGAGGCTGTTGGAGAAGGCAAACGAGGACAAGAGGTTGCTATGGAACATGAAGAATCATTATTGGGCGAGGATGCATGTTTGCAAGGCGAAAATGAAGATGTTCCAAAGGAGGTTGTCCGAGGCCCGTAAGAGGAAGAAGAAGACCAACCCGCTCCATATCTTGGCTGAGGCCTCTCTCACTCACCATGATACTCATTAGCATCCTCCTAGCAGCAAACCCAAGAAATTTTGAGAGTTTTGAAGCATTTTTGGCATTTTTGGCATTTTTGGGAATTTTACAGGTTTTGGCCATTTGACTGGTCTCACCCCGCGCGCGACCATACATGGGGGCAACTCAGACGGGGAAAAACTTTGCATTTTTGGAATTGTAATGCAAAAAATACACTTGCCTATGGATGGGTTTCAGATTTTATGGAGATTTGGGCTTCCAAAAGCTCAAAATACATGCAATTTTTGACTTTCTGCCCCTATTTTGAGTTGCAGAAAGATGTCTTGGAAGAAATGACTTTTGAGGGGTCAAATCAACTCTAAATTCAGAAATTCTAGTGGGGTTGGAAAGTAGACTCGCAGACCTTTCCAACGAGCTATATTGCACCTGATTTGGACACCGGGAAGGCCCTCAAACAGAGCTGTGAATGTGCGCGACCAGTCAGAGTGATGTGCGCGACCTGTCAGGGAAATTTGCCTGTTTTGACCAGTTCGGCCAGCAAAACACTGTTTTCATCTTGGTTGACTTTTGAGGCATGTAAATGATGGATTTTTTTGTAATTTTCATGGCACTTAGATACTTTTACTCTCCTTGAACACTTCTAGAAGATTCTTTGATGTAAATGGTAAATATTTAATGCATGGATAGGTTTCCTAAGTTTTAGAGGCAAGTTGTTTTGACTGCCTATTATCTAGTGCTCAGTTTAGAATTAGTTGAAACAGCTCCTAGGAAGCTGAGCTCGACCCCTAGAGGTGGGGAAAGGAGTTAGATCATCTATATTATGCCTTCTCTTGCTCATTTTCATGGTTGGACTTTTGAGGGAGAAGCTCCTATTGTATATTTTACTTGTATCTCTGCAATTTGAGGAAAAGGAAGACCAGGGTTTTGCAGACATCATTGGGATTCTTGTGGACTCTTGTGTTGATGGTGTGTTCTCTTATTGTAATTGTAAGTGTGTTTATGTGTTCCATCTCTTTCTTTGCTGCAGCTTATTAAACAAATGAAGTGATAAAGTTTGAATTCATGCTTGCCATGCTCAGCTTTCAAATTTGTTTAATGTTTATGTTTTCCACTGTCTAGAGAGGATTCAAAGTCATTGTTTGCCCTCTTTAGCTTCTCTTTTTTCTTCCTTCATCATCCATCTCAGCTAAAGGCATCAGCACAAACTCCTACCTTGCCCCAAAGACCCACCTGCAGAAACTGTGTCAAATCCCCGCACCCTAAAATTGCAGATCCTCAATTTGCCCACCAAAAAACCCCAAAAAACCCCAAATCAACCTTTTAATCAATTTACTAGCCTAATATCAGTGTTACCTTTGATTGGTCATCTCGCCCCATTGAAAATTTGCCGAGATAGACCGGAGAGAGCCTTCTCATACCCCGTAGGGCTAGCTACGAGGTGAAATGGTTTGATGTTGCCTTGAAGGTTTACCTTCCTCAGCCTAGGGTGAAATCTCAAGCGCTAACACTAGACATGAAAGAGTTAGTAATATAAAACAAATTTCAAAATGACTGCTCCTTGAAATATGATAGAATATTTACTATAAATCTTCATAAATACCTTGAGTTACTCCTTTTAAAAACCTGGTAAGTTTTCCTTAATGATAGCATCTTCATAATTCACCTCCTTATTTTTAACCTTGTGCTTTAAGGATTTGATTTACCAAGTCATCGTTCTTAATATATACTTGCAATATTTCTTTACAAGCATAATCAAAATATACAAGTACACTAGCATGGTGATTAGGATTTCCATTACCTTTTAGAGAATGAATTCCTAGACATTATTTAATTTCATTCTTGTCAATGATTGATATATATCTTGGACTATTTATAAATCCTAAACATTTGTTAGATGGAGACCAATTGAATGAGAGTGAGTTCTATCTTATACATTAACAATTTTTCCAATCATACAATCAACTAACCTTAAGATATCAGATTTAACAAATTATCAGGTTATACATACCTTTGTTTGATACTCCATTGAGCTTATTGTTCCTTTTTCAAATCGTAGACATGATGTTAGATGTATTGGACAAAATAATAAAATAATACTTACCTGATCTTAATGAAATCTTCAAGGGTTCTTCCATGAGCTAGTGCATGAAACATTTACTATTGAAGACTTCTTCCTTCCTTGAGTTAGAAATTCTTTATATTTATTGCATAATTTTGATTATTCCTTCAAGACTGAGATTCTTTTAATGTTTAAGAGAGGATACTCCACAGGTCAGCTTACTATCTCCTTGTTTAGGATTGGATTGTGTATCTATATACTCAGAACAGAGGATCTTTTACCACCAAACTTGACTTGACATATCACTGTAAGATCAGTGTATTGCTTGCTCTAAGATGATGATGTGAAGGAGGGTGATAGATCAATTTGAGGACTCAACCTTGCTAAGATTTTTGGCTCCTTTCTGAAGGTGACAGTGGCCAGTTTTAGGGCTTCCAATTTATATTTATGCTCAAAATTTTGAAGGATATCAACTCCTTTCCACAGTGATTGTGAATGCAAAATGAACTTGTAAGATCTTCAACCAACTCGCTCCTTTGAGGACTGATGTATATGATGGTATATTCACAAATTTTATAGCACAGAAATGACTCTTAAATGATGATTTCAAACCTTATAGAGAAGCCTTACACCTTCACTCTCTTCTCCAAATAGCTCGTCCTTCCATGGGTTGCAATATTATCCCTTAAGTCCTCAGAGCCTCTAGTTTCCTTAAATCTTTTGATCTCCTATTTCAGGCCTACGTCCTAGTCATTTATAAATGTGCCCAAAATTAGTTCTTCTTTTATGTAGGAGTTTGTTCCTCTATAACTCACTTATCTCCCTTGTCTTGAAGCCTTCTATTACTTGTTGTGACTTTCTAACTTCCCTTATGCTATTGAACCAAATCTCTGATACCATGTTGAGAAATCTAAGGCATCATATGGATTAGGTTCTTTAGGTAGATTTCTCCTAGACTTTGACATTTTCTTGTGATTTCTCGTTTCTTCTTATTATTTCTTATTTCAATTTTTTATGTTCCTTTCATCAATAAAAATTCCAAACAATGAATATCACAACAAGGGACACAAGATGTAGGCACTTATCTAAGAAAAAAACCCTATCTAGTGGAAAACCCAGTCCAACCCTTCCACTAGTATATTAAAATCAAGATGATACAATCCAAGACCCTTTAGACCTAGACAAATACCTCCTCTAAATCACCAAGTAAACCCTTCAACAAGTTTTTCCCTAATTCTGCATCAATTATATTCAACCTGCAACTTCGATCTTCCACAATTATATGAGAATTCCTGTAATCGTGAATTCCTAAATTCCTTTGATCGTGAATTCCTGTAATCCTACCTGAATTCTTGTAATCACAAATTCCTACAATTGTACCTAAATTATTTTAATCATGAATTCCTCCGATTGTACCTAAATTCCTGTAATCGTGAATTCATGCAATCGTACCTAAATTCATGTAATCATGAATTCTTGCAATTGTATATGAATTCATGTAATCGTGAATTCTTGAAATCGTACTCGAATTCTCGTAATTGTGAATTACTTCTTGAGATTGAACTTGAGAGTGTGTGTGCTACCAAGTGGGTCGAGATCCCTCTATTTATACTGCTTCCATGAGGTTGAATTATCTCCAATAGGGCCGACTTCTCCAGGACAGGGTCAGCTTGGTGAGGAGGGACAAAATGACTACTTTGACTACAAAATAAATTTCTTTACATGATACAAAAGCCTAATAAGGGTCTAATAAATGTGAAAATGACTCTTTTGACTCTTGAAAAAACCTATAAGCCTTCAATGGAGGATATGACCTAGAAAATAAATGAAAGAGCATGAAACCCATGCTTCAATAATATTTTTCTTTTACAATAAATTTTTCTTTTGACAAATACAATTATGAAGACCGACACTAGTTACATTCTACAAAAATGTTTAAGGTTGAAAAACCCCTAATTTTAGAAATTCGTACAAAATGGAAGAAAATAAGATAAAAATTACACCATTTAGACAAATACCACTTCATCAATCTAAAAAAAATCCTCTTTGTGAAAAACATACCACCACCTTCAAGACAATCCACACGCCTACTCAACCATCATGCCCAAGAGAAACAATAGATTCTAGTGTGCACTCTTTGCAATAGTGAAATATGGGTGTGTCTAACAATGATTCAAATAAGTCAAGTCCCCTTACTTATATGAGGGTAACCAAGTCGAATTATTTCTAATTTACAAGTAAAGTGATGTAGGAGCATTCAACCCAAGGAAAACCGCTATAAATAGTAGACATAGGGGGTCATGCGTTTTAGGAAATAGTTTTCCTAAGTCTCAAATCAATGTAATATTTAGGCTTTTAAGTTATTTAATTATATAATGGGAGAATATGTAAATTCTCTCAAAATAAATAAATGAGAACATGAGTGGTAGAAGTCAAATCCGACTCTTAAACAGTTCCATGATTCTAGGAACAAGAGAGAGCTTTTAGGCATTAAATGGGAAGCTGATAAGAAGACTTTTCTGTTTTAAAACAGAGGAAAATATGGAATGGATAAAGTCTCAAGGAGACTTATCTGCCACATATGCATGCATGTAGCAAGCTTTAGGCTTTTGTTAGAGGATTGATCGAACCCTTCAATGATCTAATCCAATGTTTCCCTATAAACATATGTAAGCCTATGGGCATAAGGAGGAGGCCAATAATAGTAGAATCAGGCCTATGTGTGTCTGAGAGACCGGGAGTCTCGATTGTAATCAATTGTTCATGTTAATACGCAGAGGTTCATTTGGAACTGAATAGATGTGTGAATGGATAATGAATGATTGGATTACATGTAAATTATGAACTCGTAGGTTCTGTAATGAGTTGCAGGTAGAGTTCTGAAGTACGCAAAGGCATAATATGGTCCAAAGGAATCACGAGGAATTATTGAATCCAAGTGAAAACCAGAGTTAGCTTTGGAGAGGAGTTGTGAAGAAAGAATCCTCTAAGGAGTCTAGTTCAGAGGAAGCTGAACAGTGGAAGCAAAAGAACAGAAGACCAGGACCTTTAAAAAACCTGAATCATAGAGAAAACTTGAAGAATTAATGGAAAAAACCTAGTAAAAGGATCGCGTGGAGAAGTGAAGCATTAGATGCTCAGCAACTGTTAGATCTCAGAGATCAATGGCTGAGATCAAATCACAGCAGCAGAATCCTTTTTAAGTTATCGGAATGAGCCTTGGAGGTTTGCAAAGAGAGAGCAGAGATTAATCGTGGACCCTTGGATCGTGGCCAGATCAATGGTCACGATTAATTCGCATATCAATGATCGGAAGTGCAAAAGGAAACTGGCGAAGTCGTGATATCACCGATAGCGATAATCGGCAATCACACGATTAATCGTTGATCATTGGATCGCGATCTTGATCGACGGTCGCAATTAAATCGGCCATCGCATATCGGTGTTGGCGGAGATTGGAGTTCGTAGGAGGATACCGTAGAAGATACAAACCCGATGGAACTATAATGTCGAGTGCCTAACAATTGAGGTCCGATATATATGTTCAGAGCGGGGGTTTTAATGTATTCCCATGTATTGCGTGTTAATGCATTTCCATTGGAAATAAAGCGCCGATAGTGCTTGTGAGCCCCAATTGCGATAAAGGAACCTCGGTAATGTGTAGAGGTCGTACTAAAGGGAAAAAGATATGTTTTCAGAGTAATTCCTTTGTAAACATATTTATAAGGGAATTGAGTGAGTGAAGGGTTTTTATGTTAAATATGTATTAACCAAAGGGTGAGAGGACTGGTTATATATATATATATATATATATGTATATATATATATATATATATATATATATATATGTATATATATATATATATATATGTATATATATATATATATATATGTATATATATATATATATATATTATATATATATGTATATATATATATATATATATGTATATATATATATATATATATATATATATATATATATATATATACATATATATATATATATATAGATATATATATATATATATAGATATATATATCTATATACATGCGGGCTAAAGGCTTGAACTAAGGGCTGAAGGGTTTTTAAATTCTGATAAAAGGATTATGAATGAAGACTTTAATAAAGTCTTATACAAAGGCTTGAGGTCTAGTTAAAGGTCCCAATAGGAGGTATTGGCGGGGTGATTGAGTTCTGTTACAAAGGAATGGTAATAGAGGGCCACTTGACCATTTAAGGTCTGAAGATTTGACTCCATTGTAGAGTCAAATATCCTGGGATAGTTGTGGATGCATTACTGGTAAATGCATACTGTGGGTATGTGCGGGTGTTACCGTTACCATGCACCATTAGTGGTATCAGAGCAGATTTGTAATCTGTAAGGGGAACTTTTGAAGTTCTGGAAGAATGTATCATTCCAGCAGAGGCTTGGAGTATGCAGGAACAGAGGATTCCTTGAAAGAATGAGAAAGCAAGATTGCTTAATGAAAGTTCTAAAGGAAAGAGGACTTGGAAACCAACCAGAGGACAAGCCATTAAAAGTGCAAAAGAATGGGTGAAACAAGATCATGCTGATATCTTGTAATATGTTTTGTTTTAAATTAAGAATGTGTGTTTTTATACTAATGCACAGGTGACAGTAAGAGAAGTTGTGAGAGAAGAACCAGGTGAGTTCTTGAAGACAGAGTAAGGAGAATACTCTAAAAGAGAAGTGGCAGTGAACCTAAAGAATCCAACAAGAAATTGGACAGAGAGGACAGCTGAAGTGTTCTCAAGAGGAAGTGAGAGATTGTAGAAGCCTAGAAGGAGCAAAGGTGTTGCTCAAGAAGAAGAGGTTCCAAACAGAGGACCTATGCTTACCAAAAGACTGAGTGAGGAGAGCTTAGTGAGGTAAGATTGCAGCCAGGAGGACTAGTTGTTGCAGAGGCTTGTTGCAAAGGAGCTCATGAAGAAAGAAGAGAAGAAGATGACTACTAATAGTCATAGCAGAGGTTCAAAGAGAAGCCACAGTAGAGGATATAAGAAAGAGGATGCCAAAGCAAATGGCAAGAGGATGAGTCAAGAAGAAATTGACAAAGAGGTTGCTGAATTAAAAGAACAACTCAATGCATTAAGGAGAATGCTTGAGGAAAGCCAGAGACTAGGTTGGGTCTTGAGGAAGAAGCCAGTGGAATGGCATGAGATGCAGAGAAGGCTACAGCAAATGCAAGTAAAATGGTCGATGAGAAAACTCAAGGAATTTGAGTTAGAAATGGAAGAATTCATTTGTGAACCAGAACAAGGAGAATTTCTGGGAGAAAGTGAAGATGAAGACTTGAAGACTAAAACTTCAAGTGAGACCAAAAGGTCTGATGATTTTAAATCTGATAGTTTGTGTATGTTTGCAGGTGAAGGAAAATTGGTTGATATTGTCATGAAGAAGGAAGAAGACCAGCAGAATCAAAATTCTGTTCTGGAAAAGGATGAGATAGATAGATCTCATATACAGCTGGAGAAAGATGTAAAGAAACCAAGTGAAGGGCTTGAGGAGATTGAAGAATAGACTATCAAAGAATTTTTGAATCATATGAATGATTTAGAACAGCAAGAAGATATGATGGCTGAACCATCAAGTGAGAACATAGGGTCTTATATTTTTAAAACTAATAGCTTGTGTATGATGGCAGATATTGTAGGAGAAAAGCAGCCATTTGAAGATATCTTCAGAGGAGATAAACAACAAGGGACTGAAGGAAAACTTGAAGAAGATACTATGTTAGCTAAAAACATAGTAAAGGATAATCAATTCATTATGATGATAGGCACAATGGAGATAGCCATGGAAACTGTTGAGACAAATGGTAGGGAAGAAGGACATCTACTGAAAGATGTTAAGAAGGAGGAAATCTATGCAAAGGATTTAACCTTGGAAAAAGAACACTAACAAAGGAGTGTTTTGAAGAGGATGGACAGTCTTTTGAAGATGTCGAAAGTTTGGAGGAGTACTCTAGGAAAACATAGTATAATGGAGAATACCTCTTGAGTGAGGGAAGTAGTGATTTGCTATAGCAGAAAGACCTTGAGAGTACAAGGGTCAAAGGAAGATAGTATTCTAATACTATAACACAGAATGTAAAGGATGAAGCTGGAAGAAGAGATCATTGTGATGAAGTGCTTGCTAAGTGTGAAGAGGAAATTAAAGTACTGGAGAAACTGATGAGATAACCTGACAGTAGAACAGAAGCTGTAGTCACAGTTTTTGAAGATGGAGATGTGTCTCAAGTAGCAATGGAGACAGGAAGATGCAATAATTTGTTTGCAGGTTCATTAAAAAGCATGAATGAGTATGAGTATGTGGTCAGAGAGATTGAGCAGAGATTGTTTGAAGATGGTAAAGAGGCAGTAGGAATCAAACAATTTCAAAGTGAAGATAACCAACAACAAGTTAAGGAAGGAGAAATTCACTACTGTGAACCCAAGTAGGAAGACATCATTATAACAGATGGTGTGGAAGAGAGATTAACTGAGAGTCTCATGAATTCTGCTAAGAATTCGAATCAGCATACTGATGTGCTGACAGAGGAGAAGGAGAAAACAGAGCAGCAAACTAAATTTTTGCCAAAGGGAAATAAGGCACAATAGCCTTATGTTTTTGAATTTAACAAGTGTTTTGAGTGTGCACGTTTTGTTGCAAATGCTGAGGATATCTGGAACAAGTGAACAACCAAATAAAGGTGAAAGAAGAGAATTCTATGGAAGAACTCAATCCATGGAATGGAGAAATTAATTTGCTGGAAAGAATGTTGAACAATCATGATTTAATCATGAAAGAGGGTAAGGATGATAGGGAGGCAGTCAGTAAAGCAAGTAAACCAAAGAATGAAGCAAGTAAAAGAGAATTCAGCATAGGAGTCACAACAATCATTGAAGCAAGAGCAAGCAAACCAAAAATTGAAGCAAGAAAAGAAAAAGCCAGCATAAGAGTCAGCATAGAAGATAGCAACAGTAACCTGAAACAAAGAGAAAGAGATAGAAATACAAAGTAGAATATGGACCAGCCCAAAGATATGCTGGAAATAGAAATTGAAGAAATATGGTAGTAGATGATGAAGAAATTCAAATGGAGAAAAATGGTAACAACGGCAAGCAATATCAATCAGAAGTTGAATCTGATTGACAAGAAGAAGAAGACAACAGAAGTGCAGCAACAACAAGGGAACAAAGCATGTGGACAATTACAGAACAAAGTGTGGGATCCAGGAAGACAAAGACCAAAAGGCACATGATTATGAAATCATTAATATTTTCTACTTTGGGAGTCTGATGCAGGAGCATTCAGCCCAAGGAAAATCATTGTAAATAGTAGACATAGGGGGTCATGCATTTTAGGAAATAGTTTTCCTAAGTCTCAAGTCAATGTAATATTTAGGCTTTTAAGTGATTTAATTAGATAATGGGAGAATATGTAAATTCTCTCAAAATAAATAAATGAGAACATGAGTGGTAGAAGTCAAATCCAACTCTTAAACAGTTCCATGATTCTAGGAACAAGAGAGAGCTTTTAGGCATTAAATGGGAAGCTGATAAGAAGACTTTTCTGTTTTAAAACAGAGGAAAAGATGGAATGGATAAAGTCTCAAGGAGACTTATTTGTCACATATGCATGCATGTAGCGAGCTTTATGCTTTTGTTAGAGGATTGAACAGACCCTTCAATGATCCAATCCAATGTTTCCCTATAAACATATGTAAGCCTATGGGCAGAAGGAGAAGGCCAATAATAGTAGAATTAGGCCTATGTATGTGTGACAGACTGGGAGTCTCGATTGTAATCAATTGTTCATGTTAATATACATAGGTTCATTTGGAACTGAAAAGATGTGTGAATGGATAATGAATGATTGGATTACATGTAAATTATGAACTCGTAGGTTTTTTAATGAGTTGCAGGCAGAGTTCTGAAGTACGCAGATGCGTAATATGGTCCAAAGGAATCACGAGGAATCATTGAATCCAAGTGAAAACCAGAGTTAGATTTGGAGAGGAGTTTTGAAGCAAGAACCCGCTAAGGAGTCCAGTTCAGAGGAAGCTTAACAATGGAAGCAAAATAATAGAAGACCAAGACCTTTAGAAAACTTGAATCACATAGAAAACTTGAAGAATTAAGGGAAAAAACCAAGTAAAAGGATCGTGCGGAGAAGTGAAGTGTTAGATGCTCAACAGTCATTAGATCTCAGAGATCAACAGCTGAGATCAAATCACAGTGGTAGAATCCCTTTTTAAGTTATCAGAATGAGCCTTGGAGGTTTGCAAAGAGCAAGTAGCAATTAATCGTGGATCGTTGGATCATGGCCACATCAACGGTCACTATTAATTCGCATATTGGTGATCGGAAGTGCAAAGGGGCGATTGGCGAAGTCGCGATATCGCCGATAGCGATAATCGGTGATTAATCGTCGACCGTCGAATCACGATCCTGATCAACGGTCGCGATTAAATCAGCCATCACATATCGGTGTTGGCGGAGATCGAAGTTCGGAGGAGGATGTCGTAGAAGATACGGACCTGATGGAACTATGGTGTCGAGTGTATAACATTTGAGGTCCGATATATATGTTCGGAGCAGAGGTTTTAATGTATTCCCATGTATTGCGTGTTAATGCATTTCCATTAGAAATAAAGCGCGGATAGTGTTTGTGAGCCCCGATTGCAATAAAGGAACCTCGATAATGTGCAGAGGCCATACCAAAGGGAAAAAGATATGTTTGCAGAGTAATTCCTTTGTAAACGTATTTATAAGGGAATTGAGCGAATGAAGGGTTTTTATGTTAAATATGTATTAACCAAAGAGCACCTACTTGGATTCCAGCGCTGTTGTTTGATGAAGAGATGCCACCTTCGCTCCTTCGCTCTGGCTGGTCACGATCCTCCGCGATCTCCGCGAATAGATACCTGCACACACGAAGAGAAGACAAACACGAGCGTGAAATCTAATAAAAGAAATTATACATCAGTCAGAAAGGATGTAATTCACATTAACCATTGTAGAGACAAATGAGAATGGAACAATAATCGTAGTCATCTATTATTAATCAAAATTAGAGAAGAGTACAACCAAATGTTCTGACGTCGATATCCTTCTCAGGAGGGGCCAGTCAACAAGTCTCTTAAGCATTCACCTTTGGAAATGATTCTCCCAAGACAAGAAACTCTCTCTCTCACCCAAGCAACACAAAACAACCTTCCCTAAGCTATCAAGCACTTCCACACTTATCACACCAACTACCTATAGTAGCAGCAATCTGAGCACTATAAGCTCCACACAATCCAAGCTATTCCAAACTAGCTGCTCATGGTAATGGTAGAGGTTTATATAGGAGAAGGAGTCTCCTTGAATGGTGGAAGGATGAGCTTATCTTCAAGGGAAGTAGTTGCAAAGGGTCGAACAGACATGCCATAGAAGGGAGGCGATACTCACAAGGCCAACAACCAAGTCTGGAGTTATCTGGAAGGCTGGCTGTTGGAACAAATTCGCCCAAACTGGATCAGCGCGGGTGCATAACTGGTCTGGCGCGCTGACGTCGCAAAGACATAATGGAAAGGGGCATGTAAGCGCGGGTAAATACAAACAGAGGCTGCGCTGGTCATGAAATTCGATCAGCGCGGGAAAGTCGTGTGCTTCCGCGCTGGCAGCGCACGCGGTCTGTTATGAAGTGCCAGTCAGCGCGGGTATTTTAGAAACAGACGCGCTGATGAGGAAAACTTTAGAAAAGTAGGTTTTTGGCCAGTTCAGAAGGCATGAACTTGATTATTGTGAAATCCTGACACAGTAGGGTGACTGACAGGGAGACAGTGACAAATTACTGTGTAACATCGCCGATAGCGATAATCGGTGATTAATCGTCGACCGTCGAATCACGATCCTGATCAATGGTCGCGATTAAATCAGCCATCGCATATCGGTGTTGGCGGAGATCGGAGTTCGAAGGAGGATGTCGTAGAAGATATGGACCTGATGGAACTATGGTGTCGAGTGTATAACATTTGAGGTCCGATATATATGTTCAGAGCGGAGGTTTTAATGTATTCCCATGTATTGCGTGTTAATGCATTTCCATTAGAAATAAAGCGCGGATAGTGTTTGTGAGCCCCGATTGCAATAAAGGAACCTCGATAATGTGCAGAGGCCATACCAAAGGGAAAAAGATATGTTTGCAGAGTAATTCCTTTGTAAACGTATTTATAAGGGAATTGAGCGAATGAAGGGTTTTTATGTTAAATATGTATTAACCAAAGGGGGAGAGGATTGGTTTTATATATATATATATATATATATATATATATATATATATATATATATATATATATATATATATATATATATATATATATATATATATGTATATATATATATATATGTATATATATATGGGCTAAAGGCTTAAACTAAGGGCTCGAAAGAACCGCCCGACCATTACGATCGAGGAGTACTTTTCGTAAATAGTGCCTTCGACCCGAAAAAGTAAAAAAGCGGTCGGAAACACGTCGTTTTAGAGCCAATAACGAGTGCGAAACGACAAACACCCGGCAATCTTTTTAAGTTACACGGTCGGAAAAAGAGCTTAAAACGACCGCCTCTCATTCCCTTTAACGAGCCGAAAGGAAGCTCGGCAATATTTTCTCGATTTATGTCGGAAAAGAGCTCAAAGACGACATTTTTTGGGACCAAGTATACGAAAGACTGCTTACGACCACGCCGGTTACCTGAACCTGCACAAGAACACCACCCGCATAAATCCGTTCGATATGCATAAAAACATAGTAAAACATGCATAAAGGCATAATTAAGCGACATTAGAGCCAAATCCATGGTAAAAATACGACCAAAACCCACATTGATAAGAAATTATAGCAAATCATGAATTTTTTACCATAAATAGGGGGGTAAAAGTCATTTTTACCATTGTTACCATTTTGGATTGTGAAGAACGTTGAGGAGCTGCAAAGTTGACGGAGCGATTTCCAGCCCGTGCGGACACCATTCATTCGATAGCTTCTTCCAGGTAGGTTCTCCTCTCCCTGCGTTTCATTTTGAGCATTTTTTAAGCAATTCCATGGTGGAATGTGGCCATTTGGGAAAATTCTTTGAGCGTTGGTGCGCTCTCGGTCAGCGCGGATTTCCCGCGCGAGACCGCGCTGATCGACTTATCTTTACACATACCACCTCTTGGGTTAGCGCGGAAAACACGTGTGCTTCCGCGCTGACCCAAGGAAAAAACAAAGGGGCGCCATTTTCAGCGCGACTATTTTAAAAACAGTCGCGCTGGCGCGGAAAAATTTGATTTTTAATAAAAATGAACGTTCAAACTTCCACAATTAGTACTCTAATGTTTTTTCATGGTCTTGCAGGGCAAAATGTCTTTTGTGTGGCAAGAGAGATCCCATGATGACGAGGATATAGCGGCTTATGCACTTCCCGAATGCCGAAATGCAATGCGGGCATGCGGTTTCCTGAAATTCTTCCTGACTCCGCGCCTGAGGGCGCAACCTGACTTACTGGAGTTCCTAATCAGAGCTTGGAACCCCGTAGATGGGAAATTCAGAATCCGTGGTGAGGATATCGAGTTTAACTCCACGGACATTTACTTTTTGACTGGATTGTCACGCTGGGGTCAAATGCCCATCTTGGAAGGGCAGCGACCCAGCGGTGAGACACTGGACCAGCTGATGGCTCGAGTATGCCCAGGAGCCGCGAAAACACGGAGCGGGAAGGTTGGTATCCCGACAGTGCGAGACATGCCTCTTCGCACTATACTCTTCCTAGTGACACGAGCAGCGGGTTCTTTGGCCAATCATGAGGCCTCAAAGAACCAACTACTGCTAGCTTTGGAGTGCCTACAGCCCATCATTTTCAACTAGGCGACAGCTGTGACTAACAGCATGAAGAGGCAACTAAACAACTACCATCACAGAGAGACGAAGCAGTTTGCGTACGGGTCGCTTCTTCTTCCGCTCATGCTAGAGCGGGTGCCAGCTCTACAGCTACAGACGATGGCTGTGGATCCACCTAGAGGTCCCCGGGAGACGAGGGCCAGCCGATGGGCCCGTGTCATGCCACGTGGAGGTGGAGGCCGCCCAGTATCTTGGGGAGTGTATTTCAGAGAGTGGCTGGACCGCCAGGTTGTCATTATGGAGGACTGGCCATATGCTGGCATGGACTTCTGCAACGATCCTGACATGCCACTGCCCGCAGGAGAGCATTGGGACGACGGAGGTATGACACTTGATCTCTTTTCAATATCTTTTAATATTTTTCGATTTTTCATGTACATGTCTTAATAGATGTCACTGTATGCAGATGTGGGACCCGTGAGACCCATTGGCCTAGCCCCAACGGCACGGAGGGAGGGGCAAGGAGCTGGATCCTTGGCCCTAGTTCCTCCAGGAGTTGATACATCGGAGACGGTGGCTCGCAACCTTGAGGGTTTGCTGGAGGGAGTGCCAGATTACCAGGGGGTCGAGGAGGTCCCTATAGAGCATCAGATCCACACAGTGGGGGTGGCACCCAGGATGCACCGCCTTTTGAGGCGGGTGGCACGAGCAGCTGTATGCTACAGAGAGCATAACCCAGCACAGTAGTCACCTATATTTACTTCCACTGATGTTTTGAGAGACATATGTCTCGGATGTACTGAGGACAGTGATTCCATTTTTGACATATACACTTATTTTTTAGCACCTTAGTGCGCCACACGATATATATATATATATATATATATATATATATATATATATATATATATATATACATACCGATTTTTGGATGGATCTTGTTACATGTGATGATGTTTTGTTTATGTTATGCAAATGTTCGATACAATTGTGGTCTATGCATCTATCGCACAACACACGACCCATGTATTTTAATTTTTTAAATGCAAGCTTAAAAGCACACACGACACGCATGCAAACTATGCTTGGAAAATATTTTATTTACATATGCTTTACTCTATGGTCTTATTATGCTTTCTATGTTTTCTTGTATGATGTTTATCCATTTCGCAAATGTCTGTCTAACACATGATTTGCCAATGCATCAGTCAACGTGTTTAATCGTCTCGGAATATGTTGATATGTGATATAGTCAAAATTCCTTTCTAACAATCTGACACGTAGATACAACCTTAGGATGCGGTCGTCTCTGACGGAATATTGCCCGTTGAGTTGATGAATGACAAGCTGGGAGTCCAGGTTTACCATCATTGCACGAATGCCGAGATCAACGGCTTCGGTTAGTAGTTCAATTACGGCACTGTATTCGGCAACATTATTAGTGGTACGACTGAGGCAGACTCCTTGAAGATCTAGCAACTCTCCGTGAGGATCATAGATTGCCCACGCTGCAGAGGACAAATTGCAAGTACTACGGCAGGCGCCATCAGCGAAACCAACATAAGGTGCACTAGACATCTGCACAAGAAGGAGAAAACACAATAAGAGGCAAGCACGCCTTCATACCAAAGCAAAACATGAAATCATGCACACAAAACACACTAAACACGCGTATGTACAAACTGAGTGCACGAAGTCATGCATAATATTTCTTCAAATAAAGCCCATTGCGGGGCTTGTCAAGAGGATTTCCTTCATAATCAATCAACTCATATGCGCCCTTTTGTAAAACTCTCTTCACGATATAGGTACCTAGCCACATGGATTCGAGTTTTCCTGCCCCCAGCTTATCTTTAGCTTGATCATAGAGTAGTACTAGATCTCCCTCAACGAAGGAACGAGGATGAATGTTCTGGTCAAAGTGAGCCTTGACTCTCTTCTTTTGCGCTTCGATAGTCAGAGAAGCTAAACGACGAGTCTCGTCCAACCGTTCTAGGTAAAGAAGCCGTTCCTCCACTGGAGTGGTGTTGGGAAGCAACTCGACAGCTAATTTCAACGAAGGAATCTCGCACTCAACGGGAAGGGTGGCCTCCAGTCCGTAAACCAACTGAAACGGAGTGAAACCGGTGGCATCCTTCACGGAAGTCTGGTAGGCCCACAAGGCTGGGAACAGCATCAGATGCCAATTAGACTTGTGTGTATTGACGGTGCGTTGAATCATAGTGATTAAAACTTTGTTCACGGCCTCGACTTGACCGTTGGATTGTGGATAGTATGGTGTCGAACTATCTTGACGCAAGCCTAGTTGGGTCGTTAGTTCCGTCATCATGTGATTACGGAAATGTTTTCCGTGATCCGTGACAATAGCCTGAGGGACTCCGAAACGAGTAATGACATGATTAAATAAAAACTGCGCCGTTGTGTAACCGTCTTCGTTCAATGTAGGCATTGCTTCGGCCCACTTGGTGAAATAATCCACGGCAATGATGATATACCCATGCCCCCCGGCCGAACGAGGGTTACAGGACGTATAATCGATGCCCCATTTGGCAAATGGACCTACGGTGACAACAGGGTGCAGTGGTGCAGGAGGAGCACGCATTTTCCGGTGGTATACTTGGCATTCATGGCATGCGCGAACGGCAAGAATGCAATCTTTGAAAATAGAAGGCCAGAAGTAACCAACACATAGAATTTTTTGGGCGGTAGCATATCCGGACATGTGACCGCCACAAGCACCAGAGTGGCAGTCATTCAACACCCGCTCAGCCTCCTCGAGAGTCAAACATCGGCGGAGAACAGAATCAACGCCGAGGCGGTACAGGGTATCGCCCAAAATGCGATAGGGTTGAGATTGGTGACGAATTCGCCGTCGAGCATCTTTCGATACATTGGGACGGAAGGAAGACGTCTGCAAATATACGATAATGTCCCCGTACCACGGGTCGAGGGTGCTGATGAGAAACAATGTTTCATCCAGGATATGCTCCTCCGGACGAGATGGTGCAGAATGAGATGGTAAGGAACAGAGCAGTTCAGCAAAGACCAGAGATTTCTTAGACTTGGCCGCAGTGAATTCCAAGTCGAACTCTTGGAGGATTACAATCCACTTCGAGTATTTGCCCCCCAGCAGTTGACGCGACAAAATGTAGGTCATGGGGTTGCAGTCAGAGATCACGGTTGTTGTGCGCAATAGGATATAATGTCGGAATCGTTGGACGGCGCAGACAGCTGCCAATGCCAACTTCTCGACATATGCGTAGCGAGTTTCCGTATCCAGAAGGTTGCGACTGAGATAATAGATAACGTGCTCGGTGCCGACATCATCATCCTGCACTAGAACCATGCCGATGGTGGTGTCAGCAGTAGCTAGATAGAGAGTGTAATCACGGTGGTAGTTCGGAGGTCTTAAGAGCGGAGCTGAGACAAGAAGGTCTTTAAGGCGCTCGAAAGATTCCTGGGCGATAGCATCCCAACGAAAGGGTGTGTCTCGCTTTAATAACCGTGTGAAACCCTTAGCCACCTCGGCATAATTCGGAATGAATCGTTTGAGAAAATTAGCTTTACCCTGCAAGCTCTGCAATTGCTGCAAAGAGGCAGGGGGAGGAAGATTCAAAATGGCCTCGACTTTGAGGGGATCCAAATGGATGCCTTCCCGGGAGACGATGAACCCGAGTAGTCGGCCAGATTCTACGCAGAAGACACACTTATGCGGATTGAGTCAAATACGGTAGTGTTGACAGCGGAGAAAAATTTCGCGTAGATGAGATGGATGGTCCTGACGCTTAGCTGAATGAGCTGGGAGGTCATCCAGGTAAGGCTGTACGATGTGTCGAATATCATGAAAAGCATATGACATCGCACGCTGGAAAGTGGCACCGGCATTTTTGAGACCGAAAGGAAGCTTCTTATAAGCGAAGGTGCCCCAAGGACAAATGAAAGTTGTCTTATGCTGGTCGGCAGGGGCTATGTTGATCTGGTTATAGCCAGAGAAGCCGTCCATAAACGAATAAATCTCACTTCCTGCGCAGTCATCAATGAGCTGATCAATGAAAGGCGTAGGAAAGTTATCTTTTGGACAGGCACGATTGATGTCGCGGTAGTCAACACAGACCCAGATAGTGCCCTGCTTTTTATTCACAGGGACTATATTGGACACCCACTCCGTGAGGGGGATGGCATAGATGAAACCAGCTCGAAGAAGCTTTTCGACTTCGGCCTTGATGGCTGCAGCCTTTCGAGGGTGCACTGGACGTAAGCACTGACGAACAGGCTTAGCATCTGGATAAGTAGGTATTTCGTGCACCACAATACTAGGGTCAATGCCGGGCATTTCCTCGTAAGACCATGCGAAGACATCACGGAATTCACGAAATAAAGCAGTATAGAGTTGAACTTCCTCAGGAGTGCATGTGACTCCAATGAAAATATTCTCGACAATCCCTGGTTTGACAGAGATGTCGATAGGCTGGGTTTGCGTGATGTTACCCATATTGCCCTCCGAAGACACTTGATATAGCTGAACAGGTGTTTGGAGGGGCGGAGATGGGACACATGAAGCAAACCGCTCGAGACATGCGACCATTTCCAAATGTGGAGGGAGAAATGAAGAGCGATGGTGGTGATCTGACCAAGGGAGCTCTTCGAGAGACATAGTCTCTATGATGGCCTCATCGGAGGGAAATGTTTCCTTCAGGGGATCCGAAGTGGCCTCATCACCCAGCCAAGGGAAATGATCATATGAATCGGGAACACTGCTTAGAAAAGCAGGTTCAGGAGGGGGAGCCGATGCGGCGACAATCTCGATGTAGTTGAGCTCGGCAGGACTCAACGGCATCATATCACCCCAAGAGTCTTCTTGATTCAAAGGAGGAAGAACCCATGGATCAGAACGTACTGAAATCATGTTAACAGGGGCGAGATTCGGAGGTGGGAGGGGAAAGACTCCCATTAAGGAGGGATCTTTGAACAGTCCGGCACCCACACTTACTAATGACTTGGAGGTATGCTCCACGAACGGCACATTACCTTCAGAAGAAGAAGCAAAAAAGGACAGCTGGTCCACCGTGACGATCCTCCCCTGATGGGGGAAGCGAACGACACGGAACAAGGAGGAAGCCACGGCTTGCATGGCGTATGTCCAGCTTCGTCCAAGGAGGAGGTTGTAAGTGAGATTAGCGTCAACAACTTCAACCTCTACCTCTACTATCTTCCCTTCTAAAGAGATAGGCAATCGTGGGAGGATACCATATGGACGAGATTCTCTTCCATCGAAAGCTTCCAGGGTCGTAGGAGACTGGCTCAAAGCAGGAGAACCAATAGCCTTCCAACAAGCAACAGACATGATGCAGGTTGAGGCACCTTCATCAATGACTGTACGATGAATCGTTTTGCCATTGATGATGACCTGTATAAGGAAAGCCACTTGGTGAGGCAGTCTCTGTGTGAAACCCTCGAGATCAAAAGAAATTAAATCCAAATCTACCGGGTCGATGCCACCAATAGCTAATAGCAAGGACTTCCTCTGGGAGGGGCAACTCTGGAGGACTTCTAACGCGGACATAGCAGACGGAGCCTGAGCTAAGTCCTCGACAATGCTATAGTGCTGGGCAGAACGAGCATTGGGGTTATAAGATGACTTCCTGAGTACACCTTTGGGAGGGGGTCGGGGGATCGTCTTAGTGCTGGGCCATTCGATGTGAAGGGGACCAGAACTGGACGGAGGAGCGCTGGAGGGAACCTCCGGCTCTTTCCCGGCTTGAGATGGATAATCTTTCGCTCGAGTTGAAACATGGATGGGAATCGTTCTAGCCATGAACACTTGAGAACCGAACGAGGAAGAGGATTGAGACGGATCTGCCACCATTTGGGTCTGCTGGGAAGGGAAAGGCTCTTTTAGCACAGCAGGAGGCCCCGGAGCACCTTTCAAAAGTCGACTAACTTCGGACCGCCTTGGGCAATCCTTGGTATAGTGATCCTCATCGCAGATGAGACAAGGATACTTAGGTTTTCGCTTAGCTCCTTCCTCGGAGGGAGGCTTAGGGGGATCCTGCTTGGGCTGTCTAGATTTATCTTTAGCTTTCCCTTTCTTTTTCCGTTTTGAGGATTTGTCCGCCGCGGTGGACTAAACGGCGTTTACCTCGGAGGTACTCCCAGAAATTGATTGGCCCTGAGAAGCATTTTCGTTAGAGGCGTTCTGTTTCTGCTTCCCAGGGTTCGCGGCTGATTTCTTTGATGACGAATTCACAGAACCAATGACTCCATCAACAGAAGGATTTGGTGGAGCCCTGGGCTGTCCAGGCCTCAGAGCATCTGGAAAATACTCATACAAAGTACCCGACTGAGAGTACACTAAGTCGAGGTACTGAGCTCGCGCGATTGCTTGCTATTCAGTTACACACGCTCCCATTGCGATGTCTTTTGCAATCTTAGGGACAAAGGAAGTCGTGAACCAATCGGTCAGGAGTTGATTAGGAATCCAAAATTTGATCAGGCGACGACGCCTTCTCCATTCATGTATATGATCAGAGATGTGCGTAGCCGTATCCTGTTTGAGAGACGTGAGGAGATGTGTCCCAGTCTCGTACCGAATGGGCAACTGAAAATGAGTCAAGAAGGCCATAGCCAACGAGTTGAAATCTTGAAACATGCCGCGATTCAGCTCGATGTACCACTTAGCAGCTGAACCAGTGAGAGTTCTTTGGAAGAGGCGGAGCCGGATAGAATCATCAAGCCATGAGTTCGATGAACACCAAAGGTGATAAGTCATTACATGGGCCTGAGGGTCTTCACCAGCTTTGCCATCAAACTTTGGACAATCACCTGGTATTTTGGTTGGAACCGGTGGCCAATATGGATTATGCAAAATAGGATCATTTTTCAACTTGGACACATCAGGTAGTTCCAACGTCGCTAAGAACGGTAACTGAGGGTTAAAGGACATTTGTGGCTGCGGATTCGAGGCAACATTAGGGTTCCAACCAGGTGGTGGTTGCCCCCATGGACTCTGTCCAGATGGACCCGACCCGAAAGGGCCTGGTGCATAGGGACCTTGCCCATAGGAGTTCTGTCCATACGGATTCTGGCCATATGCGGACAGTTGTCCCTGTGTCTGCCCCCCAGCTCCCCATGTATTAGCAACTTGCCCTACAGGTGCAGCATACTGATAATTTTGGTAAGGCGTGACCTGTGGTTGTTGATAATTTTGGTAAGGAGCAAACTGATTTTGCCCCTGGGGTTGTTGGTAGCCATATGACTGCTGGGCCCCATACTGAGCCTGATAAGGAGGTTGCATCTGGTAAGAAGGTTGAGGCTGTGGCCCACCTTGCATTTGATAACCCATTTGAGTTTGAGGCCCAGAATAATGTCCTTGAACTGGCTGGGCTTGGATCATCTGGCCCGAAGGTTGACTTGGTTGGATTTGAGATGGACCTGGCTGGCCAGCAGGATGAACTTGCTGGGTGCCAGGTTGTCCGTGGACTACCAAGGTTTGTCCTTGCGGAACAAATGACTGAGCCGGCTGAACAGCTGGTTGACCCTGAGGTTGGCCAACTTGTCCAAATGGATGATTAGGGCGGACAACGGGTTGACCTTGCTGCATAGAAGGTTGGCCCGTCTACCCCCCAGGGTGCACAGGCTGAGCAGAGGGTTGGCCTTGCTGTATAGCAGGCTGCCCCCCTTGGTGCATAGGCTGAGCAGTGGGTTGGCCTTGCTGTATAGCAGGCTGCCCCCCTTGCCCAGAAGGATGCATGGATTGAGCAGTGGGTTGACCCTGCTGAACGTAGGGTTGCCCACCTTGCCCAGAAAGATGACCAGACTGGGCAGTAGGTTGGCCCTGTTGTAAGTAGGGTTGCCCCCCCTGCCCAAGAGGATATCCCTGCTGGACTGCTGGTTGACCTTGAGGAGTGTAAACTTGCCCAGCTTGTCCAGATGGGTACCCCTGCTGAAAACCGGGTTGGCCTTGTTGAATGTAAGGCTGCCCTGGTTGTCCAGTTGGGTAACCTTGCTGGGTACCAGGTTGCCCTAGATATCCAGAAGGTTGACTCTGATATGAAAATGCCGGACCACCAACGGCCGAGGGTTGTCCCGGGTAGGGTTGTCCCTGCGGGCCCCCAGATTGTCCTGGGTAAGGCGGGCCATAAAGTGGTTGCCCTTGAGGGGTTTGCACATAAGGCGGCTGGCCTTGATTTGGCGGTCCTTGGGGCTGTCCGGGAGGATTCTGGCGCCCTCGGAAAGTATGAGTAACGGGATCATACGTAACGTCCAATGGTGCCGAGTTTTCAACGAAAGGTTGACGAGGCAGGGATGAAACGTTCTCGAGGTACTGACCGTTAGCATCATAATAAAAGAGTGGACCTTGGTAATCTGGGTCCACTATGGGTTGCCCATGGGCATCATACGGCCCTGCTCCTGGAACACCACCAGAAGAGGGTTGAGGACTCTGCGTAGGATCAACGACTCCAGATGGAACTCCTGGCTGGCCCTGACTGTGAGAAGGACCAGCACCAATGTTCACAGACGAAGACGCTGACACGGCGCTCACGACCGGAGTCGAGTGCGCTACACAAACGGTCGGATTGGTGGGAACTGAGGTAACAGGCGTATTAAGACCTGAAGTAACAGGCGTATTAAGAGGTCGCGAAATAAAGGGCCCCGTGGTGGCAATAAGACTAGGATCCCATATAGTCGTAGAAGTAGTTCTAGCAGCTATCCTATCCCTCACTGACTGATATCGTGGAGGGAGTGGGGAGGTAGCTGGGATGGGATTTTCAATATCTGTCACCACGGGTGTCTCACCTGTGCTGGGAGATGTCTCATCCATGTGGGAAGTGGACATCGGAGACGACATACCGGAAGGAGTACGAGGGGTATAGTCGCTGTCAGGCTCCCAGATAGGATTCCAATCTTCTATGTAATCTTCGTCGCCCGGGGCACGTACGTTGATAGGTTGGATACTCGGAATAACGGGAAGAGTATCGCTTACAACTGGTACCTCAGGAGCAACAGAAGATGGAGAACCTTGATCACTCGGACCGGGAGTTGACGGGTCAGCCAGGATGACAAGACCCCTTAGTAAACCTAAAGAAAACTAACGATAAAGACCCTACTCAAAACTAACGCACACAAGATCTAACCAGGTGATGTTATCGTGGCTGAATAAATTTTAAGACACAAGAACCAAACTTGACCTTTTCATGTTTCAAGAGTCGAGAAAAGGATGAAAAGATGACTCCAGTCTCCTTCAAATGTTTAATGAGCACAAAGTTACAAGACGCTCATAGGCACCTTTTCATTTAGGGAGTCCGAAAAGGATCAAAAGTGACTTCTCTGGAGACTCTAGGTAAGGGGTTTACCAAGCGACCCGTAAAACTGCTTATACACCTTAGCAATCGTATGAGAGCCAAGGACTTTCCGTACTGCAGTCAATCTTCCCGAATGCTGTGTTCGGTGCATTACGGTTCACAAGGCGGCAGACTCGGCTTCCTATGGATAAAGGATAAAAGCCTAGTGGGGTCTCCCTATATACGCGACGGTACGTGGGAGCACAATCCGTGTTAGACCACTATCGAGTCACAGAAGGAGGAATCACCCAACCGCAATGTGAAACAATAGTGACTATGTTTAAAGACGTCGGAACACGTCTCTAACCTAGACCTCTAGATGTTTGCGTTTAGTTCCAATGCGTTTTTAGGTTAATTCAGTTCATTTTATGGTTGATCTTGAAATTAAGTTTCGATTTCAGGCTCTATCGTATGGTCTCTCACAATTACCTAGATGCAAGCTATATGCCAAAGAACATCATTTTGTTCGATGAATTCTAACTATGAAAAGGTTAAGAGCTTTCAAACAAACAAAACGAACTCAATCAATCAAACAATCTAATGCAGCTAATGACAAAGAAATGAGACTTTCCTTTTGAGAATGCAAATCAACAAAATGCTCTTTCTTCGTTTAACTATTGAATGCAAAAGATATTAGTTTGATTTCTTTTCCAATGGCACAATGCACCAATACACTAATCTCACGATGCATCGATACTACTAATGAAAGATTTAAATTTTGCTTTTCAATTTCTCAAACATGAAAATTCGTAATGCAAATGCACTTTCACTTTCGTATGCTAAATGAATGCAATTTTTTTTTGTGAATTCAAGAAGACAAACAAGCAAGTGTGAACTGATCGATCCAAACAATTGTGATCTATGCTTGGTAGTGAAGAAATCGAATCAACATAAAAAATTGGTTCAATAATCGACACTAAAAATCAACCAGCAACAAGTAGTGAAAAAGCCTCAAGCAAATCAATAAGAGGGTTGTGGATGAACCTTGAATAGACAAGTAACCCAAGCAAATGGTTTCTCGATGAAACTTCTAAAGGGCTAGGTCACATGGTCTAAAAAACACAAGACTCACTCGAATGAAATCAAAGAGAGAGTGTCCCTTAACCAAAAGCAATCAAAACAATCTAATGAGGGGCAAGAAACAACAGGGGATAAGAAAGATTGATGAATTCAGGAGATAAAGTTATAAAAACAACTTTTCAGGAATCAGCGCAATTTTTACACAGACCACCCGAGCTGATCACAATGTCAGCGCAATTTTTACACAGAACACCCGAGCTGTCAGTGCAAATTTTACACAGAGCACCCACGCTGATCCCAGAAAAACACAGTCGTCGCGGGAATTAAGCTAGCAACCCAAGGCCAGCGCGGGTAAAAAGCTAGCAAGCGGCGCTGACGTCGCGACTGTACACGTCTTTTCCGCGCTAATCCGATTTCCAGGATCGTCGCGACTGTTAGGCGTAATTACGCGATGAACAGGATGTTGCAAAAGGGTGAGCGCGATGACAGCGCGACTGTTAAAATTAAATCCGCGATGAAGCTCAAAAATAGTGACAGGCAAATCAAAACTCCCAAATCAAAACAGCCAATCTTTCAATCAAACAGGGGCATTTCCCAGATCAACCCAAGAAACGCAAAAGACTGTTAATGAATCCCCAAAACTTCAAAAGAGACCAATCAAATTCAAACACAAAGATGGACAAAAGAGACAAAAAGGCCAGCTCCCCAGCGGAGTCGCCAAATTGTTGGAGAGGCAAATCCCCTCTACGGATAGAGGTGATCCCTACTAGCCCAGAGTGGGTCTAGCAACAATCAGTCAATGCTACTATGCAAGTTCCTAATTGCAATTAAAAGGTAGGCAAAGAGCACCTACTTGGATTTCAGCGCTGTTGTTTGATGAAGAGATGCCACCTTCGCTCCTTCGCTCTGGCTGGTCACGATCCTCCACGATCTCCGCGAATAGATACCTGCACACACGAAGAGAAGACAAACACGAGCGTGAAATCTAATAAAAGCAATTATACATCAGTCAGAAAGGATGTAATTCACATTAACCATTGTAGAGACAAATGAGAATGGAACAATAATAGTAGTCATCTATTATTAATCAAAATCAGAGAAGAGTACAACCAAATGTTCTGACGTCGATATCCTTCTCAGGAGGGGCCAATCAGTAAGTCTCTTAAGCATTCACCTTTGGAAATGATTCTCCCAAGACAAGAAACTCTCTCTCTCACCCAAGCAACACAAAACAACCTTCCCTAAGCTATCAAGCACTTCCACACTTATCACACCAACTACCTATAGTAGCAGCAATCTGAGCACTATAAGCTTCACACAATCCAAGCTATTCCAAACTAGCTGCTCATGGTAATGGTAGAGGTTTATATAGGAGAAGGAGTCTCCTTGAATGGTGGAAGGATGAGCTTATCTTCAAGGGAAGTAGTTGCAAAGGGTCGAACAGACATGCCATAGAAGGGAGGCGATACTCACAAGGCCAACAACCAAGTCTGGAGTTATCTGGAAGGCTGGTTGTTGGAACAAATTCGCCCAAACTGGATCAGCGCGGGTGCATAACTGGTCTGGCGCGCTGACGTCGCAAAGACATAATGGAAAGGGCCATGTCAGCGCGGGTAAATACAAACAGAGGCTACGCTGGTCATGAAATTCGATCAGCGCGGGAAAGTCGTGTGCTTCCGCGCTGGCAGCGCACGCGGTCTGTTATGAAGCGCCAGTCAGCACAGGTATTTTAGAAACAGACGCGCTGATGAGGAAAACTTTAGAAAAGTAGGTTTTTGGCCAGTTCAGAAGGCATGAACTTGATTATTGTGAACTCCTGACACAGTAGGGTGACTGACAGGGAGACAGTGACAAATTACTGTGTAACATCGCTGATAGCAATAATCGGTGATTAATCGTCGACCGTCGAATCACGATCCTGATCAATGGTCGCGATTAAATCAGCCATCGCATATCGGTGTTGGCGGAGATCGGAGTTCGGAGGAGGATGTCGTAGAAGATACGGACCTGATGGAACTATGGTGTCAAGTGTATAACATTTGAGGTCCGATATATATGTTCGGAGCGGAGGTTTTAATGTATTCCCATGTATTGCGTGTTAATGCATTTCCATTAGAAATAAAGCGCGGATAGTGTTTGTGAACCCCGATTGCAATAAAGGAACCTCGATAATGTGCAGAGGCCATACCAAAGGGAAAAAGATATGTTTGCAGAGTAATTCCTTTGTAAACGTATTTATAAGGGAATTGAGCGAATGAAGGGTTTTTATGTTAAATATGTATTAACCAAAGGGGGAGAGGACTGGTTATATATATATATATATATATATATATATATATATATATATATATATATATGTGGGCTAAAGGCTTGAACTAAGGGCTGAAGGGTTTTTAAATTCCAATAAAATGATTTTGAATGAAGACTTTAATAAAGTCTTATACAAAGGCTTGAGGTCTAGTTAAAGGTCCCGATAGGAGGTATTGGCGGGGTGATTGAGTTCCATTACAAAGGAACGGTAATAGAAGGCCACAGGACCATTTAAGGTCTGAATATTTGACTCCATTGTAGAGTCAAATATCCTGGGACAGTTGTGGATGCATCACTGATAAATGCATATTGTGGGTATGTGCAGGTGTTACCGTTACCTTGCACCATAAAGGCCCTAAAAATTGACTTTAAACATTAAACAAGCCTAATAGGTCACAAGTCAAACTAGAGATAGCTTTACATAATGATAAAACATAATTAAGGACTACCCTCTCTACACACGTGTTGAAAAAGTAGCTCTCCAACATGACATTATGATCATAAGATGAACATCTCCATCAAGCAAGGTGAAAAAATGGTCCAAGAGTGCTCATCACTCCAAGACACCTCACCAAGGTAAATGGTGTATCTTCAAGCTACAACTCCTTAGCCAAGAATTCATCCTCAAGAAACCATTATTCATCATCATGGGGTTCTCATGGTTAATGTGGAACCCTTAGTGCATGATGTCATCATCAAAAGAAGGTGTGCCAACCCTATCAAATTGTTTCAAGTGATCAACATCCTCATCTAGGATCTAAAACAAGGTTTTTTCCATCAAGAAGGAACGAGACACATAGGTTGTCTGAATAATAGTAGCATACAGAATTTTGAATTTAAAGTTGAAGATAAAGTGCAATAAAAATATTGATTCACCCATGTTAGTTTATGTAGCATTGGATGTGTTCTAGCCATGAAATTTGGTGGAGAGGCTAGAATGCATGAGATCTCCAAAACCCATAAATTATTTCTAAAAATTCCACCTAGAGATGGCTTGATTATAATATTAGCCATTTTTTAAATATTTCCTAAGTCTAAATTTAGGGAATATGGTTAATTAATCAAAATTAATTAAGTCAAGGTGTGAATCATCTAGAAACACGCACGGATCGACTCCAAGATGATCTTAGCCATTGATTAAGATTTAATCTTGGTCATTGGTGCTCCAACAATGGATTATAAGAGGAATTCTATGGGCACTTGGAGAATATACACCATAGACACTTGAGAAGTTTAATTTCTTTGGCAGATAGATTTCTAGATAGCAGCAGCAATTGTCGGAGAGCCATAGATTGAAGCAAAGACAATGAGGCTGGAGGAAGATTTCTAGATCCAGTGAGTGCATTTGTAGAGAGGTAGAAGATCCACAGTGAGGTTGACGTAGAGACTATGTAGTAGTCTTTAGAGGTAGTTTGATTTGCAAATTCGGGAATTCATTTCACTGTTCCGGTGGTAGGACAATTTTGCAAAGGCTAGGAGAAGCATTTTCCTAGGCAGTGGCAAGTAGAAGAAGTAACTCAGATCGAGATCTAGGTAGTACGAATTAGAACCTGTGCAAAGCCCACGTAGAGGGAGACACAGGGAAATTCGTGGAGGGATTTCAAAGGTGAGTCTTTAGTGTCAGATTTGCCTATGGAGTGAGGAAAATTCCTCACTATATTTTTGCAAGTATTTTTCTCTGCAAGATAGCCAATTTTGGCATCCATACTATTGTACTCAGATTTCACTGTTACATAGTAATAAAACCCTCAATTGTTGCACCAGTTTTCCCGCATAGGGTTTTTCCAGGGACAATTGTCAAAAAATAGCGGATGTTAATTTTATTGTGTGTGTGCTAGTATTTTCTCAGTTTCCAGCGTTATTATTCCACAGTATTTTATTTGTGAAGGTTGCAATTTGATTTATTTGATATTTTGTTGTAGCAGATAAATTCTTAAAATAATTAACAATTAGAAAAATAAACTCCAGTTGCTGCAATAGGATTTCAATTTTTAAATTTTCACATGTTATAAGAGCGTGAGTGATCAGTCAGGAAGCTCAAAAGTGAAGGAAATAATTTCACTGCTCAAAGGGAGTAGTAGGCCGAAATTATTAGAGGCAGCATAGTGCTCAGATAGGCAGGCTGAATTGTTGGGGCAGGAGTTTGATTTTTTAGTGTAGGATTGGCAAAAAAAATTGATTTTCCCGAGATAGTGATTCCAACCATTAGAGGGAGCAGTAGCATCTTAGATTTCGCTGAGCATATTTCTGGTTGGACACGAAGGGTTTTGCATCAATTTGCAGTTGCAAAATCCACATCAGTTTGAAAAGAAAAACACACACAACAGAGGGAAAATTTATCTCAGAGAACTTCAAGTCTCATAAGTTTGGTTTTCCCAGGCATATTGGCAGTAGCATCTAGCATATCCACGCATTCCAGGAGGGAGTGCAAGTAGCAAAGCAGCAGACAAGCAAAGGGAAAGAGGGATTTTTCGACTTGATCAGAGATGACCACAACGAGACTTAGAGATCAGGATAAGTTGGATAGAGCTTCCAACTATGTCATCTGGAAGGCTAGGATGTCCTTCCTTTTATATGAATATGGCCTAAAATCATACATATATAATGTGGTGGCAATTCCTCGGGATGAGGATCATATAGTCTCACATATAGCCGCCAAGTGAATGACCAAAGAGATGTGGATGATCTCTCCACACTATACCGGGTTACTTCCAAACAGTGGAAGATGTTTCTAGAGGAGAATCTGAAATGCATTAGGATGCAGAAAGGGGAAGGCATAGATCCCTTCCTCACTAAGATTCAGGAGGTCCGAGACTAGCCTGTGTAGAAATTCTGACTATAGATCAACCTAATAATGCAATATAACTAAAGCAAAATACTTTAATCTACTTCTACAATCAAACTTGCAGAAGCTTAATAGATTTGAGCAAGATCAAGCGGAACACATATAACCAGAAGAAGAATCAATGCACATGAAACACATAAGAATACTCTGGGTAAAGCCTCAGCTAAAAACCCCACTATCTATATTATCATACAAGGTGGAAATACATTAGAATTGTACAAAGCCTTAGCTCCCACAACTAGCCAGCTCTCAGTACAATCCTCACAGATGCTCACAGGTAATCAAAGATTCTCACAAGCCTTCTCCTCTACCCTCCAAGCCTCATATTTCCTTGTGCAGTTTCTCTGGGTGATCCTCCTGTTACCAAGTGTAACACTGATCAGTCACACTGATCTCACACCCTGTAAAACTGTGCAATCCTCAAGGAACCTTATTCCTTATGCATGGATGAGTTTCCTTTATAAGAAAACTCATGCAACTGATAGTAACATGTCCTTGACATTTAGCTCAACTGGGTCTTTCCCAGAATAGACATGCATGAGTTACTGATGAGAGAATCTTCAGTTATCTGGAGTACACTAGTTGGATGCATGTGTGCATTAACTGACTGAACTCACAATTAGTTCCTCAAATAGTTTGGAACTAATTTAACTGGACTTAACTCAATAAACTAAGATAAATAATTACAACTCAAATATAACTCAATCTTATCTCCTTAATTAAGGGATAATCTCCTTAATTTAAGGGATAATTATTGCATGACTTCATAAAGACTTCTAACTTGAACTTATCCAACTAATTAACTCAAGATGAATTAATTAATTTTCTTTAAGCAGCTAGTGAGACTGTAGGTTTAACCCCGTACAAAAATTACCTGCATACGAATTCTAAAACATAGAAAATAAACAATGCGAGAGCATAACACATAAAACACATATACACAGAGATTTTCCCCTGGATCCCAAAACCGGGGCTACCAGCTTGAATTTTCATTATGTTCCTTTCAATGTTATAATACATATTTTACATGCCGAAGCATCCAATACCATGGACCGAAAAACCATCATGTCCAATACCATGGACCGAAAACCATCGCGTCCAAAAACATGTGCGAAAATCATGCACAAAAACATAGGTGGGTCCACCCATCCTAACATAGGGTCCAAAACCAAAAAATTTCGGGGCACTGCCCCGGACCCCATAAAGTGGGGTTACGGGTACGCCTCAAACCCCCTGTGACCCCCCCCCCCCACCCTGCCCCCTGCTACACAATCGATGCAACGAAGGGGGGCTCTGCCCCCCTCTAACCCCCCGGTTAACTATGTGGGCTAGTCGTGGAAAGAATATAACACAACCCAAAATTCTCCCACTTGTTGTTTTCTTTCCATAGGGGGCCACAAGAGAGTTTAGTCATTTTTCTAGCCCTGAAATGCCCATTGTCTCTCTACACCAAGAGAACTTCTTAGAGCTCACAAATTTTGTCAATGCATCTGCAGTATTCTTCAAAGTTTCCACCTTTACCAGCAACACCTTTTTGTCTTCTGTCATATCCCTCACAAAGTGATATTGAACATCAATGTGCTTTGTCTTTGAATGATATGCAGGGTTATTTGCCAAGAAAATTGCACTTTGGTTGTCACAGTCTATCCTTATAGCTCCCTGTACTAACCCCATACTTGAACACAATCTCTGCAAAGAAACTACTTCCTTGCTTGCATGAGTGGCTGCCATGTATTCTACCTATGTAGTTGATAGTGCCACTACAGATTGTTTCTTACTCATCCAATTGACTGCACCTCCAAATAGGTTAAACACATACACACTTTTAGATCTTCTCTGATCTAGATCTCCAGCCCAGTCAGCATCAACAAAGCCACGAATGTCCAACACTCTGTCCAATGCTAGTCTTCCTTGGTAGCACAAACCATAATCACTAGTGCCATGGAAATACTTGAAAACCCGCTTCACTGCTGTCCAATGCTTCTTCCCTAGTTTTGACATAAACCTGCTCAATACTCCCACTGCATGTGCAATGTCTGGTCTAGTATAGACCACTGCATACGTTAGGCTACCAACTGCACTTGCATATGGAACACGGGACATGTCTTCTTCCTCTTCTTGTGTCTTGGGACACTGTTTAGCAGATAACCTCACACCTAAAGGAATAGGAACCTTCACTGGTTTACTATCCTACACATTAAACCTCTGTAGTATTTTCTTGACATACTTCCTCTGGTTTAACCAGAGCTTCCTCTTTACCCGATCTCTTTTAATTTCCATGCCCAAAATATAGTTTGCAGCACCAAGATATTTCATGTCGAATTTGGAGGACAATTGGGTCATCAAATCCTAGATAATTTCTTTGTCATTTCGAACCAGCAACATATCATCCACATACAAGACCAGATAAATAACACGGTCACCAATTAATTTAAAATACACACAGTGATATGCTTTGCTTTTGGTGAAGCCAAGTCCCTGTATAAATGTATCACATTTCTAATACCACATCCTTGGTGACTGTTTTAACCCATATAGAGACTTCTTTAACTTGCATACAAGTTCTTTCTTACCCTTTACCACAAAGCCTTCAGGTTGCTTCATGTATATTTCTTCTTCTAGATCCTCGTGAAGAAATGTTATCTTCACATCCATTTGTTCTACCTCAAAATCAAAAGCAGCAACAACAGATAAAAGTAATCTAATAGAAGTTACCTTGGCAACAAGAGAAAAAATATCACCAAAATCAATTCCCAGCACCTGGGAATAACCTTTTGCTACCAACCGAGCTTTGTATTTCTCCACCTTTCCTTCTGCATTTGTCTTCTTCTTGAACACCCATTTGCTACCAATGGGTTTCCTTCCAGCCGGCAACTCCACCAGATCCCAAGCCTCATTTTTGTGCAAAGATTCCATTTCATCAACCATGGCCTCTTTCCAGAGTTTGCCATCCTCTAAATCTATTGTTTCCTTCACAGTTCTGGGATCATCATCAGTAATAGATAAAGCAAAATTTGAACAGAAAGCAGATGGACTATACCTTTCTGGCTACCTTCTTTCTCGAACTGATCTTCTCACACCCGGAGTTTGTGGCTCTTCATCTTCTGATTCCTCCTCTGTTGTAGAGTCTGGTTCTTCCTCCTTAACCTCAAACTCTATCTTCTCAGGTTCCTTTGGTTGGAATTCATGTTTAATAACATCTTTTACCTCTCTGAACACCACATCTCGGCTATACACAACCTTCCGTGTGACTGGGTTCCAAAGCTTATACCCCTTTAAACCATCCTTATACCCAATAAAGATGCACTTTTCAGATTTACTATCCAACTTGGTTCGTTTCTCCTTTGGAACATGTACATATGCATCACATCCAAATACCCTCAAATGTGAAAGAGAGGCTTTCTTACCAGTCCATACCTCTTGTGGAGTCTTATCCTCCAACGTTGATGAAGGTGACCTATTGACCAGGTAACATGCAGTATCCATCGCCTCTGCCCAGAATTCCTGTCCTAACCTGGCACCACTGAGCATGCTTCTTGCCCTTTCCATCAATGTCTTATTCATTCTTTCTGCAACTCCATTTTGCTGAGGTGTATATGGAGTAGTCTTATGTCATGCTATACCACACTTCTTACAGAATTCTTCAAATTCCTTGCTGCAAAACTCTCCACCATTATCTGTCCTCAGCACCTTTATCTTCTTCTTTGTTTGATTTTCCACGAGAGCCTTAAATTCTTTAAACCTGTCAAAAGTTTCAGATTTCTTCTTAAGGAAATATATCCATGTATTCCTTGCGAAGTCATCTATAAATGATACATAGTACACAAACTTACCCAGTGATGGAACCTTCACAGGTCCAAACACATCATTGTGCACAAGTTCTAATATCTGTTTCGCCCTCTTACTACCAGAGGGGAAACTCACCCGATTCTGCTTCCCATATACACAATTTTCATAGAAATCAAAATCCATAGAGCTATTACTCATACCTTCTACCATACCTTTACCATGAAGTATTCGAAGGCCCTTCTCTCCAATATGTCCAAGCCTTTGATGCCACAACATGGTCTTCTCTCCAGATACCACTAGATTTTCTGCACCACTTTCAGGAACCACAGAACTGTTGCACCCAGCAATAATAGTGCTACCTTGCAGCTTGTAAAGAATTCTAATTCGAACTCCCCGCATCAATACCAGTGCTCCCCGAACCATTTTACATGTATCTTTCTTGAACGCTATTTTTACACCTGCATCATCCAGCTTTCTTACAGAAAGCAGATTTCTGGCCAATGCACGAATATGTAGAACACCTGAAAGTGTTCTAACCCTTCCACCTTGCAACTTCAACTTTACTTTTCCGAACCCAATGATTCTAGCCTTCCTATCATCCCATAAGAAGACATCACCGCCATCGTATTTCTCATAATCGCAGAACCACTCTCTATGGGGAGTGAAGTAAAAGGATGCACCTGAGTCAATCAACCATGCCTCATGATCTACATGTGTACTTAAAAAAGCCAAGTACACATCCCCACCTTCATCTGAGGTGGTTTTCACCTCTACAGAAGGAGCATCATTAGACCCTTTCCTTTATCAGGAGCTTTAGATTTACAGTCCCTTTTGTAATGCCCTTCCTTTTCGCATTTCCAACACACCACCTTTACAGGTTTTCCTGGAGATTTAGATCTCCCTCTAGATTTAGATCTCCCACTCGATGACTTATTTTTGTTTCTGTTCTGGGACCGTCCTCGTACAGACAAGGCATCACCATTCTGGCTCTCCATATTTTTCCGTCTCATCTCCTTCGTCAGCAAGGATGAGACTATTTCATCAAACTGCAAGGCAGTTGCATTGTTACCTATTGCAATAACCAGACTATCCCACGAATCTAGTAGAGAACAAAACAAACGGCTGCACTTATCTTCATCTGAAATTTTAATATCAACAGAAGCTAACTAACTTACCACAATATTAAATGCGTTCAGATGCTCTGTCACCGAGTCCCCACCTTTCATCCTCAGGTTATACAGCTTTTTCTGCAGGAACAATTTATTCACCAGAGACTTAGATTGGTACAAAGTCCCTAACTTGTCCCACAAAGCCTTCATCGTAGCTTCCCCTGATACATTCAGCAATACTGAATCTGAGACACACAATCGTATTGTGATTTTTGCCTTCCAATCCAACTTCTTCCATTCTTCATCGGACACTCCCGTTGGTTTAGTACTCGGATATACCGCAATCCACTGATCTTTATCCACCAATAGATCCTACATCTTGAGTTTCCACAACTCAAAACTTTGACCATTAAATTTCTCGATCTCTATCTTTCCACTGCTCGCCATCTTCTTTCACCACCAGAATCAATCTCGCAAATCTCCCACTGAACAGGGTCTACCACAGGCCCGACCGAAACCCCTCGGCAATAAAGGCATCCCTTTGAAGCCAAAACTGCTCCGATACCAAATGTAGGTTTTAACCCCGTACAAAAATTACTTGCATACGAATTCTAAAACACAGAAAATAAACAATGTGAGAACATAACATATAAAACACATATACACGAGATTTTCCCCTGGATCCCAAAACCGAGACTACCAGCTTGATTTTTCGTTATGTTCCTTTCAAATACATATTTATACATGTCAAAGCATCCAATACCATGGACCAAAAAACCATCACGTCCAATACCATGGACCAAAAACCATCGCGTCCAAAAACATGTGCGAAAATCATGCATAAAACCATAGGTGGGTCCGCCCATCCTAACATAGGGTCCAAAAAGAATGTTCTGCATGCAACACTTCTCTCTAGTGTTGTTGCTCCAGTAATCTCCAGAAACAAAAAAACATCCAACCTGAATCAGAATAATGCCTCTGTCATCAAAGTCTCTGACTATTATTGCCTCTGTCGACTGAAAACTCTGCGCTTCTGTTGACTCAACCTCTCTACACTATTATCAATCCTTCTTTACACTCTTTAGTATCTGACTACTCTAGCCTCTGTCACTTTGATCTCTGACTGCATAAATCCCACTGATTCCTCCCGCTACTATGTACTTTGGGTTCTCGTAGCAAGGTACGATCCATGAGATAAAACCTCTCAATGGACCCTGCCCAATTTCAACCTTCTTGAGACTATCACTTCGCATCACCCCACCTCACACCTAGAAGTATGGCTGCATGTGATCCCTCTGCTGACTTGGCTTGAAATTTACCCCTAATGGAGGTCTCTACATGAGTGGATGCCTCCACTCGATCTCCTCTTAAAATCTCCAATTGTGGCTCCTCCACAATTGTCTGAGACTTCCTCTGGGGCTATATGTTGAGAGGTAATTTACTGTCCTTCTCAACCACCAAGTCTCTAACATTTGCTTTACTCCTTAAGGCTTTGCATGCATCTTGAACCTCAAGAGCATACAGGTTCTTGACTCGTGAACAAATTTGTTTCACCTGTCTCGTGGTGATGTGTCTAAGGAAAACCCTTCCCTTACTAAAACAACATCGTAGCCTTTATCCTCCAACATCGCGATCGATTCCAAATTCTTCTTCAGTCTAGCCACATACTTCACATCTATCAAGGTGATAAGAGCTACATGCTTCCTCTGAAAAACAACTGTCCCCACTCCTAAAACACTATACCTTTCATCGTCAGCCATCTCTATGTGCCTCTTAATGTCTTTCTCCTCCAAGGTACTGAATAAACTTTTATCGTCAGTCATGTGGAATGAGGCTCCACTGTCAAGATACCAACCACAACCCTTCATCGATGGCACCATGCATGCGATGAGGGTAAAGTCCATCTCGAACTGAGAGGCTAATGCCTCACCTTCAGATCCTTCCGGGGATCCCTTCTTGGAGTTCTTCGATGGGCAATTAGTCGCATAATGCCCCATCTCGTGACAATTAAAGCATCTCACTTTAGACTTGTCAACCTTCTTCCCTCCATGAGAAGAATTCGATTTGGAATGGTAATCCTTTCCCTTCCCTTTCCTTGCCTTACTTGCTAAGGCCATATTTTCTTCATCATCATCCTTGGATGAAGAAAAGTCTTGAGTGCTCCTCCTGATCTCCTCCTGCATGAGATCCAACCACAGTCATTCCCAATCCAGCAGTTTTTCCCTTCCATTCACAGAGTCCTGGCAGCTATTCCAGCTCTTTGGAAAGCCGAGGAGAGTGAGGCTCACCATATCATCATCAGCAGTAGCTATTCCCACACTACCAAGCTCATCTCGGCAGGTTGTGAGCTTGTTCAGATATGTGGAAATAGTATCGTCGTTCTCCATCTTGATTCTTCGAAGCTTATATTTGAGCACCAATTTCCTCTATTCGCTACTATTCTAGTAGAGGTCCTTCAATGTCTTCCTCATTGAATATGGAGTATCCTTCCCATGGAGACTCGAGACAATATGGTCTCGAACTCCCTCAAGGATGATCCGTCTCGCCCTCACCACACACTTCTTCCACTCAACCAACTCTTGTGCATTAGTTGAACCTCACTTTGGGATTTCTTGATCAATGAAATCCTTCAAGCCGTTGTCTTCTAATACAGCCTCCATGCGATCTTTCCATGTTATGTAATTCAAGCTTCCTTCCAAGGAATACTTGAGTCTCAAGCCATAGAATGCCATTGGCCAACCTTGAAGTATGATAAGAATTTGATTTGCACGTGCAACCCCAAACTTCAAACTTCAAATTCTCTTCTCCGTATATTGTTCACAGCTTCGAAAAACTTGGCTCTGATACCATGTAGAAATTTTGACGGTAAAGCAACCTCGTAATGCAATATAACTAAAGCAAAATACTTTAATCTACTTCTACAATCAAACTTGCAGAAGCTTAATAGATTTGAGCAAGATCAAGTGGAACACATATAACCAAAAGAAGAATCAATGCACATGAAACACAGAAGAATACTCTGGAGAAAGCCTCAGCTAAAAACCCCACTATCTGTATTATCATACAAGGTGGAAATACATCAGAATTATACAAAGCCTTAGCTCTCACAGCTAGCAAGCTCTCAGTACAATCCTCACAGATGAAGGTGGAATACATAGATATTATACAAAGCCTTAGCTCTCATAGCTAGCCAGCTCTCAGTGCAATCCTCACAGATGCTCACAGGCAATCAAAGCTTCTCACAAGCCTTTTCCTCTACCCTCCAAACCTCCTATTTCCTTGCACAGTTTATCTGGGTGATCCTCTTGTTACCAAGTGTAACATTGATCACTCACACTGATCTTGCACCCTGTAAAACTGCGCAATCCTCGAGGAACCTTATTCCTTCTGCATGGATGAGTTTCCTTTATAGGAAAACTCATGCAACTGATAGTAACTTGTCCTTGACATTTAGCTCAACTGGGTCTTTCTCAGAATAGACATGCATGAGTTACTGATGAGAGAATCTTCAGTTATCTGGAGTACACTAGTTGGATGCATGCATGCATTAACTGATTGAAATCACAATTAGTTCCTCAAATAGTTTGAAACTAATTTAACTGGACTTAACTCAATAAACTGAGCTAGCTAATTACAACTCAAATATAATTCAATCTTATCTCCTTAATTAAGGGATATTCTCCTTAATTTAAGGGATAACTATTGCATGACTTCAGAAAGACTTCTAACTTGAATTTCTCCAACTAATTAACTCAAGATGAATTAATTAATTATTTTTCAAGTAGTTGGTGAAACTAAATTCGAATTTAATTCACAATTTTAATTCAAGGACAAATTAAAATTGGAATATTCTGGATTATAGTTTTAACATTTCTTGTTGGTATTTTCAATAGCCTGAAGTTGTTGGAGCAACATCTCAACCATCAGAGCTAGTGTGATTGGCTCTACACAGTGTCTCGGAGGATTGGCAAGTATTCATCCAAAGTATATTGGGCAGAGATACTTTGCCACAGTTGCATAGGATGTGGTTTGATTTGCAGCAAGAGGAGTTGAGGCGAGCTATGCTCAAGAGCTCCATCAGTGGCAGTAGTAGCAGCGAATCGAAGGTGGTGAAGGAGGATGATAATGTGGTTCTCACATTAAAGGGTCCCAGTCAGGGATAGGAGGAGCAGAGAAGGAAGAAGAAGGACCTGTTGAAGGTCAAGTGTTTTAGGTGTGGTGAGCTCGGTCACTACATCATGTAGTGTCCTCTCCGGAAGAAGGAAAGGACAGAGAAGAAAGACCAGTAGGCAACATCAGCTAAGATTGACAAGTTGTACTCCAAGTTGGAGGAATACTTCAAGATGATGGAAGTCACACCTCCAGGAGTGAGGTGGGGAAACTTGGAGATGTAGCCCCAGAGAGCTACAGAGATTAGGTAGGGTCCTTAAGGAGTCCACCTCATGGATCATTACCTGGATACGGGGTCCACAATATTCAGTAGCAGGATGGATTAGTGGCAATTGATGTAGTTAGTACCAGAGAAAAAATTGCATATTATTAATAGTAAGATGTTGAGGAGTGCAGTACAATGTTGGTATCAGTGCAGAGTGGCACAGAGTAGAGTTAGCACCATCATAGATACTTCAGTGGAAAGTGCAGTAGTTAGTAGCAGTCAAGACTCGGGAGGTAGATGCATCATACTGAACACAGTTGATTCAGTATTTTGGATGCTTCTCAATTGCAGTAGTTGTAGATGCAGCAACAACTGATGAGAGGGAATTGCAGTGTAGATGCAGAGTTAGGAGAAGTACAATAGAGTCAATAGCAGCACAAATGCAGCATCAGATTTGCGTAGTAGTTGGTGGGTAGCAGCAGCCAGACTTCAACAACGTAATAGGAGGTGAGACAGAGACAGGGTGTTGTGGCGAGATGCGCAACACTAGAGAGAATACATTACTCTTTAAGAGGGAGTGTTATTTTCTATAGCATCGGATGTGTTCTAGCCACGAAATTTGGTGGAGAGGCTAGAATGCATGAGATCTCAAAAACCCGGAAATTGTTTCTGAAAATTCCACCTAGAGATGGATTAATTAGATTATTAGTATTTTTTTAAATATTTCCTAAGTCAAAATTTAAGGAATATGGTTAATTAATCTGACTTAATTAAGTCAAGGTGAAAATCATCCAGAAACTCACACGGATCAACTCCAAGATGAACCTAGCCATTGGTTAAGATTTAATCTTGATCGTTGGTGCTCGAACAATGGATTATAAGAGGAAGTCGATGGGCATTTGGAAAATACACACCAGAGACACTTGAGAAGTTCAATTTCCTTCATAGATTGATTTCCAGAGAGAAGCATTAGTTGTCGGAGAGCCAGAGATCAATGCAGAGACAATGACGGGAAGAGACATTGAGGCTGGAGAATATTTCTAGATCCAATGAGTGCATTTGTAGAGAGGTAGATGAGCCACAGTGAGGTTGACACATGGACTGTGCAATAGCCTCCAGAGGCAGTTTGATTTCTAAATTCAGCAATTTTTTTCACCGTTCTGGTGGTAGAATAATTTTGCAGAGGCCAGGAGAAGCATTTTTTGAGTTAATGGCAAGCAAAAGCAGCAGCTCAAATCGAGATCCAGGTTGTAGGAATTAGAGCCCACGCAGAGGGTGACGCAAGGAAATTCGTGGAGGGGTTTCAGAGGCTAGTCTTCAGTGCCAAATATGCTTGTGCGGTGAGGAAAATTCCTCACTAGATTTTTTCCAGCATTTTTCTCTGCTTGACAGCCAGTTTTAGCATCCAGACTATTGTGCTCAAATTTTACTATTGTATAATAATAAAACCCTTAGTTGTTGCACCATTTTCCCTGCATTGGGTTTTTCCAGGGACAATTGTCCAAAAATAATGGTGTCAATTTTATTGTGTGTATGTGCTAGTATTTTCTCAGTTTCGAGTGCTATCACTTTCGCAGTATTTTATTTGTGAAGGTTGCAGTGTGATGTATTTCATATTTTGTCGTAGTGGATGGATTCTTACAATAATTAATAATTAGAAAAATAAATTCTATTTGCTTCAATAGGATTTCAGTTTGGTAATTTTCACAACCAACCCCCCCTCGCCACTCTCAGTATTTTCCTAACATGAGGTAATTTTGTACATCTCCTGAAATCCCTAAATATTTTATACTCTGAAAAGTCCTAGATAGGAAGATATAAAAAAATACTAAACTAACATGTTTAAAATTTATTTCAATATTATTCATAAACCCTTAGTTCCACAAGGTATAACTGTGAAATCATAACACACCAAATTATGAAAAATGAAACAAATGTTCCCAAGTATATCTCCTTAATATTAGCCAAGTTTCATTCTCTAAATCATCATTGAAAAAAAATTATTGTGAAATTTCCAAACTAACCTATTTGAAATTGATTTCAAGAGCATTCAAGAACCTAGAATTCCTTAGAGCATATATCTAAAATTACAGCGAACCAAGATCTAAAATTTGAACTAGATGTTCATTGATATTTCATTTGAATATGATCTCAGTTTCATGGTATGAAACCTCATATGAAAAAAAAAAAAATATTGTGAAAATACAAAACTGACCTATTTGAGACTAATTTCAGGAGCATTTAGAAACCCTAACTTCCTTGGAACATATCTCCAAAAATACAGCGAACAAAGATCTGAAATTTGAAGCAAATATTGTCTGAGATATCTTCTCAATATTCTCCAAATTTTATCAACTGAAATATTCTAGAAAAATTATTATAGAAAAAATTCCACAATGACCTGTTTGAAGCAACAAAACCCTAGGAGCATGAGATCCGATACCAAATGTTATGAACATTGCACCTTAAAAATGATAAGAAACCAATAATTACAATTCTCTTTAACGGGGGAACCTCCTTTTACAATGAATACATTGTACAAGAAAATATTTGATGATCCTAAGACTAGGTATATATATACAATAGGAACAATTATAACAAAATGGGACCATGAGGGATTCTAGCCTACATAAAAATATAACTATAGAAACGTAATCGCTCAATATATGTGGCTTAATAGGGGGTTTTACGGTTAACATGGAGTTTATATAAGTCTAATAATCACTCAAAGATCTAACAATTAAATTTCTCAATCTTGATTTTGGGAATACTCACTATTATCTTTAACTCAAGAATCATTGCCATAGAGCTACTATAGAAATTAGATTTATCACAAACCTAAGAAAGACTTTCTCTGTTAGGAATGAGCTAAAGCCTAGAAACAAAGGCATCCCCCTAAATCCAGTAACCTTATTCTAACAACAAATATAACTTTAAAACTTTTACAAGTGAAGTAATGCATACATATTCTTAAGAAAAATGAAAAGAACAATGAAACGTGCATATTACACAAAGATTTACCGTGCAAACCTTTAACTCAGAAAACCATCCTAACTTAAAGTTGCATCTCTATTTTCCAATGTATTAACTTAACCATTCATGATACAACATATATGTATTTTGTAACATCCAAAACCTTATTATGCTAACCAAATTAGATTACAATGTTAATACTTTAACCAAGATTATATTACAATGGGTAAAAAAAAAAAAAGAGAAAAAGCAAAAAGAATTCCCAAGCTCATACTTAAATATGAATGTAGCTCATGCCTCGTGCATAAATGTGCAATATATATGTAAAGAATATAGCAAACCTCCAATATACACAACTTTCCAAATCATTTGCAAGAAATGACCTAGTTTATCTCACCAACAAAACCGTCCCACCTAAACAAGCACTACACAATTATCCACCACTAAATACACACCCAAATTAGCCCAATTGAGACTCATCCTTAGTGGAAACTCAAAATTTAGCACATAATTGTACTTAACACACTCATTCCATCGAATGCACAAAATTCCATTAACTCGTCAATTTATTGTCCATGACTAATCAGCAAATGACCACCCAAGGATCCTATTTATACCTTTTAGAGTCCCATAGCCATTTCCTTGGGCTAACCCCAATTTTCCATGCAACAAGGTCAACATGATGAACTTGGTTCCTCTATAATTGTTTGGGAGGTCCTAGTATATTTTTCAAGAGAACCATTCCTTGCAATGCCACCCCTTTACTTTTCCTTGGATGACCTCCACCTAATCTGTTCTAAGAGATGTGGTCATCTCCCTTAAATGTAGCTCCATGAAATTTTTTGTCTATGTGCTCAACATGCCATGTTTGGTTAAACAAGGGACCTCCTAAGGCAAGGAACCTTCCCTAACTTATTACACACACAAGTATGTTTTCAAGAATTTCTTAAGGCACTTGTTAAAGGTGAGTTGTCTAGTCCAATCCATTTGTTTATGTACCATGCTCTCCTAAATCTTAACCAGTGTGCCTTTGCCTTAAAAAATTAAGGTGACACTAATAACTAAAGGCACTTATTTAACCCCAATGGTTACCTCAATTGGTCAAGTCCCCATCATTAAAGCACCTTTGCTATTAGGAGGTTGTGGGTTCAATTCTCATGACACTCTTAAGATCAAGCTCTATGGTTGAGCCAACAAGAAGTGATCCCTTCGGGTGGATCTTCCTGGTACAAATATTTTGTGGACGTAGTCGTCACTGATCTCTCGGGTCTATGAACCACATAGAAAATAATTAAAAAAACTAAAATATTTTTGGATCATCACCAAACAAATCCTTTTCATTGAGACTCTCTATCACAATCTTTTCATAAAATATCCCCATTTCACTAAACAAACACATGCACCATACATTTTCGACATACCAATTCCATTTAGAAAAATAAAACCTTACACTATAAACATATATCTTTGAAAAAAACCTAAAACTCTTAAAAAATTGCCTCACCCATGTTCAAACCTTCCCTTATAATTATAAATATGTAAGCTAACCCTTATAATTGAACAACAAACATACAATCAACCCATGATGTAATATGATGTAACACCATCCAAAGATGCTAAACTATAAATGAAATGAATTTCAGTTTTCTATATTAGTAGGAGTATAGTCTAACACATCTAATGCTAAAATACATGTACATTTGAATTTTAGTCACATGGAATGCTATCGATCCATCTAAATCTGAATCTATCATGTGCCAAGAGGGATCAAATCCCTCAAAGTGAAAACCTTCTTTTTGGAGTGTAGAATATTATTAATTAATTAATTAATTATTATAATTAATAAATTAAATAATTTATAATAATATTATTAAAGATTATATTTATATTAATTAATTATAATAAATTAATTAATATTTAATAAAAACTAATTTTCTTAATTAATGTTATCAATAACATTATTAGTTATTACTTAATTAATTTATTCATGATGTGTAGAGTGATTGGTTTGTGTAGGGTTTAGTTTTCACCAGGTCATAGGTTTAAATCTCATCTCATGGGGAGGGTTTGATGATGGGAGCTATTTTTGGGGGGTATTAAACTATCCCAAGGGACATCCAAGCTCATTCTTCCATCCAACATTGGGGCTAGCCTCAAGCTAGACATAATAATAATAACCCACATGACGTAGAGCAAATGGTGATAGGGTGTTTTGTTATGGCATTTCGTGGTGGGAAAAAATCTAGCCATGCTAAGGGTTAATGTGACCCACATTGAGTGTGATCCCTGAGTGATTTTGATGGCTTAGGTGTCCCTAGGTCACAGTTACTCGATCCCTGAGTGATTTTGATGGCTTAGATGTCCCTAGGTCACAGCTACGCGATCCCTGAGTGATCCCTGAGTGCTTTTGATGGCTTAGATGCCCCAGGTCTCAGCTACTTGATCCCTGAGTGATCCCTGAGTGCTTTTGATGGCTTAGATGTCCCAGGTCGCAACTACTCGATCCCTGAGTGATTTTGATGGCTTAGTTGTCCCTAGGTCACAGTTACTCAAGCCACGAGTTATGTTGTCAATCGTCTCTGGACTCACATTATCTAGCAAACAAAAAAAATAATTTATTAATTTATTAATTATCTACTTAATTTATGTTATTAATAATAGTAATAACATTAATTATTATTTAACATTAATTATTTTGAATTATAAAGATAATGTTATTTGATGAATAATAACATGGTTGAGGGATCACATTCCAGCCTCATATCCATAATAACTCCTTATTTTAAATATTAATGAAAAATAAAAATAAAAAAATGATATTGTTTATAAAGAATTAAGGTTATGTAGCTTATGAGGGTGGCTCAATTTGTCATCATTATATTATGAAATATTATGTAGATGATGTGATTTAAGAGGCAAATCCCCATAAAAAATACTCACAAAATTATATATATATATATATATATATATTAATGATGGAAAATAAATTATTAAAAAAAAAAAAAAACATTTTTTTTTAATAATTTTTTTTCCAAATTTTATTTTTATATTAAAAAAATATTTATTTATTTTTTATTTTTAATTTCAAAAAAATTAATGTCAAATAAAAAACAGAATCACACATCACTCTCTTAATAATTTATAAAATACACATTTAAACGCAATAAAAAGATTGCGAATCAAAAATATGTATGAATATAATATTATAAAAAAAATGTTGGGATCAATGTTGGAGACCAATAATATTATGTGAATATAATATCATAAAGGAGCGAAACAGAAAAAGTGATAAGTCGGCCACAACCAACATGGGATCCTGACATAAATATAACAGACTACTAGGCCAGAAACTGAAAGTTGGGATCAATGTTGGAGTACAATAATATCTATGAATATAATATCATAAAGGAGTGAAAAAAGAAAACAAAGGATAAGTCGACCCCATGTAACGTGGGATCTTGACCTAAATATAGCAGCCTACTAGGGCATAAACTGAAATCCTTGACTGGGAATCTGCACTGACGAAAGGGAACGATAAGTAAGCGTGTTCTTTTTGCCTCTTTTTCAATCGGATGGCCATTCTTCCTATCCATTTGAGACTGACAACTGCCCACTACTCTATGCATGGATTGGTCGAGAGCTTGAATTCTTGATGTTTATGCACATGGCCTCACATGAACCAAATTCGAAGCTGTCAGGCTCTGCACATGGATTACATGACGTTCATACGCTCTGCTACATAACGCTCCTGAACTTCTTGCTCCTACATGAATTATATATCAAGCAGTTTGTTGTTTTAACTAAACCTACTGTGTTGAGATCTGTGCAATGGCACCTCGCCTGCTACATAACGCTCCTGAACTTGTTAACTAAACCAACTGTGTTGAGATCTGTGCAATGGCACCTCGCCTGCTGTTTGTTTATCTCGCTTCGTTGCTCCTTCTCAGTCTGCTGTGGGAAAGCCAGGTAACTGTAATGCACTTTGTTATGACCCAAGTCATCTACAATATAGGAGGGATATTAAATGGTTTGAGTCCTGACATTTGCCCTAACTTTGTAGGGTGTCAGTTCTTCTGCTGTGAGCACTAATAATGGCCAAGCCAAGATAGCTTTTCCAGTGAGTTCATTTTTTCTCAGTCATTAAATTTTTATTACCATCATTCAATCATGTGAATTCAGGAATTATATGCACATATAATATGCAGTGTGTGATTAACAAGCTTCCAACTTTGGAATGTAACCATAGTAGCAATGCACTTCCTTTCCCTCGGTACAATTAAGAGTACTTTCAAATTGTACATATAAAGGCAACCTCACTTGAATTATTTCCCTGGCTTTTCTGGTATGTGAAGTTTGAAAAAAACGAACTATAAGCTGGCTATGTGAAGGATATTCAATCAAAATAAGCATTGGAATGTCATAATGTTGCGACCTATTATGCCTTATGTTATTGATATAATTTGTAGAATTTGATTGATGTTTTCTTCTCAAACATCAATTGGGTTTAGATTATAGTTGAAAATACAAATAACCATTTTTATGAAATGCACCCAGTATGGAAGCCGACAAGGCAGTTTCCCAGGTGTGAAGCCAACTCCACCTTGAAATTCATTTTTACATTTTTAATAGCTATCCAATATGTGTAATGTGAGATGAGATTTACATTTTTACTTTAAAACTTTATTTACATTTTTTACAATTTTAATCATTACTCATTATTCTACTATGAGATGAGAGGCTAAAAATAGCCTATGGGACAGATTGTTTCTTCATCTGCTTGAATACGTATTCGGCCCTTTTTCTGTGAAGCTTCACAGCTTTTTGACAAACCCCTCGCTAAAGATTATCCCAAGAGCTAGTTGTAAGCATATATGCGTAAATTTCCATGTTGTCTTTGAAGGCCTCGCATTGTAAAATGAATGTTTTTCTGTTTTCACTTTTCCGGAAGAACAAAAAATGCATACTCTTTCCTCCCACACTTCTTTTGGATGCATACTCTTTCCTCCCACACTTCTTTTGGCCTTTTCCAGTGCCCTGTTTCACAAAGGAGTTGATGAGAATTATTCCTTAACTGAGCAATAAGAATTTTGGCTCTCCAAGAGATATTGGCCTCTATGTATGCTTTTGGTTGATGACTATGAGTGGAATTAAACACTTAGTACTTTTTCTTTCTTCCTAGCTCATTATCTCAAGTACACTTGTTGAACTTTTCCATAACAAAATATTTTATCTGTTTGTTGTTGTTGTTGTTTTTTTTTTTTTTTTTTTTTTTTTTGCACAATCTGTCATTAAAGACAACCTTAGGCCATCTATCCTCTTCCATTTTCTCAAAAAAATTTAAATACCTTATGACTAGCACCATAGCAATTGCTTCAATAAGAGCAGTCGTTTCACTTAACAAGATAGCATAAGAGACGGCACTTTTAATCTTGAATTTGTTTGTAATCAAACGCTTCTGAATTTTCTCAATTTGTCTCCACTGCATGGTGGATGTACTATTGGCCCATAGTTCACAACCATATAGAATCATTGGAATCACTAGAAGCCCAAAAAGAGTTTGAGTGGTTTTTCAGTCCCATAACTCTGCCCCTCTACACGCATAAAATGCTTTCCAACCCCCTAAAGTTCTTTTCTTTCTACAACCATCCCAGCTTAGATTTTTGTTGAAGTCAATTCCGAGGTATTTGTAATCCGCAACCTCTTCCAGAATGTTGCCTTCAAAGTAGAACTTATGTTGGTTATGTTTTATTTTCTTAGATAAAACCACTACTTTCGTTTTTCTGATATTGACTTGCATCTCCACACTTCTACAAAAATGCTCAAGGGATAGTAAGTGTTCTTGCAAACCCAGAGCTGATTTAGCAATCAGAATAAGGTCATCTACATACAAAAGAAGCCTTATAACAAACTTACCCAAATATATACCATCACCCCCTTGCGACTTTAACCACTCCTCAACCTTGTCGATATATAAACCAAAAAGGGTAGGAGACAGGGGGTAACCTTGCTTGACCCCGATATCGCTTCTAAAACTTTCAGAAATGCCTGCTGAAGTTCTAATTTTGACTTTCACCTCTTCATATAGCCTATGCACAGCTGCTCTCAAATGTTTAGGAACACAAGTTCCTCCATTCTGTGCCAAAGCTTATCCCTAAGAACTGAGGTAAACGCTTTTCTGAAATCAACAAAGCAACAAAATACTTCTTCCTTTTTCTCCCAAACTTTTTCAATGATGTGCCTTAAAGTTATACAATGATCAACTGTGGAATGTTTAGGTCTAAAACATGTTTTCCCTTTAGCACACTTATCTCTTCCTTCTGCCCACTTGCTAATTTTATTTTCTAGCATGCTTCCAAATAGCTTTTCAAACAAAGGGTTTATCAGGATGGTCCTATAAATGGAGGGATTATTGACGTCACCGCTCTTGAAAAGAGGTTTTGCCAGATGTCCAATCTGTTGATGCGGGAGCATAGACTCGGAAAAATACTTTGTCTTTATTAAAACTAAGGGCTCTCATGTTTTTGAGAAAATATTAAATCTATGTAAATATTAATAGGCTTTTGAGTGATTAAATTATATTTTAATATGAGAGAATTTGGTCAATTGAGGATGTAAAGGGATGAGAGATTTTTCTAAATATTAATTTAGAGATTAGTTTCATTAATTTTGGGTGAGAGAGGATCCTTAGGGATTCAAGAGTGATTTTAGAATTTTGTTGAGATATTTGAGGACTTTGTTGAGTGATTAAAGGGATTTGAACCTAAAATGGTTCAATTCAATTTATATAGATTAATGAGCTTCAAAGGCAAAAATAGATCAGGTAGACTTGAATAGTGAGAGTGTGAGAGTGTGATTGAGAGTAGGTTGAACAGCCAAGGCTGTAAGCCTTCAGGCGATTGTGAAGGGCCACAAATCTGGAATATCTGGCCAACAAGAGTTTGTAAGTAATTTGTTTTGGTTTCAGATTATATAAACATTGGTTGATTGGTTGTGAAAGTTAAAAGTATTTCTGGTTAAATGTATATATATATGGTTGAGGTATCGATCGTTGGAAAGATCGACCAAAGGAAGTGTGCAATAAAAGAAATTTTAAGATCAATTTATGCGCCCAAGCTGAAAGGATGGATATTAATATAACAATTGTTAACTGTGTTGAATAAATCCATGCATGAGTTTATTTGTGTCAAATAAGGAACTCGATTTTAAAATCGGATTGGTTGATATGTAGCACAGGAGAAATTGGGAATTAAATGTAGGAGGGCGCAGAGCTATGTTTTAAAACTCTGTTGGAATTCAATTAAAAAAATTGTTATGTTTAAATAGCAGTGACATAGTTTGAACAGCGTGGCAAATGAGTGGCTTCGACATATCGAGTTGGAAAGTCAAATTCATGGAGGCGCACACATTTTTGCGAAAATTAATTGGACTGTTGTGAATACTGGGTTTATGTTGCAACTGAAACGCTGTTATTTAAATACGCATAACACTGGTATGAAGATTTCAAGACACAAATTAATGAATTTCAATTATGAGATGTGTTAATTTGCTGAACCAGTTCTGTTGAATGTAATCAATGGCAGAAATTGTTATTCGTTTAGTGCGTTGAAGTACAGGTGTAATCGATTGCTGAATTTACTATTGGTTGAAGCGCGTTCTGGACAGAACTATGGACGGAATTAATTGGATGTTGGCTTTTAGTAAGTCAATATCGATTTTACATAAAAACTGAATCATGGAAATGTCAAACCCAGCGTTAGGAATTAAAAGGTTGCGTTTCATTTTTAAGAACAGGTTGGGAAGACTGAGCAGCGTTGAATGGTAAAGGGAATGCGTGGTTTAAATTTGTGAATTGACATTTGAAATTGCAGAAATAGCCAGCGTTATGAAATCCAAGACTGCGTTTATATATGTTTCATAAGTTGCAGGTGGGAATCGATTGGATAGCGCTGGGAATGGAGTCGATTGAATGAAGAACACAGGATATAAGGTATTGCCGGAGGTAACTTGAATCTGTTGAATTTGATTCAGAAGATTGCTGAAAGTCGATCGATGTGTTAACTGCGTTAATGCTGAGTTGAAAGTTTAATCAGTCCAGAAAGAGGACTGTATGATCTCATGAAGGCATAGAGAAAGTAAATCAAATGGTCTGATAGTGCGATACAGGAAAGTGAAGGCAGCGCCACATTAATGTTGGTGAACCAGATTCGATGTTGAGAGCGCGAGGCGGTGAATGGTGAGTAGTTGCATGTTTATTGGTTGTGTATTTTTTTAAACTGGTTCATATGTTGAAAAGCAGAATCGATGGTTAAGATGTGTTAAATAATGGACACAATAAATTTGGGGTTTCTTAAATCTCAATTTGTTGAGTTAGGCGCATTGAAGAGAGGGACTTGAATTTTGAAACATTGGGAATGTTGAATTGATTTGGAATTACATTTTGTATGTATGTGAGGTTACAAGCTTCTGCATATTTGTTGAAAATTGCCGTGTATGGAAATTGAATTGGGGAATTGTTTGAGGCGCATGTTTTTACATGCATGAGTGATGGAGATCCTGGGTATTGCAGGCTCTGCCTGCGTCATTTTTGGTATCAGAGCTGGAATAGCTCTGTTTGAAGATTCAAGTTTTTAAGTTAAGTTAATTGCATGTGATGAATGAATGTTAGATTTTGGAACTAATGAATATTGCAGCACAGAGATGCAGTGCAGTTGAGGAAGTGAAACAAGATCAACAGGATCTTGAAAGGTGAGCTGACAGGTATTATTTATCTCTGGTTTAAAGGTTATGCCTGGATAATTTGATTTACAGGCATAGTGAAGAAATCTCAGCAGGAAGAAGTAGATCACAGCTAGAGTGCAGTGATGAAGGAGTCCAGCAAGGGATTCTAAGTGAATGTGGCAGAACCTAAAGATTCAACAGAGGTTGAATAAAGTTGCAGATGAGAGAAGCCTAAAGGAGCAGTGGAGAATGCTCGAAAGGTTCCAGCAAAGGACCGGTGATTACCAAAAGACCAGATCCAGAGGGAAGGATTGGTGAGGTAAGTGGCAGCAAGAGAGTTTGCTATTGTAGAGGCTTGATGCAACTCATGGGTGAGAAACTCATGGTGAAGGAGATGACTACTGAAATTCATAAAGGAGAAAGCAGAGGTTCAGAAAGAGGCCACAGTAGAAAAGAGAAGAAATATGCCAAAGCGAATGGCATAAGACAGTAGTTGACTCAGGAAGAGTATGAGAAAGAGAAAGTTGAGATAGCAATTCATCTTGAGCTATTAATGGAGTTGTTACGGGAAAATGTGAAAGACCAGAGACATGGTTTGCTCATGAGGAAGAGAGTGAAATGGCAGAGGCTACAGCAGAAAAGAGATCGACAGATAAACATGCAGTTAACAGAGGAGCTGAGGAAGCTCGAGCAGATGATGGATGTACAGTTGAGACGGGAAGAACTCAGAGCAGCTGAGTTGGAAGAGGAGGTTTCCATTGGTGAAACAGAGGAGAAGATCATTGATGATTTCTTGAGTTATTGGGTAAATCCAGATCAGCTGGATAATGTAAAACTGTGTATTTTTGTAGCTGACAATTGTGATGTGATTACAGGTTTTACTGAGGAGGATGTGCAATCTTGTGAAACTGTTACAGCACAAGAGGAAGTTCTTATGGATGCAGAAGAAGTGGATCAGTCTGTAGCACGGATAAGTGAAGCAACAGTTGAGACTGTTGAACTTTGTGATTTTCAAACTGAAAGTTTGTGTGTGAATGCAGGGACTATAAGTGATGATGGTATGCTTCAACAATGCCACAGAGAAATTGCATTGTTGGAATACTTGTTGGAGAATCCAGAGTATGACAGGGAGATTGCAGAAGAAAGAGTTCAGTACAGTGAACAAGAGGAGAAAGACATCATGGAAACAGATGGTATGAGAGGAAGACTAGTTGATAGTCTTGAGAATTCTTTAGAGAATTCTTTGGGCAGAGAGAATCAGCATACTAATGTGCTGATTGAGATGGAGAATTTAGAACAGCATACTGAGGTGCTGGCAGAGGGAAGTAAGGCACTGATGCCTTATGATTTTTGTTTTAACAAGTGTTTTGTGAATGCAGGTATTATCGCAGGTGTTGAAGGACATTTGACTCAGTTGAGCAGTCAAATGAAGGAGAAAGACGAGAATTCTGTGGAAATTTCTAATCCATGGGATGAGGAAGTTATGTTGCTGGAAAGGATGTTTAATGATCAGAATTCAGTGCAAAAAGAATCTCAATTTCAGAATTGGGAATTGCAGATGCATAGAGATGAAGATAGCAAAAAGGAGTACACAATGTACCAGTCCAGTAAGTTACTGATAGGTGAAGGCAAGGAAGAAGTTTTCTGTTGTAGAAGACAAGAGGGCATGGATGATTGGGTGGCAGTAAGAAATGAGAAGGTAAGAACGGGAACAAGTATAGAAGCAAGAAGTCAGCAAGTGACGGTAAAAATTGAACGAGTAAGAACTGAGCAAGCCGTCTTAGCTCAGCAGGCAGCAAGAAATCAGCAGCTTGAAGATTTATTGGACAAGGAAATTGAATTAATCAGAAGAATCATGTTGAAAGTGTCTTAGAGGAAGACATCAGCAAGGAAGAGAAGCAGCAGAAGCAGCAGCAAAATGAAAACAGAGACAGATTGTGAAAGTGCAGCTAGTGGAGCAAGACAGCATAAGATATGGAGACCTGGAGAAAAGCAGCATACGACAGCAGAAATTGATGATGAGTTACAAAACAAAATGTGGGATCCAGGCGGACAAAGATTTAAAAAGCATGATCTGGAGATCATGATCATTTTCTACCTTGGGATTCAAAAGCATGATCTGGAGATCATGATCATTTTCTACCTTGGGAGTCTGATGCAGGAGCATAGACTCGGAAAAATACTTTGTCTTTATTAAAACTAAGGGGTCTCATGTTTTTGAGAAAATATTAAATCTATGTAAATATTAATAGGCTTTTGAGTGATTAAATTATATTTTAATATGAGAGAATTTGGTCAGTTGAGGATGTAAAGGGATGAGAGATTTTTCTAAATATTAATTTAGAGATTAGTTTCATTAATTTTGGGTGAGAGAGGATCCTTAGGGATTCAAGAGTGATTTTAGGATTTTGTTGAGATATTTGAGGACTTTGTTGAGTGATTAAAGGGATTTGAACCTAAATTGGTTCAATTCAATTTGTATAGATTAATGAGCTTCAAAGGCAAAAATAGATCAGGTAGACTTGAATAGTGAGAGTGTGAGAGTGTGATTGAGAGTAGGTTGAACAGCCAAGGCTGTAAGCCTTCAGGCGATTGTGAAGGGCCACAAATCTGGAATATCTGGCCAACAAGAGTTTGTAAGTAATTTGTTTTGGTTTCAGATTATATAAACATTAGTTGATTGGTTGTGAAAGTTAAAAGTATTCCTGGTTAAATGTATATATATATGGTTGAGGTATCGATCTTTGGAAAGATTGACCAAAGGAAGTGTGCAATAAAAGAAATTTTAAGATCAATTTATGCGCCCAAGCTGAAAGGATGGATATTAATATAACAATTGTTAACTGTGTTGAATAAATCCATGCATGAGTTTATTTGTGTCAAATAAGGAACTCGATTTTAAAATCGGATTGGTTGATATGTAGCACAGGAGAAATTGGGAATTGAATGTAGGAGGGCGCAGAGCTATGTTTTAAAACTCTGTTGGAATTCAATTAAAAAAATTGTTATGTTTAAATAGCAGTGACATAGTTTGAACAGCGTGGCAAATGAGTGGCTTCGGCATATCGAGTTGGAAAGTCGAATTCATGGAGGCGCACACATTTTTGTGAAAATTAATTGGACTGTTGTGAATACTGGGTTTATGTTGCAATTGAAACGTTGTTATTTAAATACGCATAACACTGGTATGAAGATTTCAAGACACAAATTAATGAATTTCGATTATGAGATGCGTTAATTTGTTGAACCAGTTCTGTTGAATGTAATCAATGGCAGCAATTGCTATTCGTTTAGTGCGTTGAAGTACAGGTGTAATCGATTGCTGAATTTACTATTGGTTGAAGCGCGTTCTGGACAGAACTATGGACGGAATTAATTGGATGTTGGCTTTTAGTAAGTCAATATCGATTTTACATAAAAACTGAATCGTGGAAATGTCAAACCCAGCGTTAGGAATTAAAAGGCTGCGTTTCATTTTTAAGAACAGGTTGGGAAGACTGAGCAGCGTTGAATGGTAAAGGGAATGCATGGTTTAAATTTGTGAATTGACATTTGAAATTGCAGAAATAGCCAGCGTTATGAAATCCAAGACTGCATTTATATATGTTTCATAAGTTGCAGGTGGGAATCGATTGGATAGCGCTGGGAATGGAGTCGATTGAATGAAGAACATAGGATATAAGGTATTGCCGGAGGTAACTTGAATCTGTTGAATTTGATTCAGAAGATTGTTGAAAGTCGATCGATGTGTTAACTGCGTTAATGCTGAGTTGAAAGTTTAATCAGTCCAGAAAGAGGACTGTATGATCTCATGAAGGCATAGAGAAAGTAAATCAAATGGTATGATAGTGCGATACAGGAAAGTGAAGGCAGCGCCACATTAATGTTGGTGAACCAGATTCAATGTTGAGAGCACGAGGTGATGAATGGTGAGTAGTTGCATGTTTATTGGTTGTGTATCTTTTAAAACTGGTTCATATGTTGAAAAGCAGAATCAATGGTTAAGATGTGTTAAATAATGGACACAATAAATTTGGGGGTTCTTAAATCTCAATTTGTTGAGTTAGGCGCATTGAAGAGAGGGACTTGAATTTTTAAACATTGGGAATGTTGAATTGATTTGGGAATACATTCTGTATGTATGTGAGGTTACAAGCTTCTGCATATTTGTTGAAAATTGTCGTGTATGGAAATTGAATTGGGGAATTGTTTGAGGCGCATGTTTTTACATGCATGAGTGATGGAGATCCTGGGTATTGCAGGCTCTGCCTGCGTCATCTATGGGGAACCCCTATTGTACAATGTTGTTGAAAATTTTTGTAATGTGAGGTGCAAGGATCTTTGAGCCCCACTTTAGATATTCTGCTTGGAGTTTAGCTAGGTCTTTTGCTTTTCCAACACCCAACTTCTTGATACCCATCTCTACCTCTTGCACCATGAAGAGTTCAGTCTCAGCATTGATCAAGGGGGGAGGGTTAACCTTGGGATCATGCTCATAGAGTTGTCTTGCATAATAAAACCATTTAGAAGTTGTAATACTATTTCCAGTTTGTATCTTTTTCGGTTGGAGCTCCTTTCAAAATAATTTGGGTTTATTTTTCCCAAGGAAGATTAGTTCTTCCCTCCTTGAAACCATGAAATTAGCCTTTTTCTTGCTTAATAACTGCTTGTAAGCTTTGATCTTTATGGTATCCTTGTTTGACTCTTTCCACATTCTCCTTGCCTTTTTGCATTCCTCGTCAAACCAAGCATTAACCAGAAAGAAATTTGTTTCAGGCTTCTTAATTTTTGCTCTTTTGCACTTTGCAAGTGCGCATTGAATTAAATGTGTTAATTCATGACTATGAAGGTTATGAATTTTGATTTACTCCTTTTCGAAGAGCCTCTCTAGCGTCATTTTTAAGGTATTACAATTTTCTGGAGTCAAAAGAATTCTGCCCTGTGGGAAATTTTGTTGGACATGCTAAATTTTTACTCTAATTGTTTCTTTCCAGTCCAATAGAAAAATAAATAAATTAGCTTGTGATCTGATTTTAAGTCCCACAGTTGATCTCCAATAAAAACTTCCTCCATTTTCTCACACAAACCATGTGAGCAAATTACATAATCTACTACACTTGCTCCATTGTAAGTATTGCAAATAAAATTGCCAAACTTTGCCCATCTAGTCAAGCCATTAGATGACTAAATCAAAGGCCCCACATAGAGTAAGCAGTTGTTCACCAAAGAGATTGTAGCCCTTGTCCTATGAAATTCTTTCCCATTGATGATTACTCTCTTATGTAAGCCAAATAGGGTCGCAATCATCTTTACAGCAAAGAATGCATGCTTGCTCACTTGCATTCCTAGCATTGAAATCACCCACTATAAGGACTTCACCTAGCTGCGAATATGTTGCAATATCCGCTTTTAAGGCTGCAAATGGATCTTTTTGGTCAAGCCCTCTACCTTTGTAGATTTTTGAAACTTGCGGCGCAAAATAGCATGCTTCAATTCTTATGTGGTTTCCATTTTTTGATATTCTAAACCAAATGAATTGCTTATTTGAGTCTTCTTTTTCTAACTGAATGAGACGACCTTCTTTCTCCCTTACTAAAACCATGATACCCTTGTGCCCTTTGCCATTCCCTGCTACCTTGTTCCACACTTCCATCTTCCAGTATCCTTCAAACAGAGGTGTCTTACACCCTTCATGCTCATGTGTTTCTATGAGGAAAATTATGTCTCTATCTTTCGCAATAGGCCCTAACCAAGGTCCTCGTCTCCATGGGTAACATCTGCAGTTCCAACAAACTAATCTTAAGGAAACTTAGGTATGACTTGATTGCTATTTATTTTGACATGCAAGACTCACATTTGAGTCTTTGTCCCTGCTTTCCCATACTGACCTTGTTTCCTGATTTCATGTTGAAGAGTGTGTTGCCTCTTCTTTATTAGCATCTTGCTGCTATGTTTTGGAAGGAGGTCCAAATCACATTATCACAGCTTCATCTTTATAAATACATGCTCTCTTGCCTTCATCTCTTGTTGCCCTAACCTTTAACATTTCCTCCCTCCTTTCCTCCTGTCCATGAGGCCCTTGAAATCATAAAACACCCTCATAACCTCAATAGGGAAGGAGGCTTGGAAATTAGAAAAAATTGGACCTCCCTTCTCACCCCCATTGATTAAAAAGGACCCTCCATTTCTCACCAGCCCTACCATCCTTCATCCTTTCCACCCTTTGCTCCCCCACCCCACCTCTCGCTATTAACCCTTTACCAAACTCACCCCTCCTCTTCATGCTCTACCCTTTAGCATCTCAACTCTCTTCCCCCTTTCCTTTCATTGACCCTACTCTAGGTCTAACCACCTCCTCACCCAACCATTCAAATATGTTTATAAAATAAACTAGACTCCATAGTAAATACAATTAAGATTCAATTTATAATACACAAACAATAAACTAATAACACAATATATATGATTCCTTTAAACATAGATAAATAAAATTTAATTAGAATAAAAAAGATAGAATATTAATAAACATAATATTAGGAATTATAAAAGATGGAATACACTTAAAAAATAAAAAACTAGAATTCACATTAATTACAATTAGGTTTCAATTTACACTAACAATAAACTAATATCACAAGACATATGATTCCTTTAACATAGATTAATATAATTTAATTAGAATAAAAAAGATTGAATATTAATCAATAACATAAACATAACATATTATTAAGCATAAAAAAGATGAAACTTACTTACAACATAAAAACTAGACTTCACATTAATTACAATTAAGATTCAATTTACTCTAACAATAAACTAATAACATAAGACATAACAAACACATTAAACTTCTCTCCTACAAATTAAACTATTGAAAATAAAATAAAATAAAATATACAATAAAAATTTGAATAAACTTATTATATATATATATATAATCCCTAAAAATACATAATAAATTTAATGAAAACCTAGAAACTAGTAAATCACATAAACTTGAATTAAGCAATATTCAAAATATTAAAAGAAATAATTTACTAAACACCTCTCCTTTAAACTTAGACAAATAAAAATTTAATTAGAATAATAAAATAATTAATAGACAATTTATTAAAGTAACAAAACTGATTACATTAGATAAATAACTAACTAATAACATAAACTTATATAAATCAATAATTAAATATTAGGTGAAGCAATTTAAACATAAATAAGTGCATTTAATTAGAATAAATTTAAAATAATAAAAAAGATTACAAGAAAGTTAATAAAACATAAAAGAAAAATGAACGCAATATATCTATTATTAAAATAAAGTAACTTATATAATTAGTAATTTATTAACAATAACATAATAATAATGAATTTAAATAGAAATCATTAAACTAGTCGGCTTCCCAACTTGACAACCTTACATAATCATATTTATTACTCGAGCTCCTATCTTTTGTAAATCAGTCCGGATGATGAGTCTTGGTCTAGACTCTAAACGTCGACAAATTAAAAATGAAAACTATGGAATATCTGAATTCATTGTCTCATAAATTGTAATTACTATTTTCTACAATAAAACTTGGTGTGGAGATTATTGGATTGCAATTATGAATCTTACACGGGAATATAAGGCGTCGGTGGTCATTATATATGGTTTTATGCTTTCTCATTTCTCTGGCTAGTCCAAGTGAATTGTTATTTTTTTTTAATTTTAATCCCAAAAAGCTGGTGGATTGGTAACACACACCACATTTTTCAAAAAAAAATGTTACAAAGCCCCTCATGTAGAAATTGCAAAATAACTTTGACATGGATAATAGTCAGGCCTTTTTTTAAAATAGTTTGCAGGTTTAGGGGATTGATTACTTATATTTTTAATAAATTCTGAATTAAGATGTTATTAGATTAATTTGTAATGAAATTTTGTTAGGAAAAAGTGTTTATATTTTTTTTTAAATTTTAAATTTTTATAATTTAATTGTAAATGTAGAAAATTGTTCCATTCATAATAATAAACTAAAACTTCTATTAATTTTTTATATCAAATTATTAATAAAAAATTAAATATTTACACTACAATAATGGGAAACAAATTATAAAAAAAATTATACATGAGGAAGAGAAAAACAAAATAATGAATAAATACTACTCTACATGACACATACTTACAATTCATAAGTTATAAAAACCTAATTACAATGATATTTACTATAGTCATGATATTTCAAGAATTAATGAATCTTTGAAGGTAGATCTCTTGTGGACACTTCCAACCAGCTCTTTCAAAATGGCATTTCCAAAATAGCTTTGAACACCTTCATTGTGGGTACATATTCTATGTATAGATTTTTGCACTTTCAAAATAATTATGATTTTTTTATTGTGGATGTGTCTTATATAGAATTTAATTTGGACTATCTAAATTTTGTGGGCATTTTTTTAGTATATCACCACTCATGTAAATACTTGCAATATATAAGAAACTCTACAGGACCAAGAATTATTCAATAGGTAATCTATTGAATAAGTGTTTGAGCTATCTCACTCTCTATTTAAATCATGAGTCACATGTTTGCATATGATTCAATAAAATTTCATGTGGTTAAATTTAAAAAACCTCTTACATAAGTCAGGTACTAAATATTCTAACTTGGGGCTTTGACTAAGATCATTCATTTTAGTAAAGTTCTTCTCTACATTAAATACTTGTGACTCCTTATAATTGATCTATTTGAAGCTAGAAAAGCAAGACACCTCTAGTCACACCATCTACCATTATTATGATCTCACAATCATTTTAAGTAAAAATAGTGAGCCTTTTTTTTGTGGAACCATAGAATATCAAAAAGACATTACCCTTCAACCATCCAAGTTCAAATAGTCATAAAGGGAAAATACCACCTTTTTCCACTCCCTAAATAGTTTGAAAAGAGACTATTCTCCACCTCTTTCAAAGCCTCTTGAATCCATTCAAGAATAAAAGAACCTCGGATCCCAAAATCATGGGGTAAACCAATAATATATCAACCTATCCATGAAATTGTACCAAGGAATCCACTCTAAAGAATCATGTAAGTGAGGATAGACTCTAATGAGTAAAACACTTGAGGTCATTGTTATCGCAAAATCTAGCAACGTAATGCAAAGCCCCAATAGGCACTCTAGGTCTTAGGGCAACAAAGAGATCAATCAGCACTATCACCTTAGTGGCTTCTCCCCAACTATTTTGTGGTTGAATATTATCCCCATGAGGAAGAAATCCCTAACAAGACTTAGAGCTTAGATGATTAAGGATCCTAGGCCAAATGGCTCTCTAAGGAGCTTGCAAAGCATACACCTTAGAATGTTAATTGATTGAGAAATGAAGGCGAAAAGAGATGATGGATTCGAGGGAACTACTAGCAAAGCCTTGGAGGTTGAGATAATATCTAAGGATGCTCAAGAAAGTTCTTCGCTAACCACTGTCAACTTATAAAATGTTATTGTAAGTTAGGTTTTCAAGGGTATGTAGGTTTACAACATGAAAAAAGTTACAACAACTATATAAATAGCCTATTAATGGTAATAGAAAGAAAGGATTGAGGCTATTTGAGGAGGTAAACAAGGGGTATATCAAGATTGTGTTTCTAATGGTTGAAAATGCACAAAATAATAAATAATACCTAGATGTCATCCTTAGAAATGGGGGTAAAACATATATAAAATGATAGATTTTTATTTTTAAACATTAATAAATGCAATAACTATTTATAGGATAAATACATAGAGGTGCAATTACGCTATAAAATGTAGATTTAATCAATAATATAACCTTAGTTTACCATAAAACACATAAAAAAAAAGGAAAAAATAGGTTGATCAATACATAAAGACTAGTTTCTTCAATCAATTGGGTAATGGAGTCAATAAGACAAGTTCAATGCAAGCAAAACTTGGACATAGAGGAAGGGGGGAGAGAGCTTGCTTCACCTCCAAATCCTAGTGGCTTCCTTATTTACAAGGTTTTAAGGCCAAAGAGGGAAAATTTAGTCACTTAGATGGATAGTTGATGACAAATTTTGCATGATGAGAAATAAAGGTTCATAAAAGATCTTGCAATTTTTAATATGGCACATGACAAACCCCTAATTTTAGCAATTCATGCAAAATGGAAGAAAATAGAATTAAAATTACACCATTCAAACAAGTCACCACTTCTTCAATCCAAAGAAAAGCCTCTTTGTGCAAAACATACCACCCCCTTCAAGGCAATCCACATGCCTACTTAGTCATCATGTCTAAGAGAAAGAATAGGAACTAGAGTGCACTCTTTGCAATAGAGAAATATGAGTGTGACTAACAATGACTCAACTAAGTCAACTCTCCTTTATTTATATGAGGGTAACCAAGTCAAATTATTTCTGTTTTACAAGTAAAAGCCCTAAAAATTAACTTTAAACATTAAACAAGCCTAATAGGTCACAAGCCAACCTAGAGATAGTTGTACATAATGATAAAAAACAATAAAAGACTCCCCTCTCTCCACATGTGTCAAAAAAGTAGCTCTCCAACACGACATCGTGATCATAAGATGAGAATCTCCATCAAGTAAGGTGGAAAAAGGGTCCAAGAATGCTCATCACTCCAAGACACCTCATCAAGGTAAATGGTGTATATTCAAGCTACAACTCCTCTCCAATATGTCATCTTCAAGAAACCATTATTCATCATCTTAGGGTTTGCATGGTTAATGTGGCAATCTTAGTGCATGACATCATCATCAAAATAAGGTGTGCCAACCCTCTCAAATTGTTTCAAGTGATCACCATCCTCATCTAGGATCTAGAACAAGGAAATTTCCATCAAGAAGGAACGAGGCCAACCTGGGGGTATCCTGGGTCCTCTAGAACACATCATTAGTCTTTCCAATGACCTTGCTTCTGTTAATTCTCAAATCATCGCCACATGTGAACGACTTGAATACTCATTCACTAAGGACTGAGGAGTCCTACCACTCTAGGTACTATAAGCTGACCTCAAGTGCACCACAGGGGGCAACCCTAATAATAGTTATGCAATTTTCAATTGGCAAACATAATAAGGTCAATTTTTGATATTTTCTTCATTGTAGTAACTATATGGTATTAACAGAAGAGGAATTTCTATCAGAAACACTTCCTGAAATCTATAATCCTAGTGTGAAAGATGAACCTTAACAAATAAATATTGAAATTTAATTATAAAGAGTTAGGAAAAAACAAAAAGAAAAAGAAAAAAAAAACATTAATGATTCGAGATGTTGAATCATTCAAATATAATAAGAGATCATTGCAACATGTACAAATGTTCTCCAACTTTCCATCCCAACTGTCTAAAGATAGCCATGTTCAATAATAAATATTGAAAACTAAAACTTGCAGAGATGATATAGAAACTTATATATTTTAAAATGCGAACAACATCATACACGAACAAATTACAAAATGTAAGATTGTAACAATCGTAAAGGTAAAAAAAAATTGTCATAAGTCAAGAGACAAGCTTCTAAAATAGATGACAATCAAATGTTGGTCATTTAACCATTCAGATCGATAGTATGATATCAGAACACAAACAACTAAACGAAATAGTTTCTAACCAAGAACAAGTCTCAGATTTAGCTTTCTATGATTGTTACGCACACATAACGAACACAACAAAATTCATCTAAAACACAAAGAAAAACTTTCAATAATGTAATAACATACTGTGTAACATGTACAAATAGCTTCACAAAATTGAAAATTATCACTTCTATCAATCACACCCCCCCCCCTACGAGAAACAGGGTCTTAAATAATTAGTCTAAAATATATCTAATTAAGTATTTGTCTCAAACGTAGAAAATCAAAATTAAAATAAAACAACTCTTAAAATAAAATTTTATGCATCATGACACCTTCACGGCTTTGAAGTCTTGACTTTATTCATTGTGCTTGTAGAGGAGAAAGCGTGGGTCCCACACACCCAAGCTATAGGTCCCTGAGTTGTAATTAAAGTAATTTCACTCCAGTCTTATGGTTGCTCTGTCATAGATTTCATTGGTGGAACTGGTTGAACAGCTTGAATTGTTGAGGAGGCATGTTCAATAACAATATTTCATTTCAAATGGTTTCTTAGCTTAGCCATTTTATCCCATTATGTGGTTGGCAACCAAGGCACATTTTTATATTTTGTTATAACCACCACCAATCATGATCTAATCTAATAATGGGCTTTAGGAAGGCTTTGTATTATCTTGGTAATTCCATCCAAGATGGCAAAGTCTCTGCAAAGGTTTTTTATGGTTGTAATTGTTGAAATCGCCTCTTCACCTTGTAAAGCCAAGCAACCAAGATCTTGTTCTATATTCTTTAGTTTATCACAGAATTCCTCCTAAGATATCACCCAATTATCTTTTCCCCAAAACGAAGGAACACCAAACCTGCCAATATAGTTCCAGTCTTCTCTAAAGTCATCTATTTCCTTAGTGGCCTTCTCAAATTCTTCCTGCATCACTTGCATCGTGGCACGCTTTTCTCTTAACATATAGAGAGAGAAAACACATTGATCTTTGGTAGGCAGATCCATCTCTCTCAAAGTTTCATCCTCAAAGGTTTTGATAAGATCAATGAGTGAATCGATATCTTTCAATCCTTCATCTAGAGTCGAGGCTGTGTTTTTTCTTCTAAGTTTACACTCTAAAAAAATACCCTTTCACAATCTGAGAGGATTTCAACATAGGCTCGAACTGTAGAGATATTTTGTCTGATTTCTCTCCATATTTCCCCTTTTTCCTGAATTAACACTTTCTTACTTGTGTGGGTAATTTTAATCACTTCCCGTAGGGTCTTAATATCATTATGCGATTTCTTTAGAGCAATTTGAATTTGTTCAATCTCTTCATTTTTTTATTTACCAAATTCTCCCCTCTATATTCGGCTCTTTCCTTATCGGATTGGGCCAATTCTAGTTCTTGTTTTAACTGAGTTATCTTAACACATAGTAGTTGGGACTCTTCGGTTTCATATGTTTGAGTAGAGTTAAGAGCTCGATCCACCGAGGCTTTGTATTCTGCCAAAAGCTTGAGGTGATGCTCTTCTTTTTCGCGGGAGTCTATCTTTAGTAGCTCCATTTGTTTAAGGGTCTCTTGGCGTTCTTCCTCCTTGAGCCACAAGGCTATTTCCATCTCTTGGAGATGGGTTTCAACCTCTTCCTTTCTTTCAAATGCCTGAATTAAAACATGAGGGTCATGATCAGGTATTTTTAGAATAGCTTGTAAATATTTGATCTCCTTTTCTTTTTCTTCTAGCAACTTCTTAATGCACCTGTTGTAGTGGCTACAACCACCCTCCAAAATTTTGCCTTCACTTCATTTTGGAGCCTCCCTCCTCGAAATATTAGCAGCCATCTTATATTACTCAGGTACTTGTGTTTCATTTGATTTTATCTTCCGCTTAACAACTTGTGTTCACTTTCTTGTTCTGTCGACTAACAACAAGTTGACCCAGCAGCTTGGTTTACATTCGGTCTTGTGCTGTCTAGGAAAACTGCGCAATCCTAAAGGGCAGTTGCCTTACACTTAGGAATTGTAGAGAGCAGGCCAATAGCCTTTCTCTGGAGAATTGCGCAAAGTAGGCCAATCAGCCTTACTCTGGAAAATTGCATAGAGGTAGCCAGCCTTGCTCTGGAAAATTGCACAAAGCAGGCCAACAGCATTACTCCCATAAATTGCGCAAAGAAGGAAGCCAGCCTTGCTCTGGAAAATTGCACAAAGCAAGCCAACAGCATTGCTCCCATAAATTGCGCAAAGAAGGAAGCCAGCCTTGCTCTGGAAAATTGTGCGAAGCAAGTAGCCAGCCTTGCTCCGGAAAATTGCACAGAGCAGGCCAGCAGCCTTTCTCTGGAAAATTGCGCAGAACTTGGAGAGACAGTCGGGGCCACTCAGCCCAAAAACGGCGCAGAAGCTTCCCTTCAATTGTTTTCAATTGCATGTGTCGGTAGGTTGCCCAATTCCCTCTAGAACAACACAACTCTTCCTTGCATGCATGGCAGTGTTTCCTAAAAAAATAAAAAAAGCGAAAAAGAATCCCTAGATTCTAAGGACCTATTTTTAGCACTGGGAGTTACATGCAAAGTCGATTTTAGAAACTTCCCACCAAGTGTCACTTTTTCGTAGTTTTGTGGCATGCATGTCATAAACCCTAAATCTAAAAACCTATTTAATAGATGCCCCAGAGCTCATTCTTCACATTCGATCTTGGAGCCCTGGCATTCCCAAGGCATCTAGGAACCTTCAGCACAATCGGCGCAGCTTTTCCGGGTAAGTTTTTATTTTCATGTCTTTTGACGCTTTTTATGTCACTTTTTATTTCTTGGCTTGTGTGAGTGTTGTTTTCCTAGTTTTATTGAATGATCGTTGGTGTTTCAATGTATTTTAACTTGTATAAGTGTTGTTTCAAGTTTTGCATTTCATTTCCTTAATGTCGCATGCATAACCCTAATTTCGCACTAACAGTCATCGTTGCGGCAACTCTCCTCATGAGCTCTGTTGTTTTCAATTTGAGTGATTTATACACTTGCTTCGATTACATGCATGATTATTCACTCCAATTTGGACCATCTTGGCACACTCATTCAATCCTTCTCATTTTCAGGTTTCCCTTGGGCAAATATGGGCTACCTTGGCCTAGATCTTGCTTATCCTAGCATACACTGCATATTCCTAGAAGTCAAGGCTCTACCTTGCCTCCAGGAATTGCACAAAGGTTACCTGACACTGGCTCCCAATTGTGCTCTACACAATCCTAGAAAACAGTGCCCAGTCCTGCCCACTAGGGCTGCGCAGTGCTAGCCAGCAACCCAGCTTTACTGAACTACACATTGCATGGTTCCAGTCCATAGTCAGCCTCTCTAGAATATGCAGTTCCAGTCAGCAGAAGGCCTCACTAGTAGCTGGAACTGCGTAATGCGCAGTTCTAGCTGACATTCTCCCAGCCTCTTAGAGTCAACGTTGTGCAACCTTGCTCAGTAGTCACCGAGTTTGTTGAATGATTACTTCCCGAGTTGCTTTATGTTTTTCAACTGATGTTGGCTTTTCGTGAGTGTATTCTTTGTCTCCAAGTACAATAGGTGTTGAGCAGGTTCTCAGTAGTATAGGTAACATGGCCTCAAAGAGAGTTGGATCAAAGGACACAGTTGAAACCAATGCTGATGATGTGGTTGAAAAGGTGTCTATGAGCTTGCACATCTATGCAGACACACATTTTTTCATTGAGAAAGACATCAAGATCACATGGCAATACATCAATACTATATTCGCAGGAAATTTTAAAGAGAATCTGGAGGATCTTCGTGTCTATGTCAACATTCATATGTTAGGATTGTACAAGGTTGCATGCAGGTATCCCACCTTCCCATGCACAGACATGATCCACTAGATTATCCCGCACATTGAACCAGAGACGATGATATTGTGAAGTGTCAGTGGAGTAGAGCTTGTTTCCTTCAGGGTGGAGGATTATCAGGAGATGTATCAGTTCCGCAGTCGGTGAACAAGATGGATGCACCGTTCTACACTCCCAACAGCAGCGCGATCACAAGAGACATCTTGAAGCATTGGGTAAGGGAGCCATCAAAGTTCAAGACGGCACCCAACTAGATATCCAAGACAAAGACACTCAGGAAAGCTTACCAATTCTTGGTCATCTTTGCATGTCGCTTGTATGGCCAATAGAGTACAGATACCTTCCCGCAGAGTTGGGTTATTGTGTTGGATCAGCTGGAAAGTGAAGGAAAGCCTTTCAACTAGTCCGACATGTTGGCTCTTCAGTTGAAAGTGCATGTATCAAATGCCCAGAGTCTACCCAAGGATCAACAAGCAATATTCTTCATGTCCGCCTACCTGCTTGATGAAATTTGTGCCCATCAACAGTTTCCTGGCATGGGTTGGGCATGGACACCTTCAAATAGTGTTGTGAACGTATATTGCAAGTTTCTCTAAGAGTGCATCTACTGAGGAGTCATGGCTAGACATTCTAACCACTTTTCTTCCCCTTTGTACATGATGACCTTTGAACAAGATCTACCTTCCATGTCCTAGGCAACAATAAAGGCATTGTTGAATATTGCAGATTGGTATGCCTCACCTGATGGCACCTTCATCAAGATGTATAACGTGAATAAGGCTCCACATTTGTTACCGGAGTTTTCCATGGACAAGTTGCTCATGCAGGAGGTTGCATACCACATCTCGAAAGGGTTATCAGTTGGATTGCACAGGAAGAAGAAGGCACCATGGCCTATGCTTCCTTTGCGAATTGAGGTGTACGTGATTCATAGATTGAAAGAATCGGATGTCAAGGTCGAGGACTTCAATAATTTTAAGTTCGACATCAAGAGATTCAATCCGTACGATATGTATAGCTTACGTAAAGAGAACTGTACAAGAGTGTAGTATCCTTGGATCCATGGGGCATGTCATTGGCCAGAGGAAGACCCTTGGAGATATTTCTATAACTCCTCTAGGCTCAATGAACTGGTTAGCATGGCAGTAGAGTGGCTAGTAGCACTCAAGGCAGCAGCACCAAAGGGATCAGCAACAACAACAGCAGTAAGTAGCAAACCTGTGCAAGACAAAGGCAAGAGGAAGATTTTCGAAAGCGCAGAGGCGGAGCAAAGCTACAAATTTAAGGAAGATCCACTTGTTGAGAGAATAGCTTTAGAGATAGAGCAAAGAGACGACAGTGTGCCAGGAGAGGAGCATAGAAAAAAAGAGATAAGAAAACATTGGAAGAGACGGAGAGGAAGTTGCAAGAAGTAGAGCAGAAGCTCAAAGAAGAACAAGAGTTGTGCAGAAGAGAGAAGGAAGCACAGTAGGGACACGAATAAGAACAAGAAAAGGAGGAAGTGCAAGGTGCTTAGATAGCGCAAACTACGCTGATACAGGTTGAAGACTCAGATCCACCAGCAGCAAATGATGAATAGGGTCAGCAGCCACAAGAACAGGAACTTGCTCAGCAAGATGAACCGATGGATGAACAAATGGACGTAGAGATGGAATAGTCGGAACAGAATTAAGACGCCAACCTCATGCCAAAATAAACCGAGTTCACCCCACAAGCTTCACTAGCTCTAGTAGCAGAGAAAGTCCCAAGTGAACAAGGAGATATCGTTGTCCTTGAGGATGATCTAGGAATAGATGTGTACAACATAGAATTTGATGAGTCATAGCACAAAGTTGTACAGGGATGCAGATCGCACATCCCGGATGAGCATGCATCACCTACGCACTTCGAAGAACAAGTGATCGTGTCAGATGTGCAAAGACATCCATCTGCCTTGGCCGATGCTACAAAGGCTTATGTTGAAGCCACAATCTCAAGTGTGAAGTTCTTGATAGAATAAAATGAGAGCATGACTAAGGAATTACAAGCAACCAGGCAGAGAGAGGAACAATAAATAGGATCTGCTAGAGAAGAGATGAAGAAATAGATACTTGCTGAAGTATCACCTCTTGGGACAGTCATGCAGAGACTGTATGACAGATTCGTCATCATGCACAAGGCAATTTTCCATCTACTTGTACATCAACACTGTTGCATCAAGATAGTGCGCACACTCACGGACATACATGTCATTGTTGATCATGTACAGACATGGGCAATGAGGTGCAAGGGAGCCCCGCTTCACTTGCACAAGATGATGAAGCCGCAAGTAAAGTTGGAGGGCAGAGAGGAAGGCTGGAGAGAAGCCAAGATTTCCTGTGAGCATCTGTGAGGATTGTTGAATATGGCAACAAGAATATTCCAATTTAATTTGTCCTTGAATTAAATTGTGAATTAAAATCAAGTTTAGTCTTAACAGCTACTTGGAAATAATTAATTAATTCATTTTGAATTAATTAGTTGGATAAATTCAAGTTAGAAGTCTTTCTGAAGTCATGCAAGAGTTATCCCTTAAATTAAGGAGATAAGATTGAGTTATATTTGAGTTGTAATTAGTTAACTCAGTTTACTGAGTTAAGTCCAGTTAAATTAGTTCAAAATTGTTTGAGGAACTAATAGAGAGTTAAAAGTTAGTTGATGCATGCATGCACTCAACTAGTGCTACTCCAGTTAACTGAAGATACCCTCATGAAAAACTCATGCATGCAGTCAAGGAATCATTCCTTGAGGATTGCACAGTTCTGACAACGTGTGAGAGAGTGTTACACTTGGTAACAAGGGAATCATCCACAAGGAACAGCGCAAGGAAATAGGAGCTTGGAGGGCAGAGAGGAAGGCTGGAGAGAAGCCAAGATTGCCTGTGAACATCTGTGAGGATTGTACTGAGAGCTAAGGCTTTGTATAATTCCTATGTATTTCCACCTGTATGATAATACAATAGTGTGGGGTTTTTAACTGAGGCTTTCCCCAAAGTATTTTCATGTGTATTGTGTGATTGATGTTGGAAATAATACTGAGAGGGAGGGGGGGGGGGTGTGAATTAGTATTAGCAATTCAATAATATTTCTTTTCACATTCAGATTTGTATATGCTACTTCATTTAATGAAACTTGCGTATATACGCAACTGTAGTTAAGGAAACTAGAGTATATCCTGCAGACTTATAATTTAGTTAATTCATCAGATGTTGATCTTTAATCTGTGCATCAGAACCATATAATAGTAACCAGGTATAGTAAAAAAAGAGCATACAATCACACACAAGAACACAAGATATAAGGTGGAAACCCAATGTGGGTGAAAACCACCTGCTGCAAATCATCTCTATCTTCTTTTAATAAGAAACTTCTTTCTACAATATTTATGTACTAGTGCAATCTTATACTAGTATGTAGGCTTCTACCTGCAGAAGGCTACAACCTTCTCTCATTCTCCAACTTCTCCTGGAAGGGAGCTACAACCCGCTAGCTCTTGTACTAGCTGATGTACTAGTACATAGGTGCTGACCTACAGAAGGCTACAATCTTCTCTTTTCTTCCAAGGACCACATTTCATAAATTTTCAAACTGGATCCATCAATAACATCAATCAAACATCAAAATATATCTGCATCAATCAATATCCTTTGCACCAACCAAAACTAAATCAAACAATCACTTCTCTGAATGTTGTAACCAAAATACAGTAACAGCAACCAAAACCCAAGCCAAAACCCAGAACACTGCAACAACGATTAGAAGTAGCTAAAACATATTTTATAAGGTGTACGCTACTTCAAAGTGACAAACCTACGTGCATATGCACTTGTATCAAGGAAAACCTACATATACGCACTTTTGGAATGTTGAACCAGCGTGTATACGCGCCTTTGCTATAATGAACCTGCGTACAGATTTGTAAAAGATGATTTAACATTTACAATTATTCAGACATCAGTTATACCTAGATCATCAGATTTACAGATTATGACATGTGGCAGAAGATCAAAACCACACAAAGATACTTCTCTTCAAGCCTTGAGATCTTGACCCATCAATAGAACTTATCCTTCATCAAGTGCTCAAGTTCATCCTTGATTCAGATCCAGCTATGCACCATAACCCAAAGACTTGTATTCTAGATCTTATTCTTCATTAGATATGCAATCCTTGAGTAACTTTGCCTAATGATCTTCTCCTCCTTTTATAGTCCTAGGCCTTACTCAATACCATGGTCCAAAACCACTTAGAAGCAATAACTTGGACCAAATACCTGGGGTCGACACTTCGGACAGAATATCTTGGACCAATACCATGGATCAAAATACCATGGACCAAATACCACGGACCAAAACTAAGTTTTCCAACATGTACATGCCTTTCCTTGCGTGAAAGTGTGTGTATACGCATACGCGCCTTTTGGTCTGCAAACCCGCGTGTATAATCGGCTTGATCAATGGGGAACCTGCATATACTTATTTTTCTTCATTCTGAGAACCTGAATTGTGATTTGTCATCTGAGTGAGTTGCCATCAAGGACAACACTTGTGACATAGCGTCATAATTCCAACAATTGATTCTTCTTCTTCTGGTTAATTTTTCAGCTCGATCTTTAAGCTTATGCAAATTGATAGTAGAAGTAGGTTATGGTATTCTGCTTTGATTTATATTGCATTATTGGGTTAACCTACACTAGATTTTTTACATGGTATCAGAGCTGGATTTGTAGAAATTTTCTACATGGTATTGGAGTTGTGAACAGTATACGGAGAAGAGAATTCGAAGTTTGAAGTTTGGGGTTGCATGTGCAAATCAAATTCATATCATACTTCAAGGTTGGCCAATGGCGTTCTATGGCTTGAGACTCGAGTATGCCTTAGAAGGTAGCGCGAATTACATAGCATGGAAAGATAGAATGGAGGTTGTATTAGAATACAATGGATTGAAGGAATTCATTGATCAAGAAATCCCAAATCCAGCTTCAACTAATGCACAAGAGTTGGCTGAGTGGAAGAAGTGTGTGGTGAAGGTGAGACGGATCATCCTTGAGAGAGTTTGAGACCATATTGTCTCAAGTCTCCATGGGAAGGATACTCCATTTTCAATGTGGAAGACATTGAAGGACCTATACCAGAACAGTAGCAACCAGAGGAAATTGGCGCTCAAGGATAAGCTTCGAAAAATCAAGATGGAGAAGGGTGATACTATTTCCACATATTTGAACAAGCTCACCACCTGTAGAGATGAGCTTAGTAGTGTGGGAATAACTACTTCCGATGATGATATGGTGAGCCTTGCTCTCCTTGGCCTTCCAAAGAGTTGGAATAGCTACCAGGACTTTGTGAATGGAAGGGAGAAACTGCCAGATTGGGAACAACTGTGGTCGGATCTTATGCAGGAGGAGATCAGGAGGAGCACACGAGATGGTTCTTCATCCAAGGATGATGATGAAGAAAATTTGGCCTTAGCAAGTAAGGCAAGGAAATGGAAAGGGAAGGCTTCCCATTTCAAATTGAATTCTTCTCATGGAGGGAAGAAGGGTGAGATTTCTAAAGTGAGATGCTTTAATTGTCACGAGATGGAACATTATGCGACTAATTTCCCATCGAAGAAGTCCAAGAAGGGATCCTCAGAAGGATCAGAAGGTGAGGCATTAGCCTCTCATTTCGAAATGGACTTTACCCTCATCGCATGCATGGCATCATCGATGATGGGTTGTGTCTAGTATCTTGACAGTGGAGCCTCATTCCACATGACCAGTGATAAAAATTTATTCAGTGTCTTGGAGGAGAAAGACCTCAAGATGCGCATAGAGATGGGTGATGACGGAAGGTATAGTGTTTCAGGAGTGGGCATGATTGCTTTTCAGAGGGAGCATGGAGCTCCTCGCACCTTGACAGACGTGAAGTATGTGCATGGACTAAAGAAGAACTTGGTATCTGTCGCGATGTTGGAGGACAAAGGCTATGATGTTGTCTTTAGTAAAGGAAAGGCGTTCCTAAGACACATAGCCACAGGTCAGACCAAGAGGACAGGGATTCAGGTGAAGAATCTCTATAAACTAGAGGTAGATTATTGTGCAGAATTGAGTACGAAAGTAGAATTGGTGCAAAGACAAGACATTGGAGAGTTGTGGCACAGGGGGTTGGGCCATTTGCATCATGGGGATTTGAAGATAATGCAGCAGATATCTACAAGAATCCCCAAAGGTAAACTTGAGCAAGTTGACACATGCAAAGGTTGTACCTTGGGAAAGTACACCAATTCTTCCTTTCATGATCGAGACAGTCGAGCAGAGGCTATCTTAGAGTGAGTTCATACTGATGTGTGGACCATTCTTGACGACATCCACAGTGAAGAAAAGGTATTATGTGATTTTCATTGATGACTATTCTCGTAAATGTTGGATTTATTTCATGTAGAAGAAGGACCAAACTTTCAAAAAGTTTTGTGAGTTCAAAGCTTTGGTCAAGAAAGAGTCAGGGAAGAAGATCAAGGCCTTGAGAAGTGACAACGGTGGAGAATATGTCTCTCAAGAGTTTAAGGACTTTTATGCAGCGGAAGGAATTAAATGAGAGTTGATGGCACCTCATAACCCACAGTAGAATGGGGTAACCAAGAGGAAGAACATAACTATTGTAGGGGAAGCACGAGAAATGTTGCATGACCAAGGCCTACCACTTCACTTATGGGCTGAGGCATGCAACACAGTGGTCTATTTGGAGAATAGAAGCCTGCATTGCATACTTGGGATGAATACACCAGAGGAAGCTTTCTCCAGTAAGAGACTAGATGTGGGTCACTTCAAGATCTTTGGCTCATCGGTATATTTCCATGTAACAAAGGATGCACGGAAGAAGCTTGAGTCGATAGCAGAGTTGAGGACATTTGTGGGGTACACTGATACACCTCACAACTATCGGGTGTTCTTGCCTACCAGTCAGAGGAAAGTGGTTCGCGGAGATCTCAAGTTTGATGAGCAGAAGGCCATGCGAGTTTCCCTTGAGAGGGAGCTTCAACTACAGGTTGTGGAGGAACTGTTGGTTCCTAAGGAGGAGGAGCCTCAGACTAATGCAGAGCAGCCGCATGCAAAGGTTCCAGGATTGGATACATCCACTCAAGCAGAGTCTTCCAGAGATGGACGGAAGCACACAAGAGAAGCTGACAGATTGTTGGAGGATGCGAGAGAGAATGTGGGAGCACCATCTTCTCAGCGCAGATAGAGGAGGTCACCTAAGAGGTACACTGGATACATGGCCCTTGTTGGGGAATGTGTTGAGACCGAGCCATCTTCCTTTGAGGAAGCAGTGTAGCAGCCAATTTGGGTTGATGCTATGGTGGAGGAGTATGACTCCATAGTTCGTAACAATGTTTGGGTCATGGTTCCGAGACAGGAGAACAAGTCATTTGTGAGTTCCCATTGGCTTTACAAGGTAAAGCAAGCTGCTGATGGTAGTGTGGAGAATCATAAGGCAAGATTTTTTGCCTATGGATTTTCATAGATCATGTTGTTGCAGTATATTTCGACAGAGGAGCAAGATGCTAACATTTTGACAAAGGCATTGTCAAAATGTAAATTTGAGTTCCATAGAGACAGGATCGAGGTGGCAGATAATCCTTTCTTGTTGAGAGGGAGTGTTGAAATATGGCAACAAGAATATTCCAATTTAATTTTTCCTTGAACTAAATTGTGAATCAAAATCAAATTTAGTCTTAACAGCTACTTAGCAATAATTAATTAACTCATTTTGAATTAATTAGTTGGAGAAATTCAAATTAGAAGTCTTTCTGAAGTCATGCAAGAGTTATCCCTTAAATTAAGGAGATAAGATTGAGTTATATTTGAGTTGTAATTAGTTAACTTGATTTACTGAGTTAAGCCTAGTTAAATTAGTTCCAAACGGTTTGAGGAACGAATAGAGAGTTAACAGTCAGTTGATGCATGCATGCACTCAACTAGTGCTACTCCAGTTAACTGAAGATTCCCTCATTAGAAATTCATGCATGTCTATTCTAAGAAAGACCCAGTTGAGTTAAATGTCAAGGAAAGTGTACTATCAGTTGCATATGTTTTATTATAAAGAAAAATCATGCATTCAGTTAAGGAATCATTCCTTGAGGATTGCGCAGTTCTGACAGTGTGTGAGAGAGTGTTACACTTGGTAATAGGAGAATCATCCACAAGGAACAACGCAAGGAAATAGGAGCTTGGAGGGCAAAGAGGAAGGTTGGAGAGAAGCCAAGATTGCATGTGAGCATCTATGAGGGTTGTACTGAGCGCTGGCTAGCTGTGAAAGCTAAGGCTTTGTATAATTCCTATGTATTTTCATGTGTATTGTGCGACTGATTCTTCTTCTTCTGGTTATATTGTTTAGCTCGATCTTTAAGCTTCCATAAATTGATAGTAGAAGTAGGTTATAGTATTCTTCTTTGATTTATATTGCATTATCGAGTTAACCTACACCAGATTTTCTACATGAGGTACAAGGGAGCCCCGCTTCACTTGCACAAGATGATGAAGCCGCAAGTAGAGTTGGACAAAGCACGCATCCGGAGTCTGATCCGAAACTATGAGGAACTCCCACTGCTCATCACTAATGTTGAGGCTTCGTACACATGGTTGTTCAAGAGTTTGGATGTCATGGTGAGAAAGTACGACACCCGTCAATTGGAACACTCACCGAAGCCAAAGAGAAGAACCAATTACGATTGGAGCTTGACGTGTACACTGATCAGTGGATGCACATGGCCACCAGTGCAGATTTTAATATCAATGTATAAAACATGCAGAGATATGTCACTGGCTCGGTCATGCTCAGGACTGAGTTGTGCATGCTACAGCACGAGTTGGACAGAGGTTTCAGATCAATATATTTGGAAGCGATGGAGGCAAGAGTTCGTTTCAAGAAAGAGATCATCAAACAATACGTGGACACCATTGTGAAATACCAAGCTTGTCATCATTTCGTCACCGAAGATAACAGAGAGGAGGTTAACGAGTTGGTCTTTAAACAGCCATCTGAGTCTTAGTGTTATCTTATCTGGCTAATTTAGGCCTATTTTTGTCCCACATGGGTATATGTGGAAAATGTATTATTATTGTAAACATGGTGTAAAGTGAAATATCAAGTGTCATTAGTGGAATGCAAACAGTCATATGAAATGTAAAGAGTTATATGTAATGAATTTGAAGAGTCGTGAGGGTATTCCAAGAGTCACAAAGGGGAATGTCAAGGGTCACCCCATCCTTTGTTATAAATAGAAACTCATAACTCATAGAACAGGCTTTTGGGAGCCAAGATTTTGCTAAGAATTGCTTAGAGAGGGATTGGAGAGTATTGTGATGAGCCTTGGCTTCTCCACAGTGCAGAGTGAGTACATCTCTTTGGAAAAGTAGGCGGTGTTGACTGTAACATTCCAATATTTGGACTAGTATCTGTCATGGTTGTATGTATGGATGGAACTTTAACTTTATGTAATAGAATAGATCCAACACATCTTCACGCATATTTTTTTATTGCAGTTCGACTATTTTGGTTACTTTAGCAATGTATGTTGTTTAACTTACAAATTTGTGTATGAACTACTTTGTATATGATTGTACGAATCTTGTTGAAGTCATGTTGTTGGTTTAACTCACCACTTTGGATTGTCAACTATTCTTCTCTCCATCTTGTGATGTCATTCAACTCGTGTGTTCCTTTCAGGCTGTGTACAATTACAGGCTTCTAAGGGGCACACTTCCTTTTCCCCTTCGTGTGTTAGAACCCTCATGCATCTCTCTTGACTCACTACAAGGTCACACACTTGCTTCCGACATAGATATCACGCTTACCTCTACGCGTTATCGCAGTCAAGGCATAGCTTTACTACCCACTGCTGGGACTCCTACTCCAAACGGTCTGAGGTCTAGTTGGGACTTCTTGCTGGGGAGATCCCCTGACATGTTGGTGGGTCCAGCACCGTCAATAGGGCATAGTGTCTTTAGGTTGTCCAGCCTGCTGAACTATTATTTCTTCTAATTATTTTATTCGATTTATTTTTGTCTTTAGAGCCACGCATGCCACATGTAGCTGATCAGAAACCTTTTCAAACATTTCCTGCATTTTTCTATTTCCTGTAGTTGAGTCCAACAATATCTGAGCCACAATTTCGCCTGTGTGTCGATGAAGATTGATAACATCCATATCAGACACCTTCCCCAAGTTAATAGCCAGGGAAGAAGTTTGAGATCCCAACACTTGTTGATTTTCCCCGATTTCTGGCTAGACAACTGTGAGATTCAAAATATTTGTTTCAAAGTCAATGGCAGAAATAAATCGGGGACACCTATAGAAGTTGCACCTTTAAGTGTTGGAATCTCTGTTAACTGAGATTGTTCTGATAATACAACCAACTCTGCACCGGTCTCCATTATTTGTTCTCCTTCAATAAAAATGTGTTTAATGTCAAGGGCCTGTGCCCCTGAATCTTTCAGCCTTATATCATTAATAATTTGTTGCATTTCTTTATCCAGTTGCTCTACCTCTTGTTCAAATATGTCAGTGTCTATGTCATCTTCCTTTGCCTTTACCCATCGTGACATTTCAGATGGGGTCACAACTTCTACTTTCCTTTTCGCCGTAGTGGCTAGAACAATAGGGACTGCCTGCATCTATTTTTCAGTACAACTAGGAGTAACATAAGTTTTTCCCTCATCTTTTGTAGGTAGAGGTGGCAACATCTATATGATATCATCCATGGGTAACAAAACGTTTGTCACCTCTTCTTCTTTAGGCTTGCTCTCATGAGAATAGGTTGATAACCCTGTCTGTTTCTTTAATCCCAAGATGATTCCCAAAGGATCATAATGCCAGCTATTGTCCTACAAGAATCTGAAAGACAACATTTCCTTTTCTAGGATATCTATAGAATTTTTATTTTTGGCAATTAGAGGTGAAATTTCATATGGATAGTTAAATAATGCTCCTTTCTTCTTAGAGACAAAATGTAATTCATTCACAATATTTTTTTGCCTAAGAAACTCATAAGCAAACAATAAGGGTGAAACATACTTTGGTAGCTGAAAGGGTTACTTTTCAAAACCATATAAACAAATCACAGTAAAATTAGGGTATAAAAACCAACTCCCTATACTTTGTGCTTCAGTAAGCCTTAATATTTTCCTTTGCTCCTCTGAAATTTTGTGTACCACTGCCTCTATTATTTTAACCTTTACAGGATAAGCAAAGAAATCCATATATTGGGGATGCAATGAGGATAAATTACATCAGTCCATTTATAAAATTCCTTCTCTTTATTATCAACATCTGTAATACTCATGAGGAGCTTGGTAGATAGAAAATAGGAGAGGTAATTGAAGAGGACTAGATGAATTAAATAGGTACAGTGGCAATAGATTATAGGAGCTAAATGGGACGGTAGTAAATAGGTCAATTGTAAGGGCTCAGGTTAGATACTTAAGAAAACTTATCATCTAATGGTCTGGATGGAGAGTGAGGAGTCATATGGCTAAGAAGATGGACTCGTCCATTTTAGTATCATTCACTAATCCAAAGATAACAAAAAAAAGAGAAGTGAGTGTCTGAAAAAAGGGTTTTAGAGATTGAGTTGATATGGGAAATTGCAATTTTAACTTCGGATCAGGATTCTCAAGTAAAGTTTTCATCAATTCCAATTTATCATCTTCCACCCAAGTAATAAATTCTTGGTCTAGCCCCTTATCAATTATGTTGGTCCCTTGGGCAGGAATGCCTAACATATTGGCCATTGTTTCTTCCCCTAATTTCAGGAAGACCTTACAGCTAGATTGAAAGAAAAAGACTTGTTGTTCCAAGTCATAGTGCCTAGCAAGTAACAGAATGGAGTCGAGGTCTAAATGAATAGGAGGGAGAGTGGCATATAAGATTCTGGACTTGAAAAGGCACATATCATCATTTGATACACTGGTGGAAGGGGTTAAAGTCCTTTTAAGAGTAAGGACATCAGTAACACAGACTTTAGTATCTTGAACCCCAGCTATCTCATTTATTAGAGCTTCCTTACTTGAAGACTCAGACATTATCGACTTTTGTAACTAAATTACTAGCCTGGAAAAGCAAAGTAAGCAAGAGTAACTTACCCGACTAATAGAAACAAATTTTGCGTGTTTTACCCGCTTAGAAGTTAGCTTTTTTCATTGACGGGTCCTCGAAGCGACATGAAGAAGCAAAGGCGGAATGAATGAATCATAAAAGGTTGGAGGTATTAAGGTTAAATTAAGGTTACATAGATAATTAATGCACACAACAGCTATCGAGCGTTGATTGGTGGAATGTCGTCCAAGAATACGGGTCCTCCTGGTCAGGCATAAGCGCGTGATTAAACTCTGCACAGGTTAGAACTTGACAGTCGTTGATGTTCAGAGAATTTGATGGCTGGGATGGTATTGGGTCGGTCGAGCATGCTATCTATCGAGCATGTCCCTACCCAATGTGAAACGAGAACCATCAGATCAGATTGGTTTCTATGGTCACAATCTATCGGGTGGTGAGTCTGCCTTTAACTCCCGCGCATGTTTGGATGCAATGAAGAGGATCAAGATGGCTATCGCACATTGAATGATAGCGGAAAAAGAGAGTTAATCGAATTTTACGCTCGTCGAGATTTTTAATAAAGTTAAATTTATGTCATGGACTATTCCGATGTGTGATCTCTACCATAGATTTGATAGGGAGGTGAATCAACTGATCAGATCCGTAATTGCATTATCATTTATCTCTATTTCCTTAAACTTAAAGGGTCCTAATTAATTAAGTCTATGATTCTACTATAAAACAATTCAAAAGGGGGGATTTAGAGCATAACAAATTCTTTGCACAATGTTTCATCATCTAGAGGTGTATAAAGGGTCATACATTAATGTGGAGGCTACCCATGTTCCAACGCTTATTTTTGGAGGGGAAATGTTATGGATGCAAAGTCACAAGTGCTCTTATGCTATGCTAGACATTCTCTTCTATGTGTTGTAGAAGAGTTAGGCCATCCCTCAAGGGATATCCAATGCATCTAAGATAAACCACCTGAAACATAACCTCAATATCAAGTGATATCAACATCATCAAGTAAAGAAACAATAAAAGCATCAGAGTGGACCATATTTAATGCTAGGAGCACAAAGATGCTTCACACAGCCTTTCCTTCAAATGTATTTCTAGTTGATGACTTGTAAACGAGTTACCAAGCTTATGTTTGGGATCAGAATCCAATTACCCCTATTAGGTGTTTGTTGTATTCTAGGGAAAGGTATGCATTAGTTAGTAGCAGTTTGTACACCAAGCAATATTATACAATATACCTAATGAGAAAAAGGGAAAGAGATAACATAAGTAGTGGAGAACCAGCAAAAGAACCCATATATTATATTGATATGTCAATAACCAACAATCACTTCATTGTGTCAAGTAAATACATGTTTATACTGCCATTAGACAATTAGATTAGTTATAGTAACTAGTCGACTCATTCATCTAACTCAACGGGGAGTCAAAAAACTTACAATATAGACCAAAATTGAGTCAAGTATGTCAATTCGACAAGGTTAGTCGACTAAGTCGACTAGCCCCTCTAACATCTCCCCCATCCTCAATGCCTTCTTCATCCTAAATAATGGTAGATTTGGAGTTGTTACATTTACAAAATAATTTTAGAATGAGAGTAAAAAAGAAGAGAAGAATTAGAAGATTGGGTCAAATGTTGGTAGAGTTAGTGAAACTATGATGGTGTTGGACTAGCTTGAGTGGGTGAAGTGACTAGTGCTAGCTAGAGGATCAATTTTGTTTGTTTAGCTTCATCCATATTATCTAATGTCATGTCTAGGTGTGAAATTTAGATCCCTCGTCTTTCTCTCTCTCTAGGCAACCAATTTGATCATTCAACTTCTATTTTTTGGAGCGGCTAATTGTGTTGTTTGCAGGGAACGACCACATTCTGACATTGTAAGCACAATGTAACGCCACCTCCCATATTTACCCACTTTCACTAGCCTATCAGGGTAAACATGAGTGGAGGGCTACTATGACATGATTCAACTCCCTAAGTACAGTTAAGGAAGTGGAATTGACAATATGAAACTTTACTAACTTCCCTCAGTGTTGGGTTGTGTTATATTCTTTCCACGTAGTTAACAGGGGGTTTGAGGGGCACCCGTAACCCCACTTTATGGGGTCCAAGGCAGCACCTCGGAAAATTTTGGTTTTGGACCCTATGTTAGGTTGGGTGGACCCACCTATGGTTTTGTGCATGATTTTTGCACATGTTTTTTTGGACGCGATGGTTTTCGGTCCATGGTATTGGATGCGTCGGCATGTATAAATATGTATTATAACATTGAAAGGAACATAATGAAAAATCAAGCTAGTAGTCCCGATTTTGGGATCCAGGGGAAAATCTCTATGTATATGTGTTTTATGTGTTTTGCTCTTGCATTATTTATTTTATGTGTTTTAGAATTTGTATGCAGGTAATTTCTGTACGGGGTTAAAATCTACATTTGGTATCAGAGCAGATTTGGCTTCAAGGGGACGCCTTTGTTTCTGAGGGGTTTTGCTCGGGCCTGTGGTAGACCCTGTTCAGTGGGAGATCTGCGAGATCGATTCTAGTGGTGAAAGAATATGGCGAGCAGTGGAAAGATAGAGATCGAGAAATTTAATGGTCAGAGTTTTGAGTTATGGAAACTCAAGATGGGGGATCTGTTGGTGGATAAAGATTAGTGGATCACGGTAGATCTGGGTACTAAACCAACGGGAGTGTCCGATGAAGAATGGAAGAAGTTGGATCGGAAAGAAAAGAGCACAATACGATTGTGTGTCTCAGATTCAATATTGCTGAATGTATCAGGGAAATCTACAGCAAAGGCTTTGTGGGACAAGTTAGGGACTTTGTACCAATCTAAGTCTCTAGTGAATAAAATGTTCCTACGGAAAAAGCTGTATAACCCAAGGATGAAAGAGGGGGACTTGGTGACAAAGCATCTGAACGCATTTAATACTGTGGTAAGTCAGTTAGCATCTGTTGATATTAAAATTTCATATGAAGATAAGTGCATCAGTTTGTTGTGTTCTCTACCAGATTTGTGGGATAGTCTGGTTATTGCAATAGGTAGCAATGCAACTACATTACAGTTCGATGAAACAGTCTTAGCCTTGATGACGAAGGAGATGAGATGGAAAAATATGGAGAGCCAAAATGGTGATGCCTTGTCTATACAAGGATGGTCCCAGAACGGAAACAAAACTAAGTCATCGAGTGGGAGATCTAAATCTAGAGGGAGATCTAAATCTCTAGGAAAACAAGGTGGTGTGCTGGAAATGCAGAAAGGAAGGCCACTTCAAAAGGGACTGTAAATCTAAAGCTCCTGACAAAGGAAAGGGATCTGATGAGGCTCCTTTTTCAGAGGCGAAAACCACCTCAGATGAAGGTGGGGATGTGGACTTGGATTCTTCAAGTACACATGTAGATCATGAGGCATGGTTGATTGACTCAGAGGCAACCTTTCACTTCACTCCCCATAGAGAGTGGTTCTGTGAGTATGAGAAATATGATGGTGGTGATGTCTTCTTGGGGGATGACAGGAAGGCTAGAATCATTGGTCGTAGAAAAGTAAAGTTGAAGCTGCAAGGTGGAAGGGTTAGAACACTTCCAAGTGTTCTACATATTCCTGCATTAGCCAAAAATCTAATTTTTGTTAGTAAGTTGGATGATGCAGGTGTAAAAACAGTGTTCGAGAAGGATACCTACAAGATGGTTCGGGGAGCACTGGTATTGATGCGGGGAGTTCAGATTGGAACTCTGTACAAGCTGCAAGGTAGCATTGTTGTTGATGGGTGCAACAGTTCCATGGTTCCTGAAAGTGGAGCAGAAAATCTAGTGGCCTCTAGAAAAAAGACCATGTTGTGGCATCAAAGGCTTGGACATATTGGAGAGAAGGGCCTTCGAATACTTCATGGTAAAGGTATGGTAGAAGGTATGAGTAATAGCTCTCTGGATTTTGATTTCTGTGAAAATTGTGTATACGGGAAGCAGAATCGGGTGAGTTTCCCCTCTGGTGGTAAGAGGGCGAAACATATATTAGAGCTTGTGCATAGTGGTGTGTTTGGACCTGTGAAGGTTCCATCATTGGGTAATTCTGTGTACTATGTATCATTTATAGATGACTTCTCAAGGAATACATGGATATATTTCCTTAAGAAGAAATCTAAAGTCTTTGATAGGTTTAAAGAATTTAAGGCTCTAGTGGAAAACTAGATAGAGAAGAAGATAAAGGTGTTGAGGACAGATAATGGTGGAGAGTTTTACAGTAAGGAATTTGAAGAATTCTACAAGAAGTGTGGTATAGCATGGCAGAAGACTACTCCATATACACCTCAGCAAAATGGAGTTGCAGAAAGAATGAACAAGACGTTGATGGAAAGGGCAAGAAGCATGCTCAGTGGTGTCGGGTTAGGATAGGAATTATGGGCAAAGGTGGTGGATACTGCATGTTACCTGGTCAACAAGTCACCTTCCTCAGCATTGGAGGATAAGACTCCACAAGAGGTATGGACTAGTAAGAAACCCTCTCCTTCACATCTGAGGGTATTTGGATGTGATGCATATGTACATGTTCCAAAGGAGAAAAGAACAAAGTTGGATAGTAAATCTGAAAAGTGCATCTTTATTGGGTATAAGGATGGTTTAAAGGGTTATAAGCTTTGGAACCCAGTAACAAGAAAGGTTATGTACAGCCGAGATGTGGTGTTCAAAGAAGTGAAAGATGTTATTAAACATGAAGTTCAACCAAAGGAACCTGAGAAGATAGAGTTTGAGCTAAAGGAGGAAGAATCAGACTCTACAGCAGAGGAGGAATCAGAAGATGAAGAGCCACAAACTCCGGCTGTGAGAAGTTCAGTTCGAGAAAGAAGGCAGCTAGAAAGGTATAGTCCATCTGCTTTCTGATCAAATTTTTCTTTGTCTGTTACTGATGATGATCCCAGAACTGTGAAGGAAGAAGTGGATTCAAATGATGGAAAACTCTGGAAGGAGGCCATGGTTGATGAAATGGCATATTTGCACAAAAATGAGGCTTGGGATCTAGTGGGGTTTCCAGCTGGAAGGAAACCCATTGGCAGCAAATGGGTGTTCAAAAAGAAGACAAATGCAGAAGGAAAAGTGGAGACATGCAAAGCTCGGTTGGTAGCAAAAGGTTATTCCCAAGTGTCAGGAATTGATTTTGGTGATATTTTTTCTCCTGTTGCCAAGGTAACTTCTATTAGATTACTTTTATCTGTTGCTGCTGCTTTTGATTTTGAGGTAGAACAGATGGATGTGAAGACAGCATTTCTTCATGGGGATCTGGAAGAGGAGATCTACATGAAGCAACCTGAAGGCTTTGCGGTGAAGGCTAAGAAAGAACTTTTATGTAAGTTAAAGAAGTCTCTGTATGGGTTAAAATAGTCACCAAGGATGTGGTATCAAAAATTTGATACATTTATATGGGGACTTGGCTTCACCAGAAGCAAAGCAAATCACTGTGTGTATTTTAAATTAATTGGTGACCGTGTTATTTATTTGGTCTTGTATGTGGATGATATGTTGTTGGCTGGAAATGAAAAAGAAGTTATCCAGGATTTGAAAACCCAATTGTCCTCCAAATTCGACATGAAAGATCTTGGTGCTACAAACTATATTTTGGGCATGGAAATTAAAAGAGATCGGGCAAAGAGGAAGCTCTGGTTAAACCAGAGCAAGTATGTCGAGACAATATTGTAGAGTTTTAATATGCAGGATAGTAAACTGGTGAAGGTTCCTATTCCTATATGTGTGAGGTTATCTACTGAACAGTGTCCCAAGACACAAGAAGAGGAAGAGGACATGTCCCGTGTTCCATATGCAAGTGTAGTTAGTAGCCTGATGTATGCAATGGTCTGTACTAGACCAGACATTGCACATGCAGTGGGAGTATTGAGCAAGTTTATGTCAAAACCAGGGAAGGAGCACTGGACAACAGTGAAGCAGTTTTTTAGGTATTTGCATGGCATTAGTGATTATGGTTTGTGCTACCAAGGAAGACCATAATTGGACAAAGTGTTGGATATTCATGGCTTTGTTGATGCAGACTAGGCTGGAGATCTGGATCAGAGAAGATCTACAAGTGGGTATGTGTTTAACCTATTTGGAGGTGCAGTCAGTTGGATGAATAAGAAACAATCTATAGTGGCACTGTCAACTACGAAGGCAAAATACATGGCAGCCACTCATGCAAGCAAGGAATTAGTTTGGTTGCAGAGATTGTGTTCAAGTATGGGGTTAGTACAGGAAGCTATAAGGATAGACTGTGACATCCAAAGTGCAATTTTCTTGGCAAAGAACCCCGCATATCATTGAAAGACAAAGCACATTGATGTTCAGTATCACTTTGTGAGGGATATGATAGAAGACAAAAAGGTGTTGCTGGTAAAGGTGGACACTTTGAAGAATACTGCAGATACATTGAGAAAATCTGTGAGCTTTGAGAAGTTCTCTTGGTGTAGAGAGACAATGGGCATTTTAGGGCTGGAAAAATGACTAAGCTCTCTTGTGGCCCCCTGTGGAAAGAAAACAACAAGTGGGAGAATGCTGAGTTGTGTTATATTCTTTCCACGTAGTTAATAGGGGATTTGAGGGGCACCCGTAACCCCACTTTATGGGGTCTGGGGCAGCGCCCCGGAAAATTTTGGTTTTGGACCCTATGTTAGGTTGGGCAAACCCACCTATGGTTTTGTGCATGATTTTCGCACATGTTTTTTTAGATGCGATGGTTTTCGGTCCATGGTATTGGATGTGATGGTTTTTAGTCCATGGTATTGGATGCTTCGGCATGTATAAATATGTATTATAACATTGAAAGGAACATAATGAAAAATCAAGCTAGTAGTCCAAGTTTTGGGATCCAGGGGAAAATCTCTATGTATATGTGTTTTATGTGTTTTTGCTCTCGCATTATTTATTTTCTGTGTTTTAGAATTCGTATGCAGGTAATTTCTATATGGGGTTAAAACCTACACTCAGGGTCTACAGGACCCCCAGGAGCTAAACAACCACTCCAACCGCCCAAACCCTGAGTTAACTTTCTTTTTCAGTGATCTGGAGCCCCAGTTGCTCTGATGACAAGGCAAGCCAGTGGCTTTAACCCTCCAGTCACTCTGATGAGCCTGCCTCCTAGCGGCTAGAATCTAGATTACCCAGTTTTGAGCCTACGACCCCAAAATCAAGCCACCTTTTAAGGGCCTGACTCTCAACCATTGCCCAGAAATTAATGAGATTTTTAGAAATGATAAATGACGAAAGGAAAAATCGTTTGATATAAAACTTAAACAAGGAATTGACCTAACTAGGTCTAACCATGACAGTCATTTCGTCAAACACATAATGAACATGAAATCTATAGGTCATGAATGCATATCTAAACATAGAGATCTAAAACTTATATGAGAATCATCAAGAAGGTCTAATGCCCTCTCACAATAGCTACAATAACATATATTAGGTCATGCATTCAATAACCATTCATTTACCAATCAAACATGATAAGAGCCATAACTTGAATCTGTCATAAAACCATGCTTATAACCAACATATAACTAGAATAATAACAATGATAGAACAACCATTAAAGCCACATATTAACAAGTACATTTACTCATAAAATACAAGAGGAAATTAGCTCTTATTAACATATGCAAAATCCAACCAAGTCAGGGACTTCCACATACCACTCAACCATAGATTGCCCTGAACCAAATATTTCTTTCATTCAGTCACCCACGTGCCATATCTAAAGCATGAATGTGGGATCTCATGGGATAAAACAATCCATAAAAAATTAAGGGAATCCAAAGGTTAAGCCACCTCCACCCTCACACTACCATGATCTCACTTAAACCTGTCCTAAGATCATAAAACCAAACCAAGCTTGGATGCCTTAGAATTCCTTCACCATCCCTTGAGGAATTTTCCTGTCTCCACCCATATGTTGAGGGCTTCCCGGAGAAAGCCATCTCCACCCCTAACCCTTGGGATTTTCCTTAGACCACCTCACCCGGATCCAAAACCTTCCGGCAAAACCCATGCCGGTGACATCAAATGAACCAAATACACATATTCAAGTACCATGCATGCCAAAACTAGCTAGGAAATCACACATGCAACCTGTTACCTGCAAGTATTCCTACTGAAGTCTCTTGATCCAAATCTTCCTTGCTTAATCCTTGCTTTCCTTTTCTTTCTTGTCCTTTCTTTGCTTGCTTGATTTCTTTCTTGCTTGCTCCTCTTGGTGCTCTTCTCCTCTCTAAATCCAATTCCAAAATTGAACTGACAAAAGGCCCCAAACTGATGCTCTGATGTATTTTAATTATTGATGCCTCTAATTTCTTCATTTTTCTTCTATTTTCCTTCAATTTCTTCCTCACATGAAACCTATGACCTTTCATCTCCCTTTTCTCCTAATTTCCTTTATTTTCATAAATAAAATGTCAATAATTCCTTTTTTCCTTTTCAAAGTCTTTGCCAATGCTGTTTCTAATTTCCCCTTAGCCATAATAACAACAAGTGATGCCCACTAGGATGCTTTGCCCAAAATTCAGCTTGGAATACGTGTCCTGTGACCTTGGTCTCATTTTTCCTTTATTAACTTTTATTACATGAAATTTTAACCCAGGGCTGTTATACACAAAACAATGGTACTTTGATCATGGAGGAGGTGGTTGAGGTGAAGGTACATGTAGTGAACTTTCTCTGAATGTTGTCTAATAAATGACTAGGCCAAGCCTATAAAGATGTTGATCAAATGTCGATCAGTCTCTAACTGAATATTGTGACTGCACTTCCAAGGCCTTCATTTCGATTAATTATTTTAGCTTGTTGAATAGTGAACTTTATTTGAAGGTTGTTAAGTCAAGGGTACCTTATTGCTCTAGCCATTATATTTTGATGTGAAATTTATGCAAATAATTGATTGCATTTGTAGCTTCTATCTGAGATTTCTTTCCTTAGCCACTGACATTCTTCCTATATCAACTTTGTCTCTATCTTCTTCTACTGTATGATTTAGTTTTCAAGGGATGATATATCTCGACGTTCAAAAATACATTGTTGCCAATCTTATAAGTCCTTAATAAGTGCTTGTTGGATTATCAGTCGATTACATGTGTTCGACAAATAGGATAACAATTTATTAAGGACAACATTAAGATTGATTTCCTTACCCATGGTCTCTTCCAACTTGTTCTTTATTTCTTTGAATGAATTAACCTCCTTCTCCAATGTAAATTAATTCTTCCATATTTTGTGTTTGTCTTTGTTGTTGGAGTTGTTTGACCTATGCTCTCATTTCTAACTTGCCATCAATAAGTTGATGAACAGATTGTTTCATGGCATCCATCCGGTCATCCCATTGGCTTGGGAAATCTAACTGCAATTTATGCATGGCCAATGTTATGCACTCAGTCCATACCGCTTCTTCCTTCTCCTTTTTCAATTGCAGTCTGGTCACTGCCATCCTTGATCGCTTCCATATAACATTTGTTTCCATTTAGACTTCCCAATGAATCCTTAAAACTTGATTTCCTGATATCTTGTCTATATCCTGTGTTGTTGTGGTTGATTCAAGTTGGGTACCCTTTGGTTTCTTTGATTTATCTTTTTGGATCTTGTCGTGGTGCCTTTTTGTTGATGTCACCATAGGAATTTGTGTCACTAGTTGGGTTGACTGGACTAGTTGTTGCGACTACGATTGGTGTTACTTGATTGTCCTTGTGTTGTCTAATGTTGTTCCTGGGGTAGGCATTAATAGCATCTATCAAGCCAGGCAATAACTCCACAAAGCAAAAACCGATTCATGTATTTTATTTCATCAGGTAGGTCTATTATATACATGAGGGAGAGACTGTTCAGCTCATCTCCCAATGACTGTTCATATTTCTCATTTATTTATTTATATATATTACCCAATCACAAGGATTAGGTGTCAACATTCCCCCCTTAATCTGAAGGGATGTTGGTGAGTCCAAGCATCATTCTGAATCATTCAAGCTTTTCTCTTCCAAGCGCTTTGGTGAAGATGTCTGCAATTTTCTCGTTTGTGGAACAATGATGGAGATGGATTGTTTTGGCCTCAACATGATGTCGAATCAGATGATATTTAGTATTGATGTGCTTCGTTCGATCATGGAAATTTGGGTTCTTGGCCAACTTTATTGCAAAGGTATTGTCAATCATGAGTGGAGTTGATTGTACTTGTTTTACCTGCAAATCTTCAAGAATTTTCCTGAGCCACACAATTTCTTTTGTTGCTTCAGCTGCTGCCACGTATTCTGCTTCTGTTGTGGAATCTGCTAGAATTGATTTTTTGTGTGATCTCCAGGAGACAGCTCCTGATCCAAGACTCATAGCATATCCTGAAGTTGATACCCTAGTTTCTTTATCTCCATCGAAGTCTGAATCAGAGTATCCAATCAAGTTGAAGTCGTCCACCTGTGTGTACTTGATTCCAAAGTCTTGAGTTCCCTTCAAGTACCTTAAAACTTTTTTTGCAGCAGACCAATGTCCCTCACAAGGCTTTTGCATAAACCTGGAGAGGATTCCAATAGCAAACAAAATGCCTGGTCTGGTAGTAGTTAGGTATTTGAGACTTCCTACAAGCTGTCTATACTTTGTTGCATCCTCAAATTATTTTCCTTCAATAGATGTGAGCTTTAAGTTTTGTTCCATTGGAGTAGTAAGAGGATTGCACTCTGTCATGCCAAACCTATTCAACAGATCTCCAATGTATTTATTTTGAGAAAGAAATATGGACTTTGCATGTTGGGTTACTTCAATGCCAAGATAGTAATGAACATAGTCCAAATCAGTCATTTCAAAACTTTTCCCCAATTCCTTCTTTATGGATGCAATGTAGCTTTCATTGTTCCCTGTCATCAAAAGATCATCTACATATGCGACAAGATATACAACTATTTTGCCAACTTTCTTGACAAATAAAGTTGCATCATCAAGATCAAAATGTTTGAAATTGAGTTTCAGAAGATGCTCAGTTAGTTTTTCATACTGATGAGCCCCCAAATTGGGTAACTTATTAGGCTCATTTTGCCTAATTGTCCTTGTTCAATCCTCCATTTTTCATATATTATGCATTTTTTTCTAGTATGTTTATGTTATTTGAACGAATAAGGGTGGTCACTCTACCTAGGAGGCTAATACGTTGTTATTTCAGGATTTTTGGACAAATTTTGGAGCAAAACCAAGCAATCATGGGTCAGCGAATAGCCAAGCTTGAGGGGAGGATTCGTAGGGAGGTTGTCTCTTGCATTAAATGGCCTTCCTCAAAATCTCCACCCTCAACTCCAAGCTCCACAGGCCACCAAAACGAGTTTTAAAGGCAGCCAAGCAGTTTTGGGAAGAGTTATTGTTTACTAGCAGTTGGGACAACCGAGTCCCTTGAATCTAGGAGGGCCGCTAGCCCCCTCGTATTGTACAAATAGGAAGGCCTCAGCCTTCGTAGTTTACTTTTTTTGAACTATTGTTATTTTTGCACTATAGTGCTGTCATTTTTCTCGGCCTGTTTTATTGTAGCTACTGCTGTACAACTTTCATATGATGTTTATTTTTAAATAATGAGAAGCAGCTTTACTTGGCATCAGATCTGAGTTCTTTATAGGAGCCTGCAGCTCTTGGGGTTGGGCCCAACCCAAGTGCTAAGACCTCCTTTATGTACTGTTATTTGTTCTTTATGCATTTGCAAAAACATTTCTGTTAAGTAGGTTAAATTTTGCTGATTAGCTAGGTCATTGTTAATGGTTAGAAAGACTTTTGAATGCTCAGATTTAGTTGATAGGTTGTTAACAGGAAAAAGCTTCAAGAAAAGGGCCATCAAACATCTCTGGTTTCACCTCTCCTTCAGTAGGATCAAGAGCTGGGATCAGGATAGCTTTGTTGCCCACAAAAACACTGATTTTTCTTTGTCATGCAATCACTAGTGTTTGATTTTCATGTGTAGAAGTTGGTTACAAGTTCAGACTTTCATTTGCTTAGTTGCATGAGTTAAAATACATGGTTTCACTGTAGGTCACACTTTTGTTCATTCTCTTTACTGGCAGCTAGCAGATTCGGCCATCGTAATTAGGTTTTTGAATTTACAAGTCTTTGTTGGATCAATTGGAAAAACGCCTTGCAGAGCACCTGTACCACTCCTTCATTTGTTTATTCTCCATCAACACCATCCACTCCGCCCTCTACTTAGCATCGTTTCCTCCCGTTCGCCATTTGCTCCCATAACCCTAGTTTTGTGTGTAACCTTGCTTTAGTCTTCTTTGAACCAAATCCAGCCATCTACACCTGCCCACAACTCCATCCACCGAGTCCTAGACTATCTCTAGCCCTCACCCTACCTCCACACTCACTCCTTCACCTTTCCCTCTCCATTCACCCACCAAAAACCTCACTTCTGAACATCCTGTAGAAAGTTACAGACATCTTGTAGAAAATCGCAAACACCTATAGAACCCCTGTAGACTTCCTATAGAGGCTCACGGATGAGGTTTCTTGATAGCCAAACTCAGTGAAACTCTATGGAAGGGTGTTAGGGACCCCTTAGGCCCTCTCTAAACCTTATTGACCTCCTCCAAGCATTTCCTCTCGCCCATCCACCTCACACAGCCAAAAACAGTCAAATCATATGCATAATAACTCTGGCAACTTATTCAAAAATACAAAAAGATGTTTTTTTTCAGATGTTATTGTAGAAGTAGCTTAGATACATGTATTTACCTTCCTAGAAGTCAATAGCATTTCTTTCAGTAGCTTGCATCCTCTTTCTTGCATCAGTAGGGTTAGCTGGTAGAATTAGGGTTTGCTAGGGTTTGCGTTTTCTTTTAGCTTTTCAATGTCTTTCTGCAAGTAGATCAGCCTTCTTTAAATTAGCTTTCATCCATCGGTTAAAAAGCTTCTTCTCAGAGCTCATAGAAGTTGGCTTGAGCCCCTAGCGGACTTGTGCCAGCTGACCAAGTGACAGCTGCGGCAAGAGCTAGTACTTGTGCATACAGCACCGTCGCTTCCAAGTTTGTTACGAACTACCAGGTTGATAAAAGTAAAGAAGGGAGTCCCAGGAGTTGTAGCATTATTGTTGCAATACTGGAGCTCACCACTCTTTTTGGCGCCGTTGCCGGGGAAGCGTCAGAGTATTTGTGATTGCTGCTTTTCTTCTATTTTCCTACTCTCGCCTTCTACTAAATAGTTTATTTCATTTCCATTCTGCAATTTCATTTCTGCAAAAGTAAATTAGACATTTCCTGCTTTCATAGATTAACCTTTCAATTCTGCAAGCGTAAGATAGAATTTCAATTCTGCAAGCGTAAAATAGAATTTCAATTTTGCAAGCGTAGTCTAGTATTTCCTTCTCGCAATTTGATTTCAGCAAAATAGATTAGTCTTTTCCTGCTTTCATTTCAATTCCGCATTTTCATTTCTGCAAGATAGATTTTAGTTAGTTGCAATTCCACCTGTTTCAGTTTTGCAGGTACAAGCAGAAAAAAAGCAAAAAAACAACCAAAAGTCCTTTCATGCCTCGTAGGAACAGAGATAATACCGGAAAATTCCTACCCAAAACCCCTACCACTTCACTAAGTCACCCTTCACTCTTCTTTGGTGGCAGTGATCCAGAAGAACCTATAGGTGAACCTCCTGAGATATACAAAGATCCTATAACAAAAGAAGAGCAAGAAAACATTCCTTTTGAGACTATGGCTGACAACAGAAATGGTAGAGACGATGATGAGAGAATAGAAGGCACCTTCCCCATCCGAGAGACTAACGGGGACATGAAAATGAAGAACATAAGTCCCTCAACCTTACCTCATTTCCATGGATTGACCACTGAAGACCCTGATACCTTCCTATTTGAGTTTGTTGTCCTTTGTTGAACTTATGACTATACAGAAGACGAGAAAAAGTTGAAACTCTTTCCCTCTACCCTCAAGGATGTAGCATTACGTTGGTTCATGGGGTTACCTGGAAACAGTATCACTACTTGGGCTCAGATGCAGCAAGCCTTTAATAACAAATATCGAGATTACTATAGGTCAAAGGAAACCAAGGGAGAAATCTTTCGGATGACCATGGGAAATGATGAGTCTTTAGAGGACTATGAGGAAAGGTTCCAACTTAGCTATAAACAGGCCAGGTGCACACTTGACCCTGAATATCTAAAATTGGTTCTACTCCGAGGAGTCCTTGAAGACCTTCTAGATACCCTTCACATGCTAGCTAGAGGAGATATTTACCAACTACCTTATGAGGACATAAATATTGTGTTTAGAAACCACTCTAGGGCAGCCCGGAAAAGAGGTAGGGGGAATCCACTTTCAGCTAGTACTACCTTCTCCAAGCATGAGTTTGCTAATTAGATGGAAGACCTCAAAAGTGAGATGAGACAGACCATTGCCATGCAACTTGATACTTTCCGAATCCAACAAAAGAAAGAGGAAGCTGAGAGGGCTTTGGCCATCTTCTGTCCCAGATGTACGAGGAAGCACCCTAAGAATGAGTGTCCATTGCACTCAGTAGAGGTATGTTTCGTTTGTGAGGAGGACCACCCCACAAACCAATGCCCAACCTTACCCGGATTCAAAGCCATGTACCAAGGGACTGAGGCACCCACTGAACCTCTCTACTTCCTCAACCAAAGGAGGCCGCATGGACCCAGGCCTTACCAACAGGGGATGCAAGGGACATCCCAAGCTTATTATAGCCCCAACCAATCTGCTCACATGCCTTCTTGGGGTCCCCCTGCTCATCCTTCCTGGTCTGCACCTCCTCCGTGGTCTTATCCACCTCAATACCATACTCAACCCACTGCTCATTCGTTTCACTCACATGTCCAGCCACAGCCTCAATGGAATGCACCTCAACTGGGGTGGAGGCCCAATACAACTCTCCTCCCGCCATTCTGCCTCCACCACTGGCTCAACCACAACCATTACCTCCTGCTCCTCCAAGACAACCCCAAATGCCTGCTCAACCAAACCCGAACCCCAACAACCGAAAGACCCAGCAGGTATACACTGGGGAGACAACATGTCCTACCTATGCTGTGGAGATCCAGGAGATCAACCTACGATCCAGGAAGACCCTTCCAGATCGCCAACCTCCTCCCCCAGAGGACGAGGAAGAGAAACAGGAAAGTGAACCCAAAGCCATTCCACCCTTTCCTGAGTGACTAACAGTAACCACACAACCAAACCCAGAGGAGACTGAACTTCTGGGGGAACTAAAACAGTTGTGTGTGAAAATACCCCTTCTCCAGGCCATCAAAGATGTACCGATATACAACAAATTGATTAAAGAGAAGTGTTTCAGGCACCCAGGTAGGAGAAAGAGAGATGCCTCGACTATCAATGTCATAGGACAACTGTCTGATCTAATGTTGGGGCAAGTAATCTGTCCAAAGTATTTGGACCCTGGGAGCCCTGTAGTTGATGTCCACATCAATGGCACCATTATCCCCCATACCTTGATTGATCTAGGGGCTACCATTAATGTGATGACCTGGGACACCATGCTTAAAATCAACCTTCAGAGTTCCTTAAGGAAGACCTCGACAGTCCTGCAGTTAGCAAATCGCTCCACCATGACTCCCGAAGGGATTGTGGAGGATGTCTTGGTCTCTGTTGACTCTTGGGAGTATCCTGCGGACTTCTTGGTCGTTCAACCAAAGGCAAAGCTTACTGGATACCCCCTCATTTTGGGAAGGCCTTGGTTAGCCACTGCGGATGCTTACATCAGTTGCCGAGCTGGAAACATGACCATCAAAAATGGTCCTATGTCCAAGCAGCTAGTCCTATACCCTCCTACCCAGCCTCTGCTATAACATAAATTACCGCTCTGGTTGGAAGAAGGAGATGAGGATGAGGTCTACTCTGCACCCTTGTGCACAATAGAAACCACTAGGGGAGGTCCTCAAACCGAGGATGATTTGATTGAGACCTTGATTCAAAATCCACCTCCCAGTGCATTGTCCTTAGAGGAATTGGTGGAGGATACCCAAGCCAGCACCTCAGTGGACCTCTGTGTGACTGATCCAACCCCTCCCAGAGTTAAGAATGTGGAGTTTGGTCTCGAGAGAACTTTAAAGATTAGCTCCTCCCTATCTCCTTCCCAGGAGAAGGAGCTGTGTAGCTTACTGAACAATCATTTAGATGCTTTCACTTGGAACTATAAGGAGATGAAAGGAGTCCATCCTTTGGTCTGTACCCATCACATCTACATTAAAGAAGATTGTAAACCAGTCAGGCAGCCTCAGAGGAGAATGAATCTAGCCCTTAAGGACATTGTCAAAGAAGAATTGCAAAAATTGTTGGATGCAAGATTCATCTATCCTATCTCCGATAGTGAGTGGGTTTCACCTCTAGTGCTTGTGCCCAAGAAGAACGGGAAGTGGAGAATCTGTGTAGATTACCGAGAACTTAACAAAGCCACTAAGAAAGACCATTTCCCTTTGCCTTTCATAGATCAGGTGTTGGATGGACTGGCAGGGAAGAAGTTCTTCTCTTTCCTAGATGGGTTTAGCGGGTATAACCATATCCAAATCAGCCCGGAAGACCAAGATAAAACCACCTTCACCTATCCTTGGGGTACCTTTGCCTATCGAGTCCTTCCCTTTGGGCTATGCAACACTCCTGCTACTTTCCAGAGAGCAGTATTGAGCATCTTTTATGAGTTGGTCCATGATTCGGTAGAAATCTATATGGATGACTTCACTCCTTATGGGTCCAACTTCCAAGAATCATTGACCAATCTAGGAAAAGTTCTAACCAAGTGCATTAAGATGAACCTATCCCTCAGTCCTGAAAAATGTGAATTCCTGATGACTGAAGGGATCGTGCTAGGACATACCATTTCTCGCCAAGGATTACAGGTGGATCCTAATAAAATTGCTATCATCCAAAAGGTCCCACCTCCTCAAAAGGTAAGAGATGTTCAGAGTTTCCTAGGCCTAGTAGGATATTATCGAAGATTCATTAAAGACTTAAGCAAGCTAGCCTCGCTTTTGTTTGGACTCTTAGGGAAAGATGTTGAGTTTAAATGGACTGACAACTGTCAAGGGGCACTGGACGAATTGAAAGATAAGCTGGTGTCCGCCCCGATCTTGAGAGGTCTAGACTGGGCCCTACCTTTCCACATCCACACTAATGCCTCGAACAAAGCCATAGGGGCAGCGTTAGGACAAGTTCAGGATAAACTCACATATGGCATATACTTCGTTAGCAAAAACCTGTCCAAGGCAGAAATGAACTATACTGTAACCGAGAAAGATTTCTTGGCCGTAGTCCATTCCCTAAACAAGTTCAGACACTACATCATCGGTTATCAAACATTTGTGCACACTGATCATGCAGCGATTAGATATTTAATGAATAAGCCTGATGTCAATTCTCGTATTATTAGATGGTTACTTTTGTTACAGCAATTTGATTTGACAATTGTCGACAAGCTGGGTAAGGAAAATGTTGTTGCTGACTTCTTGTCTAGATTGGACTTGCCTGCAGGTGAAGAAGGAACAGTGGATGACCAGATGCCAGATGAACATCTATTTGCTATCTCAGTACTCTCTCCATGGTTTGCTGATATAGCAAATTACTTGGTCTCAGCACAGTTCCCTCCGCATCTGTCCTCAAAAGAAAAGAGCAGAATCGTAAGGAAGAGCGCCCCGTTCACTTGGATCGGGGGCAACTTGTTTAAGCTTGGCCTAGATCAGATCTTGAGACGTTGTGTTAGGGAGGAGGAAGTCTTTGACATCCTCCTAACCCATCATGATGGACCTTGTGGAGGCCACTTTGCAGCAAAAAGGATTGCCTTCAAAATTCTATAGGCAGGCTACTATTGGCCTACTCTTCATCAAGATGTCAGAAGATACATCAGCCAGTGTGACCGATGTCAGAGGATGGGGAAACCGACTCCAAGAGATGAAATGCCTCTCCAACCTCAAGTGACCATCGAGACATTTGAGAAGTGGAGCATGGATTTTGTGGGTCCTATCAACGCTCCTTCAAAGCAATGGTCTTACATCATTGTGTGCACCGACTATCTGACCAAGTGGGCAGAAACGAAGGCAATCAAAGCAGCAACAGAAGAAAAGGTGGCTGAGTTTCTGAGGGAAAATATCTTCTACAAGTTTGGCTACCCAAGAGAGTTAGTCACAGATCAAGGAAGCCAATTCACCTCCAACCTGATTGAAGAATTTCTCGTGCATCACAAGATCAAGCACAAGACTTCAACCCCCTATCATCCTCAAGAAAATGGGCAGGTGGAAGTCACTAATCGAGCATTGGAAGGGATTTTGACCAAGGTTGTGAGCAACAGCAGAAAGGATTGGGCAGATCACCTGGTTGAGGCCACCTGGGCCTACAACACCACTTGGAAGACCACAACCGGTTTCACACCTTATGAGCTGGTCTACGGGAAGAAAGCTTTGTTGTCCATAGAGTTCGAGTACAATACATTGAGGGTGGCAGCTCAGCTGGACCTAGATCTCAGCCATGCTCAACGTGAAAGATTATTGCAACTGAATGGATTAGATGAACAAAGGATGCAGGCCCTTCTCCACTCAGAGGTAGTTCAACTCCAGAGGAAGATATGGCATGACCAGCACCTTAATGAGAAGCAATTCTAACCGGGAGATTGGGCGTTGTTGTATGACTCAAGATACAAGGATTTCAAAGGAAAGCTGAGGACAAGGTGGTTAGGACCATATATAGTGGAGAAATGTAACAATAATGGTTCAGTCCTTATCAGGACCATTGATGAAGAGGCCATCCCCATGCTTGTCAATGGGCATCGACTGAAAATCTACAAGAAACCCCTCTTGAGGCAGGAATTCATTGAAACTGTGGAAAAATCAGTGCTGGTAATAGAGCAGGGTTCTGCCTCTATTCTGGCCACACCTTGATCATCAAAAAAAAAAAAAAGAGGAATAAAAAGATCCCTAGACGAAAACCTCTCTGAGGCGGCTAGGGCAGGCAGTGAGGGTGAAAACCTCATGGAGGTGCCCCCGTTGTCTCTAAGAAAATAAAAAAATGGAATTAAAAAATATCCTTGGGTGAAAACCTCTTTGAGGCGCCCAGGGCAGATAGTGGGGGTGAAAACCTCATAGAGGCGCCCCTGCTGTCTCTCAAAAAAAAAAAAAAAAAGAGAAAAAGAAGAGAAAAAAGAAAAAAACAGGTCTGATCTTTGAAATTATTGCAGGTTGCAGGGATATAATGCAGATAAAGAGGGTCGCGCAAATCAAGGACAGGGGTCCATCCCAAGCTACCAGGCATCCTCACCGACACTCCCTCCATGGCCACACACTTTTTCCAGGATTTGGACACATTCGGGTCAAGATTCAACCTCCTACAGGAAGTTTCAGGGCTTTCTACAGGAAGTTCTGCATTTCTACAGGAAACATCCTGTAGAACCTTTGGACAAGCCAAAATCGATTCTGGAGGAGGATTTAAAACTTGAAGTTTGTTGGTGAGGCCTGCAGCCACCCCTTTGTCCCATCCATCACCTGTTTCCTCTCTTTCCACTGCCATTACCACAATTTGGTCCTGTACTCCTGCACAGTCATGCAAAAAGTCATGTTTTCCTCAGATCGCCATTTTTTTTTTCAAGGGACAAATCAAATACATGAAGGCCCGCACACTCTACCTGTCAAAAGCTCCAATAGGACCCTTCATCCGTGACTATAGCCGTGCCCGTTTCAGCATGCAGCCCAGGAGGAGAAGCAGCTACAGGATGTCCTACAGGAATCCTGTAGCAGCTGATCCACCTGGAATACACACTATGGAGTCAAGAGCAGTTGAAATCAACACAGGAGGCATGCAACCAGCTCCGCGTAACAATGAACACCTCCTCGACAGCTGAGAGAAGACAAAGCCGTGCATGCAACGTTCACCACCAGAGGACCGGGTCCTGAAAGCCTTGCATCCAGCATCAGCAAATGAACGAGGGAATTCAAACACCGGTGCACGAAGCAGCAGGGAGCAAAGCCATTGTTTCACGTCCAAAAACCTGCGAAACACGTCCACGGCCGCACAGGTAAGTGCCTAACCTTATTTCGTCAAATTGCATAAGCTATACTATGAACACTGCATATCTGTGAATGGGGTGGATTGAACGAATGCAATGGCCAGTCAACTGGCCACCCACAGCCAGTAGAATTGCCTCATGGGATCCGAACGAGCATGGTTACACTCTATTCCACCAGAAGGACGTGGAGCCAACACGTGGGAAGTGTCCAGTCGGGGAGTAGATTTGCAGTGAAATCGACAGACTGATAGGGATGACGGCGGGTAATGGTGGAGATAGACATTGGCAGTCAGAGACACGCTGGGGAATAATGACCATGACGTTGTTTAACGGCTCGGCCTGGACACGTCACCCGCGCGCCATGAATTGCACCGTATTTCAAAATAATTCGGCCAGAGCACTCACACTAACCACAGTCATTCATGCTTACCACCGATTTTCCACAACATGAGTGTCCTCCTCCTCTGTAGTTCGTTAGCCCGAGTTTCTCGGCCCGGTTCAAACTCTTCCCCCGTCCCAGACTTGCTCCGCAGCGCCGTGACGTCCTCCAGAAGCAGCAGAAGCTCTCTACAGGAAGGAGCTCTACAGGAAGCACAGAGAAAGCTCCCGGAGCAGAGAAACCCATGTCTGTTGCATCGAAATTCAAAATTTCGAAGAGAGGTAGGCTCGAACACGCCATCCCCATGCTTAATTTTCGAAAGGTGGTGAACTAGCTTGTTTGAAGTGGGGAAAATTGAAACCAGTCTACCTGTGGGTCAAGAATGGTGGTTTTGCTTATATGATACACAGAATTTCTTTTAAATGGTGCTACATCATATTCACCTCCATGGTTCCTATTAACAAACTCTCCCCATTATAATGAAAAACCGCTGTAAAGCTCACCTGTGCACATATAAAAAAATTTGTGACTGTTACATGGTTGGTGTGAAAATTAGCTCTGCACTCTGTCTATGAGAGCTTAATTCCTTTTGACTAGTCGAGTTTTGGGCAGCAGCAGTATTATAACCAGAGAATTGCTGAAATGGGAGATACACACAGTGGAGAAATCATGTCCTGAGAATCAAGGAGGAAAACCATATCCGAGTTTCCATTCTACCCAGAGCTCAAGCCAAAAACAGAGTGTTTTCATCATGCCAGGAGGGTTTATCATAAAGGAACCCTCAGATTCCAGAAAATTGAGGGAAACTCCCGAGGTGGTAGAACTGTTTACTCGTGCCCACTGGATGACCTTCTGTGACAAAATTCAAGGTCACGATGATGAAATAACAGAGGAGTTCCTAAGGTCCCTGCAGCCCAAATCAAAAACACTGGCCACTGTAAAGTTCAGAGGATTGACCTTAAAACTCACTCCACAACTCATTAGTCGGGTCACGGAGTTGCCATTGGGGATACCGTGGTATAAAGAAGAAAGGAAATTGGGCCAGAAGGCCAAAAAGGAATTTTTCCTACCGAAAGAACAATTTTCAGAGGATAAGAATGGGGTCCGAAGAGCCAGCCTTCAGCCATTTTGGAGTGAGGTCATCCTTTAAATTATGAAATATATTACCTGTGAGGGGTGATTTAGTATTGTGTATGGTTATCACTTCCACTTTTTAATCGAGCTCAAGCATAAGATGGATTTGCCCTCAGAACAAAAATTGAGCATCCCATACTTCCTCCTATAGTCATTGATTGAGTGTGGCACCAAACTGAAGGAGGGGACACCAGACCAGCTGGCTCATCATGGGCTTATCAAGCTCCTCGTAGAAGATGCCCTCCATACTTATACTGTCCCTATCTCCTGGGATATTTTCCGCAATATGTCCAAGGATGATGATATCCGGACTCTGGCCGAAGAACTCACTTCATCCAGCAGTGAGGAGAAGGAGCATATTGAGGCAGAGAAGAAAACTAAGGGTAAGGAAGCTAAGGGTAAGAAAACCCAGGGCAGGCCATCATAGGAAAAGCCACAGGAAAGGCAAGAGGAAAAGCAAGAAAAGGGACAAGCTGTTGAGGCCAAAGCTGTGAGTGGAGTAAACACACAAACGCCAAGGGAGAAGCGGTTGCAAACCCGGGCAGAGAGGACTGAAAAAGTACAAACAAGTAAAGGCACACCCAAGGCAACCACAGCACAAGTCAAAGAGAAGGCACCCCCAGCCAAGCAAGAAAAATCAGGGAAAACTGGTTCTATAGGAAGCTAGCAGATTGTTTCTACGGGAAGCCAGAAAACTGCTTCTACAGGAAGCCAGAAAACGGCCACTTTCTATAGGAATTCTGGGGAAAGGGCAGCAGAAGGAGAAATCGGCCGAGATTTTAGCTAGGGAGGTAGCAGCTGTGCTGGCCACCCTAAGCACATCCCCCAAGCAGAAGGAAAAGCGAAAGAGGGAGCCTCCCCTGTACTTTAAGGCAAGAAGAAGTGTAAGAATTAAAACCGGCAGACCCCAACCATCGTCCAAAGAACCAATCACCATTGTCGACACCCCTACCACACCAAGGGAGAGGTCCCCCTCCAAGGTAGCCATCACTTATGAACGGGGAAGCCCGAAGACATCCACCTGGAGGGAGAGGATGAAAATGTTGGACACCAAGGCCTCTCTACAGGATGCTGAGGCTATTCTACAGGAAACACTGGCTAGACTGAAGGAGACCGAAGCAATGGAGGGCGAGGCAGCTAAATCACCTCAGAGGGAAGAAAAGGTAGAAAACATTATGGAACCTAGCCCCCAGCCCAGCTTGGGCTCCTATTATAACTTCTTGGAGGCCGGAAAGATCATTCCTCAGAAATTCACAGTGCCACTTTTCCTTGCATTAGAGGAAGAGAGAGTGAGGACCCACACTTGGATGAAAATCGCTAAGTCCAAGGGTGTGGCGGATATAGGTCCTCTGGAGGAACAGCTCAAAGAGGCAAGGAGGGAATTGGCTCTAGTACGGCATGTGGAGAGTAGCCAGTGGGTCAGGCTACAGGAAGAAAATGAGCTGCTTAGACAACAGCTGCAATTACAGGGACAAAGGAAGGAAGACAGGCCTCACATCTTGGGGGAACAAGAGCAACAGGAGGGGCCCACAATAGCCACAGATACCCCTTATGAACAGCAAAGAAAGGAAGGGACACAGACTGAAATTGAGGCACTGAACCAACAGCTACAGGAACAAGAATTACAGATACATTCTCTGAAACAGCAGCTGCAAGAAAAGGAGGCCCAACTGGCCTGCATGGCCAGCTGGGCAATGGAAGCTCTGCAGTGCAGGCAGCCTACCAAATCCTATGCCCTATACCTCAAGGACCAATGGTTACAGTTTCAAATCAATACCTTGGCCCAAAGGGGCATCACCCCTTTCCAAAATTATCATCAGTTTGCAGCTTTATGTGGCAGTAGTTCATCTGAGGATAGGGCCAAATTGGCAGAGTTCTACTTGCACAACTTCGCCCTTCCGGACATGAACGCATGGGATCCCAACACGGTGATAGGAGATGTCCAGCTTATGGCCATGGCCTCTTGGATGAGCCATGAGGAGAAGAGAGCAGCAGAGGTTCGCAGTATCATAGGCAGAGATCTCAGTGAGCCTCTTATGATCAGAGCAGAGCCAGATGACCCATCAACAATGATAAGCGCCCACCAGCACTTGGCCAACAGTCCTCAAGATCTACCAGAATACATTGAGCAACAGGCTCAAGCCATTGCCCATTTTGAGGACATGCAGAGACTGTTGGGAGAAAATTGTATGCATGCCTGCACAAGGCGGTGGAACACACTACCTCACAGCCTGAAGATAAAAGAATAACACTCTCCCACTAGGATGAGGGAAGCCTTTGCAAGGGTACCCCTCTACAAACAGTTGATGCAGAACTTGCAGGCCAATTGGATTGGATTGAAATTCAGTCCTCCTTTACTTTTGGGATTGCTAGAAGGAGTGAAGGCAGAGGAAGAAGGTAGATAATGGGAGGAAGTGGAAAGGAAGGCAGGATTCCACGACCGGGAAGAGGATATCACAGCAGAGGCTTGGGATGTGAGGGAGGCGATCAAAGCCATAAAGGATGATGAGCTGGACTAGTTGCTCAGAGGATGAGCAACTGATTTAGCAGGGGGTTGATGATGAGCCCCCAAATTGGGTAACTTATTGGGCTCATTTTGCCTAATTTTCCTTGTTCAATCCTCCATTTTCATAGATTATGCATGTTTTTCTAGTATGTTTATGTTATTTGAACAAATAAGGGTGGTCACTCTACCTAGGAGGCTAATACGTGGTTATTTCAGGATTTTTGGACAAATTTTGGAGAAAAACCAAGCAATCATGGGTCAGCTGACAGCCAAGGTTGAGGGGAGGATTCATAGGGAGGTTGTCTCTTGCATTAAATGGCCTTCCTCAAAATCTCCACCCTCAACTCCGAGCTCCACAGGCCACCAAAACGAGTTTTAAAGGCAGCCAAGCAGTTTTGGGAAGAGTGACTATTTACTAGCAGTTGGGACAGCCGAGTCCCTTGAATCTAGGAGGGCTGCTAGCCCCCTCGTATTGTACAAATAGGAAGGCCTCAGCCTTCGTAGTTTACTTTTTTTGAACTATTGTTATTTTTGCACTATAGTGCTGTCATTTTGCTCAGCCTGTCTTATTGTAGCTACTGTTGTACAACTTTCATATGATGTTTATTTTTGAATAATGAGAAGAAGCTTTACTTGGCATCAGATCTGAGTTTTTTATAGGAGCCTGCAACTCTTAGGGTTGGGCCCAACCCGAGTGCTAAGACCTCCTTTATGTATTGTTATTTGTTCTTTATGCATTTGCAAAAACATTTCTGTTAAGTAGGTTAAAGTTTTCTAATTAACTAGGTCACTGTTAATGGTTAGAAAGACTTTTGAATGCTCAGATTTAGTTGATCGGTTGTTAACAGGAAAAAGCTTCAAGAAAAGGGCCATCAAACATCTCTGGTTTCACCTCTCCTTCAGTAGGATCAAGAGCTGGGATCAGAATAACTTTGTTGCCCACAAAAACACTGATTTTGCTTTGCCATGCAATCACTAGTGTCTGATTTTCATGTGTAAAAGTTGGTTACAAGTTCAGACTTTCGTTTGCTTCGTTGCATGAGTTAAAATACATGGTTTCACTGCAGGTCACACTTCTATTCATTCTCTTTACTGGCAGCTAGCAGATTCGGCCATCGTAATTAGGTTTTTTAATTTACAAGTCTTCATTGGATCAGTTGGAAAAACGCCTTGCAGAGCACCTGTACAGCTCCTTCATTTATTTATTCTCCATCAACACCATCCACTCCACCCTCTACTTAGCATCGTTGCCTCCCGTTCGCCATTTGCTCCCATAACCATAGTTTTGTGTGTAACATTGCTTTAGTCTTCTTTGAACCAAATCCAGCCATCTATACCTGCCCACAACTCCATCCACTGAGTCCTAGACCATCTCCAGCCCTCACTCTACCTCCACACTCACTCCTTCACCTTTCCCTCTCCATTCACCCACCAAAAACCTCACTTCTGAACATCCTGTAGAAAGTTACAGACATCTTGTAGAAAATCGCAAACATCCTGTAGAACCCCTGCAGACTTCCTGTAGAGGCTCACGAATGAGGTTTCTTGATAGCCAAACTCAGTGAAACTCTATGGAAGGGTGTTAGGGACCCCTTAGGCCCTCTTTGAACCTTCTTGACCTCCTCCAAGCATTTCCTCTCGCCCATCCACCTCTGCACAGCCAAAAACAGTCAAATCATATGCATAATAACTCTGGCAACTTATTCAAAAATACAAAAAGATGTTTTTTTTCAGATGTTACTGTAGAAGTAGCTTAGATACATGTATTTACCTTCCTAGAAGTCAATGGAATTTCTTTCAGTAGCTTGCATCCTCTTTCTTGCATCAGTAGGGTTAGCTGGTAGAATTAGGTTTGCGTTTTCTTTTAGCTTTTCAATGTCTTTCTGCAAGTAGATCAGCCTTCTTTAAAGTAGCTTTCATCCATCGGTTAAAAAGCTTCTTCTTAGAGCTCATGGAAGTTGGCTTGAGCCCCTAGCGGACTTGTGCCAGCTGACCAAGTGACAGCTGCGGCAAGAGCTAGTACTTGTGCATACAGCACCGTCGCTTCCAAGTTTGTTACGAACTACCGGGTTGATAAAAGTAAAGAAGCGAGTCCCAGGAGTTGTAGCATTATTGCTGCAATACTGGAGCTCACCACATACCAGGCTCGCAGTGCTTGTTTGAGGCCATACAAGGACTTCACAAGTTTACATACTTTATGTTCATGTCCTTTCACAACAAATCCTTCAGGCTGGGACATAAAAACATTCTCTTTTAGATCTCCATTCAAGAAAGCAGTTTTTACATCCATTTGATGGACTTTCCAACCGTTCTGAGCTGCTAGTGCAAAGAGAGTCCGGATGGTAGCCCATTTTGTTGTGGGGACAAAAGTCTCCTCATAATCGACCCCTTCCTTCTGTGCAAAACCTTTTGCCACAAGCCTAGCTTTGTGCTTGTCAAGTGAGCCATCAGCTTTATACTTGTTCTTGTGGACCCACTTGTAGCCAATTGGTTTGGTTCCTAACAGAGGATCAACCAGCTTCCAAGTTCCGTTCTTTATGAGGGCATCATACTCCTTTTGCATCGCTTCTTTCCATTCATCATGAGAAGCAGCTTCTTTGAAGGAAGTTTGTTCAAAATCTGTAGACAAGTTCAATTCACAATCATAAGAAACATCCATATCAACAGGTGAATTAGAATCATCTACATCACCTCCATTTTGTCGGTTTGAATTTCTAGTTCTTGTCTTTCCAATTTCATCAGGATGAACACTTTCAAGTGTCTTTGTCACCCACTTTGGGGGACCTTTTTTAGATGGTCCAAGCTGCTCCGTTGATTGAGTTGGGACTGAATCAAGATTAAGTCTCCCAATTCTATCAATTACATCACTTAAAGCATCATCCGTTGTTGGAGTTTTATGCGGGGGAGAGTGTTCTTCAGAAGAAGATTCCACATGTTTATCTAGTATAGGAATCCCCCCTTCAAGATGTGGAATTTGATTATCAAATTCTTAAAATGATTTTGCTTTTGCGAATCTATCCAAGCGATCAAGTTGTCGCTCAACAACATTGTCAGTTTTGGATGATTCAAGGAAAATTACATCTCTAGATACAAAAAATTTCTTATTTACTTCATCATAGAGGCAGTATGCTTTGGAGGTGTTTGAATATCCCAAGAAGATACACTTACGACTTCTAGCACCAATTTCATTTCTATGTACCTTTGGTATCAAAGCATAACAGGTGGAACCAAAGACCCTGAGATGCTTTACCGAAGGAACATGTCCATACCATATTTCATATGGAGTCTTGTTTCTTATAGCATTAGATGGACATCTATTCTTTATATATGCAGCACATAGAACAGCATCATCCCAAAACATTATCTTTACATTTTTGAAGAAGAGCATGGATCGTACCATATTTAAGATTGTCCTATTCATTCTTTCAGCTACACCATTCTGTTGGGGATTATAAGGCACATTTGTTTGATGTTTTATCCCATGTTGGCGAAGATAGTTTTCAAATTCATTTGATGTGTATTCTTTTCCATTATCAGTGCGAATATACCCAATATGAGATTGTGCATCATTATCAATCCATTTATGAAAATTCTTGAATGTTTGAAAAGCATCATATTTGTTCTTTAATAAATAAACCCAACACATTCTGGTGTAGTCATCAATAAATGTCATGATATATTTATTTCCATTTATAGAAGGAACAAGAATTGGACCACATAAATCTTAATGAATGAGTTCAAGTTTCCTATGTGCTCTTGAATGTGAATCATGAAAAGATTGTTTGCTATGCTTTCCTAGAATGCAAGCATCACATTGCTTAAGTTTTCTAAGAATTGTAGGCAAACCAGCAACACCATTTTTCTTCAATAAGCGGAGACTGTCATAGTTCAAATGTCAAAATCTAGCATGCCATAATAAACTTGATGGAAGTGTACCTTCTTCATGATGAGAATTGTATGAGAAATGTTGTGCATGAGCAGAGGTTCCTTGCAGCTTAATAAGCCTTTCTTCTTCTATTCCCCTCATGACAAGTGAGTGGTCAGATGCTTTTCTTACCTCAAGTTTTCCCATCAAACATATGAATGGAGTGACCTTGCTGGCGGATGTGGACCAAGGATAGCAAGTTTCTCTTGAGTTGTGGGAGATATAGAACATGATGCAGAAGAAACTCTAGAAGACCAAGTAGTTTAACCCTGATTGTGCCAAGCCCTGATGGATTGATTTTTGATTGATCTGCAAAGTATACTGCTCCATCAACATTGTCAGTGAAATCTTCAAAAAAATCTTTTCTATGAGTCATGTGGAAGGTTGCTCCTAAATCAAGCAACCAATCATTCTTCCAAGAATCAAGTGAAGCATTAAATAAATCTTCATTTACTCCAATGTTACATTGTGCCACAACATAGTGAGCGGATTCAGGTGCTTTACCTTTATCTGTATCATCAGTTTTACCTTTTTGTTGGTTTCTTTTCTATTCCATTTTGTCCCATGGTAGCTTGCATGTAGAGGCATCATGTGATCCATTTCTTTTGCAGCGTATGCAGTGAAAATCTACCTTTTCTCCTTGAGAATGTCTGCCCCCCCTTCCTCTGAAATATCTTCCTCTTCCTCTTCGTCCACCTCTTCCTCTTGTAGAATCTTGAGCATGATGCTTTTCTTTATGAGCAAGGCACACAGCCTCTTCAAAATATTCAAGGGTTTTCTTCTTTCCAAAAGCTTTCTCTCTTTCAACAATTTTTTTTGCAAGAGAGTCAAAGGTTATATCTTTGAGATTTCCATTTGCTTGCAATGACTCAAGATAATTGGAGTAAGTAGGATAAAGTGCCTTGAGAAAAGCAATAAGAGGAATATCCAATTCAACCTTAGTGGATTTTATATCATGCATTATAGACTTTACTTCAGATGCAAGAGCAATAGGATCATTATTTTGCAGTTCAAGAGTGAAGAGTTTAATCATGAGTTCGGCAACTTCAAGTGTAGAATGTGAGTCATAGAGTTCTTTCAGCTTTTGTAAGGCTTCAAAGGCAGTTGAATATGACGAAATATGGCGACTCACCTCTTCATTTACAGATGCTGCAATTAATGCATAAGCTTTGTTGTTCTTTTTTTCCCAAATTACGAGCTCTTTGTCTAAGGTAGGCTGTATTGGGTCATTGTCTCCTTCTCTAACACACACTCCTTTCCACAACTCATTGAAAATGAGGGTGTGTTTTATCATCCGGGACCATTCAGGATAGTTCTCCTTGCCAGTGAGAACTATTCCCACCATGGATACGATTGAATGCATTCTGTAAAAAAATTACTTTTGCTGATAGAAAAATACTTCTACTGTCAGTGTATAAAATTGTACTTCTCGTGGAGAAAAAAATGCAGCTCTGGTGTAAAAATTGTAAAAAAATTGCACTCTTATATATAGGAATTGGTAACCTTATGGTGGAGATGATATCACTCACAACACAAAGCTTCAGAGAACCACATAACCTCGAGCTAGAAAACTCGTGCAACGTACCAAATCGGCCAAAAGCAACTAGTCTGAATGTAAAGAGACCTAGAAACTAGCCGAGATGTGGGTTATATGTGAGAGGTTATATCACAGTGGCTTTGACTGTAGAGGAGGTCCAGTTACCATCATTGTACGCAGAGTATGGAGGGGAGTGAGCATTGTATGGCAACGTTCAAACAATAGATATGGCTATGTATGGGAGCAGAGGTATGGCAACGTTCAAACAATACATATGGCTGCATATGGACAACGTTACTTATATGGACAACGGTGGTATTAAAGGCAGAGAGAGAATTTATGTATGAACTATATGGTACCAGTGGTTAACACAGAGCGCTATTACCTGTGATATGGTAACGGCTCCTGCACAGTCGGCTCATACAATTTTATACAAGCAAAACGCTACCACAATTATAAAATAGAGTCTTCAAAAAATATTTAACGCAGAGGCATCATACTGTTGCATTTCTCATGCCACTCCAATGGAATTAAATGCATTGATTCCACCATTAATTATCACGTCATGCTTCATCAAACAAATTTAGGTCAGGCCATTCCGCTACAATACCATTCTCTGTGCCACCCTCGAGCATTGTGCCTGGTGTTGAATGACGGTGGACACCCTCCAAGACTACTTCAAGCATGCTCCGCTGCTCTCAACCATTGACGGAGGGCCGATTGTCAAAGGAGATAAGTCACTAGCTTTCAAAAGAGTCGTCGTCATTCAACACATTCAACCTGAGTCTCCAGGTATGGAGGCCGGATGCACAGTCGAGGTATGTGTGGAATATGGGCGAAAAATGCATATGACAGTGTATGAAAGGTGGGTTCAGGCTTCAGGAGTATGGAAGAGGTGTCAGTTCTGCAAAATAGGCAGAACATAGGCAGGAGGGAGTTACAAGGGCAGAGAAGGAAGCCAAAAATGGAGCTGGCTCTGATACCATTTTAGGCCAGGCAGTAACTCCACAAAGCAAAAACTGATTCATGTATTTTATTTCATCAGGTAGGTCTATTATATACATGAGGGAGAGACTGTTCAGTTCATCTCCCGATGACTATTCATATTTCTCATTTATTTATTTACATATATTTACCCAATCACAAGGATTAGGTGTTAACAGCATCTGAGTTAAGGGGCTCCTCCTTGATCTCGATATCAATGCCCTTTGCTAACTCTATGTGCTCTAGAAAGATAGCTTGGGCTTGCACCTATTGTAGCACATAATCACTCCTTCAAAAAATTTCTTTTTTGACTTCTTCATATTTGCTCAGATGTCCATCTAACTTCGTATTTTTACAACACCACGCTCACCCATCTACTACACACGTCTATGTTGTTGACACCATGACATCTTCCATTTTATTCTCTTTCATAAAAAGGAAATCAAAGAAGAAAAGGTAAGAATTTATAAATGAAACGAATTGCAGTAAATGTAATGAAATTTTGATGGAAGCTCACTAAACGGAAATAGTAAGGGAGAAAAATTGCTAAAGAATGGAACAATATTTTAAATTTTACGTTTCAAGTAGGCTTACTGTCAAGCCTGCTCAGGTGAATTTGTGCAATGGCAGCCTTAGTTCGTTAATGAGTGCATGGACTTGGAAGAGCTTGTTGGCTACTTGAATTGTTTATTGATTAAACAGTCGAGTACCACATTAACTTGTCAACCCGGGAAAGTCCTTTTATTTCAAAGGTGACCTCGTACTGTATGTACTTAATTCTAAAAGCATTAAAAGTTGTAGTATACACAATTCTATTTTCTGTCAAACTCCTTACTCTATGTTATAACAGTTAAAGTATATTGCAGAGATAAAATGAAAGCAGTTAACTAAGAATACAAATCTGCAAAGAGAAATAATGGCTGCTCTGTTAGCAGAGGATCAGGAACCTATCCTCAGGGTAAGGATGTTCAACACCTGCCCCTGTAACCAGGTTGCTAATACACACTGCAATTCCAAATCACCGGTGAAGTATTCTTTTACAATATCAAGCAATTAACAAAACAGAGTATCAGCAAAAGGAAATTATCAGAGGTAATGCTACAGAATCCAAACAGCGTACCAGAAAAAGGAAATTATCAAACACACTCACACACTAACAGGAAATAAATGGGTGAATCTTGTGAAGAAGGTGGGCCTTGTCCTTCTCACAAGATTCCCCAGAACACAAATGTTGGATTAGATGCTCAGAACAACCTTTTATTCATCTGCCAAAATGTCCAGTTACAATAAAGATTTAGACTTGCTTTTGTTTTTCAAAATTTCCCTTACAACTTGTTTCCTTTTCCCCCCCTTTCTAATGTAGATGTCTCCTCTTTATAGAGGAGACATCTATTACAATAGACCATCATAGTTCATTCAGTTAAACCTTTTTGTCAAAAATAAGAAATCCATCCTTGTTACAGGATTCCGTTACAACAGTGTGACGGTGTATTCTTTCTTGGGTCTCTTACTGTTACACAGCTGGTAAACAAACTTCAACCGTCTTCTTGAAATCCTCGTACTATCCTTTGCCGCTTCCCCATTGTTGCTAATTTAGTAAACTCATGTTGTTCCTAGTATTTTAGCAACTGTAACCATGTTTTACCCTTTCTGGACAGTTGCTAATCGTGCTGTGTCAGCATGGAACTCTGCCGATCTTCTGATAGTTGCTGTTTGTCATTTCTGGTATTCCAGTTGTTGCAAAATAACGTTTTCCCTGCTTTAGATAGTTGTTGTTGCTGATGTTGCAGCAACTGCGTAGTTGCTGTTTCTGGTGTTGCAGCAACTACGTAGTTGTTGTTTCTGGTGTTGCAGCAACTACGAATTATAATTTCTGCAGACTTTAGACAGTTCAACGGTTACTTAGCAACTTGGTTAACTTTTCCAAAGATAATTATAAAGATAACATGAATATGTAATGAATAATTAAACATATAGTAATGCGGAGAGTTACTTCATACCTTGGAATGATTAGGTCATTATATAATCAAAGCTTTCAACTTATGGACTAAAGAGGGTAATATTAGAGCAAAAATACAAGGTCAAAAATTGTCAATTTGGAGTCCTAACATCCCCCCCAACTGAAAGGGTTGCATGTCCTCATGTAATGCTTACTCTGAATCTGAGTCGGAGTACTGGGATGAACAGTGTAAATTACTGATACAGTAGCTATGGAAAGTGTTATCAAACTTGTCTCTGAACCCACAGACAGTCTCTAGTTGCCTCCATCCTGCCACCTCTTCTTTTTTGGATGATCCAAACTGACCCTTGTATTGTTGACCAGATAACCATAAGAGGGGAAATTTAAATCTGTAGCCAATCCATTTTTCAGCACATTGTTCCATACATCTAACATAGTAAGGTACCCTTGAAATTGCTGCCTGTAGATTAGGGGGATTGTAGGGATGATACTCCTGCCTTTCCTTGGGATAGTTTTCCCAGAATAGGTTGTTGGCTTTAATAGCCAAAGGTGCCTTCGTTTTCACATAGTGTTGGCAATCTCGCAAGACCACTGCTTCTAGTTGCCTAATGTGATCAGTCATTCCAGGTTCACTTAACATTCTTTGGTGTTGTGCAATGAAAGTAGCTGCATTTTGAGGTTCAACCCTAATCCAAAGGAGGCAGTTCTGTTCATTATGTTGTGCTGAGATGAAAGCGTTTTTCCAAGTGAGTTGGTTGGCTAGAAAGGAAATGAAAGCTCTGAGTTGTATGTCGCCAACAAGAGGGAGTATATTCATTTTTCTGTCTTCAGACATGGCTTCGTTGTGGAGATAAAGCTCACACAACAAATCCTGATCATTCTTGGGTGCCTCTACAAAGGTTTCAATAAATTGTTCTGATGTAATCACCTGATGAGTTCTACCGTCTCTAATTGCCTTTATCTGTAAGAATGTTAGTCGTTCCCTCAAAAATGCTGCATAGTTGAAAGAGGGTTTTCTTGTAGCAAGTATTCTTTGAACCAACTCAAAAATCTGGGACAATCTAGCTTTTAGTTCCTTAATTTCTTTGTACTGAGCTCTAGACTGCTCAAGTGCTTCCCAATTCTTATATGCATAATTGAACTAGATTCCCTTTTGCTATTGGAATGCTTTCCCTTGTGACAGCTCATATTCTCTCCACCATTTTCCTTTTAATTCTTGAAAACTAGCGGTCTCTATGCATGCATCACTGACAGAGGGAGATTCAGTTTGTGTAAAGGCATCAACAAGAATTTTCTGCTCTGCGATAATTGGAGTAGGCCGGGGTGATTCAATGTCTTCTTTTCCATTTCCAGCCAATGTTTCTTCTTCTTGTTCCATAACAGTTTGGGTAGGCCGGGGTGATTTTATGTCTTCTTCTCCATTCCCTGTTGATTCTTGTGTAACAGCCAATGCTTCTTTTTCTTGTTCCATAACAGTTTGGGTAGGCCGGGGTGATTTTATGTCTTCTTCTCCATTCCCTGCTGATTCTTGTGTAACAGCCAATGCTTCTTTTTCTTGTTCCATAACAGTTTGGGTAGGCCGGGGTGATTTTATGTCTTCTTCTCCATTCCCTTTCAGTGTTGCTGGAAACAGTTTTAGTTTCTGATTAGGGCTTGCATAATCATAACTCCTACATAGTATATCAAATTCAAAGATGAATTCATCCGGGTCTTCAGAGGATAACCCATGAAAGTTGGGTAATGCTGAAAGTGGAATGTTCTTCATAGGGGTTGCTCCTCTTGGGAGCTCCCCAATAGGGAACTCTAGGGTAGAGAGTGAGTTTTCCCCTCTTCCTTCTGCTCTGTTATCCTCCATTGGTCTTTTTCCTTAATTGCTTGCTTTATCTTCTGTATCTTCTGTCTCTTCAGGTTCTTCTACCGATTCCTCAGTGTATTCTGGTACTTCCAGCTTCCTTTCAGGTCCTATTACTTCCTCCGTCTGTCGATCTGTTTGTGAGGAATACTGGATCTGAGGTCTCCGTGAACTCGTCCTCTGTGATGTCTCGGCTTTTGAAATAATTTCGTCAATAAAGGTTTTTCTTCCTCCTCTGCCTTTGCCGCCTATGAAATTAGGTTTCCTGCGTCCTCTCATGCACCTGTTATTCTTAAAAAGAAATCATTAATGCTTTTAAAATCTCTAGTCACCTTCCCCGGAAACGGCGCCAAAATGTTGGCTACTTGAATTGTTTATTGATTAAACAGTCGAGTGCCACATTAATTTGTCAGCCCGGGAAAGTCCTTTTATTTCAAAGGTGACCTCGTACTGTATGTACTTAATTCTAAAAGCATTAAAAGCTGTAGTATACACAATTCTATTTTCTGTCAAACTCCTTACTCTATGTTATAACAGTTAAAGTATATTGCAGAGATAAAATGAAAGCAGTTAACTAAGAATACAAATTTGTAAAGAGAAATAATGGTGGCTCTGTTAGCAGAGGATCAGGACCCTATCCTCAGGGTAAGGATGTTCAGCACCTGCCCCTGTAACCAGGTTGCTAAGTCACACTGCAATTCTAAATCACCGGTGAAGTATTCTTTTACAATATCAAGCAATTAACAAAACAGAGTATCAGCAAAAGGAAATTATCAGAGGTAATGCTACAGAATCCAAACAGAGTACCAGCAAAAGGAAATTATCAAACACACTCACACACTAACAGGAAATAAATGGGTGAATCTTGTGAAGAAGGTGGGCCCTGTCCTTCTCACAAGATTCCCCAGAACACAAATGCTGGATTAGATGCTCAGAACAACCTTTTATTCATCTGCCAAAATGTCTAGTTACAATAAAGATTCAGACTTGCTTTTGTTTTTCAAAATTTCCCTTACAACTTGTTTCCTTTCCCCCCCTTTCTAATGTAGATGTATCCTCTTTATAGAGGAGACATCTATTACAATAGACCGTCATAGTTCATTCAGTTAAACCTTTTTGTCAAAAATAAGAAATCCATCCTTGTTACAAGATGCCGTTACAACAGTGTGACGGTGTATTCTTTCTTGGGTCTCTTACTGTTACACAACTGGTAAACAAACTTCAACCGTCTTCTTGGAATCCTCGTACTATCCTTTGTCGCTTCCCCATTGTTGCTGATTTAGTAAACTCATGTTGTTCCTAGTGTTTTAGCAACTGTAACCGTGTTTTACCCTTTCTGGACAGTTGCTGATCGTGCTGTGTCAGCATGGAACTCTGCCGATCTTCTGATAGTTGCTGTTTGTCATTTCCGGTATTCTAGTTGTTGCAAAATAACGTTTTCCCTGCTTTAGATAGTTGTTGTTGCTGGTGTTGCAGCAACTGCGTAGTTGTTGTTTCTGGTGTTGCAGCAACTACGTAGTTGTTGTTTCTGGTGTTGCAGCAACTACGAATTATAATTTCTGCAGACTTTAGACAGTTCAACAGTTACTTAGCAACTTGGTTAACTTTTCCAAAGATAACTATAAAGATAAGATGAATATGTAATGAATAATTAAACATATAGTAATGCAGAGAGTTACTTCATACCTTGGAATGATTAGGTCATTATATAATCAAAGCTTTCAACTTATGGATTGAAGAGGGTAATATTATATCAAAAATACAAGGTCAAAAATTGTCAATTTGGAGTCCTAACAGAGCTCAATTCAAAAATTGAATGTTCGAACCTGCAATTCGAGTCGTCCAAGGACCCACCTGTCGTCAGAGAAGCTTTTGTTTTCCCTCCATCACGTGGCAACGATATGTGAATTGACGGTATCCATCTTATTCTGCCGCCCTCACAATTTCCATTCAAAGTTTCGAACGAAATAATCAGGGCTCTAGGTGGCTGGCATGCCCCACTAACTAATAGTTTATTTTGGTGGATGGGAATTGTTTACTAACACAAATTGTGGAGAGCCTCCATTGTGCTTGTCATAGCATCTAATGCCTCAAGTCCTCGAGCAGGGTTTTATCTGAATTTTGTTCAAACTTTATATCTATTTTTCAATGGAATCCAATCTATTTGGGCTAGATAATGCAAGATGGGATTTTATTGTAATACAAATGTTTATTATGCTAGTATTTTTAATAATTGTTCAATTTGTATCCCAGTTTTGAAACATTATATGTGGGAACCTCTTAGAATAAGAAGATTTATGGAAAGGCAAGGAGTGAAGGGACCTCTGCCCAGCTTTATGGTTGGAAATATCATCACCATTTCCAACCTTTGTGAAAGGGATATTGAGAATGATATGGAACACTTGATCCATGACATTGTCAACAAGGTTTTGCTGCATTATGCTAAATATGACAGAGTTTATGGGAGTTGCTTCATATTGTTCTAGAGTGTGGAGCCACAACTAGCAATATTTTAACCTAACCTGAACTAATAAAGGAGATATTATTATCCAAGCATAGGTACACCTATGGAAAGTCTCAGTTATAGAAAAATGAAATAAGGACTTCATTGGAAAAGGATTGTTAATGGCCAATGGAGGGACCGAGGCCCACTAGGACTACCATGGGAAAATGGAATAATTTGTAACTTAATTCAAGCACCAATTGCATCTAGAAACACACTGCATTATGCTAAATATCACAGAGTTTATGGGAGTCGCTTCATATTTTTCTAGGGTGTGGAGCCACAACTAGCAATATTTTAACCTAACCTGAACTAATAAAGGAGATACTATTATCCAAGCATAGGTACACCTATGAAAAGTCTCAGTTATAGAAAAAATGAAATAAGGACTTCATTGGAAAAGGATTGCTAATGGCCAACGGAGGGACCGAGGCCCACTGGGACTACCATGGGAAAATGGAAGAACTTGTACCTTAATTCAAGCACCAATTGCATCTAGAAACACAACAGTCTCTATCTAGCTGCATGTTGTTCATCAATTGGTAGATAAAAAGTGTACATGTTCAAAGAAGCGATGCACCTGCCAAATGAAATCAAGGTCAGAGAACGATTGCAGAGTCCCCCACCTTTCAATATTTAATAGAGGGGAGGCCATATTTTGTGGCTAGCTCCAAATGACTTTGGTGACATGCAAGACATTGGAAAAGGGGTGGAAACCACTACATCATCTTCTACCCCGCCTCCTCGGGCCACATTTCACTTGTAGAATTCTTCGTACAACTATTTTGACATTAGTGCAGTATGTTGGGCTCTGTTTTTGTCATGTTTTCCACTCAATAAAATTTCCATATTAAACCATTTTCCCACACTTCATTGGTGATAAATAACCATTTCCATCATCAAACCTTCATTATTCACAATTATACATCCGTTTGGTTGATATATTGTTTCTCTATGTTCTTAGTATATTAAAGATGATTATAGAATAGTTTTGCTAATGATGGTTTATGCTGTATGATTAGCATAGTTCAATTTTTTTACCAGCAATTCATTTTTGGTACATGAATATGTTGTTTAGCATATGTGCATGCTTCTAGAAAGGAATCTTCCATATATATTTTGAAGGCTAAGATTTCAACATGGTTCTACACCTCTCAGAATGTGTCCATCACAAAGAGTGGATTTTTAGCATGTGATTTAAGTTATAGTCAAAATAAACAACGGTTTTGAAACTGTCAAGTTGCACTTTGATTTATGTGTCGATGGGAAAACCTCAAAAATGTAAGACATGGATTTTGTTTCCATTATGAAAAATTGAGTAAAAAGTAGGTGGTTTCTTGAAATTTGAAACAGTTTGAGAGTTATGATCATATCTTCAACTCTAATTTTCCTGAAATGCATAGTTTTCTCAGATTTGAAAAATACCAAGAACATCATTAGAGTTCAATTGATATAACATTTTGATTTTGGGGGATGGGATCTTATCTTCCCCATTGATTTTCACGTATAAATGAAACCTCATAAATCATAGGAGGGGGCATTAAGCTTTCATAGGAAAGAATTTATCATTATATCAAGGGAGCTAATTGTTGATTTGTAAATAGGGTTTTGATCTTAATAAAATTTTGATTTTTCTTGCCTATCCATTAACATCCATATATGATTTAGTTTTCCAGGTGCATTACCTAGGTCGGGAATAGCCCCTTGATCCAGGTAATGCCCTATTATTTCCATTTTGTTTTCTAGATCAGTTTTTCTGTTACTATTTCATTACAATTTCAATGTGATTATTGTGTCTTCATATTTTTTATTACTGTGTCTTTTTTATCATTTCCATTGCTCATATATCATACACAGAGTATTCTCGTGTGAAGGATTGTTGCCACATAGGAATGCGCCTTATTCCTTTACTAATATTACTTGTGATATTGTATTGTAGCGATGGTGTTTACAACGTTATTGAGCAGAGGTTTCAATGATACTTTGAAAGGGGATCTTTACCATACACAAATCTATTTGTATTCATATGCAATAACCCTCAAATTTCCACTATGAATTGAAGTCTGATTCAATTTGGTTTTTTTACTGAAACCATATCACCTTTAGCAATTTCAATTTTTGATTTGTGAGCATTTGAAATACTCTAACTTTAGTTCTAATACAAAGTAGGCTTCGAGACAAAGTTTCTTGTTATACTTTACCATACTTTGTTATTTATACCTCAGGTCTAATGTGATTTTCTCAGGATCTATACGAGAATAGTATTGCCTTTTATTGACAGTGTGTTGAGACCTATATCAAGGCCTTTATTCGAGTTCTGATAATACATACCCGTGCTAGCATAACTCGATTTACAATAGAGCATATAAATATACATGTTGTGCACTTGAGTCTTTTCAAAAACAGTCTTTGTCTTTGAGCAAGATTTGATATATTTCATATGGTTCATGATATGATAACATAAGGCATGCATTACTTATTGAAAAAGGACTACTCCGTGATTTACAATATCTAATATGAATTGCATGGTGATTTGTTGAATGAATCCATATTGATCCATTGTAACAATGTTACGAATGCACAGTGAGCTAGTGCAGTAAGTGTGATCATTGATATGAATGTATAGTGTTATGGATATGCAACAAATTGTTTGCAGCATTGTGATTTCATTAAATGGTGTGAATCTTATTTGGTTTCATATATGTAAATTTTATGAAGTCTTGGATTGAAAACAATATTTAGTCTTAGGGTAGTGTTTTTGCTCGAGCAACTAGCAGCTAGCAAACTAGTAACTAGTCATTAGCATTTAGCTATTTATGGTAACTAGTGAATGAATGTTTGTATACATTGGTAGGTTATCATAGAATAGTTTTGAGTGAAATTCCATTTCAATTGTTTTCATTTACATTCCTCGCTCTTCATTTTAGTATTTGGTTTTCAAGAACTTAGGTCAAGAACTAGAACCATTTATATTTTAGATCTAACTTTCATTGAGTAGTTGAATGCTTGCCTTGGGAGAAATGAAAGATTGTACTTTGAAGCCAAACCATGAGGTCTATGATAAAGGCTAGATAAATAGGCCTAAAGTTCATGTGATTTTCATTTCATCTTTCAAAGTTTGTTTAGTATTCTCAATTAGATTATATTAGAGTAGATTAGGGCTTTGATCCTGAATAGATTTGTTAGCACCTCTATGTTCATGGACTCTTTGTTGGATGATTAAATATTGAAAATATAATACATATATTTTGACTAAATCAATGCTCAGCACTCAAATTTTATATCAAAGTTTCTTCATAAGCCCATGCTTTATACTATGTTCATGCATCAAAACTTGCCTCAAAGATTTGCAAATAACTTTAGGACTCAACTCTACTGCCTCCAATTCCATTCAAATTCAAAAATTTTTACAACCTGTAAACATCTAGAAAATTTAAAGGTTATACTCATATGGCACTTTGGAGTTTGTGAGGGCCATAGATTATATTGGGAGAAATGGATAAGTGGATGTTTGTGGTGAGGAAATAGGATTTTATTTGGCCATTACAACGAAAGGAATTTGGGAGTTCTAAGTCAACTAGAAGGCTCCTTTGAACGAAAGCATGCATGTGTATGGATACCACTTGGGTACACGATGCATGTCAACCTATCGTGGAGTTTGTGGTGGAATTGATATGTTATACTCAGTTTATCGTGAAATTGATGTATGTTGTCCAGGTCTTCCATGTCCTTTGGATTTTTGGAGCTTCCTACCAACCACAACGAGGTCATCGAATCAAAAAATAACCATCAAAATTTTTCAATCTATTCATTGATCTGAAAAATGCCATGGATATTTCACTAGACATTTTGTCACAATAGATTTGGTAAAATTATATTTAAAAAAAAATACAAATTCTACACTTGTATGGTTTTATTTCTTTTTAGACTTCTAGATATGTATATTATTGTTAATTGTGTATGCATGAAAATTAAAATTATGCATAAAATAGAGAACGACAAAATAAAAAATTGCAAACACATTTGACACAAGATATAACCTGGGAAACCCTTTCGGGAGAAAACCCAGCTGGAAGGTGAGACCACTTTGCTCACTTTCTCTAAAAAAAAATGGTTGCCAATACTAAGAAGTATGGCCTTTGGTGTGTTGGTTACTACAGTACACAAATACTTTATGTGTGCTTTATCTCCTACCCATCTCGACTATTTTTGCTCATCTATGGAATATATGCACTCGAATGAATAGACCCCTTTTCCTCCTAGTGGCCCAGTTATATCAAAGACCGATAGCCTACTAGTGATTAGATTTGACTACCTCTACTCTTAACAATAGTTACAATATGGACTTTTCTAGATTCTTCTTCGTCATAATCATGCGGTTATCCCCTTTTCCATGAATGATGGGGGTTTATGTGGCATTCTCTCGAATTATGGTGGTGAAAACAGGAAGGTCAACTTTTGAGTGGCATAACGTTTGCATACAGACTCTTATTGACATGATTCTTGCATCGTTGGAAAGTCTGAGTGTGTAGAATACGAAAATAGGTGCTACACTTTAGAAATAAATGTGTACCCCAAAACAGCATCAATAGATACCTCAAAATGCTCTTAGAAGGTTTCAAACCACAATTTGCCAAACTAGGTCCCGCTGGTAAAAATGGTCCTGTGAGCTTATTCCCCCACTTATTCCACTCTTAAATCATCGATATGGATGAAAATAAATATCATGGTCCAATCTAGATCACACATCCCCATTTTGGGAAGCTTTTTCTCCCCAAAATCTTCTACTAAATGAGGTGAGGAAATATTTCCTCCACCTTCTCTTGGTGTACCATTTAGCTTTTCCTGGAAGTTGTCCTTTCAACCATATCTGTTAAAAGTCATGTTTTCTTTGTCTTCTAGTTCTTAACCTCTTTTGCAAAACTATATCTTCTTTCAAGTCTGCCTGAGCATTTAGTGCCAAATCCTCCATAGAAGGTAGGACATGTTCCTCTTCTTGATCTAGCATGGAAGGCTCATAAAGTTTTAAAGTCTCTACATTCACAATTGAGTAAATTCACATGTATGGCGGTAGAATGAGTCAATAGGTATTAGGACCAACCTTTTCTAGTATCTCAAAGGGACCATACTGCAAAGCCTTGATTTTCTTACCAAGACCTTGTAGCCTCTCCTTATTCAACTATAACCATACTTTGTCTCCCACCTTAAGCGATTTCTCTATTTTGTGTTGATCATGCCTAGCCTTATATTTTTCTTGTGACGTTTGCAATGTCTCTTATACTTGTATATGGATTTGCTTGATATTCTCTACAAATTTTTCAGCCTTCAATGCGTCCCCTATAATATCCTCCCCTCGCTCCTCCTTACTACCCTTATGCAATATCCAAAGGTGAAGGTGGAAAATATCCAAAACAAATTTCAAATGGGGGCTTACCAATAGAAGTGTGGATTGATCTTTTATAAGAGTGTGATATATATGAGATTTTCAACCTAGGTCTTCGAATGCTTCTAATTATAACCCCTCAAAATTTGCACCAAAGTCATACTGACTACTTATGTATGTCCATCTCTCTATGGATGGAATGTTGTAGACCTCTTCAACTTGGTGTCCATCTTCTCCCATAATGTAGTCCAAAATGCACTGATAAATATCATGTCCCTATATGAAACAATTCTCCTTGGTATCCCAAATTTCACCCAAACCTGTCTAACAATTTTTTTGCTTCTTGCCCACTGATGGTCTTTTTATAGGGCGTCAAAACAGACATATTGTTGAACTTATCAACTACCATGAATAGGTAGTCATGTCCCTTCCTGCTTGTTGGTAAACCTCCCACAAAGTCCATGGAAATGCTTCCCCAAGGATGAGTAGGTACAAATAAGGGATGATATAAACCTTGTTTCATGTTACTAGGCTTGTTGGTAAAAGCATGCAACCTCTTATGAACCTCACTAGTAGTCTCCCTGACTAAAGTAACTTGTGACATGGCATGCCAAAGTAATAAAAATTTAAAATGGATTGCCTAACTTGATTTATGCATTTCTTACTTCTTGTCTTAAAGTTATATATGACATGGTTGCCCTAATTATATTGTTTTGTTATCTTAATGATTTGGTTGATGGCTTCAAGTATATTTATATTGATATCCAACACATGAACTACCGAAGTGAGGCACAGTGATACAATAACATAGACCCACTTCATTCATAGGTCTAAAACTTGTCTAATGATCAGTCCTGTAGAATTCTTTGTGGTCATTCCCCTAGTGAACCACTGAAGCCAAGCATTAGAGTCGATTGTACTAAAAGTTTTTTCACCATTTTATGGAAGACTTATGTTTCCTAGATTGTATCCATAGTGAGAGATAGATGGATTTCTAGCTAGTGCACTCCATCATGGAATTAAATAACCATACATTTTTCAACCTCCTCCTTTGTTCCCTGGAATTCTGCAGTTAAAGGAGCGCTCAAGTAATCTCGAATACTATAGTGTAGGGGTGTTACACCTCTACGCACCACTTCTTTTCGACGAGGGACCAGTTTTTGAATAATGTCTAGTTTTTATCCAAAGAGGTCTCTTCAACCTTGGCTTGTCTTATATTTTTTAGGCAAACCTTAAGCTCTATAGAAATAGATTTATTAAATCGAGTTTTCATCCTTGGTTTGACTACTGTTTATTTTAGCCTGCGCCTATGCTCTACGTGGTGGCATTTTTAAAAATTCCTCTAATTCTTTCCCTCTCAAGCAATCGAGAAAGTCAAAATTAGATCTTGCAAGGTTCAACAAATTGAATAACTTGGGAATTTCTGCAAGTTTAGTGCTCGAATGCTCAAGCACGTAAATGTGTATAAATGGTAAATTGCTTGGCTTAAATAAGAATTTTGAGGATTGTGTGGCATTAAATTAATCTGCTGGTTCCAACTATTTTTGTCTTATCATCTTAATTAAAGCACCAATATTGAGCGTGTGGGTCTATCGTTGTGGCACTTTTGGCAATTGAGTGCTTTATTGGACTAACCAAATTACATGCATCAAAAATTTTGTCAGTTTTGAAATTCTCAGCAGTTTTGGGCATTGGTCTAACTAAGAAATTTCAATTTCATCGATGCAACTTACATACTAGACTTGAGAATTTTGGTCAATTCATTTAGTCGAGTCAAGGACACTATATTTTTTATAATATTCATTGTGTCTTTGTTAAGGGTATTTCAACTTTCCTAGTGATAGTCCTTCCGGTCATTCCTTTGAATTTTTCTATGATTTATTATCTACAAAAAATCATATGTACTTGACTTGGTTCATGATGATTGTTTTTGCTTGTAATAATACTTTGGTTAGTACTTATATGTTGAACTAGTCTGTGATTGTACCTATTTTGATAATTGAATCTTTTATTGTTAAATTCAATCTCAATCTTAATTTAAATATATTATCTTTAGATTATTGTAAAGATGTCATATTGTTCGATTGTGACATATTGGTTTTCATCCTAACCCATGCTAATTGGATCCTCAGCAAGGTTTTCACCAGTGGTCATGCTAATGTTATTATGCCTTATATTTTTTCAATCGAGCGTCATTAATGTTAGAGTTGAATAATTGTCCTTGAAGCTTCCTTAGTTTTATTTCTCACAATAGTTGTATATCTTCGAATATAAAGGGTCCTAGACATGCAGTGTTCAATTTTCTAGGCCTCCCTTTAACTCGACTATTGTATAATAATGAAAGATCTCATGTTTTTAAGTTCTTTGTTTTAATATTTCAATCATGCCATTCCTTTTGTTGTTTTTTTTGCACTTGTTGATGTTGGAGTGTGTGCAAACAACCTTCTTCCAATATGTGTATCCATTAGAGGTGTTATTTCTCTACTTTATAGTATCAAACTTTAAAATGGTCGACACCCTTGTGCATTTGTCGAGAAATGTAGTGGAATTGTGCCTTCCTAACCATATACTAGTTTGAATGGGGTATATATTTTTTCCTCATTTTAATTCAATTATACCCATGGAGATCCAACTTGGTAAAGAGAATTTCTCCTTGCAATTCATTTAATGATTCATCCATGACTAGAGTAGGAAACTTATCTTATAATGGTCATTTTATTGAACTCTCTATAATCTGGACACATAGACCATGAACCTTTCTTTTTGTAAACCATCACCACTAGTAAAGAGAAAGCACCTTGGCTAGGTTGAATGATAATGATATTTAACATATATTGAACCATATGCCTAGTCTCATTCATTTGTGTGTTTGAGTACCTATAAGGTTTGATGTTAGGTGGCACACATCCAGGTTTCAAATGAATAGCATAATTGTGACCCCATGCAGGTGGAATACCACCTTGGAATTATTGTACATTTTCAAGATCCATGCAAGTATAGTGTCAAGATGTTTGTACATCTAATGAGCACAACAATGAAATTACACCATGGTGTCCCTTTTTAAGGAATATTGTCATGTTTTTAGATCTTATAACTTTAGATTATTTCCATTAGATGCCTTTGATTTCAATTTCCTTTCTGTTATAGACATTTTTGTGCCTTACAGCATTGAGCATGAAATGTCCATAATCCAAGGGATCCAAAGTCCCTAAACATGTTGTTCCTATCCCTAGAGGAACAAGGCTAACAAACCACAGCAATTCACAGAAGTTCTCCACCAGAAACTGCTCAAAAACAAGTCAATTCAGAGGCTCCACTAGCTGTCTGCGCTGAAATGCAAAGTCTGCACTGGCTACCTACACTGCAACACAGGTAGAAGCACTACCAGGGTGCGCTGAGCGGGAATTGACAAATGGCAAGTTCGTTCAACGAGGTTTCAAAGCACTGGAAGCTTCCAGAATCTTCCTCAATGACACTTGCCTCAGTGAATTCGACTAGTGATGAGTAAGAGGTTCTCAACCTCCAAGTGGAAGCAAGAACCTCCAAGTGGAAACAAGAACTGACAGAGGGAGAGGACACTAGTCAGATCTCAAGCTGACTCATCCTCTCTCCAAACATCTATATATGGATCTCTCCTCCATGAGATCCAGAGGCTGGAATTTTGTACTTTGCAGAGAATTGTTGTTGGTTTGAGATTAGAACTATTGGGTGATTTGCTTTGAAGGAGGTGAAGAAGGGGATTCCTTTTGCTGGGAAGGTGATGCTGGATTGGGCCTCACTTGGTTGTATCTCTTCCTGAACCTTGTTACTTCATCAATAAAACCATTTGAGTTTCTCCTATATGCTTGTATATCAATGATGTTTTGTTGTATTTGCATATTTAGTTTATTCTAATCCTAAACTAGTTATGAATGTGAATCTATGCTCTTGTAGTTTCCCTCTCTTGTGATCTTGCAGGACCTTGACGAAGCTGGACCAGTGTAGGAGCAGGCAGCGGGAAGCGAACAAAAGAGAGAGATTGGATCAGCAAACTAGCGGAAGACACTGGTTAGTTACATCCTACTTCTCTATTTGCATTTCATAAAGAAGAACACTCAGATAGTTTTCCTTGTTTGTTGCTAAGGCACTATCACACCTTAGAGTGGGATAGGGGCATTCCGTATTGGATACTTTTCCCAACAACAAATTGGCGACTCCGCTGGGGAAAGTATCTTGTTAGTTTATTTGTGTTTTTGCTATTCATTTCATAAACTCAAAGAGTACCGAATCGAACTGCATTTGCCATTGTCAAATGCAAAGTAGAGGGCAGCTACTCTAGTCCACCCACTGGGCCTGTTTATGATCTAATTAGCTGATCTTAGTCCTCCTTTAAATCATCCTTTAGATTGTACTTGATTGATAGCTTTTATTTGGCCAAAAACTGTGAATTTAGCTGCAAACTGTAACCCGGAACCCAGAAACAAGTCTCGTTTCTGCTCCAGCACAGACCCTGTGAAGGGATTCTGCATTTCAACGCAGGTCCCGTGAAGGATACCTGCGCTGAATGTCAAAACCCCTGTGTTAGACCTGCGCTGATCAGCCTTTGCCTAGTGCAGCTGTGGTTCCCTGCTTCCCTTTGCTCAGTTTCATCTCTGTTTTTTGCAGCCTGTTATCAGTCAGTGTACCTATCTGAAACCCCTTTTCTTTGCCTCAATTCCGCCTCAGTTGTGTAAAGAAATTGTATTTTTTCTTTGTGTATTTGTTACATCATTTGCAGTTTCCCATTTCAAGAGTAAACTAGTCATACTGTCGCCCTTAGATCTTGACCTGTCATAAGTGTCGCTTTGATCTTAGGAGTGAGTTTGTTTGCTGTTCACAGTTGATTTAGCTTTTACTTTTGTCATTTGGTTTGAATTTATGCATTTCTAGTGTCGAAACAAGTAGATCATAAGGTGTCGTAATCGTCTTTTGATTTTGAAAAAGGAACTTGTTTATGTTTTCACTTGAAATCGAATTCAAATTTATGCAACAGCTTTCTTTTTAGAACATCAATATTAAGAAAGCGAAAAGAAATACATGCATTTGTGCATTTGCATTTTGACAGCTTGTATGTTGATTTAGGAAAAAGTGCATTACTGTGTGCTCTATGCTCTTTGAGAAAAGATGGTGTCTTTCTTTTCCCCTTGTAGCTAGGATTTTCATTGTCGAAAAGATATAAAAAGCTTGCTTATCATCTTTAGACTGCATTTAGGAGTTGTACCATACATCTCGTGGTGATCCAAAAAGGCAAACTTCTAAGAAAGATCAACCTAAAATAAATTGAATGAACTTAATAACGCTTTGTAACATAACGCACAACATAGAGGTCTAGGCTAGAGACGTGTTCCGGCGTCGTAAAACCTGATATCTTACCGTTGAGTGGTTGGGTGATTCCTCCACGGTGAAGCGATAAATATCAGTACGGATTGTGCTCCCACGTACCGTCGCGTATATATTGGGAGACCCCTATAGGAATAAAGCCTTTATCCATAGGAAACCGTGTCGGCCGCCCTACTGATCGCAATGCACTGAACACAACATTCGGGAAGATTGACCGCCCGTACCTTAAAAAGTATTCTGCAGTTTTGCGAAAAGTTTGGCACACCCTCTACCTAGAACTCCAGATCAGTTCCTTTTGGCCTTTTTCAGACTCTATAATAGAAAAAGTCCATCCGAGCATTTGTCACTTCGGGCTCGTTAAAACATCGAAGGAGACGAGAGTCATCTTTAGCTTTTTCTCGACTCTTTAAAATTGAAAAAGAAAGTTGTGTCTAAAAGCGTCTAAAATTCATTTAATTCGGAAACACATTTTCCCCTTTTATATTTTGGTTGATCGAGTAATCCGCAATTGTGGAAGAAAGTCAATTGAAACCCCGTCGTTCGCGGAGGCTTACGAGTCAACCGTCTTTGTCTCCGGAATCGAAAACAGTACGGACAAAGCAAACTCGTTTAACCGGTTCGAAATCTCCTATCAAAGTTAGAACAAGTGTTCCAACAACATCTGAGATTCCGGTTACTCCAAACATTTCTGGAAACCCTGCCTCTATAGAAGAAGTTCAACAGCCACAGAGGGACAGTGATACTGATCCTAGTCTGAGAGCAAACACTTGCGTTACTGAACCAGTTCCATCTGTAACCGGTCCAGAGAGTCTTGCTCCTCAAACATCTGTCGCTGTCGATTCAACCCCTTCTTCAGCACCAGAAATATTTTACGGACCTGACGGTCTTCCTCTTCCACCTGGTTTGATTGCAATAGAGGAAATTGTAGAAGATCCGCAAGCAAGTACTCCAACACATTTTGGAGTCGGGGTCACTCTATTTCCTTCGACATCAGAAGTTAGTCTACCACCAGTGGAAGTTCCTGTAGAATCGCTAGGTAATCTTTTGGATAGACTCAAAATGTCTGAACAACCGTCAACATCTAGGACTGTGTCGAATGACACAGCAACAGCAGAACTCCCTGCCGTAACTCCGACAATGTTTGACGGCATACCATCTGTCCCAACTAGCTCACAACCGATAGAAGGAGTCCATCCAGGGACTATTTCGACAGTGTGGTCTGTTCCTGTTTGTTCCTCCGGAGTAATATCCGGCAACTCTTATGTTGAGACTCGACAAATTGATCCATTTGGAGGTCAATTTGGGCCATCCAGTCCCTAAGGGCAAACAATTCCCTTGAGTTCCGGATTACCACCGTATGGGGGGCAGTATGCCCTTTCATTACCCCCTCCGAGAGGATATCCATACGGGAGTTCTCAACAATATTCAGGTTATACTGGAATTACGACAAGTGGTTGGGTACCTATGCTACCCCAGCAACCAAGAGTTGTATATTCTATGCAACAATGTGTACCTATGTCGAACATCCCGACCACACCGGCTATTGTGACAATGTCACAAGTTCAAGCGTTGCATGTTGTATGTCAACCTCAGAATTCTCAGGTTGTAATGCAACAGCCCCTTGACCCTGTGACTCAACCACAATCACCTACTGGTGGGGCGACACAGGTCCAAACGGGTACAATTACCCCACATCTTGGTCCAACGGTTAGTATGGCGCAACAAACCATGGCTTCACAACCATGGTTGGTGCAGTACCAACAACCACAATTCCAACAAGTATACCAAGGTTCCGAGCAGCAGATCTTTGCGAACAGTGGACAACCGTACATCCAAAACGGTCAAAATCAGCCACTTTACAGTGGTCAAGTCCACCAACTGTATCAATCATACCAGCATCAACTACATTATGCTGGTATGCAAAGGCCAACTGCTCAGGTAATTCCATCATACCCCGGGTATGCTTCACCTAACCTGAATCAACAGTTACCATTCATGGCAACTTTAGAGTTACCCGATTTACACCGGTTAACAAACGATCCAATTGCTTACGCCCCTTGGTGGCCAGCGATTCCTCACAAACTTCCTTCAGACATTCCTAAATTTAATGGAAATCTAGGTGAAGACCCATCGAATCACGTGATGACATTTCATCTATGGTGTTCATCAAACACCCTAAACGATGATTCGATAAGGCTTCGCCTTTTTCAGAGGACGTTAACGGGTCCAGCGGTAAAATGGTATATTGAATTACCTAGAGCTTCATTCGACAATTTCAGCTCCTTAGCCACGACTTTCTTAACCCATTTTCAATTACCAATAAGGTATGAAACGGGAACGGAAATCTTAACCAACTTCAAACAGACAACCACTACTCACATCTCTGATCATATACATGAGTGGCGACGTCGTCGTAAGATGGTAAAAACGTACATTCCCGATCAGCTATTAGCTGAATGGTTTATCAAGTCGTTACTTCCGGCCATAACAGAAGATGTGGCAAAGGGTGGAGTCGTAACGGAAGAGCAAGTTATCGCTCGTGCGCAATATTTAGACTTGGTCTATACTCAGTCTGGCACGCTCTATGACAAAATACCTGACGCCCCTAGACCGGAATTCTCAATTCCTCCTCCTCCTAAATCAAATAATGACTCTCATGCTGGCGATGGCGTGATTGGCACGACAAGCGCGAAATCAACAAAGGCCAATTCCAAAAAGGCCCGTAAGATTTCAGATCAAAATGCAAAAGAAGAAATTCTTGCTTCGGAAGTAAATGCCGTATCAGCAGATAAGGGCAAAGAAACCAAACAACCAGGAAGCAAGAAGAAACAAAACAAAGGGAAGAAGAAGAAACAAGGCGAATCGTCTCCTGAAAAAACTTCTTCAAACCCTCCTGGAAATAGGAAACCACCCTCCAAAATAGGGTGTCAGATATGTGATGAGGGTCATTGGACCTCTGACTGTCCATACAAAGCTGAGCTTAAAAGATTCTTTAAGAGTTCGCAAACCTCAGCTATGTTAACTGACCCGTTTCCAAATCCAGGTGCAAATCTGGTTGATAGTGGAAATGCTTCCCCATCGCAAGTGCTTATGTTGTCGGTTTCAAAACAGCAAAATGATGCTTTGATTTCGACAAGGAACAAAGATTACGGGAATCCGCAGCTGTCGAACGGCAAGGAAAAAGATCAACCAAGCAGTTCGACAACAACTTCGACAAAAGTTGTACCACCCATCATTCCTGAATTAACAATAAAACCGCCAAAGGGAGTAGTACACAAGTCGACATTTAATCCTCGCGCCAAAGCAGCGCAGCATTATAACATAGTGGAAGATTTGGCACAATCGCCATCCGTTATGTCGACTCTTGAAGTACTACAAAATTGTCCATCCCAAAGGCAAGCTTTGTTATCAGCCATTGGTGGGGTTGATCCTAAGGATTCCAATCTTGTATCCTTTGACCACAAAGGATACGATCCTCAGTTACCAGCTCAACTAGCTTTCCTTATTCAAGTGAAAGCCCTCAACAAAACTGTTCATCAAACAATTATTGATGAGGGGGCATCTACATGTATAATGTCGATGAGTTACTGGAAAACTTTAGGATCTCCAACCTTGTCGCAATCCTCGACAACATTGAAAGCATTCGACGGAAGGACATATACCCCATATGGTATCCTAAATAACTTAAAAGTTGAACTAGGGGGGAAAACAGTAGAAATAGATGTTGAAGTCATCGATGGGAATCTTGATTACAACATCCTACTAGGAAGACCATGGATCTATGCCATGGCAGCTGTTGTGTCGACCTATTTTAGAAAGATTGCATTCCCTTTTCAAGGAGGGATTACGATCGTCGACCAACAAAACTTCCTCCCTAATGGTTCACAAGTTACAGGAAGCATTCCCATGATCCATGGAAGCCCTCATTCGCTTCAGAATATCGGAGTAGGCCTACTAAAAGATCCTATACTAATGGGAACTTTCGCTCTTCCACCTCCATTTGATATGGCGGAAGTAGCGTCGATAGGTACCTGCAATATGATATCTTCCACAAAGATCTCAGAAAACGATATCAACATGGATCATGCAATGGTTTTGCCCCCAAGCCCAATAGAAGTATTGTAGCAATCAATGTTTCTAGCATGGGAGGCGAACCTGAATCAACGCTCATCAAGCGTTTGGGTAGATAGGTCTAGAGAATATGGTACCCCTTCAGATCCTTGGTCGCAAGTGCATGGAACCGACGAAGGAATTATCGAATCAATGATGATTGAAGGAAAACCATGGAATGATTACCACCATCGTTCCCTTCTTCCAGATTGCGAAGAAGATACTCAAGAAGACCTTTATCACCCTTCAGTCTTTGAATTCCTTTCAAATACTGTAAATACGGTGGATTCCGAGCGAAACTTATCCAATATTGAAGAGACTATAGCCATAAATATCTCGACCAAAACAGATGTTGTAGAGAATATTCATGTTGGCAAAGGTTGTTCTCCTTCAGAACTGGAAATATATAACGCTCTTTTTCGCGAGTTCAGAGATGTCTTTACATGGTCATATGATGAAATGCCAGGCATAGACTCGAGTATCGTTGAACATGAAATTAAGATGTATCCAGATGTCAAACCGGTAAGATAGCGGCTCAGGCAGGTGCACCCCAAGAAAGTCGCTGCCATTAAAGCAGAAGTCGAAAAACTTCTCCATGCTGGTTTCATCTACCCGGTTCCTCTAACCGATTGGGAATCGAATATTGTCCCTGTTATGAAGAAACAAGGGACGATTAGAGTGTGCGTCGATTATAGGGATGTAAATCAAGCTTGTCCAAAAGACAACTACCCTACACCCTTCATCGACCAGATAATTGATGAATGCACCGGATGTGAAATATTTTCATTCATGGATGGATTTTCCGGGTATAATCAAATAAATATCCGCCCACAGGACCAGTCAAAGACTGCATTCATTTGTCCGTGGGGCACATTCGCTCATCGAAAATTACCCTTTGGTTTAAAGAACGCAGGGCCGACGTTTCAGAGGGCAATGAATTATGCCTTCCATGACATCAAGAGCATCGTTCAACCATATCTCGACGACCTTCCGGCTCATTCGCGAAAGTGGACTGATCATCCACAGCATTTAAGAGCGATATTTCTACGTTGCCGACACTACAAGATAAGACTCAATCCACACAAGTGTGTGTTTTGCGTCAGTTCTGGTCGTTTACTTGGCTTTGTAGTCTCTAAGGATGGGATTCGTCTCGACCCGTGTAAGGTTCAGGCAATCATTAATTTGCCTCCACCTTCAAATTTGCTTCAGATTCAGAAACTCCAAGGGAAAGCAAACTTTCTAAGGAGGTTCATTCCAAATTACGCAGAACTTGCTAAAGGTTATACACGTCTTTTGAAAAAGGATGTACCCTTCGTTTGGGACCAGGTTGTGCAAGCTTCCTTTGACGCTTTGAAAGAGTCTCTAGTAAAAGCATCATTAATGTACGCCCCTGACTATCTTAGGGATTTTAACCTGTATCTGGCTGCAGCAGATACGACCATTGCGATGGTTTTAGTTCAAGAGGTCGATGGAATTGAACATCCTATATATTATTTAAGTAAAAACTTAAATGATACAGAAAGTAAATATTCTTACGTTGAAAAGCTAGCACTCGCTGCTGTTCAAGCAATACAGAGATTTCGTCATTATATACTCTTTCGGAAAACTACCATTCTGTCAGATTGCAACCCCATGACTTATATATTGTCGCGACAGTTGCTGGGGGGCAAATATTCAAAATGGATAGCAATCCTTCAAGAGTTTGATCTGGAATTTGTGAAATCCAAATCAAAGAAAGCTCTAGTATTCGCAGAATTATTATGCGATCTCCCATCGTCGTCCAACGATGAAACCTCCGAGGAATCGATCGTGGATGAGACTTTGTTTCTGATATCTACAAGCAATGAGTGGTATGGAGATATAATCGTTTATCTCCAAACCCAAAAATTTCGGCCAAACACCTCACACTCTGAACAAAAACGTATTCGATACCAAGCAAAAGACTACATGATCGTCGGTGATACTCTTTACCGTCGTGGTGTCGATACAGTTCTGAGGAGGTGCCTCACCCATGAGGAAGCCGAAAAAGCCCTGAATGAATGTCATTCAGGTGCCTGTGGGGGGCATCAATCTGGTTATGCTACAGCACAGAAAATCTTACGAGCAGGATACTTCTGGCCAACAATGTTCAAAGATTGCATAACCGCAGTCAGAAGTTGCCATGCTTGTCAAATTTTCGATAGCAAAACCAGAAGACCACCCGCTCCGCTACAACCGATAGTAGCTGTGGGGCCTTTCGCCAAATGGGGCATCGATTTCATGCAATGTAACCCCACCTCGACCGGGGGGCATGGGTATATTATAGTCGCCGTTGACTATTTTACCAAATGGGCCGAGGCGATGCCTACATTAGATAATACTGGTGAAACAGCTGCCCTATTCTTTTTCAATCATGTAGTCTCCAGATTCGGCATACCACAGACTATAGTTACAGATCATGGATCACATTTCCGTAATCACATGATGGTAGAATTAGCTGCCAAGCTAGGGCTATCTCACGACAGCTCTACTTCGTATTACCCGCAAGCCAACGGACAAGTTGAAGCAATCAACAAAGTCCTGAAGCGTATGTTGCAAAGGATGATCGGGGTTCACAAAAGAAGATGGCACCTAATCCTGTACTCAGCCTTGTGTGTTGTGGGGAAAAATGCCTATGCAGGACGATCCTATCCACCTAAGGTGTGACAGTGCCTTAGCAACAAACAGAGACAGCTATTCTAGTATTCTTCCTTTATGAATTAAGAATGAAGAGAGATGGATGGACTAACCGGTGTCTTCCGTTTGTCCCTCGATCCGGTTTCTCTTCTCTTTGGGAGTAACCAGCTACTTGCCTTCTTGCTCGCCCAACTTCAAGAGGTTTCTGCAAGATCACAAGAAGAGAACACTACACAAAGACATAGATTCATATTCATAACTAGTTCAGGATTAGAAATAAACTAAACATACTAATGCAATCATACATCAAAGATACATCAGCATATAGGAGGAACCAAGATAGCTTTATTGATGAATAACAAGGTTCAGGAAGAGATACAACCCAGAGGGCTCCAATCCAGCATCTCCTTCCCAGCAAATGAAATTCCTATCTTCACCCCCTTCAAAGCATTAAGCACCCAATGATTCCAGTCTCAAACCAACAGCAATTCTTTGCAATAACAAAATTCCAGCCTCTGGATCTCATGGAGGAGAGATCCATATATAGATGTTTGGAGAGAGGATGAGTCAGCTTGAGATCTGACTAGTGTCCTCTCCCTCTGTCAGTTCTTGATTCCACTTGGAGGTTCTTGCTTCCACTTGGAGGTTGAGAACCTCTTACTCATCAATAGTCGAATTCACTGAGGCAAGTGTCATTGAGGAAGATTCTGGAAGCTTCCAGGGTCTTTGACACCTTGCTAAATGACATTGCCATTTGGCATTTCTCGCTCAATGCACCTGGGTAGTGCTTCTACCTGCGTTGCAGTGCAGGTAGCCAGTGTTAGCTTTGCATTTCAGCGCAGACAGCTAGTAGAGCTCTTGAATTGATCCTGAATTGACTTGTTTTTGAGCAGTTTCTGGTGGAGAACTTCTGTGAATTGCTGTGGTTTGTTAGCCTTGTTCCTCTAGGGGTAGGAACAACATGTTTAGGGACTTTGGATCCCTTAGATTATGGACATTTCATGCTCAATGTTGTAAGGCACAAAAATGTCTATAACAGTTGCCCCCTAAAGTATGAAGCCGTTTATCGGGTGAAATGCTTTATCAGGAGGATCCGAAGTTCTTCCAATGTTGGGAGGGGACCTGTAATAAGATACAATACAATACATTATTTTTCATACTGCTTTCATGATCTAGCTGAGGCGGGCATTCCCATGCTCAGCTTTATAAATTCATTTTTCTGTACATAGAACAGACAATCTTCTGATGGTAGACTGATGATTTTGATGAAATCATCATCCCTTTTTGTAGGATGATTATCTGCTGCAATGTTGTACATGTCAATGTCTTTATTTCCTGAATATATATCGCAGCCCGGATGGATGAAACTAGATCTGGGGTCTTCAATCTCGCCCGATCTTCACTCGATGTACAAGTCGATCCATGTGAGAATTTTCTGAAGTCGAACATGGAAAGACATCGCTTGATTACCAGTCAATGATGTAAACTGTTAACAAGCGCGAGAGGAATCACCGATAATGATGATGACCCTCAAGGTACTGCAGTACAATTCACGTGGTGTGAATAGAGCACTTGGCGTCGAACACCACGCAAAATCTTTCGGTCGAAGGTCATTGATGTATACCTGTCGCCGGAAGTGAGAAACTTTCCATTGAGGCATGCAAGCTTCAAAGTACTGAAGGGGTTGTTCCTAGATCAACTTCTTGGATAATGAGCTGATGTCGACAAGAAGCGATCCGTCAAAGGAGGGCCTTAATGTATCCCACATCAGTGACATGGAACGGAGCTAATGATTTTGATGGAGATGAAAACGATCTGTGACATATGATTCAGGGTGGCGGTCATGAAAGGATGAAGGATAATGTATGGCAGTGGATGGGACATGGTTGACTTTTCTGAACGACTTCTCTTGAACATATGGCGACACTGATGCGATGGATCAGTAGCATTACCCCAAATATGGATGGTATGGTGAGACCATGGTGATGGGACCGGTGAATGAAACAACCCAACCCGATTGTGGTACGGAGGAAAAGTGTCATGTTCAAGAGCGACTTGCTACCATCAAAGTTTTCTTGAGTTTCTCCCAATTTTTCCCCAGTCATTGCTGACCAGTACCTCTTTATTTTTGTCAAGCTTGAGGAGGATAACATATGCTTGTTCTATAACATGCCCTTCGGGCAAGCCCATCGCTATGTTTTAACGAGCCTAGCGATAGTGAAACTCGTTCTCGTCTAAAGACAAGTTTGTCGCTATTTAATGCTTTTAACGAGTCTAACGACAAAGATAACTCGGTCCTTTTCAATTTTAGAGAGTCTGAAAAGGTACGTAAAGATAACTCCAAAGTTCCTTTTTCATCATCTAATCCCTTAAGTCCGAAAAAGTATAAAACAATACAAAAGGGATGAATTTTCGATAGTTTTAACGAGCCGAACTAAACAAGCGCTCGATCTTTTTGTGCAATAATCCCTCAGGTCCAAAAAGATTAAAATCTAAAGGAGGGATAGCTCTTCCGGCCGTTTAACGAGCTGGGAGGCCAAAACTCGGCAATCTTTTCATATTTTACGAGTCAGTTGAAAAGAACTTAAAGAAGACTCGTCTTTTGAGGAACGAATGATAAACAGGGTAGCAACAGATTCCAGGTACGGCTTGGAATGTTCCAATCATGGCAGTGTCACAAGGATGGCTTAGTGAAATCACTCTTCACAGCTGTTCCTCAAAATGGGTAAACAATCAAATGGAGGTGAATGATCGGCCAATAGAAAAGTGGAGGTGACGGTACAAACACGACCAAGGCTTTAATGGCTGATAATTTTACTTTCGCAGTGGTTATTTACCGGATAGTTCATTTTTTAACGAGCTTAAACGCGGGTTGAAACATTTGCTCGATCTTATGTTTATTTTTTAACGAGCATGAACTATGTGCTAAAACTGCTCGGATCTTGCGTTTATTTTTTAACGAGCATGAACTGTGTGCTAAAACTGCTCGATAAGTTTGCATGCCCCCAGCATAATAACTGCTCGAGGTGCATGCCCCCCAAGCTTCATTGCATTCAACTTGGTGGTTGGAATGAAGGTTTACCTTTGAGATTTGGAAAGGGGTTCGTTTCATTTTTTAATGAGGTTGACACGAGATAAGAACCATCCTCGGAGCCCACTGTATTTACAATTTTTGGTAGAAAATCGAAAACTGAAAAATGATAAAGGTCATCTTGAGTATCTTCTTCGCATTCTGGAGGAAGGGAACGATGGTGGCAATCATTCCATGGTTTTCCTTCAATCATCATTGATTCGATGATTCCTTCGTCGGTTCCATGCACTCGTGACCAAGGATCTGAAGGGGTACCATATTCTCTAGACCTATCTACCCAAACGCTTGATGAGCGTTGATTCGGGTTCGCCTCCCATGCTAGAAACATTGATTGCTACAATACTTCTATTGGGCTTGGGGGCAAAACCATTGCATGATCCATGTTGATATCGTCTTCTGAGATCTTCGTGGAAGATATCATATCGCAGGCTCCTACCAATGCTACTTCTCCTATATAGATTGGAGGTGGAAGTGCAAAAGTTCCCATTAATGTGGGGTCTTTCAGTAGGCCTACTCCAATATCTTGAAGCGAATGGGGGCTTCCATGGATCATGGGAATGCTTCCTGTAACTTGTGAACCATTAGGGAGGAAGTTTTGTTGGTCGACGATCGTAATCCCTCCTTGAAAAGGGAATGCAATCATTCTAAAATAGGTCGACACAACAGCTGCCATGGCATAAATCCATGGTCTTCCCAGTAGGATGTTGTAATCAAGATTCCCATCGATGACTTCAACATCTATTTCTATTGTTTTTCCCCCTAGTTCAATCTTCAAGTTATTTAGGATACCATATGGGGTATATGTCCTTCCGTCGAATGCTTTCAATGTTGTCGAGGATCGCGACAAGGTTGGAGATCCTAAAGTTTTCCAGCAACTCATCGACATAATACATGTCGATGCCCCCTCATCAATAATTGTTCGATGAACAGTTTTGTTGAGGGCTTTCACTTGGATGAGGAAAGCTAGTTGAGCTGGTAACTGAGGATCGTATCCTTTGTGGTCAAAGGATACAAGATTGGAATCCTTAGGATCAACCCCACCAATGGCTGATAACAAATCCTGCCTTTGGGATGGACAATTTTGCAGTACTTCAAGAGTCGACATAGCGGATGGTGATTGGGCCAAATCTTCCACTATGTTATAATGTTGCGTTGCTCTGGCGCGAGGATTAAATGTCGACTTGTGTACTACTCCCTTTGGCAGTTTTATTGTTAATTCAGGAATGATGGGTGGTACAACTTCTGTCGAAGTTGTTGTCAAACTGCTTGGTTGATCTTTTTCCTTGCCGTTCGACAGCTGCGGATTCCCGTAATCTTTGTTCCTTGTCGAAATCAAAGCATCATTCTGTTGCTTGGAAATTGACAACATTAGCACTTGCGACGGGGAAGCATTTCCACTATCAACTAGATTTGTGCCTGGATTTGGAAACGGGTCAGTTAACACAGCTGAGGTTTGCGAACTCTTAAAGAATCTTTTAATCTCAGCTTTGTATGGGCATTCTTTTGTCCTGTGATTCTCATCATATATCTAACACCCAAAAGGTGGTTTCCTATCTCCAAGAGGGTTTGAAGAAGTTTTTCAGGAGATGACTCTCCTTGTTTCTTCTTCTTCCCTTTGCTTTGTTTCTTCTTGCTTCCCGGTTGTTTGGTTTCTTTGCCTTTATCTGTTGATACGGCATTTACTTCCGAAGCAAGAATTTCTTCTTTTGCATTTTGATCTGAAATCTTACGGGCCTTTTTGGAATTGGCCTTTGTTTATTTCGTGCTTGTCGTGCCAATCACGCCATCGCCAGCATGAGAGTCATTATTTGATTTAGGAGGAGGAGGAATTGAGAATTCCGGTCTAGGGGCGTCAGGTATTTTGTCGTAGAGCATGCCAGACTGAGTATAGACCAAGTCTAGATATTGCGCACGAGCGATAACTTGCTCTTCTGTTACGACTCCCCCTTTTGCCACATCTGCCGTTATGGCCGGAAGTAACGACTTGATAAACCATTCTGCTAATAGCTTATCAGGAATGTACGTTTTCACCATCCTACGACGATGTCGCCACTCATGTATATGATCAGATATGTGAGTAGCGGTTGTCTGTTTGAAGTTGGTTAAGATTTCCGTTCCTGTTTCATACCTTATTGGTAATTGAAAATGAGTTAAGAAAGTCGTGGCTAAGGAGCTGAAATTGTTGAACGAAGCTCTAGGTAATTCAATATACCATTTTGCCACTAGACCCATTAACGTCCTCTGAAAAAGTCGAAGCCTTATCGAATCATCATTTAGGGTGTTTGATGAACACCATAGATGAAAGGTCATCACGTGATTCGATGGATCTTCACCTGGATTTCCATTAAATTTAGGAATGTCCGATGGAAGTTTGTGAGGAATCGCTTGCCACCAAGGGGCGTAAGCAATTGGATCATTTGTTAACCGGTGTAAATTGGGTAACTCTAAAGTTGCCACGAATGGTAACTGTTGATTCAGGTTAGGTGAATCATACCCAGGGTATGACGGAATTGCCTGAACAGTTGGTCTTTGCATACCGCCATAATGTAGTTGATGCTGGTATGACTGATACGGTTGGTGGACTTGACCACTGTAAAGTGGTTGATTTTGACCGTTTTGAATATACGATTGTCCACTGTTCGCAAAGATCTGCTGCTCAGAACCTTGGTACACTTGCTGGAATTGTGGTTGTTGGTATTGCACCAGCCACGGTTGCGAAGCCATGCTCTGTTGTGCTATACTAACCGTTGGACCAAGATGTGGGGTAATTGTACCCGTTTGGACCTGTGTCGCCCCACCAGTAGGCGATTGTGGTTGAGTCACAGGATCAAGGGGCTGTCGCATTACAACCTAAGAAATCTGAGGTTGACATACAACAGGCATCGTTTGAACTTGCGACACGGTTACAATAGTCGGTGTAGTCGAGATGTTCGTCACAGGTACACATTGTTGCATATAATACACAACTCTTGGTTTCTGGGGTAGCATAGGTACCCAACCACTTGTCGTAACTCCAGTATAACCTGAATACTATTGAGAACTCCCGTGTGGATATCCTCCCGAAGGGGGTAATGAAAGGGCATACTGCCCCCCATACGGTGGTAATCCAGAACTCAAGGGAATTGCTTGCCCTTGTGGACTGGATGGCCCAAATTGACCTCCAAATGGATCAATTTGTCGAGTCTCAACATAAGAGTTGCCGGATATTATTCCGGAGGAACAAACAAGAAAAGACCACACTGTCAAAATAGTCCCTGGATGGACTCCTTCTAGCGGTTGAGAGCTAGTCGGGACAGATGGTATGCCGGCAAACATTGTCGGAGTGACAGCAGGGAGCTCTGTTGTCGCGGTGTCATTTGACACAGTCCTAGATGTTGACGGTTGTTCAGACATTTTGAGTCTATCCAAAAGATTACCTAGCGATTCTACAAGAACTTCCACTGGTGGTAGACTAACTTCAGATGTCGAAGGAAATAGAGTGATCCCGACTCCAAAATGTGTTGGAGTACTTGCTTGCGGGTCTTCTACAATTTCCTCTATCGCAATCAAACTAGGTGGAAGGGGAAGACCATCAGGTCCGTAAAATATTTCTGGTGCCGAAGAAGGGGTTGAATCGACAGCGACAGATGTTTGAGGAGCAAGACTCTCTGGACCAGTCGAAGATGGAACTGGTTCAGTGACACAAGTGTTTGCTCTCAGACTAGGATCAGTATCACTGTCCCTCTGTGGCTGTTGAACTTCTTCTATAGAGGCAGGGTTTCCATAAATATTTGGAGTAACCGGAATCTCAGATGTCGTTGGAACACTTGTTCTAACTTTTATAGGAGATTTCGAACCGGTTAAACGAGTTCGCTTTGTCCGTACTGTTTTCGATTCCGGAGACAAAGATGGTTGACTCGTAAGCCTCCGCGAACGACGGGGTTTCAATTGACTTTCTTCCACGATCAACCAAAATACAAAAAGGGGAAAGTGTATTTCCGAATTAAATGAATTTTTTAGACGCTTTTAAACACAACTTGCTTTTTCACTTTTAAAGAGTCAAGAAAAAGCTAAAGATGACTCTAGTCTCCTTCGATGTTTTAACGAGCCCGAAGTGACAAATGCTCAGATGGACTTTTTCCGTTATAGAGTCTGAAAAAGGCCAAAAGGAACTGCTCTGGAGCTCTAGGTAGAGGGTGTGCCAAACTTTTCGCAAAACCGCAGAATACTTTTTAAGGTACGGGTGGTCAATCTTCCCGAATGCTGTGTTCAGTGCATTGCGATCAGTAGGGCAGCCGACACGGCTTCCTATGGATAAAGGCTTTATTCCTATAGGGGTCTCCCAATATATACGCGACGGTACGTGGGAGCACAATCCGTACTGATACTTATCGCTTCACCGTGGAGGAATCACCCAACCACTCGACGGTAAGATATCAGGCTTTACGACGCCGGAACACGTCTCTAGCCTAGACCTCTATGTTGTGCGTTATGTTACAAAGCGTTGTTAAGTTCATTCAATTTATTTTAGGTTGATCTTTTTTAGAAGTTTGCCTTTTTGGATCACCACGAGATGTATGGTACAACTCCTAAATGCAGTCTAAAGATGATAAGCAAGCTTTTTATATCTTTTCAACAGATGAAAATCCTAGCTACAAAGGGAAAAGAAAGACACCATCTTTTCTCAAAGAGCAATCAGCACACTCTAATGCACTTTTCCTAAATCAAACATGCAAACTATCAAGATGCAAATGCACAATGCAGGTGTTTGTTTTCCGCTTTCTTAGTATTGATGCCTACAAAGAAAGCTTTTTGTACAACTTTGAATTTGCTTTCAAATGACAAATACAAACAAGTTTACTTTTTCGAAATCAGAGAGGGTAGAAGAGATTACAACACTTAACGATTTCCGAAATGAATACTTGTTTCGACACTTAAAAGAGACAAACTCAAACCAAAAGCAAAAGTAAATGTATAATCAACTGTAAACAGCCAATGAACTCTCTCCTAAGATCACAATCAACAGATCTAAATCAAGGGCTACAGGATGACTATTTCACTCTTGCAAAGGAAAACTGTAAATGACGCCACAAACACATAAAAACACTCACAGTCTTTTTGTACAAAAGGAGGCAGAATTTAAGCAGAGAAAAGGAGTTATCAGACTGGTACCTATGCTGGTTACAGGCTGCAAAAATCAGAGATCAAAACAAGGCAAAATAGAGCAGAGAACCCCAGCTGCACAAGGCCTAACTGGATCAGCGCACCCTCAACACAGGGGTTTTGACATTCAGCGCAGGTAACCTTCACGGGACCTGCGTTGAAATGCAGAACCTCTTCACAGGGTCTGCGCTGAAGGAGAAACGAGAGTTTCTCACTGGGTTCTGGGTCACAGTTTGTTATTTAATCTACAGTTTCAGGCCAAATCAAAGCAACAAGCAAGGTACAATCAAAGGGATGCTTTGAGGAAGGGCTAAGATCTATCACAAAGGATCATCAAATCATTTGTGAGTCTATTGTTCAGATCATAGACAAATCCAGTGATTGGATCAAAGCAGCAACTATCTACTTTGCATCTGAGAATAGCAGATGCAGTTCGATTGTTGTTGTTGAGTCTATGAAACAAACAATGATAGAGACACAAATAAAATGACTAAACAGATTTCCCCAGCGGAGTCGCCAATTTGTTGTGGGGAAAAATGCCTATGCAGGACGATCCTATCCACCTAAGGTGTGACAGTGCCTTAGCAACAAACAGAGACAGCTATTCTAGTATTCTTCCTTTATGAATTAAGAATGAAGAGAGATGGATGGACTAACCGATGTCTTCCGTTTGTCCCTCGATCCGGTTTCTCTTCTCTTTAGGAGTTCCCAGCTACTTGCCTTCTTGCTCGCCCAACTTCAAGAGGTTTCTGCAAGATCACAAGAAGAGAACACTACACAAAGACATAGATTCATATTCATAACTAGTTCAGGATTAGAAATAAACTAAACATACTAATGCAATCATACATCAAAGATACATCAGCATATAGGAGGAACCAAGATAGCTTTATTGATGAATAACAAGGTTCAGGAAGAGATACAACCCAGAGGGCTCCAATCCAGCATCTCCTTCCCAGCAAATGAAATTCCTATCTTCACCCCCTTCAAAGCATTAAGCACCCAATTATTCCAGTCTCAAACCAACAGCAATTCTTTGCAATAACAAAATTCCAGCCTCTGGATCTCATGGAGGAGAGATCCATATATAGATGTTTGGAGAGAGGATGAGTCAGCTTGAGATCTGACTAGTGTCCTCTCCCTCTGTCAGTTCTTGATTCCACTTAGAGGTTCTTGCTTCCACTTGGAGGTTGAGAACCTCTTACTCATCAATAGTCGAATTCACTGAGGCAAGTGTCATTGAGGAAGATTCTGGAAGCTTCCAGGGTCTTTGACACCTTGTTGAATGAACTTGCCATTTGGCATTTCTCGCTCAACGCACCTGGGTAGTGCTTCTACCTGTGTTGCAGTGCAGGTAGCCAGTGTTAGCTTTGCATTTCAGCGCAGACAGCTAGTAGAGCTCTTGAATTGATCCTGAATTGACTTGTTTTTTAGCAGTTTCTGGTGGAGAACTTCTGTGAATTGTTGTGGTTTGTTAGCCTTGTTCCTCTAGGGGTAGGAACAACATGTTTAGGGACTTTGGATCCCTTAGATTATGGACATTTCATGCTCAATGCTGTAAGGCACAAAAATGTCTATAACATTGTGGGCTTACCGAACATCGGTAAGGAATGCAACCGGATTCACACCTTTTCAACTGGTGTATGGCCTGGAAGCAGCCTTACCAATCCAATGTGAAATCTCGTCTCTCAAACTCGCAATTGATCTCCTCCCCGGAACTTCGAAACAAGAGGCCCGTTTCTTGGAATTAATCCAATTGGATGAAAGCCGTCGTGATGCCGCTTTGGCTAACGAAGCCCATAAGAAACGAGTCAAGGCGCAGTTCGACAAAAATGTCAAACCCCGTGTCTTCTCAGAAGGTGACTTGGTCTTGCTTTACGACCATGAATCCGATAAATTGGGAGCAGGTAAATTTAATTCTTTATGGATGGGCCCCTATGATGTTAAACGAGCGTTAGCAAAAGGAGCCTACGAGTTAATGGATTATGACGGAATTCCACTGGCGCAACCTCGTAACGGGTTGTACCTTAAGCGTTACTATGCTTAAATAGTAACCAATATGCTTTTGTTGTATTTTGTTTTCGCTAAAGTGGTTGTTTTGGTCGAGTAATCCACCTTTTTTACATTTATTGCAGATGTCAAACCTTCTGGAGACATGTGTGGGATATGCCGACGGAGCGAGTCGTAGTTCGCGGAACCTGTCCTCCGCAGCCTGGGCCATTTTTGATCCAAGCGGCGAGTTAGTAAGTTTCAGAGGCGTATGTATTGGTCAATCAACGAATAACATCGCTGAGTATAGCGCGTTGATAGAACTGCTCTCTGATGCCATCACCCATGGTATACGCCGACTAATCGTCAGGCTAGACTCACAACTCGTAATACTACAACTCAATGGTATATATTCCGTTCGTAACCCAGCTATTTATCGCATGTTCCTAAGGGTTAAGATTTTGGAAAGACAATTTGATTTAATTCAATACCAACATATTTCCAGAAACTTAAACACATTAACCGACTCATTAGCAAACTATGTGTTAGATAGACATTTGCGACATTTATAAAAAGGAACACATCATCAATGTGGTACATATGGATCATATAACTCAACCAGAATAAAACCCCGAAAATCAAAATATATATATAAGCTATTTATGGTTTACATATAATGTTCTGTAACCAAGACAAAATCGGTCACATGACCCAAAAACTCAAAAATGCTAGGGGGCACCCTAGTCTAATGATGCTCATGATAGCACGTCACGGCCTGTGCAATCATGCGTAAGAGACGAGTCCATCGTCTAGGCACACCAGTAGTATGCCGCTGCAACTGTAAAGGTAACTCGTCGATCCTCACGTCTGGAATACCAAGAGTAAGGCTCTCAACCTGCTCCTGCACAGCTATGAGGGTCTCGGCCACATCAAGGTCACGAAGAATAACCCTCCCGGCAGCCTCTCCTGCTGGGGCAGTGGCTGGCGCTCTCGGGCGAACTACTAGACGAACAGGACCAACATCTGCATGCACATATGAGTTTGATTAAAGTCTTGATAGAATAAAGCACAAGAACATTATGAATAAAAACAATAAACAGTGATATGGTCGAAATTTTTACCAATAGCGCCCCACTGCTCGCCGTCTGGCAGTACCAAATCCGGATCACCCCGGAAGTCCATACCAACATATGGATACTCAGAATAGACCATCTCCTGACGCTCGAACCACCTGAAGAAGGTATCAGTGAAAGAAATCTGAGATTGACCAGCATGTCTAGACATGTGATCAACCCATCTCTGCATGCGTGGTTCAGTAGGAGAAGGCAAGCCGAGATCGATGTACTGTGGCTGCATCAGTGGTATTTTCTCCAAAGCAAAGGAAAATGGAACCGAACCCAAAGTTCTTCAACTTCCCGTCCTTTACCTTGGTCAATTGACTTTTCATCTGAAGAAGTACTGCATCACACCAGTTGAATATTTTCGGTTGGAGACACTCCAAGGCATGCTGCACATAGGATCTGTTGGCTACATGAAGGGATGCACTACCGGCCATCCTACCAATAGTATACAGGATAGACCTAAGGGACCTGTCAGCAACCTCACGGATAACGATCTTGTCGTCTCTGCTCGGCTGAGATCCTTCCCTGCAATACTGACGGACATAATCTCTCACAGAGTCACTCCCTCGGGCCGAACCTGACAAAGAAACGGGGGCACCCCGCCTCGACAAGCCAGTCAAGAAGTAAATGTCTACTGTGGTCAAGGGATGGGTTTGCCCCTAATCTGGAATACTTGGTTGATAGGATCCCAAGCATCAAGCAAATACTGCAGTAGGGCGATCTGCTGTCTCATACTAGAGATACAGAAGAACTTCAGCAGGCCGCAGTTCCGCAGCGCATTCACCGTGACAGGATCATGTAGGGCAATCATGTCCTCTTCTTCGTGTTCTTGTTCTCGCCATGTAAGGGTCATTTTGCTCCAATATCTCTGAAAAACAAACATGAGATGAGTTAGATCCTGGTTTTGATGAGAAACTAGCAAAAATTTTCATCAAAAACTGTGCAACAAAACCCTCTTTTTCGCCCAACGCACCTGCCCAGTGTTCCACCTGCGTTGAAGGTCAAGCTGCCTTTATACTGCTTGACATTCAGCGCAGGTTTCGAATGGGAAAGGTGCGCTGATGGGAGAGCGACCCCATCAAACCCCAGGGGCTCAGGAAAACAGGAAAACAAGCACAGAATGCAGAAAGGAAACCATGAAATGAAAGAGCTCAGGTTTAGCTCCTACCTGGTCCAGACGGCGCCGAGAATCGTCCACAGAATCTCCCGAAATCAGCTGATGAAAATCAAGGGGAAAGAGGCACCTCCAAAGCTCCAACAAACCAAGTTCAAATGAAATGGTAAAATGAGAGGTAAAAACACTTTTTAATTGCTTTTTACGTAGTTCAAAGTAAAAATTAATGTTTTAATCTCATTTTCAAACAAATGTTATTCATTTCTAACTAGTTTGATGCAGCAATTGAAGGTACAGTACTATCTTTGAAAAGAGAAAAGCTATTTATGGTAAGAAATCAAAAGTAGACCATGTTATCGAGCAGTTTTAGCACATAGTTCATGCTCGTTAAAAAATAAACATAAGTTTCGAGCAGTTTTAGCACATAGTTCATGCTCGTTAAAAAATAAACATAAGATCGAGCAAATGTTTCAACCCGCATTTAAGCTCGTTAAAAAATGAACTATCCGGTAAATAACCACTGCGAACGTAGATTTATCAACCATTAAAGCCTTGGTCATGTTTGCACCATCACCTCCACTTTTCCATTGGCCGATCATTCACCTCCATTTGATTGTTTACCCATTTTGAGGAACAGCTGCGAAGAGTGATTTCACTAGCCATCCTTGTGACACTGCCGTGATTGGAACATTCCAAGCCTTACCTGGAATCAGTTGCTACCCTGTTCATCACTCATTCCTCAAAAGACGAGTCTTCTTTAAGCTCTTTTCAATTGACTCGTAAAATATGAAAAGATTGCCGAGTTTTGGCCTTCCACCTCGTTAAACGACTGGAAAAGCTATCCCTCCTCTAGATTTTAATCTTTTTGGACCTGAGGGATTATTGCACAAAAAGATCGAGCGCTTGTTTAGTTTGGCTCGTTAAAACTATCGAAAATTCATCCTTTCTGTATTGTTTTATACTTTTTCGGACTCAAGGGATTAGATGACGAAAAAGGAACTTTGGAGTTATCTTTACGTACCTTTTTAGACTCTCTAAAATTGAAAAGGGCCGAGTTATCTTTGTCGTTAGACTCGTTAAAAGCAGTAAATAGCGACAAACTTGTCTTTAGACGAGAACGAGTTTCACTATCGCTAGGCTCGTTAAAACATAGCGATGGGTTTACCCGAAGGGTAAATTATAGAACAAGCATATGTTATCCTCCTCAAGCTTGACAAAAATAAAGAGGTACTGGTCAGAAATGACTGGGGAAAATTGGGAAGAAACTCAAAGAACTTTATTGGTAGCAAGTCGCTCTTGAACATGACACTTCCACTCCGTGCCTGAGTCGGGTTGGGTTGTTTCATTCACCGGTCACATTACCATGGTCTCGCCATACCATCCACCTTTGGGGTAAATGCTACCAATCCATCACACAAGTGTCGCCGATATGTTCAAGAGAAGTCATCCAGAGAAGTCAACCGTGTCCCATCCACTACCATACATTATCCTTCATCCTTTCATGACCGCCACCCTGAATCATATATCATCAGATCGTTTTCACCTCTATCAAAGTCATTTGCTCCGTTCCGTGTCACTGATGTGGGATACATCAAGGCCCTCCTTTGACGGATCGCTTCTTGTCGACATCAGCTCATTATCCAAGAAGTTGATCTAGGAACAACCCCTTCAGTACTTTGAAGCTTGCATGCCTCAATGGCAAGTTTCTCACTTCCGGCGACAGGTATACATTAATGACCTTCGACCGAAAGATTTTGCGTGGTGTTCGACGCCAAGTCCTCTATTCACACCACGTGAATTGTACTAGAGTACCTTGAGGGTCATTATCATTAACAATGATTCCTCTCACGCTTGTTAACAGTTCACATCATTGACTGGTAATCAAGCGATGTCTTTCCATGTTTGACTTCAGAACATTTCTCACATGGATCGACTTGTACTTAGAGTGAAGATCGGACGAGATTGAAGACCCCGGATCTAGTTTCATCCATCCGGGCTGCGATATATATTCAGGAAAATAAATACATTGACATGTACAGCATTGCAGCAGATAATCATCCTACAAAAAGGATGATGATTTCATCAAAATCATCAGTCTACCATCAAACGATTGTCTGTTCTATGTACAGAAAAATGAATTTATAAAGCCGAGCATGGGAATGCCCGCCTCAGCTAGATCATGAAAGCAGTATGAAAAATAATGTATTGTATTGTATCTTATTACAGGTCATCCTCCCAGCATTGGAAGAACTTCGGATCCTCCTGATAAAGCATTTCACCCGATAAACGGCCTCATACTTTAGGGGGCAACTGTTATAGACATTTTTGTGCCTTACAGCATTGAGCATGAAATGTCCATAATCCAAGGGATCCAAAGTCCCTAAACATGTTGTTCCTACCCCTAGAGGAACAAGGCTAACAAACCACAGCAATTCACAGAAGTTCTCCACCAGAAACTGCTCAAAAACAAGTCAATTCAGGATCAATTCAGAGGCTCCACTAGCTGTCTGCGCTGAAATGCAAAGTCTGCACTGGCTACCTGCACTGCAACGCAGGTAGAAGCACTACCAGGGTGCGCTGAGCGGGAATTGACAAACGGCAAGTTCGTTCAACGAGGTGTCAAAGCACTGGAAGCTTCCAGAATCTTCCTCAATGACACTTGCCTCAGTGAATTCGACTAGTGATGAGTAAGAGGTTCTCAACCTCCAAGTGGAAGCAAGAACCTCCAAGTGGAAACAAGAACTGACAGAGGGAGAGGACATTAGTCAGATCTCAAGCTGACTCATCCTCTCTCCAAACATCTATATATGGATCTCTCCTCCATGAGATCCAGAGGCTGGAATTTTGTACTTTGCAGAGAATTGCTGTTGGTTTGAGATTAGAACTATTGGGTGATTTTCTTTGAAGGAGGTGAAGAAGGGGATTCCTTTTGCTAGGAAGGTGATGCTGGATTGGGCCTCACTTGGTTGTATCTCTTCCTGAACCTTGTTACTTCATCAATAAAACCATTTGAGTTTCTCCTATATGCTTGTATATCAATGATGTTTTGTTGTATTTGCATATTTAGTTTATTCTAATCCTAAACTAGTTATGAATGTGAATCTATGCTCTTGTAGTTTCCCTCTCTTTTGATCTTGCAGGACCTTGACAAAGCTGGACCAGTGTAGGAGCAGGCAGCGGGAAGCGAACAAAAGAGAGAGATTGGATCAGCAAACTAGTGGAAGACACTGGTTAGTTACATCCTACTTCTCTATTTGCATTTCATAAAGAAGAACACTCAGATAGTTTTCCTTGTTTGTTGCTAAGGCACTATCACACCTTAGAGTGGGATAGGGGCATTCCGTATTGGATACTTTTCCCAACAACACTTTCCTTCTAGGAAATTTTCATGAAATTTTCCTAAAAATTTAAATTCAATGTCCTCAATGATTGTAACCATTAAGCCCTAATACAGCATTAGCACCACCCATTTGGATTGCAAGCATGAGACTAAATAAAATTAGACCCTCATAATAAGTACAATATTATGTCACTTTCCTAAAAAAATGTGTTACCTCCATTTACAATTTGGTGTGGCTACAACAACAACCCCTTTTATTTTGCTTAGAGAAGTAAAGAAAAAAACTAACAAAATTTTTATTTTAATACCTAATCTTGTGGGTGTACTATATATTCGTTTACTACCTCTAGTTTTGAATTAGATACATAAGTTTTGGTCTTCTTTTGTTTTTATTACATTCATCATTTGTGATAGGTCATAGTTTAATGTACAATTTACTTTTAATGTATTTAGTATTTTACAAAAAAAATATTCTCTTAGTTTCATCTTGTCCTACTTTTGAGGTTACCACATCTTCTACTCATCAAGAGCTTTTCGATGATATACAAATTTTCTCATTCTAAGTTCTGGACACGGAGTTATGGATCCCATAAGTTTTGTAGTATCATTGTGTTCTGGTGACATGGTATATGACATGTCCCTTTTATCCATGTGGCAAATGATTGCAGTGAATATGCTAACATGCCAAATGATGTGTCATGTTGACTTGGAAAATTATTGGATCTCCCAATCCAGACCTTTCACATTGCAAGATTTTTCAAATGTCTCGCGTGTCAGATGTCCTAAGTACATTTGGTCATAGATATATATCCAAATCCAGATGTCTCATGGGTGTCCCATATCTTGGATAAATCCAGATCTAGATGTCCCATGGGTGTTCCAAATCCTGGATATATCCATATCTAGATGTCTCTAATTTCATTTTCTTTATTTTTTGTTTTTTTTTTTTTTGAATTTTTTATATTTTTATTTACTTTATTTTTTATAGATATTTTTACTTTTTTTTATATTGGGATTATTGAACCTCTGGGAATCCAAACCTTTCAAAAAAAATGACATCTAAAGGTTCCAAATATCTTAGTTTTTTGGAAATATTTGGACCTCCGAATATTCAGATGTTTCACATTGCATCACAATTGATTTCTCTTGAATACTAAATATCTAGATTTTTTGAAGATATCAAGGAATTTTGGGTTTTAGATATTTCACATTGCATGACACTTAAATTTTATCAAATACTAGATTTCTAGATACATTGGATCTCATATGCATGTGCAATAAAACTTTAGTGTATGCTCCATATTTCATACTTCCTAGAGCTTCACATACAAATTATTATTGGGGAGTGAATGAGTATATGACATTTTTTATTGATTTGAACATTCAAACACGAAAAATTATCGGTGTGTAACACAAGTGTTGGCAGTGTTGGCTTCCACTAATAGTAAGGGGGTCTCCCTTGTATGAAGTCCCAATTAAACCTCACACCATTTGGAGTAGGAGCCCCAACCACAAAGTATAGTTAGTTTCCATTATCTTAAGGATTTTCCTTAGCTACAATAAATGACACAAGAGAAATGCATGCACTTTTGAGACAAACAAGTATGTTAGCCTTGTGATGTATTCGTAAATTATATAATGGTTCTTTCACAAAAGGGGAATGAAAGTAAGTCTTTAAAAGAAAAGTAATAGTACTATCCTAAAAAAGGCACACGTATATATCTGAAAGAAACATGAGTAGTCTTGTGAAATATTTCACAAAGAAGCCATGATCATGAAAGCAAAAGACACACGATTCAAAGAAATGTAATAAAGCCAATGAAATAGTTCAATTTCATTAGTATAAATTAACACAAACATATACCTCAAACAATGGAAGAATAACCTCATAATCATTCACGACATATGTATGAATAGTGTGTCGGCTTCAAGAGCTTCAAATTATGAAGTGAAAGTTCCAAATTACACCATTACAATGATACAACACTTGTTCCAATATTGGAACTTTAAGCAATTGCTTGCTTCTCAAAAGCCTAATATTCTCTCCTATTCCTAGCTTGAGAAGCCAAGTTGAAAATTCCTTTGCCTGAGCTATGAGGGTGTATATATAACAAATGAGGTGACTCTTCACCTCATTTTTGACTCTTGAGCTCCCCTCATGACTCTTGAGCTTCCATATGACTTCAAACTCCTAAGATACCTTTAGACTTCTATATGACTTTTCACATTCTTTGGGTGACCTTTGGACTTCCACACACTTTACATTTCTTATTTTCTTGAAAATTACATAATTACATCCACAAATGATGTGGCAACATAATGACTCTTGAGATGACACCCAGACAAGACATGACTTGGCACTGATGACTTGGACTTCATTGTAGAGTACTTATGTCAAGCTTCTCTTCTTGTTGCTATCTTTGTATCTTCATGATAGATGTTGCATGTTCTTCATATTCCTCCTTTGAAAGGATTGAAGATATGAAGTCTTCTTTGTGATCTTGATCTTCCATCTTCTGTCATGATCTAGTGTCCCTTTATCTTCTTGTTTTATGACAATCTTTTCTTTGCAAATTCATAAGTGTCTTCTTGCATGGTCTCCTTTTCATCCTTTTTGAGCACATCCTGTCATGTCAAGATATAGTACTTGCATATGAAATTCACTAATGACAAGATGATATTAGTCTTGAAATATCCTGATCTAACTCTCTTCATGTGTTTCATTGATCAAACCCAAGATTGTGTGTTGGACAGAAGAGTAGGCTCAAGGATTGCGCAGTTCCAGGAGGCAATAATGAGGGATTGATGATTGTGACTATGCAATGTGTAGTGGTTGGAGGACTAAGAGACAAGACTACGCAGTTGAGGGAGATAGTAACACAATGAGGCAGGCTTGCCCAATGTGACTGCACACTGTGCAGTTCATGCACAGTATACAGTTCAAGAGGGATACTGGGTCACTGGATTGTGTAGTTTCATAGTTCAGAGAGACAAGGAGGCTAACTGCTAACAAAAATTGCGTAGAGGATGGTGGGAGGCTGACTAGGAGGCAAGATTGTGCAATTATGAGGGACATGAGGCAGTAAATAGGCATTGTGACTACGCAATGTGCAATCATTGGAGGCAATGACTGCACATTTCACAGTTCCAGGAGGCAGGGGATGTTGACTAAGGTTTACAATCACGCAATGTGCAGTTTAGGGAGGACAAGTGGAACAAAGTTGGTCAGTCAAGGAACTCTTCAAAATTTGACTAAGTGTGGGATTAGGGTGGAAAATATGAAGCCAGGATAGGACTTGAACATGATCACACACTCAGAATGATCGCCAACACAATAATGAACACTTAACACCCAAAATCAGCATGAACCTAGTGAAATGACAACAAAATGACACTTACCTCCAAGTGTAACATTTAAGATACACTTTGTGACACAAGTGATGATAACAACCAAACAACGCATAAAACTTTTGGAACGAGTCTAGTTCATATCTGTTAGGCCCCTATACTACTAGTGTAAACCCTTATTGTTATTAGTACAACCCACTTATTATATTGATGTACCCATGTAGTGCCCATATCGTTACTATTGTGCCCCATAGAAGCCCACTATTGTTATTATTGTGCCCTTACATTATTATTGTTATGTCGGCTCTGATTATGTTATGACCCCTTAGACTCCTATATATATAAAGGAGGTCTTTTCATTTGTATCATCGGAGAATTGTTCATTTATGTAATGTAAAGGAGGTTGGAATTCTAAGGCGTGGATCTATATTTTCTATCTTTTTCTTGAGCTGGTTCATAACATTTGGTATCAGAGCTTTGGATTCTAGGGTTTCGCTGCTCTAAACAGATCATCGTGGCATTTTCGCTATAAATTTTTGTCTGCGACGTTTCAGAAGCTAAAAAAAAAAAACCCATTTGAGAATAAATTGATCTAAATCGTGGGTCCGAATTTCAGAGCTTGTCGCGCTATATTTGCAGAGATATGATCTGAGGAAGTTGGTCTTTTTGAGAAATCCTGAATTAAATTCGAAACAGGTGACCTGGGAAAAATCGTCATAACTTTCTCTCTGAGCATCGGATTGAAATTTTGTAAGAAGGTACAGAAAGAGGACGGACTGTAGTTTCTTTTATATATTTTTCAATGCCAAAGGTCGAAACAGTGACACGTGGCACTTCATACAAGTTGGCTCTTCTGGAAAGGTCTATAATCAGGTCATCTTGGTAGATAGTGCATAACTCTTTCTTGGAGAATCCAATTTGGATCAGACTAGTGGCATTGGAAAGAGGACATAGAGGGCTACTATAGGTTACAATTTCAGAACTTAAAGATCCGAAAGTACAGAGTTACAGTTGTTTCAAGATCGAGCTCCTAAAATCAAGAAAAAGCAAGATGAGGAAGTTTGATGGCAAGGATCCGATAAATTGGATACTTCAGATGGAGCAATATTTTGATCTACATGGTGTACCACTGTTACAAAAGTTATGTATTTCATCCTCATATTTAGAACCGGATCAATTTTTATGGTATGAAGGGCTTTGTTCTCGTAAACAACTTGTTACGGGTCAATTTTCATGGAGGAAATGATAGCACATTATGAGGATACAAAGAGCAACACCTTCTTTAGAGCAACAACACAACAGTTGGAAAGAGTAAAAGGGCTTTGTGACATAGTGGAAAGCAAAATTATGGAAACCAGGAAGCATACCCCTCACAACTATAAACATGGAAGTGTTGTTTCTCCTAGCCTTCCACAACCTACAAGGGTTACACCACAACAATTGGAAGAAAAAAGAGAAAAAGGGCTTTGTTACAATTGTGATAGAAAATGCACTAAAGGTCATAAGTGTGCTGAGAAGAAATTATTTTACATAGAATATGAAGACGAGGAAGAAAAGGATCAAGAAACATCAAAAGAAGAAGATATATGTCAGGACCCCACCCCAGAGAAAGAAGAAATGAATCAGACCATATCTTGTAAAGCATTGGCAAGAATTACCACTCCTCAAACTCTCAAGATAGAAGGACATATCAAGAAGAAAAAGGTGCAAGAAGTGAAAGATCACATCGAGAAAGAAGAAATGAATCCAACCATATCTTGTAATTCATTGGTCGAAATTACCACTCCTCAAACTATCAAGATAGAAGGACATATCAAGAAGAAAAATGTTCAAGAAGTGAAAGATCACATCGAGCATCAAGAAATGAATCCGACCATATCTTGTAAAGGATTGGAATAAATTACCACTCCTCAAACTCTAGAGATAGAAGGACATATCAAGAAGAAAAAGGTTTAAGCAGTGAAAGATCACATCGAGCATCAACAACAAGTTCTCCAACTTTTAAAGGATAACGCCACTTCGGTGCAAAATCAAACAAAACAACAGGTAGATCAACATCGTAGTGAAAAATGTTTTGATGTCGGTGATTGGGTATTTCTACTGCTACGTCTCAAGCAAGCTATTTATGATAAGGAAATGTTGGCAATACTACATGCACTTAAAAAATGGCAACCTTACCAAATGGGAAGACTCTTCAAGGATGAGGATGTGGAAGCATCGTTTTGTGCTATTTCTATTATCCAAACAGATTGGATAAATGAAGCAAGGGATGAATGGAAGAAGGACGAAGAAGTATGGCCACTTATTCAAAAGATACCAATTCAAACAATATTGCTAGAAATTGAAAAGGAAGGAAAAATCATATTGGAACCTGGAGCAGTCATAGAAACAAGAACCCGACAGCTACAAAATCAATCAATTTCAGAGTATCTCATCAATTGGAAGAACTTACCTGCTGGAGATTCCACATGGGAGGACAAGAATTTTATACAAAAGCATCAAGAACTACTCAAGCGTTGAGGACAACGCTTTTTGAAGGAGAGGAGCATGTTAGGCCCCTATACTACTAGTGTAACCCCTTATTGTTATTAGTACAACCCACTTATTATATTGATGTACCCATGTAGTGCCCATATTGTTACTATTGTGCCCCATAGAAGCCCACTAATGTTATTATTGTGCCCTTACATTATTATTGTTATGTCAGCTCTGATTATGTTATGACCCCGTAGACTCCTATATATATAAAGGAGGTCTTTTCATTTGTATCATCCAAGAATTGTTCATTTATGTAATGTAAAGGAGGTTGCCCCCTCGAAGAGGCTAAATTCGAAGGCGTTGATCTATCTTTTCTATATTTTTGAGTGGGGTACAAAAGGTATGTATTGCATCTTCATATTTAGAACCAAATCAATTTTTATGGTATGAAGGGCTTTGTTCTCGTAAACAACTTGTTACATGGTCAATTTTCACGGAGGAAATGATATCAAATTATGAGGATACAAAGAGAAACACCTTCTTTAGAGCAACACCACAACAATTGGAAAGAGTAAAAGGGCTTTGTGACATAGTGGAAAGCAAAATTATGGAAACTAGGAAGCATACCCCTCACAACTATAAAGATGGAAGTGTTGTTTCTCCTAGCCTTCCACAACCTACAAGGGTTACACCACAAAAATTGGAAGAAAAATGAGAAAAAGGGCTTTGTTACAATTGTGATAGCAAATGCACTAAAGGTCATAAGTGTGCTCAGAAGAAATTATTTTACATAGAATATGAAGAGGAGGAAGAAAAGGATCAAGAAACATCAAAAGAAGAAGATATACGCTAGGACCCCACACTAGAGAAAGAAGAAATGAATTAGACCATATCTTGTAAAGCATTGGCAAGAATTACCACTCCTCAAACTCTCAAGATAGAAGGACATATCAAGAAGAAAAAGGTGCAAGAAGTGAGAGATCACATCGAGAAAGAAGAAATGAATCCAACCATATCTTATAATTCATTGGTCGAAATTACCACTCCTCAAACTATCAAGATAGAAGGACATATCAAAAGAAAAATGTTCAAGAAGTGAAAGATCACATCGAGCATCAAGAAATGAATCCGACCATATCTTGTAAAGGATTGGAAGAAATTAACACTCCTCAAACTCTAGAGATAGAAGGACATATCAAGAAGAAAAAGGTTCAAGCAGTGAAAGATCACATCGAGCATCAACAACAAGTTCTCCAACTTCTAAAGGATAATGCCACTTCAGTGAAAAATCAAACGAAACAACAGGTAGATCAACATCATAGTGAAAAATGTTTTGATGTAGGTGATTGGGTATTTTTACTGCTACATCTCAAGCAAGCTATTTATGATAAGGAAATGTTGGCAATACTACATGCACTTAAAAATTGGTGACCTTACCGAATGGGAAGACTCTTCAAGGATGAGGATGTGGAAGCATTGTTTTGTGCTATTTCTATTATCCAACCAGATTGGATAAACGAAGCAAGGGATGAATGGAAGAAGGACAAAGAAGTATGGCCACTTATTCAAAAGTTGCAAAAGATCCCAATTCAAACAATATTGCCAGAAATTGAAGAGGAAGGAAAAATCATATTGGAACCTGGAGCAGTCACAGAAACAAGAACTCGACAGCTACGAAATCGATCAATTTCAGAGTATCTCATCAAGTGGAATAACTTACCCGCCAAAGATTCCACATGGGAGGACAAGAATTTTATACAGAAGCATCAAGAACTACTCAAGCGTTGAGGACAACGCTTTTTGAAGGAGAGGGGCATGTTAGGCTCCTATACTACTAGTGTAAACCCTTATTATTATTAGTACAACCCGCTTATTATATTGATGTACCCATGTAGTGCCCATATTGTTACTATTGTGCCCCATAGAAGCCCACTATTGTTATTATTGTGCCCTTACATTATTATTGTTATGTCGGCTCTGATTATGTTATGACCCCTTAGACTCCTATATATATAAAGGAGGTCTTTTCATTTGTATCATCGGAGAATTGTTCATTTATGTAATGTAAAGGAGGTTTCCCCCCTCAAAGAGGCTGAATTCTAAGGCGTGGATCTATCTTTTATATCTTTTTCTTGAGTTGGTTCATAACAATATCTCTATGATAGATAGGACTTATAAAGTGTGACACTTCCCTTACCAAAAGATGACGCTTATGTTTTCTTCGCAATGGGACTTATAAACTTAGAGGACAAGCATGGAACATCTTGTGCTACTAGAAATGACAGGTCACATAGTTAAAGTGGGCTCAAAAGTTTGAATATACGCCAAAATTTGTAGGGTGTTGTAGCAGAGACGACAACAAGATATACATGGAAACCCTTACAGGAGAAGAACACCAAATTTCTTTATATGAAATATCTTGTAGGCACCAACCTGTTGTTGCATCAATTTTTAGGCACTAACGTGCAAGAGACACCAATATCATCAATTTTCATTTTTTAGGAACTAGCCTAAAGGAGACACCAATCCCCTCTTATTTGCAAGCACCAACTTATAGGAGGCCTCAATCTTGTCCAATTTGTAAGCATCAAGCTATTGGATATGCCTATCCCATTTTCCACTTTGTATGCACCAACCTAAATGAGACACCAATCCCCTCTGAGATCTATTATGAATCATTTTTGCAGTCTTCCCCACTATTATGCTCTTCACAAATCTACAATATGTTGTTCTTCTCTTCACAACTTTGCAATATGTTCTGCTCTATTGTCTAGAACTTTGTGATTTTCCTCCCTTAGCCTCCAACTTGATCTATTTATTAACTTGACTTTAGCCAACTATATTCTTTAACTCTATGTTTTATGTATTTTTTCAATAGTTGATTCCTTCACCCAAACAAACACAACTATCAAGGAAGGTGCTTCCTTCAGTCCTTGTTTTCAAACATATTCACTTGCAAGCTAATACCATAGGCTTTATATATCTCCATGTGCTTACCAATTTTATTTCTCTACTCTCCAACCTTGACGCATAAAAAATTATAACATATTTCCATGTTATACCACCATGTGCTCACTAGCCTACTAGGTCTTTTCAACACTAAGTTTGATGTTTATGGAATGTTGGGGTTCAAATCTCACATTTCACCTTCATGCTTGAAATCTTTAACAATAGAAAATGCTTACAAAACAATATCATTTTGACCTCTTTGATGGGAAACCTTTTCTAAAAGAAGCACCAATCTATCTGTCATATGATGATTTGATCCACTAGAATATCATATATTGGAGGATATACATATCCTTTTCTTTGAGAACTCCTAATATGGTGATTTCTGAGTGACAAATGACATTTGATGGAAATCTTGTTGTCATTTGAAATAATAAGAGAATTGGGGGCCATAATCTAAATTTTTTACATTTCACCGTTATGTCAAGAAAATACATGAAATATTTAACACTAAAAATCCCCATAAAATAAGACCTTTTCGGTACAAATGACAAAAATACTTTTTATTAGTTGTGAAACTTATCATTGCTTGATTGCCCCGGAACACTTAGATATCAATGGAATCAATGTTCACTACATCAATAATACTCCCAATATTTGATATTACGAGGGCTCTATGCACTAGGGGCGTACCAATACCAAGCACTTACTAGGGCTAGGGATATCAGCAGGCACCCAAAACAACATTTAACCAAATTGTTGATATGGAAATATGTCGAGGGATTTAGCTATTAGTGTTATATTTATCATTTGTGTCGCCATGGGTTGTGAGTAGGTGCTACAGGTATCATATATCGAAGAAATGATATGCCTCGTCTTAACAAAAATTCCAATAAGATGGTACATCGAAGGCCTTAAGCCCATTTTTTCTACACCTCAACACCTTGCAATTGTGGCCTATGACTAAGAGATTTAGTATATTGAATATCAGAATACCAGTAAAAAATTAGAACATTCCTCTATAGAATATCTAATATGACAAAGGGAGGGATTAACAGATGACAAGAAAATGTTTGTCTTATTAACTAATGGAGACAACCCAAGACTTGAATTAACAAGGTTTTTCTGTTATACGAAAAAAAATTGGGTTCTTATAAAAACCACAAGTTATTGTCTGTCATGCAATAGACTCTTTTCATTCCTTCTCCTTGTGTCTTCCCCTTGCCTCTACTCCTTTCGCAATAGCTCTTTGAACCTCTTCTTCACCACTTCTCTAATCCTTACACTCTACACCTCAGAATTCATTTCACCCCTTTGCTCCTTGGATCACCTACTCAAGATTTCTTTCAATTTCTAACCTTCCATTGACCCTACATAGTCTTGATGACTCCTAGATATATATAGATTTGGATAGGCCTGGGTTGACTTGAAATACAACTAGGATGAACTGACTTGGGATAATTATTCCTTTAACTTGGTCCATTATTTCTTGGGCCGATGCTAACTTGGGTATGATATTCCTTGGGTCGATGTTGACCACTTGACTTAGGTCCATTATACCTCAAAATTTGGGTCTCCTCTCTAACCCTTCAACTTTGGGACTCCTCTCTAACTTTAACATATATATAAAGGGTTTTCATGAATCCACCTTGGGTCTTCCTCTAGCTTTGACATCAATGACAACACAATATGCAATATTAATCCATTAAGTAGTTTATAAAAGTTTTCTTCTCTTAGTTTAATCATTTCCTAATTTTAAGGTCGCCATCATTTTCTACTCGTCAAGAGATTTTCGGAGATATAAATATTTTTTCATTCTAAGTTCCAGACATAAAGTTATGGCTCTTGGAAGTTTTGTACCATCATCATGACGTGGTAGAGGACCTGTCCCTTAGATCCATGTGGAAAATTATTGTAATGGACATGCTAACATGGTAGCTAATGAGGTAGATGATGTGCCATGATTACTTGGTGGGTTATTGGATCTCTGGATTTTGATCTTTCACATTGCAATTTTTTCAAATGTATCCTATATGTACACATGCAAAAAAACTTTAGCATGGGCTCCACATTCATACTTCCTAGAGCTTCACATACAAATTATTATGGGTGAAAAAAAAATATAAACACATAAAAAAATTCTTCTTACAATGCATGTGGAATAGAAATATAATCCCATAAAACAATGGTCTAAAATTAATCTAGGGAAAAATCAATGGCTTCTGAATGTTAATTTAAAAGAGCCATATTTTGAATTTTAGATGGCCAAATTGAGCAAGAAATAAATTGTTGGAAAGTTAGGAATGTTTTGGCAGGCCAACCACCTCCTCTCTCATTTTGTTGAGAAGTGATATGGGCCGCTCTTTATCCTTTCCTTTCGGGGTTTTATTTTTTATTTTTTGATTTGATGTGGTATGAAAATAATGTTTTCTAATGTACAATTTTTATTTCCTTTTTTGGAGATCATATGACATGACCTTGATTGCTTCGCAAGAGTGTACATTTTTTATGTTTGCTTTCGATGGTGATTGATGCATCTTTCATTGGGTACTTATAAAAAAGAAAGAACCTTGGCTTTGGTCTAATTTCAAATGACTTACTCAAGGCCTATCATTTTACATTTACATATGAATGTTATAGAGAACAAGGATGCTACAGAATTTGCATTTTGTAGCAGCCTTGTCTTATATTTAAATTACATATCTTAATGTCTTTCTAATGTTTTTATCTCCCATGTCTCCCATATCATGTATAGTTGATAATATGTTTTATGGAATGTAAACCTTATGTTAAATTTGTGCTTGGTTGATATATTGGTTTATTTCCATATTCTTATATTACTAAGTTAATTATTAAACTAGGTTTAATTTATGGATCCAATGAATGGTTTAAGGTTATAATATTGGTTCATACATATGGAGGTATTTTAGCAAAAGCTTCTCGATCTATAATTATGTAATATGGTGCTCTTTAGTTTATGAGTTATGGTTTCGGGTTTTGTGTTATGAATCTATGGGTGATCTATCCTTCTTGTCGGGGATGGATATCCCAATCATCGCCATCTATAATGAGTCTACCATCCATAATCTTTTGTACATGTGACCATCATACTTCTTGTACCATACCCTTGATTATCCACCTCCGAAATAATCTCTAGGGTTTTTATCAGACTGACTCTTGGTTGTCTCATTCTCTTCTCTCGTTTTTTTCTCTGTTTCCACCATGAGCTATGGTTTTGAAGTTATTATCCTATTTCATTATTACTCTCTATTTTTTTATTTCTAGACTGATCGTAAACCCCTCATAGTCTAGCCATTGCTCGTATTATTCGAACTAAGGCTATTGGGGCCATAATGATTGAAGCTTATGATGAGTGCATAGAGCTCTTTCGTCATGTTGGCTGGTGAGATTTTCTCCAAATCTTCTAAGGGTATATTCGGGGTGTTGTCGAGGTGTTTGCTTCTTCATTCAATGGCAAGAAAGACCAGGTGGGAAATATAGAAATTATTGTGGATTTTGATTTATCACTGAAGCCACTAATCTCTCTGTCACGGGGGAGAAGTGGCCAAAAAATTGTAAAGTTCATCACACCCCCTCGAAAAAGTTGCTTGCAAATAAGGATTGAAATTATCATATTAAATGTATGCCTATCACTTATCTCAAACCGAAATGGCAGAACCTGGTATTTTTGTTGCACCGTTATATCACTTGTGAAGGATGTTCTAGTTTAGTCTTCATTTACCATTTAAGGCTATTGATGATGTTTTTAGGTCATAAGCTTAATTTTCCTTTCTATTTGCATAAGAGTCTAACTAAAATATCTCGTACCTACCGATTGTAGCGGAAAAATTCTAAGTAGTCATTCTTCCACCATAGTTTTATTTGCATGTTGGTTAAGAGTTATTTAAGCTTGGGGATAATTAGGATTTTTTCTTAAGTTAGAATCATTTTGATAAACCCCTGATTCCTCAAGAATTTGAATCAGCAATTTCCTCTGAGCCCAATTATCCTCTAAATGAATTTGCTCGGTCACCTATTCATCATTTGATGCATATTGATTTCGAAGAATCTTGTCAAGAGGTTGATCTTTGTGTCTTAGAAGATGGCAGGGCTGCATAGCCTAAACCTATGTATGCTCATCTAACTAGAAGTATGACTAAGAGTGTTCCTATTGGTTAGGGTTAAATAAAGAAAGAATTTAGAAATAAGGTTAAAAAAAAACCTCCCAATATTAACCCTCAACTTGAGACTTTCTCTCCTAAACTTGCATGTCATGAAACAGAAAGTCAGTGTGAGCAAGATTTCAAGTCTCATATCAGCGATAAACAAAGACGAAGGAAATTTCTAGGTTAAGGTAGAATAGGCGAATGACTTCTCTTATTGAACAGATTTTTGTTTATCTCAAGACTAATATAGAGCCTGAGCCTAAGAATACTAAGCCCAAATCTTGAGGAAATTTCAGTGTTTCTGATAATAAGAACAACACACCAGAAGTGGATAGTGATCCTAGGAAAATTGCTTATGAAGCCTCGTTAGATATCTATTGGCATCAATCATTTTTTTCATTATACCATGACTGAACTGCCAAATTGATCAGCTCATTCGAGAAAATAAACTACTTAGGGCCTCATGTTGACTTAAAGAAACACACACAGAGAAAAATTCTACTAGCTCAGTTAACAAGTAACAAGTTTCTGATACTCACATTGTAGTGAAGTCTTCAAGGGTAAAAGTCATAATTTCCCTAAATACTGATGATCTACATGATGCTAAATAAATTATTTTAATGTTGATGTGTATTAGCTTTTGGGAATGATAAAGTATGTTGATATTTTGATTTTATTTGCTGAAATTGTAAGGGTGTTACATAATCGAATATTTTGTAACTACCCTTTTTCTTGCTTATATCGAAGAATGGTTTTCTTTTCTTCATCTGTCATAAGTATAGGTGTTGGATGAGTTATTACTTTAATCTTTACTAGAGAGGATACCTGCGGGTCACCCCCAGCTACTATGGATATTATCAAATCAACTCTTATTAGTTACTCTGTTGATTTTCTTTAATATGTTGGATATGGCCAACAAGCCAAAAACAAGCAGTTATGATTATTTTGTAAAAGGACAGTTTTTATTTCTGAGTTTATTAAGGACATATTTAGTTGAATGATTGATATATAAACCTCCTATTTTGTAATGAAAAATGGGGGGATACCTATGGTAATATAGGGGAGTTTTTGGACAAAGAAATGTTGGTTATATTTTGACTGTGGAATTATATTAGTACAAGTGCATAGATTTTATTGCATTCAATTTGGTTCTTTAGCTTTTATGTTCCATAGTCATGTGAATATCTTTTTTATTTTCTTGTTATTAATTCTCAATATTTAGAGGATAAGTGTTGTTTGTTTGATTGTTTACTTCCTTAAGAAAACAATTATATTCATTACGTTTCTTTGTTGATTAAAGTATTAATTCGATTTACAATTATTTTAGTTGGTTGATATTCTTCTTCAGTGAATTATGTCCTATGAAGAAGTATTGGTCCATAAATTAGTTTAATTTGAAGTTATGTGAATGTATTCAAGATATTCAAATTGACAGGAAATGTCGATCTTTATTTGAAAATTAATGATAATGTTGTTGTTGTAGATGATAGTCTCGTTTCTATCATTACTTTAGACAATGGTTGATTGATTGTTTTCATTATCCAATGATTAGAGCACATGAATTTTAAATGATATCATTTGCAGATGTCCTATCAATCTTGACCAAAAAATAATTAAAATTATATATTAGTTGGCTTTCACATCTGTTTCTTAATGTAAAATCTGAAACGTAAACATAGTTTATTTGTGTTTGTCTTCTAGGATAAGGAAACTATAAATTTACAGTTACTTGTTATGTTATTATTTACATTCAGGAATAGTTTTGATTTAATTTGTAATTGCATTTGGGAATAGAATTTCATTTCATTTCATAAACATAGTTTACAAAGTTTATCGAAAGTGCATCTTCTTTGAGCCAATTACGTTATGTTCAGGCCTACTTTATTCATTGTAACATAATATTGTACATTTTGTATCATATATTGATTCAGTAGCAGTAGATATTGTACTATATTTCTTAATTCTAATCTCTAAATGAAATATATAAATTAAAATTACTTAGTATGTGATGCAAGAGCATCCAGCTAAGGGCATCATGACCAGGTGTTGGTCTCAGCCAAGAAGGACAGGTTCAAAGACTTTTAATTTCATTTACATTTAGTGAATAAAACAATGTCTAGGAACTAGTTTGTTTTATTATTATTAGTTAAGGAATATTAGGAACAGTACAGTTAGGATAGTGTCATAACAGTTACATTGTTTTGTCATTTTCTTAGTCCATCTTACAGATGTCTGTTCATAAACAAAAGTATAATATTGTAACTCCTACAGTACTTTTTTAACTCCTACAGTACAAGAAAACCCAGCATGATTATCGACTATGTAACTACAAAGAGTAACTGTATGGTAACCGAGAACAGTTTGAGTAACTGTTTAAACACAATATAAAAATCAATGTAATACAATCATGGAGGGGTTCAATACATGAGAAGAGAAATACAATACAAAGAGTAATTTCTTTCATCTGAAATATTTGAGTCCATCTGTAACAGCTTGTTGTAACATTTATTTACTTTTTCCTTAATCATTGAGTAAGCAAAACTAAGCAAATACTGTGTATTCCTACCTATTACATATTATTTCCTTCCTAAAGAACAGAAAGCGAACAGAGAAATTGGACGAGCATTCCCAGCACGAAGACTGGCAACAACATACGGAGTTCCATGAATGAAAGCCAATTACATTATGGTCAGTTTGAAAAAGAATGAGAATGCAAACGCTAAGCAACGACCCCAGGCCAGAGGTAAATGAAATGTAACCAAAAATTCCTATTAATTCCTTTTCATTACCAACAAAAAAATATTTGTATACATTTAACAGTCTTGGGATAACCATTCAAACAGCGGAAAGAATATTACGAACCAGCAGAACCCTAGGGGTGAGGGTTTGGTCGACCACCGTCCAAAAGGTGGTTTATAGTTACAAATTTCCAGAATACAAACGAGGGTTTTTGTACAAGACTGAACCAGGTCGCATAACGACAATAGGGAAAATCAAGTGGAAGAGAACTGGGACTCTACCCAGCAAACTGACAGAGACCACCTAACAGAAACAAATTGACAACAGTAGCAGAGAACGAGCCTACCGAAGCAAGGCCAGTAGCAATTTCATCGACCACACCTGTGAATGAACCCCACCTACACAAGCAAACCAAGGTAGCACTGTTAGCCATATGCAAACAGAGTAAAGGCAAGAAATGACCTAATAAGGAGAAACGGAATGCACAGTTAATAAAATTGCTTTACCTGGAGAGTAGTCATGTGGGAAGAGTGAAACTCCACTAAGCCACAGCCGACGGTGAACCCCTAAGACCAAGGAGAAGACCTCATTAGAACTAGAGGAAAATGAAGAGGGTAAGCAAATCATGGAGGAACAGCTTACTTGAACAGAGCTGCAAAGCTGAGGAGGAGGCCGTTGTTACCTTAACCTGTAGAACGCAGCACAGGTACCCATTAACCAACCAGAAGAACTACAATTAAATGAAAACAGTGGAGCAGGGACAAGTAAAGTAACCAAGTAGATGGGAATAGTTGAAACCCTCTTACACAGATGAGAAGAACCTTCACATTGTGCCCAAGAAACCGAGTAACGAAGTCACCAGAATGAGGGAAGGTGTCACACCAACAAACAGTATAACCCATAGTTGGGCACACACAGATCCTGTTGCCAAACACCATACATTCGTAGCACAAACCCTCACTACTAGTTGAAACCCTCAGCGCAGCGAAAAATACAAGTGCAAAATGAAGAAATGACAAAGAACGTAGGGTTTTGGCGTAAACCAAGAGTAGGAAACAGTAACCAAGGAAAGTGCCGCCAACACAGCATCATTAAAGTCCAACATAAATGCCATCCAATGAATATCCAGAACAATCCCATGATTATCACCTAATCACCAGAATTAAGACCCAAATCATTTACTAATCATCCAATTGTTGATTAGAGCACTGTTATATCATTGTTAAATATTATATTGTGGAATTACGGGCTGGTCCCATCATAGTGGTATCAGAGCAGGATTTAGAGTTTTTCCAAGAGATGGAAGTTGGAAGACGAGGACGTGGAATAGGTGCTCGTAAAGCAGCGGATGAAGGATTGTGGGAGGAAATCAGGATCCTTACTACCCATTTGGAGGCAGTTGAAGCAGGAAGGAGAAGGGATCCAGAGGTAGGAGATGACAGCGACAAAGAAGATGTGGTGACAACAGATGGATCAGATGAAGAAGGGTTGGATATGAGATTGTTGAGGTTAGTCCTATTGGTGAGTAGCAAGCCTAAACCAGAAATCCAAAATTATGACGGCAGCTTGTCCACAGAGGTTCTGTTGGATTGGATTAGTGAGCTTGACAAATATTTTGAGTGTGTAAAGGTCAGTGAAGATCATAAAGTTAAGTTTGCAACAACCAAGTTGAAGGGACACGCAGCCCTGTGGTGGGACAGTGTCCAAGCAGAGAGAAGAAGGATGAACAAACTGCCAATAAAGAAATGACCCAAGATGGTGGCCAAGTTGAAAGGCAGATTTCTGCCCAAGGATTACCAGATTGCACTACATCGGCAAGTGCAAAATTTGAAGCAGAAAGGGATGACAGTAAGAGAGTACACTAAAGAATTCTACCAGGTAAATTTAAGAGCTGGTTATACAGAGGACACCCCGGAGAAAACAGCAAGGTATGTAAATGGTTTGAGATTAGAAATATTAGATGAAATCAGCATTCTTTCCCTGAAAACATAGAAGAAGCATACCAAAGTGCTATGAAGGTAGAGGAGAAGATCACCAGAAAACAAAATGCTAGGAGAGGACGGGGAACCAGCAGAGGAAGAGGACAGTCTTATGGCAGAGGGCGAACTACCAGCAATAGTGAAGAAGGCAGCAGTTCCAAAACTTCTGGGACAGCAGAAAAAGGTGACAGCACGAGAGGTGGCAGGCCATATCAGCAAGGAAGAGGAAATGGTAGAGGTAGAGGAGCTAACTATCAGTGCTACAGGTGCCACAAGTGGGGGCATAGATCTTTTAAGTGTCCTGAGGCGGAATAAGCTGGACAGAGAGTTGCATATGTCGCACAGTCAGAGGAAGCGGAGGAACCTCCCCAAGAAGCAGAAAATGTATCGGAAACGAAGGAAGCCTTAGTTTTGAACAAAGTGTTGTTGAAACCAGCCAAAGAAACAGCTGAACAAACTCAAAGGAAAGCATTGTTCCGGACAGTTTGTAAGTCACATGGAAAATGTTGTAAGCTGATTATCGATAGTGGGAGCACAGATAATCTGGTTGCCACGGAAATGGTAGAGAAGTTGGGGTTGAAGCAATTGAAGCATCCCACTCCTTACAAAGTATCATGGCTGCAAAAAGGCCATCAGCTGTTGGTGGATGAGTAATGCGAAGTTGAGTTCCATATTGGCAGATATAAGGATAAGGTTATTTGTGATATAATGTCGATGGATGTATGTCATATACTACTAGGCAAGCCATGGCAGTATGACAGGAAGGTAGTACATGATGGGAAGACAAACTGTTATAAGTTTGTCAAAGATGGGATCAAGCACACGCTTGTGCCCATCAAGGAAGAAGAGACAGCGGAAACAAGCAGGACGAGAGTGTTACTAATGGGTGGAAAACAGTTTTTGAAGCAGATTGAAGACAGTGAAGTAAGCTATGCTATTGTAAGAAGAGCGAAGACAGTGCTACTACACATAGAGGTGTCAGATTTGCCTACGGAAATTCAGCGCTGTAGGAATTCAGGGATATAGTAGTGGATGACTTACCAGATAAATTGCCTCCCAAGAGAAGTATAAGTCATCATATTGACTTTATACCTAGAGCAAGTCTACCGAATAAGGCAGCATACCGGATGAGCCCCAAAGACAGTGAGGAGATCAGAAAATGGGTGCAAGAATTGCTAGATAAAGGGCTAATAAGGGAGAGTTTGAGCCCCTGCGTAGTTCCAACAGTTCTCGCTCCCAAGAAAGGAGGAGAATGGCGAATGTGCATAGATTCAAGCGCCATCAACAAGATTACCATGAGGTACAGATTTCCACTGCCACAGATGGACGACATGATGGACTGCTTGAGCAGGGTAGCATATTTTTCAAAGATTGATTTAAAGAGTGGGTATCATCAGATTCCAATCCGAGAAGGGGATGAGTGAAAGATAGCTTTCAAAACCAATGAATGATTGTATGAGTGGCTGGTAATGCCATTCGGACTGAGTAATGCACCTAGTACCTTTATGTGACTAATGAACAAAATGCTGAAAGAATTCATTGGAAAGTTTGTAATAGTATACCTGGATGATATATTAATTTTCAGCAAGATGAGGGAGGAACACTTTCGACATGTTCGAAGTGTGCTGGAAAAATTGTAGCAGAATAAGCTGCTGATAAATCTGAAAAAATGCACTTTTCTGCAAAAAGAATTGGTTTATCTAGGTTTCGTGATTGCAGAAAATGAGTTGAAGATGGACCCAGAGAAGATTGCAGCAATTGTCAACTGGCCATCCCCAAAAAGTCTATTTGAGGTACGTAGTTTTCATGGGCTGGCAAGTTTTTGCCGAAAATTTATAGGAAATTTCAGTGAAATTTGTGTGCCTATGTTGGACACTATAAAGAAGGAAAGTCATCCTTTCCGTTGGACCGAAGCAACAAAAAAGAGTTTTCAATTACTGAAGAAGAAGATCACAGAGAGATCGATCATGAGATTGCCAGATTTTAAAAATCTTTTTCAGGTTCGTTGTGATGCAAGTGGTACGACCATTGGAGTTGTACTTAGCTAAGAAGACAAACCTATTGCGTTTTTTAGCGAGAAGTTGAATGAAAGCAGGCAGAAGTATTCATCCTACGACAAGGAATTTTATGCTATCATCCAAGCACTGAAGCATTGGAGACACTATCTGCTGGGGAATGAGTTTGTTTTATTCTCGGATAATTCTACATTGCAATATGTGATGCAACAACACAAGTTGAATCAAAGCATGCTAAGTGGGTGGAATATTTACAAAGTTTCACCTTTGTGTTGAAACACATTAGCGGGCAGGCCAACAAGGTAGTGGATTCGTTGAGCAGAAGAGCCTTACTCCTACAGGAGAGTACGATACAAGTGCTGGGCTTTGAGCCTTTGAAATACTTGTATCAAACTGACATGGATTTCAAAGAGGCTTATGAAGCCTATCAGAATCCTTTGCTGAGAAACAATAGTCTGTGGTTGGACTATAATTTGTAGGAGAAGTTGTTGTTTAGAGGGGGACAATTATGCATCCCTGATTGTTCAATGAGAGAGAATATCATTCAGGAGAAGCACAGTGGAGGTCTAGTCAGACATTTCGACATAGACAAAATATTATAGCAACTCAGCCATTTTTATTATTGGCCAAAAATGCGAAGGGATGTGTAGAGATTTGTGACCAGATGCAAAGTGTGTCAGTTTGCAAAAGGACACAGTCAAAATACGGGACTCTACACGCCATTGCCTATTCCAAGTAGACTGTGGGACTCAGTCAGCTTGGACTTCGTTTTGGGTCTACCAAGGACACAGCGGAGTTATGATTCGGTGATGGTAGTAGTAGACCGGTTTTCGAAGATGGCACATTTCATCCCTTGCAGAAAAACTAGCGATGCCACTCACGTGGCCCACTTGTTCTTTACAGAGATTGTCAGGCTACACGGTCTACCTAAATCCATTCTCTCTGACAGGGACGTGAATTTTACAGGGCACTTCTGGCGCACCTTGTGGAAGAAGATGGACACGCAGTTAAGTTTCAGCTCTGCTTATCACCCGCAAACTGACGGGCAAACAGAGGTGGTAAACAGGAGTCTGGGGAACCTACTACGAAGTTTGATCGGTGAAAATTTGCTAATGTGGGATCGAGTACTTGCCCAGGCAGAATTCTCTTACAACAACTCGCCCAATCACAGCACGGGTTACAGTCCTTTTCAAATCTTATATGGCATGCATCCTCGCGGAGTGCATGAGTTACGAGATCTAGGACAGCAAGAAAGATGGAGTGTTGATGGGGAAGATTTCACCAAAGCGATGAATGATCTCCACGAGCAGGTGAAAATAAAGTTGCAGGATAGCAGTCAAAAATATAAGCAGCAAGCAGATTTGAAACGGAGAGAGGTGCAGTTTAATGTGGGGGATGAAGTCCTCGTGCATTTGCGCAAGGAGCGTTTTCCTAGAGGTGCATATAACAAGTTGAAGTACAAGAAGATAGGCCCCTGCAAAGTTCTCCGAAAATTTTCAGCAAATGCTTATGAATTACAGCTGCCACCAGGAATAGGCATCTCACCCATCTTTAATGTGGCAGACCTATTTGCATACATTGTTGATCCAGAGGAAGACAGTATTGCACAGCCTACACAGGACACACAAGAGGGAAGTGATACTTGGATGAGACAAATGCCTTACGCTCAGCCCCTCGAGATCGAGAGGATCCTCGACACTCAGATGGCCAAGCGAACTCAGCCAAAAGAGTATCCGCAATATTTTGTCAAGTGGAAGAACTGTCCTATTGAGGACAGTTCGTGGCTTAACGCTAGACAGATAGAGCAGGTGGGTTATTCAGTCGAGAAGATCATGGACCGGAGTCATGAATTTACCCCAAGACCCTGATGCAAGAGCATCCAACTAAGGGCATCATGACCGGGTGTTGGTCTCAGCCAAGAAGGACAGGTTCAAATACTTTTAATTTCATTTACGTTTAGTGAATAAAACAGTGTCTAGGAACTAGTTTGTTTTATTATTATTAGTTAAGGAATATTAGGAACAATACAGTTAGGATAGTGTCATAATAGTTACATTGTTTTGTCATTTTCTTAGTCCATCTTACAGATGTCTGTTCATAAACAAAAGTATAATATTGTAACTCCTACAGTACAAGAAAACCCAGCATGATTATCGACTATGTAACTACAAAGAGTAACTGTATGGTAACCGAGAATAGTTTGAGTAACTATTTAAACACAATATAAAAATCAATGTAATACAATCATGGAGGGGTTCAGTACATGAGAAGAGAAATACAATACAAAGAGTAATTTCTTTCATCCGAAATATTTGAGTCCATCTGTAACAGCTTGTTGTAACATTTATTTACTTTTTCCTTAATCATTGAGTAAGCAAAACTAAGAAAATATTGTGCGTTCCTACCTATTACATATTATTTCCTTCCTAAAGAACAGAAAGAGAACAAAGGAATTGGACGAGCATTCCCAGCATGAAGATTGGCAGCAACATACGGAGTTCCACGAACGAAAGCCAATTACATTATGGACAGTTTGAAAAAGAATGAGAATGCAAATGCTGAGAAACGACCCCAGGCCAGAGGTAAACGAAATGTAACCAAAAATTCTTGTTAATTCCTTTTCATTACCAACAAAAAAAAAATTGTATACATTTAACAGTCCTGGGATACGCATTCAAACGGTAGAAAGAATATTACGAACCAGTAGAACCCTATGGGTGAGGGTTTGGTCGACCACCGTCCAAAAGGTGGTTTATAGTTACAAATTGCTAGAATACAAACGAAGGTTTCTGTACAAGACTGAACCAGGTCACATAACGACAACAGGGAAAATTGAGTGGAAGAGAACTAGGACTCTACCCAGTAAATTGACAGAGACCACCTAACAGAAACAAATTGACAACAGTAATAGAGAACGAGCCTACCAGAGAAAAGCCCGTAGCAATTTCATCGACCACGCCTGTGAACGAACCCCACCTGCACAAGCAAACCAAGGTAGCACTGTTAGCCATATGCAAACAGAGTAAAGGTAAGAAATGACCTAAGAAGGAGAAACGGAATGCACAGTTAATAAAATTTCTTTACCTGGAGAGTAATCACATGGGAAGAGTGAAACCCCACTAAGCCAAAGCCGATGGTGAACCCCTGAGACCAAGGAGCAGACCTCGTTAGAACCGGAGGAAAACAAAGAGGGTAAGCAAATCATGGAGGAACAACTTACCTGAATAGAGCTGCGAAGCTGAGGAGGAGGCCACCACGACCATGACCTATAGAACGTAGCACAGGTACCCATTAACCAAAGTTAATAACCAGAAGAACTACAATGAAATGAAAACGGTGGAGCAGGGACAAGTAAAGTAACCAAGCAGACGGGAACAGCTGAAACCCTCTTACATGGACGAGAAGAACCTTCACACTGTGCCCAAGAAACCGAGTAACGAAGTCACCAGAACGAGCGAAGGTGTCACACCAACAAACAACATAACCCATAGTTGGGCGCACATAGAGCCTGTTGCCAAACGCCATACATTCACAGCACAAACCCTCACTACTAGTCCAAACCCTCAGCGCAGCGAAAAATACAAGTGCAAAATGAAGAAATGACAAAGAACATAGGGTTTTGGCGTAAACCAAGAGCGGGAAACAGTAGCCGAGGCAAGTACCGCCACACAACATCATTAAAGTCCAACATAAATGCCATCCAATGAATATCTAGAACAATCCCATGATTAGCGCCTAATCCCCAGTATTAAGACCCAAATCATTTACTAATCATTGATTAGAGCACTGTTATATCATTATTAAATATTATATTGTGGAATTACGGGTTGGTCCCATCAGTATGTCTTACTCCCTTAACGGTGAAACATTCAACCCTTTGTTTCCATACTCATATTAGATTAAGTTGTTTAATCTCCATTATCTCATTTGTAAAGCTAACTTAATAATTTAATCATAGTTTATTTTAACCACAATTTAGTATAGAATTAGTTTAGATTAATGTAGGATAATTATAGTTTAGATTAGTTTAGATTAGGATTAGTTTTCCCTAGATTCACTCATTTGTAAGAAGAACGGATCCAAAGCTAATGGAGTTTATAAACCCATTGAGGATAGCTATACCAAATAGCTTGGGATATTAAAGAGCCTCAATCTAGGCTATTCCTCCCTTGTTGACTTAGGTGTACAACGTCTGCGTCAACAGAATGTAAGGAACATTTTAGATAAGTTATTTTTGTTAGAGCAACAATAAAAATACCTAGAAAATTTGTTAAAGAAAGACCCACAAATTTGTTTTAAAAAAATCACGTGATTACAAAAGAAAAAGAGGAAAAGGTTAAACTTAACAGCTCAAATTTATTATTTAAATTCATCTTGTGTGATTATATTTTTTTATTATATTCTTAAACTGATTTAATGTTGAAAATTTTATTTGATTGGATATTAATAATTTTATTTAAGTGTTTAATAATTCCATATTTTTTAAATTATATAGGTATTTGGAATAAATTCATAAATCAAATAGTATAGTCAAAATAAAATAATAAAGTGATATTTTATATACTTGGATTTTGGTTATCTTTTTTGAAGATTTCATTAACACTTGATTTCTATTTTAATGGTTTTTTAATTATTTTAAGAAAATAAAAACTATAATCTTGAATAACTAGATACTTTTTTTTTAAATAAATGGGTAGCTTGTATTAATCAATTTGGTAAATGGGCCAGTACCCTTACATATATGGACTACTCATCATCTATTGTATTTCATAACTATTCAAAAAAGAGTCTACCACTACCCTATCTATGCACAACTATACCCTTGGCATGATTTATCTTATATATTCTCAAAAATATGCCACTATATACTGCTAATTTACATAAAATTTAATCAAAAAGAAAGTTTCTAACAGATTCTACATACCTGGTGGCCTGTCGTCAACTAGCACATTTCCATTTTCCTCTAATGGATGCATGGAATTTCTTGCTTAATCTGCTCCTCGGGCTCTCTTGGAAGATCTACATTTGGATCTTGCAGTCTAAAGACTTCCTTGAGAATGCCTACTACAGTCGATTCAACTGTCACCTCTATTACATCCATCCTCAAACTGAGATTATCAACTTTGGTGGCCAAATTATCCACTATTAACGAGAGTCACTCCACATCCTCCCATAGTGCCTCCAGATGCTGCATTATCAAAGAGAAATGTTATCGTGCTTCTAGCACCACCTTCTCCCCAACTCTTTCCAATTTGGAAAGGTTGTCCTGTATCATGACCAAAGACTGAACCATCCTAAGATTTTCACCACCTTTAGCATTTGGAGAGGCCATGCTTTTAGATGGGCTAAAATTCACTTTAATTTTGAGCAGTTCCATCCCTATCATTCGCAATTTATAGCTGGGAATTTTTCCTTTTCCCTTATCCACCATCATCAAATCACATTGAATGTACCTAAGTCATGCAGCGAATCCTTCCCGCAACGTTCGGGATCGTCACATTTACTTTGCATGCATGAGAATGAGGTACTGAAATGAAATATTTTATGTCCCAATTTTAATTTGCATGTTGTGTGACAACATTTTTCCTTGAAGGTGATGAATTCCCTCTTTGTTAACCACCTTGGAGAACACTCTGTCCATATTAGCAATATCGACAGTTGTCACTCTGAGGGAATCATTGGTGACTCGATTATATTATTAATTAAAACTATACCAAGCCTTGGGGCCCAGTATTCCAATTTAACTTAAGAATTAGTGTATCCCCTGCCTCCAAAGGATTATACCATCCAGACTTCATGGAATGAAGTGGAATGATGGATCGCTTGATCTAGGAGAAGAGCGCCTTATTCAAGACAAGCTCCTTTGATGGCTTGCTAGTCTGCAATTTGATTATTCTCTCTTTTAATGTGGAAGAAGGATATAGTATCAAATTTTTAATTTGACTCCTAGTCCTAGTGTCTAAGGGAGACATATCTTTCTTAGTGAATCATTTTACTTTATGAAAATTTTGGATGATTAACATTGAATCTCTCATTACAACTATTTTTTGTATACCTCTCACTAATTCTATCTGTAGGCCTTACCCGAGAGCTAATGCTTTTGCGTGGTTATTGGAGGTTTTCCCCAACCCCCATGCAAATTTAATCTCTATTTCTCCATTGGGACAATATATTACCCCTCCCTCTCCTGCCTCCCCCTTGAAAAATTGAATAAGTTAGCAAATACCTTAATTAATATTTATTTTATTAATTCACTTCTATATTATTTTTTCAAGAAACCTTTCATTTTAATGATAATATTACAAAATATTTTTCTAAGATGTAAATATCAATAATTATATTTAAATTATGTTGTGTAAGTGACAAGTGGAAAAGGAAGAAAATAAAATTTGGACATGGAAAAATCTTGTAACCATTCAATATATTAGGAAGATATTATATTTGATTAATAACATTTGTTTAAAAGAATGTAGAAGGATGAGTAGAAAGAGGAAAATAGTTGTAACCAAAAAAAGTGAAGGAAAATTAATTATAAATTGTTTGTCTTCTATGTTGAGAGGGGTTGGAAATTTTATCATTGGGATCGAATATTTTTATTGGTTTGAATATAATTTTGAAGACCTACAGGTTTGAAAAAACAAAATTAGAACTTCTACTCTTTTTTTTTGGTAGGTAAGCACCCACGGGGGATTTGAACCAGTGACCTATCGCACGGAGTGCCTTAATAGTGCACCCATTCACCGCCAATCCAAAGCCCCATGGGCCAGAACTTGTACTCTTTTGTCAAGATTTAAGTAAGGATTAAATATTTGGTGGTTGGAAAATTTTTAATTCACACTTGTATATTTTATCAAGTGAATTTTGGGTTGAAAGTGGATTACTTTTGCTTGGATCTGATATTAAAGAAATTTTTCTAAAGATTTAACACAAGTAAAAGCTAATTCGTGACAAGTTTGTCTTGTTGTACATTTTTATCAATTATTGTATTAAGTTATATTCATTATTGAAATTACTTAATGAAATATGATTATTTGGTTGTGAATTTGATTGTAGGGATAATTCTAATATCATTTTTATGTGGAATTTTTTCTCATTCATGTCATTGGGATATGTAGTGTGATTTATGCTAAAAGAGAATGAATTTGTTCTTGTTTTCCAATAATGGATTATATTCCTATGATAAATATCGTTATCATTGTTAGAATATTATTACATATAGGATTACATGTGAATAAGTAAATACAACTAGATTTAAGATTTAGGAAGGCTTCCATGAAAGTCTCATTTCGAGTAGCAATCTATTTAGAGGTAATCAGGCTCAAATATTGTTGGATGTCACCATACCAAACAAGTATAAACCTAATTGAGGCCTTGATTGGCTAATACTATTATGATGTTGGTGGAGGAATTTTCCCACCTATCAACAATTGGCATTAGAATGAGGATAGATGACAAATTAACCATGTGGAGTCATCATGCTTATACTTTCTATTTGTTAATTGCTCCTTCCGAAAACCCTATTTATAGATGAGTTTCTAGATGAGCTTTTACAACTCCTTTAAAGATAATTAATTTATTGTCAAATGTTAATTTTGATGGTGAGGGGGAAATGTTTACATCTGAACATGTCTTTCAATTTATTCACAATTGTATTTCTCATAGTATTGTTCATGAAGGTAGCCCCCAAGGGACAGCTCAATTGGTGATGGTTGTGAAAATGAAGAGTTATGTGTGATGAGGCTCAAGGTTCAAATTCCCCTAATTCACATGTGTCTATGGAAGGGGCATATGTAGGCACCTAGAGGTTACAGTGGTAGCAGTTGGAATCGACCCCATGTCACGCGAGTATGAGACCAACCTAGTTGTCAATTCCTCTACATACCAAAAAAAAATGTTCATGAAGGTGTCATGTGTAGGATATCCACTCTTACTTTCCAAGGATGGGTTAAAAGGTGGTGTGAGACTTTACGAGCCACCTCTATTCACACGTGGAAATAGTTCGTGGAGTTATTTGACATATAATTTCATGAATGAATTGTGTGTGAAACTTGAAAATATTCATAAATACCAAGATGATTTTATTTGAAACCTTATATATTCGTGTCAATTTATTATATATTTCCTTTAGATGAAAAATCTTCTTAAAAAATATGATGGAACATTTTCTTGATCTTTTTTCCACTACTAATATATAGAAGGAAATACATAATGATGAACTGGTAATCGATGTTATTCCATTACTTGAGTTAGACTCTAGGTTTTATTCTTTGACTACATTGATAAAATTAATCAATTACACATGGTATGATGCTTTGACATATAATTTCATGAATCTGAAGATACATAAATGGATATCAACCTCATATTTGAAATTGATTCAAATGATTTTAAAACATTTGTTGGCACTCACAATAATGGAGAAAATTTAGTGCAAATAAATTCAAATCCTTTAAATCAAATGATAAATTTTGATTTCGAAAGTAATCATGATTATTTAATCAATAGAGAAACATTTAAATTTTATGCTTTGAAATTTGTTATTCTTTATCTCCTAATCTATTTGCTAATTGTAATCTATATAATAATTATTATTTTCATTTAGAAGTTCTTTCGCATACAAAGTCATATCCAGAAGATAAGGAAATTATTATAGAACAAAGTAATTATGAATTTTCTATTAGTCATGTTCAGGATTATGAAACAATAAATGATGATTAAAAATTCACATGCATGTCCATTTAGTTCATTCAATGATCTTGTTCATTCTAAACTCTTGTATGGCTTAGAAGAAATAGAAGTCGTTTTCGATGAACCACTAGACATTGATGACATTAAGGTTCCTCACCCCATGGTGATGGTCATGACAAGTTCTCGTGTCAACAATTTGAAAGGGGAATTTATAGTTAAAAAAAATATATGTCTCAATATAGAAAAGGTTATAATGAATTCTCATCTTGTTACTTCTCAAATTCAAAATTATTTCAATTCTCTAAAGAAAGTATCCATACCTAAATATGATTTTTCTCACAGCTCAAGATCTTGATGAGGTAGATGTTCTTAAAAAATATTCACAAATATGTAATGATATTCAATTTGATCTCAATATCTCAATTTATACTTATTTGGAAGAATTTTCTATGAATGAGTTTCCATTGCTCTATCATGATAATGTTGTAAATAAAAACTTACATTTAAGGTTTATGAATCCTTTTAATATTGTGATTATAACTCATCTTTAATAGAAGACCAGTCTTGTACATTACTTGCTTATAATGATATAGTTCTTTTGGGAAATTAAACTTGGAAGACTTATCAAAGAGGATAAAATAATACCCATTCAATTAATGACTATATTTCATTAACTTGTTCTGCGTACTAGAACTAATGATCTCATTAACTTTAATACCCTTCCACAAGATATAATTCTAAATTGTTCCACATAATTCTCACCAAGTATAGTATTCATAAAGTAGCCCTTCCTAATCATTAATAGAATTCCAACTTAATTTTAGTGATGTTATTGGAATTTGGTTGAAAGAATCATTCTTGGAGAAATTCTCATTGTATCAATAACTAAATATGATAATGAACTTACAACTCAAGATCTTGATGAGGTATGTGATTTTCTTGAAAATTCTTCATAGACATGTAAGGATACTCAATTTGATCTCAATATCTCAATTGATACATATTTGGAAGATTTTTTTGTGAATGAGTTTCCAATGCTTTGTTATGATAATGTGCTTTATGTAAATAAAAACTTATGTTCTCTAAGCAAGTCTCAAATTTATCTAATTCGTCCCTTGAACATAGAAACTAAAATGACAATCGACTTAACCTCTTAACAAATCCAAATTCTTCCTGATTATATCTAATTTAATTAATACAAATTCAAATGACTTAAGGAACCCAACTTCCCTTGAAAATAAATTAGGGAACCAACTCCCTTAGTAAATGTGTTTTGACCTAAAGAGATCAAAGGTGAGTTTGAATTGTGGATGCTCCTGCATCAATGGCCATTTAAAGAAAATCACCTTGCTAATTAATTCTTTGAAAATGGTATGCCAGATCATAAGTACTTGAAATTTGGATTCATATCTTTCACAAAATTTGACATCATTGTGGTACACATGACTATTGGAAGCTTCTTTATATTAATGGACTTATCCATAAACATTTAGATTTGTAATTAAAGCCTTAATTTTGTTGACAAAGATAATTGGTTCTTCCTGTGTGTCATTGATCATTGTAGCCATGACAAGCTCCCATTTTATTTTCCTTAGATAAGTAAAAGAAAATACCCCCTTACTAAAAAATTTATTTTAATGCCTAATCTTGTGTGCACTATCTATTTTTTGACTGCCTTTGATTTTGGATTAGTTATATAATTTTTTACCTTCTTTTGTTTTTATTACATTGTATATTTGTGATAGGTCATAGTTCAATGTCTAGTTTACTTTTAATTCATTAAGTAGTTTATAAAAAAATTCTTCTCTTATTTTTATCATTTCCTAATGACCTTCTACTCATTAAGAGTTTTCTAGTGATATAACATTTTTCTCATTCTGAGTTCTATAAAAAAAGTTATGGCCCTCAAAAGTTTTGTACTATCATTGTATTCTGGTAATGTGGCAGATGATGTGTCCCTTATATCCACATGGTAAATGATTCTAGTGAAAATGTTGACATGACAATTAATGTCATGGATGTTGTGTCATGTTGACTTGGCAAGTTATTAGCTATCCAGATTTGGATATTTCACATTGTAAGATTTTGTAAATGTCTCAGATGTCGAATGTCCTAGATACATTTGATCATAGATATATCTGGATCTAGATGTCTCATGGGTGTCCCAGATCCTAGATATTTTTGGATCCTTATGTCTCTAATTTCATTTTCTTTATTTTTTTAATATATTTGTTTATCTTGAATTTTTTCTAGATTTGTATTTTATTTTATTTTATTTTTTATGGATATTTTTAATTTTCAATTATTTTTATTTATTTATTTCATATTATTGAACATTAAGGCATTAAGACCTTTTCACATTACCTGAAATTTGAAGGTTGTAGATATCAGAATTTTTTGGAGGTATCCAAGGATTTCAAATTGCATGACACTTAAAAAATTGTGTATACTAGATATCCTGATATTTTGGATCTCAAATGTGCACATGTAACAAAATTTTAATGTTGGTTTCACATCCCATACTTGCTATAGCCCACCTACAAATTATTGAGGGAAACAAAAACAATATAAACACCAAAAAATGCATTCCTACAATGCATATGAGATAGAAATATAAGCCCCCCAAATTAATGGTCCAAAATTAATCTAGAGCAAAACCAATGGTTGTTGATTACTATTTTTTAGAGTTATATTTTGAGTTTTAGATGGCCAATTGAGAAAGAAATGGCCCATCAGAAAACTAGAAATGGAAAGAATATTTTGGGTAAATTATTTTTGTTAAATCAACAATAAAAATACTTGGAAAAATTGGTTAAGGAAATACCCACAAATTTGTTAAAAAAAAAAAATGTCACGGAATTATAAAAAGAAAAGGTGGAAAATGTTAAACTTAATAACTCAAAAAAATTATTTAAACTCATATTGTAGGATTATATTTATAAATTGATTTAATGCTGATTTTTTTATTTGAATGGATTTATTAACAATTTCATTGAAGTTTTTCATAATTTTATATTTTATAAATTATGCAAGTATTTGGAATAAGTTTATAAAGCAAAGACTAAACACAAAATAAAACAATAAAGTTCTATTCTAAATAAAGCATTTTATTAATTTTTTTAGAAGTTTTTTCCAATGCTTGATTTCTATTTTAATGATTTTACAATTATTTTAGGAAAATAAAAAACTATAATCCTGAATAAATGGATGATTATGCTTTAATTAATACTCATCTTATTAATTCATTTATATTTTATTGTTTTGAAAAACAATGATTTTTAATTACAATATTAACAAATATCTTTCTAAACTGTAAATATCAACGATGTATTTTAATTTGTTTTGTGTAGGTGATAGGTGGAAAAAGAAGAAAAAATTTGAAAAAGGTAGAAACAAAAGAAATTCTGAAAAAGAAAGAAACATGTAACGGTACAATGGTTTGGTGGGATATTATATATGATTTAGTAAGGTGTTAGGAAAAAAATATGGAAGAATGAGTAGAAAGAGGAAAGTAGTCGTAAACAAATAAGAGAAGGAAGATTAATTATAAAATGATACTTTTTCTATGTTGAGAGGGGTTGGAACTTTTGTAATCGTGATTGAATATATTTTATCAATTTGAATATGATTTTGAAGATCTATGGATTTGAAAACCCAAAATGGGAACTTGTACATATTTGTCAAGGTTTAACGAAGGATCGAAGACTTGATGGCTGGAAAATATATAATTCATGCTTATAAGTGAATTTTGTATTGAAGGTTGATGGTTTTTGCTTAGATTTGATACTGAAAGAATTTTTTCTAAATCTAATCCATGATAAACTTGTCCTATTATGCATTGTTGTCAATTATTTTATTGATTTCTATTCACTATTAAGATTGCTTGATTAAATATGATGATCTCGTTGTGAATTTGATTGCAGTGACATATTCTAATATCATTTGGATATGAAATTTCTTCTCATTCATGTTATTGGCATATGTAGTGTGATTTATGTTGGAAGGGAATGAATTTATTTTTGTTTCCTAGTAATGAATTGCATGTCTATGATCAATCTCTTTGTTGCTATTAGATTATGATTAAATATAGGATTGCATTTGCATAATTAAATAGGACTACATTTAGGATCTAGGAAAGCTTCAACAGAAGTCTCATTTCGAGGAGAAATCTATTTAGTGTCAATTAGGCTCATATACCTATGGATATCATCATATAAAATGAGTATAGGCCTAATTGGGTCCTTAATCGAGTGACACACCCTTGTTGTTGGTGGAGGAATCTTATTGCCTATTAACACAATCATTATTCGAAACTCTAGTGTTGGATATATAAAACAATTGAGAAGTTCAGCTAATTTTCAATTAATAAAGTTATGAGTACTACCAAAATCAATCAAAATTATTACCTTTTTCATTTTTATATATAATTTTATCTTGAAAGTTTGATAAGTTTTAATAGTAGTCAATGCATGACACGATATAGTTGGAGTAGCCCTTTCTAGTTTTAGATCTTACCATTTTTCCAATTCTTGACCTCTTCCTCTTCACAACCTATGTAAAATAATTTCCTCTCACTACATTTATGCCTCTTATTGTACTTGCTATCGCAATTGAAACGTGGTCCTTTGCAGTTCTTTCATCCATGTGATAAGGTGTGAACCTCGTGGGTTGAGTGAATTTTGTATAGGGGACATGACACTCTCTATAGTTTTTAGTGGCCACCCTTTTAGTAGCCATCATGCTCCAGCTATTTAAGTTCCATGAGATGTACCTCATGTTGAACGATCTCCTATAAAAGTAAGCATAAAGATAGCTAACAAATTATCATTTGAAATGTTCTTTACTTTGATACTCAACTTTTGAAATTATTGAATGTGCTCTTAAATTGGACCTATTTGCCATAAATTTATCCATTTACAAAGAATGTGTTTCTATTAATATCCCCATTACGGTGCTATGAATTCATCTAGAAAAAATGGACCAATTGAATATAGGATATTTTTTTTTCATTCACAAATCCATTGGTACCAGACAAATAGAACAAGTTCTAAAAATAAGGATGCAACAATTACCTTTTGTGAAATTTGCACTTTCTTTATATGAATAATTGTTCCACCTCAAATATCCATGTTATAAAATATTTACCATCAAAGTTCCTCGTGTTGATCTTGAAATTAAGTAGTTTCTTGACCTTGAGTTCAAACTCGATGATGCATCTCTTGGCGTGACGAAGGACCATGATTTGGGATTCAATATTTGTGCTCTCCAAATGTGTCAAAATTTTCCCCTTATGGGACTAAGGTTGAATAAATTTTTTCTCCATATTTTCATGATTTTCTTGGATCACAATATCCCTTTTATGGAACCTCTCATATAGGTTATGTAGGAGCATGGATTCCATGGAATTTTGTAAACATTTCATCTTTTGATACATTAACCTTTCCATTTTATCTTTAACTTTCATATTTTTCCATCTTTTCATCCATCAAAATTCCAATTTTATCTTCAATTTTCCCTTTTAAAGAATTTTTGAGATTGTGCAAAATCAACCTTTTTCAATATATTAGCACTCATGTCATTAAGTTTGTTCCTCAATTGGGATACCCTATTCTCTAACTCTTCACTTTCTCTAGGAATCATGTATGAGTTATTTAGAAGTTTATTATGACTATAACTTTTGCAAAACCTTTTTCCTTGTGAGAAAATAATAATACTCCTGATTTTTCTCTTTATCGCAATTTTTAAATCACCAATATAGATATTTCAATAAAAAATTATGCAACTTTCAAATTATCGCAACTTTAAAAATATTTGTTTTTAGATTATCTTGTTGGCCAACCTTTCTCCCAAAGTATTTGTGCAATTTGGACTCGTCTTAGTCTAAAATAATAATATGTAATAGTTAGATATATCTTCTTTGTAATGCCACATCTTTTACCAAAATCCAATGACCTAAGTGAAGGTTATGGTCACTTTCCCAAAACTTATTGTTTTTGTCCCTTTCAAGAGAGTGAACTTGTATGGCCTATAACATGCCAAATTTTTCAAATAAACTTCTAAAATAATATGACCCATCTTCTTTCTAATGGAACTAGCGGCACTCAATTTAGACTTTTTTAGCTTTCGGTATGGCATTTTTTCCAAGAACACATGTATGATACTAGTCTCTCGACTAGTAAAGAAATCATCATTTTCATAGTGTGTATTTCCAAAAGTATGAAGCATAACACATAACTTTTACCATAGGTACTTCACTATTTCTCCTTAGTCTCCAAAAAGTTTCACTATTTGAAACATCTAAAAAAATTTATAGAAAAAATTCCAAATGACTCATTTCAGACTAATCTCAAGGATGGTCAAAAACTATAATTTCCACAAGACATATCTCTAAAAGTCTAGGGAACCAAAACAAAATGATGAAATGTACTTCACTATGTCTCCTTAGGCTCCTAAAAATTTCACATCTATAACTATGTAACAAAAATTCATTGTGAACATAACAAGATTACTCTTTTGAAGGAGCAAAACCGAAGGATCATATGCTCTGAAACCAAATGGTATGCACCAAACAACCCCATATCATAAAAAGAGAATGAGAAGTAACTTCATGCCTTTAGAATGAGAGAGAAGAATGAATGAGAATCCTCTTTGAGGGGGAAACCTCCTTAACAATATAACAAAGGTGTAAGATGAGATGCTTTATAAAGGTCTTCTTTGTATATATAGGATACAAAGGGTACAATTACAATTAAAGGGTCTAGCTTACCAAGAAGTACAACATTAAGATAATAATAGAAATGTATTGACTCTATCTCTAAGTTTTAATAGTCCCAACCATGGCATTATCCTCCATTATTGAAAAAGGGTACTTGAAACGCATCAAGAACATGGCACCCTTGTTATATATCATTAGGAAGTACTTGAAGGGAGTGTAGGGGGATGGAACCTTAGTATTTTTCACTTGAAGAGTAGTTGAGTTTATGTTTAGCTCTTGGCACAAGGAAATTTAAGAGCTGGTCTAGGGTACTTGAAGAGTTGTAGAGGTTATGTCGAGCTCTTGGTATCAAATAATTGAAGGCTTTGAGATAACTTGGTCTCTGCTTGGTATTGACTTTGAACCAATTTAGGTGTACTTGCATATATGAATAATTTGGGAGAAAGGTATCCTTTGGCATATGCATTTTATTTTATTATGGAAAATTGAATGAATTGGATGAGTGGTTTGATTGATCATATAAATTTATTCACATGTTTGGTGATACAAAGGGAATAGAATTTGTTTTTTCATTAGAAATGGAAATGCATATAAAAATGGGTGAGTTAAATGGAAAGAAAAATCAATTTTATTTAAATAACTTTCATGTGCACCCACTCAATAAGAAAAAAATGAAAGGGATCTAGGGAACATTGAATAATAAAAATAGAGAAGACATTGGGATGTGATGAATAATGTATAATTTACCTTTTAAATAAAGAATTAATTGTTCATAGCATCAAACATGGATGAGTGAATAATATTCATTTATTAATCAATATAATTAATATTTTTCATGAGATTGATGACTAGCATAAGCCTTATAGGATATAAAAGAAAGGAGGCTTAGGATTGAGAGCTCGCATTTTTTTACCTTAAAGTTGGATGGTTGCCATAGTTTTGAAATTTTTTATGAGATAGTGTTCACTTTGGTCTAAATATTGTGCATGTACTTGGAAGGTGGGAACCTTGTATGCTCTAAAAGAGAGACACAATCTAAATGTTATTTTTTGTACTTTTTTCATGGATGAGTGAATAATATTCATTTATTAATCAATATAATTAATGTTTTTCATGAGATTGACGATTGGCATGAGCCTTATAAGTTATATAAGAAAGGATGTTTGGGCTTGAGAACTAACATGTTTTGGCGTTAATGTTGGATAGTTTCCATAGTTTGAAATTTTTTATGAGTTAGTGTTCAGTTTGGTCTAAATATTATGTACTTGGAACGTGGGAACCTTGTATGCTATAAAAGAGAGGCACAATATAAATGCTAGTTTTGTACTCTTTTCATACAACCCATTGCAACTTGAGGCCATTAGGGAAGAAGAGTATTGATTGGGGAGTTGGTAAGATAGTCAACTTGTAAGCAAATTATTTATTTGGAAAAGGAGAATTGGAGCTTATATTGTAGCAATATTAGAACTAAAGAATCATCAAGGGAGGATCTTCTACAACATTTTGTAAATTGATATATTAGTCTAAAATTTATAGAGGTATTTTTTCATTTCTTTTGAAAATTGGGAAATGGTATTTGGGATTTGAATCTTTGAAAATTGCTAAGATTATCACTCTTTTTTTAAATTGAATGTAATGTTTAAAACCCTCATCATATCCTTTAGGGTCACTATAATATTTATATAAAACTGGAATTTTACTAGGCACCCAAGGAAAATTTAGGGAATAGATTTTGTATTTTTTTTTTGTACAACCAAAGGTAATTGCACTCTATAGAATCCATAGTCACAATTAATCATTAGTTACCACTATAAAACCCACAGTTTATCATTAGTTACCCTTATAAATCCCATGTTCACAGCCTCATGAATACCAATTTCCTTCAAGAAACCTAAGGTCAAATCCTATATGTGCATATTTGAGGCTTTCAAGGAAAATGTCTTGGATTTTTCCAATGGTTTTTTCTGTTTTAGGAGGTAATAATGGAATATGAGTGTTAATAGTTTTCTATAAACTATGTCTAAGATATATTTTGACTAATTTTCTTGTCTCTATTTGAATTTTAGATAGTTCACCTTAATTCCCAAATAATAGGTTGATTGCTTTGCATTGGTAAAACTTGAGCTTTCCGAACTATAACAGTTACAATGTAAACCTTGAATTAATGGTAATCCTACACCAATATATGAAAAGAAAAGAAGAATTGTTATGGTTACATGCATAGAGAGTTCATTGGAAAAGAGGGTTTTATATACATCAAAGTATTGACTAGAGTGTGTTCTTGGTTGATCATTGTTAAGTCTATTCTATAACTTGTGTTATTGAGTATTTCAGGATGAATGATTAGCTTAGTAGATAGGGTCATTATGAGATCAAAGAGATTTTTTTTAGTTGCTATAAAAAAAATTTACAAATTGAGCAAATTTTGTTATTGAAAAGGATATTGTTACTTTCATTAATGGATTTTCAGTGCCCTATTGAGAATATTATAATATTGCTATAGAACAAAGTAGAGGGTCATTGAATGACTAGTATAGGCTAAGTCACTATGAGATATAAATTCTTATTGTCTAAGAATGTATTGAGTAGATTGAACTACATGTTGGTATATTCTATTGTCAATGTATTGCACTAAAATAGTTTAAGAAGGCTAAAAGTAAAGAATTGATGATTCCTTTGTTCAATTCATTATTGAATGATTCATATGCTTATATATGTTGTGAAGGTGATTATTAGTTATATAGATAATGTTGCAAATTATATTATTAAATAAAAAAGTAAAGTATATATATCATGCATTATTGTAAGTTGTGTGTTGTATATTGGGTTGAATTCATGGTTAGGTGTTACATAAAATTGAGAGAAATAATAGAGCTTTTTCCATTGCTCTATGGATGTTTCCATTATGGGGATCTTGCCATTTATATCTTGTGTCAATTTCTATATTTTCTTATGGTCATGTGCATGTTATCACGTGTTTTATATGTGATGAAACAAAATGAAATGATTTCCTTCAATATCCACTCTCTTGTTGCCACTAATGATGATCCCTCCATCCAAATTCAATTTCTTGGCCTCAGTACTTAATAGCTATTTGTTGCAAAATTATCTTTAATTTGATTTTATGCATTGTTGTTCTAAATTCTCCAATTTGTTTTAGTTCTTGGTCTCTAACAATATCATGTCAAATAATGGTTCTATGATCCCAGGTTCCATGAATATCATTGATTTTTTTTCATTTCGACCTTGATATAAGGAAGTTGGTATGTACCTTGCATTTTTTTTCTACCATCTTGGTGATTAAAATGTGAATATTGTTCCACCTTTTAAGAATGAACATTATCTTCCACCATGTTATCCTCAATCTTCTTTTCTAGCACCATGACATTCGCTATCCTTTGTGTGTGTCTTTAATATCTCTTACTTTTTAGATAATTCCAATATGTTTGACCTCGACATTATCAAATTTTAATTCAACTTCTTCAAGTATTTTATCAAATTTTAATTCAACTTCTTCAAGTATTTTATCATGACCTTCTGTTTTTCCTTCCTTTTATTGATCCAACTTAAGGTAGATGTTACACATCAACTTCATCCATCTTCCTTCAATTTTAGATTTCAATTCTCATTTGATTTCTTCAATACTTATTGCTTCTCCAACCTTCGTATGAATTTCCTCTTCAAGTATTTTGTTAGTTTCTTCAGTGAAGACTATATTACTTTCTCTTAATGCTAACAATGCTTATTTTCTTCTTTCCATCTTTTCACCTGATAAGTAGTGTTTGATTATGGTTTTGAACTCGATAGATTTATTCATCACTCTTCTTCTTTAGCACTTTGTTTTCATCATTCAATTTATCTAGAATGTTATGCATGGCCTTGATTTTGTATCATTGATCCATTTATTTAAGAAGTGTTTCCCAAACTCTTCCCACATGGAGTTCAATCTAGTATCTTCATGAAGCCTCACCCACCATTCATGAGTGCCATAATAAATATAAAAAACTAAATTAAATGGATTTTAAAATTTTCCTTTTTCATTCTCAACCATTCCTAAAAAATAAAATTAATATCGTCTCCACTAAATTGAGGTATTGTCATTGTTTCTTACTTTGGGTCTAACCAAAAACCTTAAATTACAAAATCAATATCTTCAAAATATTGATCCCAAATAGTTTTTACCTTTTTCCAATGTATTTACTCTCTTTCTATATTCCACCCAATTTTGAATCACCTCAACCAGAGCTTTGAACCAAAACTTATGCCAATTTTAAGTAAGCATACCCTTTTGAGCCCTCATTAAGGATTGTCATATAAGTTTACCTTAGTTTATGTATATCCAAAATTTATATGTATTTGAGTTTGAAATTTCATTTTAATATAGAGTAGTGTGTATTCTCTACAATTCCATAGATATCACTGAAATCAAGTGTGCTAATAAAACTTTATAATGATTTTGCCAAAACTTCATAATATGGGCACCTTTAAGGAGAATAGGCTTGTATTTTATTCCACTCCTCCAAATGTGTAGCTTTAAGTATGATATTTGTGCTTGAAACAACTTAATATGTCATATGGACAATGGGATTGTTGGCACCTATTTTGAATCTCACAATTGTAAGATATTATATTTTTATTAAAAACACGTGTTTGAGACTAGTTCACGACTATACATAAACCCTAATTTGTACAACTCATAACTTTGAAATTATAGAGGAATGGAATCTAAATTTTAACCATATATAGCTTGTTTTATCTTCTTTTCAACCCCATAAGTTGCACACAATTCCAATATTACAAAAGATATTGTAGCAAGAATGGTAAGTTGACTCATTTGCTGGAGCTAAACCAAGGATCATTAGCTCTAATTCCAAATGTTCTCTACCAAATACTAAAAATAGCATGATAAACAAGAACACATCAACCTACTAATTTGTTCCTTACACCTTAAAAATGATGAGAAACCAATAATTACAGTCCTCTTCAAGGGAAAAACCTCTTTTTACAATGAATACAATGTACAATACAATATTTGATGATCCTAAAACTAGGTCAACTTATTGTATATATATAAGAGACAAAGGGTACAATTATAATAAAATGGGACCATGAGGGATTCTAGCCTACATAACGATGTAACAATAGAAATGTAATCACTCAATACCTAGGGATTAATAAGGGGTTTCTCGGTTAACATGGGGGTTATATAAGACTTAACATATACACCAAATGTGAATGTTAAGCACAACTCCCAAAGAGATGATAGATATGCTTTACATAGTCATTCCTTATATATTAGGTGAATGTCCCTTAAATGACCCTAATATATCCACAAATCTAAATCATAGGTTCAATTCTTTATAATGAATATATTGACACACACACACACATTCTCACTCATTGCATGTAGCCCCTATTGTTTTTCCACAATATTAGAATCTAGGTTAGGATCTTAGAATTTCTGACACTACCAATCCAAATATCACAACAAACTACTTTTTACATCAGAATATAAATAGCAGTAAATCAATACATTCACAAATATAGACAACTCTTTACAATTTTCAATAACCCAACTTCATTATATTAACAATTTTAATATAACAGTTTAGGGCTCCCATATTAGGTATGATGGCCCTCATATATCCATTGATATAAGAATACAAGAAAAATATACATTGATGGTCTAATTGATGTACTCGATAATCACAACTCCTTTTGTTGTACCCTGAACACAAATGCTAGTCCTTTTTCTCCCAATATGCAACTCCTAATTGTATCAATGGTCATGCTCCTTTAGGTCACAGAACTCAGCTTCTTCAACTTCTCTCTAGCTTATCTTTATTCCTTCAACACATCAACACATATAGATTCACGTTGAGTTGTTCACAACTCCATTTTTTAACAACTCTGAATTTCCCACTACTGCTCCTCAACTCCTTCAAGACTTCTTCCCTGTAATGCCTTCCTGAATTGCTCCAATGAAGACAAACTTTGGGCAGGAGGGTTGCCACCTATCACTGTCAAATGTCCTTCTCCAACAATGAACTTGTGCTAGACAAACACTCCCATTGACCTCCTTCTTCCATCCTCCAAAGATCCGTCGTTGAGCCTCCTATCAATTTGCCTCTCCTAACAGTCCTCTTTGTCCTTTAAGAGACTACAATTAGGGATACCTTGAGAAACTACTTGTTTCCCTCCAACAACCTTAAGATGCCCAACCATAAACCATCCAAACTTATCCAAAATTGAACCCAACACTTAGCAACGATAGAAGAATAACATATCTTACAAAATGTTGTGCATACCTCTTGAAGTTTGATCACTAGTTGGGGCACACCTATAGCCCACTTCTGCCCTCCATTGGTGGTAAAACCTCCCTCAAAAATATGTGGTCTCCTTCCCTTTATAAGCTTCTGTAATTCACTACCTTAGAAGACTGTTATAGCCACCTGTTTAGGCTATTTTGGCCCTCCCAAACAGTACTACATCGGCTTGGACCTCTCTCTTCGGGTCATTGTGCTTCTCATCCTGTTCAGACAAGAAAAACCACCTCAAACCATGCACAAAATATCTCCCTTCTCCTCGACCCGCTTTCTCCTATACTTGACCTAGTTTGTCATGAGAGAAGAACCTTAAAATAGATGTGTCCCTCTCCTTCGCTAAACTTTTGAGTTATGAAGCCAATACAAAGATATTCACCTATCCGAGTTTCTCTTTGTGTTTCTGTTGGAAGTGAGAAATCATCTCCCAAAGTTCTCCTATTTATACACTTCCTCCTTGGGCTCCAACGCATCCTTTAAGGGAACATAACTAAGCAACGCGACTTGTCTTATGTGCCACTAGCCCAATAGAAATATATAAAAAAATTAATAACTTCATTTCTAGAGCCCCTCCTTTGGTGTTCTTTGTGGCCCCTAGTTCATTTTAGGGTACTCTACAATCTCCAAAGGTTAAATCACCAAGACTCCTTATGGTTCCACACCCACCAACTTGGGTGCAAAGCCCACACCTTGGGTTCTAAGCCCACAAACCAATTTTGTGGAGCCCATTCCTCCAAAACCCCAAACCTAGGGCTTGGAGTACCTATCAAGCTACAAATCTCAACACTTCCTCTTAGTGAGGGAGGTACTTCCAAGACTAGGAAGTAACTCATCATCACTGTCACTGTTGGTGACACTAACCCAACTCCTAACACCCATAACTCTAGCAAACCGTTAAGCATGGATTGCGCCCTTCTCAAAAGTATCATTTTTACTAGAATCCTCCTTCTTCTTCTTCCCCTAAAATGCTTACAAAACAGACCATGATTCCCTCTTTCCAATTGTAGAAGTACCCTTACTCCCCACAGACCATGTGTTCTTCTTGGGTTGCACATTCTCCCTCTGAACCTACAAACTCCCTCTAGAACTTGGCTCCCTCTAAACCTCTAGAACTTGGACCTTCTCTTCCTTCTTCTTCTCATGATCTATAGGATTTCCCATCAGCCTATATAGACCATGCTCTCTAGCTCCAACCACAACTCCTGCGGAGCTAGAGCCTATGAGCCTGAGTCTCGCCTTTCCACCCTGGAACAATACCTCAAAACCATTATGCTTGATCGTTGACATAGAAAAACATGTTATATCTAAGCTCTGGAACAAATAGTACATCCCGAACTCGCATCACCTGACCTGACTCCATCCTGAATGGCATGACACATGATCCCCTGATCTCTTTCTGACTCATCGCCCAACACCATGTGAAAATTCAAGTCACACTCAGCGAGAGTCTCAAATACATCCTGTGACCCTGTCATATGATTATACGCTCCCTTGTCCATGCAGCTTCATCGATGGTACCCTATGAGAAATGAGAGAACAATTCAAATTCATCACTCTCCAATCTCTTAGAGAGGTCATCTGCCTCGGTTGAAGTAGTGACACCTGCAACTTCCTTCCCCTTCTTCTTCTCATAATATCCCTACTTCTTCTTTGGACACTTCATCGAGTAATGAACAAACTCACCATAGTTGAAACACTTGATCTTACTCAAGTCCTTCTTCTAGTTTCCCTTCATTATTGCTGCAAGTGCCACATCATCATTTGAAGCCTTCTTCTTTGGATGAATATCCTCGTCTTGTAACTCTTCCTGAATGAATTCATCCCACAACTTATTCAAGTCTGGTAAATTCTCTCTCACAATTATCCCCTTGATGAAGGGATTCCATTCCTCAGTGAAACCATTTCAAATAAATCCTTACCATCTCAGTCTCACCGATGGCAACAAGCTCATCTCGAACCTGAGACAACCTCGTCAGATACAAAGTCACCCCCACACCCTGCATCATCATTGTGGCATTCAACTTATCCTATAATAACAATACATGGTTATCGTTCTTATTTTGGAATAGATTTTGAAAAGCTTCCCACATTTCATGGGCATTATTCTTCCCGGGTAGGTGAGGTATTAAGGAATCCTTGACATCATCTAGGATGATCAAATTCACCTTCGTATCCAACTCTTCATATACTTCCATCTCCTTAGGGTCAGTTTTCTCCTTGATTGCTTTCTCGGAAAATTCCCAAATATTGTTCACGATCAGAACCAACTTGATCCTTTTCTTCCATGGACTATAGTTGGAAAACCCTTCCACCCTATCCTCATACCAGAGACAAACCAACAACTTCAACATCGATGTGAACTCTTCGACAACAATGTAACCAACTCCCTCTTAAGTTGTACCCATTGTGAACACTCTGATTCATTGGCCCTTCAAAGTAGCTCTGATACCATGTCGTTTTTCCATGATATTGGAATCTAGGTTAGGGTCTAAGAATATTTGACACTACTAATCCAAATAAAATAACAAAATAGTTTGCACAGTGGCATATAAACATCAATAAATCGACACGTGCAAAAATATAGACATTCTTTTACAATTTTCAATAACCCAACTTCATTATACTAACAACTTTAATACAATAGTCTAGTGCTCATGTGCCATGGATGATTTCCCTCATACATCCATTGATACAAGAATACAAGAACAGGATATATTGATAGTCTAATTGATGTAGTCGACAATCACATATCCTCTTGCCATACCCTAAACACAATTTTTGGTCCTTCTGCTTCGAATATGCATCTCATGCCTCTATCAATGGTCTTGCTACTTTAGGTCACTGAAATTGGCTTCTCCAACTACTCTCTAGATGATTGTTATTCCTTTGCACATCAACACATAGAGACTCTCTTTGAGTTGTTCGCAACTCTGTTTGTGAACATCTATCAACTTCCCACTGATACTCTTCAGCTCCTTTGGGACTTATTCCCTCTAATGCCTTCCTGTGTTTCTCCAATGAAGAGAAACTTTGGGTCGGAGAGTTGCCACCTATCATTGTCAAATGTACTTCTCCAATAATGAAATTGAGCTAGTCAAACAGCTCCCTTTAACCTCCTTCTTTCGTCCTCCAAATATTAGTCAATGAGCCTCCTATCAATCTTCCTCTCATAGTAGTCCTCTTTATCCTTCAAGAGACTGCACTTAGGGATCCCTTGAGCACCTACTTGTTTCCCTCCAACAACCTTAAGGTGCCCAACCATAAACCATCCAAAATGATCCAAACTTGGACCCAACACCATAGAAGAATAATGTACTTTGCAAATTGTTGTGCATACGTCCTAAAGTTTGATCACTAGTTAGGGCACACTTATAGCCCACATCAGCCCTCCATCTGTGGTTAAACCTCCTTCAAAAATCTATGGCCTCCTTCCCTTTACAAACTTTTTTAATTTGCTACATTAGAAGATTGCTACAACCACCTGTTTACGTTATTTCGGCCCTCCCAAAGAGTACTACAAGGGCTTGTTCATCTCTCCTGATGTCATTATGCTTCTTGGACTATTTAGACAAGAAAAATCACCTCAAACCAAGCACAGAACAACTCCCTTCTCCTCGACTTTCTTTCTCATATACTCGGCCTAGTCTGTCATGAGAGATGAGCCCTAAAACAAATTTGTCCCTCTCCTTCGCTAAGCTCTTGAGTTTTGCTGCCAAGACAAAGATATTTTCCTATCTGAGTTGCTCTTTATGTAGCTCTTGGATGTGAAAAATGAGCTCCCAAAATCCTCTTATTTCTACACTTCCTCCTTGGGCTCCAACGCATCCCTTGAGGGCACATGACTAAGCAAGCCAACTTCTCTTATGTGCCACCAGCCCAACATAAATATATAAAAAATTAATAAATTCATTTCTAGAGCTCCTCCTTTGGTGTTCTTTGTGGTCCCTAGTTCCTTTTAGGGTCCTCTACAATCTCCAAATATCAAATCAACAAGACTCCTTGTGGTTCCATAGCCACTACCTTGGGTGCAAAGCCCAAACCTTGGGTTCTAAGCCCACAAACCAATTTTGTGGAGCCCATTCCTCCAAAACTTTGAACCCTAAGGCTTGGAGTACCTCCCAAGCTACAAATCTCAACAGCCCCACTATTAGGCTAACCCTTATGACATATACATTCCACCTCATATATGTCCCTTGTAGGGTCATAACATATTACCCCCCATATAATACATATAAATTACATTGTACATGAATGTGGAGCAAACCCCTAATGCATATAAATTTACCCAGTCACGTATAATTTAATCCCAACTAAAGGTTATATTACAATGCTTCACTTTTGAAAATATTTACCCTCCAAGCTTTTTGGTTAAAGTTTTTACACATGTTGAAACCAATTGAAAGGAATTCTTTGTATTCCTTCTCTATTGTTGCAATTGATGATAATCGATTCAACCAAACTCAATTATTTCCAAGCTTGCTCCTTGATAGCTAGTTTTTACATAATTGTCTCTCTTTTGATTCCATGAATTGTTGTTGTAACTTCTCCAAGTTGTAGTAGTCATTGATATTTGAGAATATCATGTCAAATGATGATTTTTTGATGCCATCTCCGTGAAATTGTTAAATCTACTTCCTAGGAAATAAGGATGTTGGTATATATCAATGCTGCAAAATGTATGATGTTATTGCTACACATTTTTCCACATCAAACCCTTTGTCAATGCTCTTGCCAAAAAAAAATTGTGGGCATTTTCCCTTGGCAATAATATCATGCACTTTTTAAAAAAAGTGTGATGTTATTGCGCACTGTAAAAATAAAAATAAATAATAAAAAGTATCAATCCACATGAAATATTTTCAAAAGTGAGGTATTGTAATATAACCTTCAAGTGGGATCAACTTATATGTAACTGGATAAATGTATATGCACTAAGGGTTTGCTCCACATTCATGTATAATGTAATTTGTGTGTATTATGGGGGTCTGGTAATATGTTATCCAAAAAAGTGTCATTTTAAAGAAGATTTTTTGGGTCATTTTGCAAATAGATCAAGGACAAAGGAGAGCCAAGGAGGAGATTAGTTTTCCTTGAGCTAAAGATGAGGATTTATGTCACAGTGCATTTATTTGATGTTGTTTTAACCATAACTTAAATATTTATATTATAAAATCTAGGCCTGAGACACACTAGTACATGTCAAAGACAAAAAGGAAGAGATCAGGCTAAATGTATCCATATTCATCATTCACCTGATGGGATATAGCAAAACCAAATGTCCTCTACCCTAAAACTATTTGACTTATAAATTCACCAAACTTGGCCAGGTATCAACAAAAATTGATACAACATTACAAAATTTACATAGTAGGGTTCACCTCCTTAGGCGTCGGATCGAGCTCCAAAGGAGGGACTACATCATTCATATCTAGGACAATTCAAGGACTAGAAGAAACTAAATTATCCAAATCCTAAGAATAATGAGAAACAATGTTGATCCTTTGGTGAACACCCTCCAACTGAGGGTAAAGGTGGCTAATCTCATCCTTTGTTCTATGAATTTGTGACCTTAATTCAATAAGGAGATCCATGAAGGCGACAAGAGTGGAGGTCGTTTGATTACTTCAGATTTGAACCTGTAGCATCTCTTCCTAGATTAGTTTAAGCTATTGCTCTAATTTTTTTAGACTAGAAAAGTTGGACATCATTTTTAGTCTCCTTTACTTGCAATAGACCCCCCAAAATCAAAGGAATTGTTGTCACTCATATTATACAAGCACCGCGTCAACTGCTCAGGGAAAGGGTCATCACTCTGATCATCACCCACTATGTTCTAGTTGTCTCCCAACATCATGCTATGGGGGGTAGTCCATATGGAAATGAGGTTAAGGAAAAAAAGTTTGGAACCAACTTGTTTGGGAGACACGAATGAGTAGCCTAACTACTTGGTTAAATTTAGCAATATTAATGATTAGATTAGATTTTAAGTATGAGATCAGTGCCTTATGGAGTCACAATTATTGCTTAATGTAAATTAATGCCAAGTAAATGGATGGACACCCGTTTCTTGATATGATAGACTAACCTATATGGGATGCAAGTCCTAAGAGATAGTGTGATGCAAGAATGTTGGTAAATTTTAGATTAAATGCTTATTCTAAGTTGAACCTCTTCCTTAATTGCTTTGAGAAACAGTCTTCAGAGTAGGTTTTGGGATGGAATCCAATAGGAAGCAGGCAAAGAACTGATTAACGATACCTCCCCCTATGTTCCAACCACCCAGTGCCTCTAGCGTTGTAGAGACTATGGCTCTGACGACTGCAAGGTCACTGCGTTAACCACTAAGAAGAGTTGAATCCCTCAAGCTAATCGGAAAATGATTTCCCTACGAGTCTATCAACTGAGCTTATGCTAGGAGGTAAGTTTTTAGTGCAAGATAAATCCTAGAATGCCCGTGCAAAGATGATGAATGAAATTACTTGAGTTAAGATTGTTTAAGTACTCAAAATATGGTTACTCCTTATGACAACAATACTTAACAACAATTATAGGACAATCTTAATACAAGGAAAGTGCTTAAGGATACAAGTGCCAATGAATCAATCCACAAGATACTTCAAATAAAATATTCATTTCTTCCATTAGTCAATGATTACATGATGCCAATAAAATTTACTCAAGATGTTCTTATCATAACTCCAATTAGATTCTGAGTGTCAAAGCAACTTCACCAACCACAAGATCATAAATTTAGAGCTTAAATGTATGAGTGTTTTAAGTGTAAAATTCAGAATCCTTGTAACTTGGAGCAAGACAAGCAAGTGCTAGATCTTAAATATCCAAATCAACAGTGATATTTCAGAAAATTCCAAGACTTATTAGACTTATGACAACAGCAAAAAATTCACTTTAGATCATGGAATTTACCAAATATATGTAACAATAAATTTTCTAGATGATTAGCAAATGTAAATTTATGAATTTAGCACACTTTAAAGTGCAGTATTCAGTGAAATGTCATATCTGAAGTAACTTATTACAACAGTAAGCAAATCATTACATCAACAAGTTAATGATGCTATAATAAATGCCCAATATGCCCAAAACTAGGAAAAAAATATCAAAATTGAAAAATCAAGTTTTTAGGGCTTTTAGAGTGTGACATTCAAAAAATATCAGATCTGAAAAACTTGTTACAGTAGTGAGGAAATCAAAAAACCAGTGAGCTATTAGTGCTTGAACAAATGCTAAAAATACCGAGAACTCAGAAAGAAACAAAAAAATAAATAAATAAATAAATAATAATAAATAAAATAAAAATAAATAAATAAAATAAAATAAAATAATAATAATAATAAATAAATAAATAAATAAATTGCTAAAAATGATATCTAAAATTGCCAAAACTAAAAATTTGAAATTTTGACCCTCTTAGGTGAATTATTCAAAAAAAAAAAAAATGATATATTAAGTTATGCGGTAAAATTCCAAGAAGGAAATATCTAAGATATATAAACAATGCCCAAATGGCCAAAATTTAGGAAAATTCAAATTTTGCAATTTTGAGTTATTTTGACAAAATTAAATGTGATTTTAGGGGTTATATATCACTGTTAAAAAGAAAAGTTATAATAGTGGTAAAACAATGAGAAGCTAGGGTTCAGGTAGCAAACTAGGAGGCCTTGGGGGCTTGTAGATGGCTAGGAATATTTCCAATGAATATGACCACCTGAAAACACAATGTTAACCCCAAAATTGCTGCAAAACAAATTGTTAGAGATAAAATGTAAATCCCTTGAATAAACTCTTATTTGCAATGAGATCTAACCCTTGTAGGGCTTATGGCCTTCTTAACACTTGCAAAATAGGTCCCAAACACTAGCCTTTCAGGTTGGGTAACTGCTAGGGCCTTAAGAAAATGGGTTTCTTCCCCGATTTGAAAATAAGAAACCTGCAAAAATAGCCTGAAAACCCTAGATGTTTAGGGTTTCTGATGTCTCCAATGTAAATTTCTTCCTCGATCCTGAAACAAATTTAGAATAGAAACCCAAATACCCAATTAAAACAAAATCTCAAAAAAACCAAAACCCCAATTAGCAAAAACAATTTACAAATTTAATTTACAAATCTATTCACAAAATTTACATATATACAAGGGTTTTGAAATAAAATTTTTGAGAAATAAATTTATTTTTTATGGAGTTTGTTCTTTGATGAAAGGCTAAAAGTACTCTAGAAACCCAATGCACACTATAGTCTTAGCAAAGATTAAATCCACCATACAAATATTTGGGATCCAAGCAAAATAATCCATGCCCAAGTTTGTGAATTTGGAGACCAAGGACTGAAGTACCTACAAACACTATGTATTTATCTCAAGACAATTTGTTAATAATATGGGGAATCAAACCACCTAAGATTAGCCCAAAACTATCAATAGCATGATTTTATCTCTATCTAATGAAAACAGATCTTACCAATAATTAGCACAACATAGGAAAGCCCATAGTGAGTACATACCACAAATCATGAACATGAAACACCTTGAAATTGTACCTCAAAGTCTTTATTATGATAGAAACAATAGTTCTCAGTCGGACAATAGTTTACATGAAAGCTTTAGCAACAATTTTATAGCCAAAGATCATCATGCTAGAGACTCAAATGACTCTCTAATTTATAGCTAAATCCTTCAAGCAAAAAAATAACGGCTAATTTCTTTGATCCTTGTCAAAATAATCTCGGACGTTGACAAACTCTTGACGAACTTCTAATCTTAGCTGTTGAATTTTTTTTTTAGGAATTTTCGAATTTCTCATTTAACTCCATTTTTATTAGCTCAAAATTAATTATTTTGAGTTAATTTCCTCAAAAATTTGACTTTGACTTAACCACCAAGGTCCAAAGGTCCAAATATTCTTTAAATATACAATATTCCCTTAGTGGAGGACCTTCAAAAAGTAATTTTTTTAAGACCCACGAATTTTTCCACTTGGAGAATCAATTTTCCTAAGACATGTTAATTTGACTCTAATTAATTAATTTTATGGCTTATGATTTAATTTTAGTTTGCCAGAAAAATTAATTAATTAACACTTGAGGGGATTTAATGATTTTTCCACCCTCTAATATTTTAACCATGGTGTCTAAGTATGGGGGACAATGCATTAAATATTTTTTACATGAGATTTACAATATCAAACCTCAAAGGGAGAATACCCGTTCAGCTTAGACCCTCAAAAAACATACCCAATTTGCGACAAATCATGATCTATTAGACCAAGTGATTTGTAATAAAATAATTTAGTCAACTAGCTTAAATTATTCCAAAATCACTTTTACATAAGACTTGACTAGAACACTAGGACTCGCCTAAGGCTTTGACAAAGAATTCCACCCTAACTTTGGGGTGAGGCTGGAGGGAAAAGCTATGCCGACCATCTGTGTTTAGAAACACACATGAGTCAGTGAGATGAAAAACACCTAGGATGAAATTTTTTGCCAAAATAATAGGCTTACCTAGGTTGTTCCATATACTCAGGATCTTACTAGGATCATTTACATTACATAACTTGCAAAATGAGTTTATAATGACACATAAGACTGTTGATAGATGATCTGATCCTATTGAAAAAAATTGTACTTTTGCTTCCTTGGAATTTTTACAAATATGAGTGAACAAGAACAGAGGAGTCAGCTCCCCCAAAGATTGCAAATTGACTATTCTCAAAAGTTAGCCAAGTTCTTTCTACCTTACTCACCCACAATAGATTGAAAAATAAGGGACCACTCAGGACCACCAACCAAGAAGAGCAATAAAAATCCAAATACCATAACAATGAATCTGATTACCATAAATATTCACTAGGGGGCAAATGGAAAAATTTAATTGAGAAGACTCTTATAAACAACAAACCTAGAGCCAAGGATCAACTTTGACGGGAAATTTCCCATCACGGGGTGATTTTCCTCTCAAATACAGTTAAAATTTTGGAAAACTGTCAACGTCCTTTTGTTGAAATTGCGAAGATGGGTCGGAGAGGTGTGAAAACCATCAAATTTGATGGGTGGGTTTGTTTTGAAATTCTAACCCTTCCTGGAGCCAATTCATGCACCGAGATATGCCTCCTCTTCGAACCATAATTACAATATAGTGCATATCCTCTCAACAAATTAACTGTGGTGGCATTGGTGCAAGATGTCACCTACCCTAATGAGTGCATAAATTCACATTAAACTCTAGATCTAATTCCTCCAACCAGGGCCTGCAACTTCATCATGGGAGGGAATGAAACACTTCAAGTATGTGTCATTCCCCTGCTGAGAATTGACCTTATATTCATATTTCCCTCCCTTTCCATTTTCTCCTTAATAAATGTCCATCAAATCTATTATGACCATAATTAATGCAAGAGGCAAGGGATGAATATGACCTTCCAACACAGGCACAGATGAGGGATGAGACACCTACATGGTTCACCTTCGCCAAGTCTAAGTGGAGGCCACTTACATTGTCATTAAAACACTCCATTAGTTGATTAAGGATAATTAAGTAATAATGAGCCCTTTTTTAATTTACTGTAATAATTTTAGGTTCTGGTTTACCTGCAGGAGTGGACGCGCAGCATTGGAACCCTGACTGAGAAGGGTTATGGTTTGCACTCATCACACTGTTGCAGACATCGTAGCTTCCATCACCCTTTGCATCACCAGTTTCACCACTACATTCGACACACTGACCTCTCCCCTTGTGTTGTCACTTGGAATCCCTACCCATCTCTCCTTGTCGTTGTTTTTGTCTGCAGTATGTCGGAAATGGATGTCAACGTGGTTGACTACTCGGAGGATCCCAACCCCGACGAATCCATCTGGATGAGCACTAATCCTGCGTTGGATTCAATGATTAACAGACCTTTGGGAATGAAACTTCCATTACTGTAGGTTTTGTCTCACAACTGCTCTGACAGGAGTCCTTCCACACGCCCCATTTCGTTCGCCGACCTCTCCATCGGGTCATCGGGTCTCGATTTCCCTCCCATCTCTCCAGCTACTCTACATTATCTCGTTTCATGCATCCCACCATCCCCTACATTTGACTCTGTTCCATTGGAATCCCCCATCCAACTCCCCCCTTCGTTAACCCCTCTGCGGTTGAACAGGCCTCTGCATTTGCCTCCCCTCCGCATGCGGCTGATCTTCCACACCCACACCATTCCTTGGCTATACCCGAACTCTCATCATCTTCATCTGGTTGTTTTGACATCCTGTTGTAAACCCTCATTTTGACACCCCTCTATCTCTGCGGCATGCACCAGGCACTCAGGATCCTCTTCAGGAACACCCTACTACTCTGTGAACAAGAAAAGAAAAGAAATTGAAGTGCGTTAAAGCCTCCCGCAAGAAACTGGAACTTTGTTTCGGTGTTGGAGTTCAGATGGGGAAATGGTGGATACCACCAATAAGGTATTGGTAGGAAGGGTTGGAGGACGTGCCTTCTCCGTTGCCAGATTATGCCTATGGGTCATGGAAATTTGGGGGTATATCCTCATAGAACCCCTGACTATTACTACTTTGGCTCAAGGTTGGTTTGCTCTAAGTTTTCTGAGGGAGGATCAATCCACATGGGTCCTTTCGCACTATTGGCATATCGAGATGGCTCCTGTGCTACTCAAGCGCTGGAGCCCTTTATTCGACCCTGAGCGTGAACAGCTGGGTGCAGGTCCGATATGGGTAAGGCTATCGAGCCTCCCCCTTCATTTTTGGTCTGAGGATGTTTTTATGTGCATTGGGAATGCACTTGGCACCTTTCTTGATTTTGACAAGTCTTATGAATCATCCGGCAACAAATCTATAACGTGAATTCCGGAATATTTGGACATCAGAGAGGGACTGGAGAAATATATTACTTTGCATTGGTGAAGATTCACCTGCATCTAGCTCCTGGACTATGAAGGCGTGCCTTTCCGATGTCAGAGGTGTCACAAGGTGGGTCACCTTTACAAAGAATGCCCTCTGGTAAATCATGTTGTTTCCCCCACCAAGGTTTCGGTTGCAGCGGCTCCAGATGAACCATCATTCGCTGATGAACCAACTTCTTGATCTCTGGGGCCAAGTTGCACAGCTTGTGGTGATGCACAAATCCCAGTTTTGATTTCTCCTAGGCCTCCCTCTCCACCTATTTTGAGATCTCGGGCTGCTACCGCGGCTACTCGATCATCGGGTACTTCTTTACCTCTTTACTTTGCATTTTTAGTTATTTCTTTTGTTTCTACTTTGCACCATCATGTTGCATTTGCATCTATCCCAGGCATTTCATTGTCCCCTTTATCTTTTCCACTGGACCTGCACTCTCCAACTATATCCACCATTTTTCCCTCCATCCCTGAATTTGATACCAATCCCTCCTCGGAGATTTCTACCTCCTCTGGTCATTCCCACTCATACAACCTCTGTTCTAGGGTTCTCATCCTCTCGAACATTCTAGGATTGAGTTGATTTCCCCTCCTAAATCTACCAAGTCCTCCAGAGGTAGACACTCATATATCTCCAAGGCTATCATTTAGGTTGGGGTGGATGTGGCATTGGGCAGGCAATCCACACTCGATAGGGTTCTTAGAGCATTGAACACCCTCACCTGGTTACTATCATAAAATGGCTCTCTTTCAATTGTAGGGGTTTGGCGAGCCTTGCTAAAAAAATTTCCCTTAGAATATTATTGGACATCATTTATCTGCAAGAAACCCTTGCCAATGTTGACCATATCATCCCTATACTACAAGCACTGAAGCCGAGCTGGACCTTCCACGCACATGATGCCATTGGAAGATCTGGAGGCATTGCTTTAGGCATCAATCCACATACTATTAAGATTATCACTACTTGGGGTGGAATTGGGTTTATCAAAATGGACATTTATTCCTCTAAATTAGGGATGGAGATCAGAATCATAAATATATATGCTCCCTGTCTCAATCAAGCTGACTTCTGGACTCATTTTCTCAATCTATCCCTTGTAAACTTGGACAACCTCATTCTAGGAGGGGATTTGAATTTCTCAATTGGTTATGGGGAATCCTGGGGTTGCAATGCCCAAATAGATCCACTTTCGGATTCTATGTCCCATCTCATGGAGAAACACCAATTGATCGATATACCCATGAACAAGGTGTAGCCAACTTGGCGCAACAGAAGAACCAGAGATGTTGCCTTAGCTAGGCGATTGGATCAATTTCTCATCAAGGAACAATTGATTCGAGCTCTGTCAAATTATCGTTAGTGGGTGGGAGTGGGTGGAATCTCTGACCATTCTCCTATCTACCTTGAACTGTCTGGGCCCTTTCCAAAGCCAAGGGCTCCCTTTAAATTCAACTCCTCCTAGTTGATGAACCTTGAATACACTAGATTGGTCATGGATTACTAGCATGCACATCCACCATCTCGGGGGAGATCCATATTTGAAGGCTTCTATCAAAATTTACTCGAAATCAAGAGTCTATCAATTAAATGGGCCAAGGAAAAAAGAGATCTGGATGATCAAGCCCTCATGACCATAGAAGACAAGATGGTGGATCTTATGGATGAGCAAGGTAGAGGATTCATATCAGATGATGCAAAATCTCACCTCACTGACCTAGAGACACAAAGGTCCAAGATTCTTAAAGAGCGTGAGGAAACTTGGCAACTCATGAGTTAAGCTATATGGTTAAAGGTCGGAGATGACAATACCAAATTTTTTCATAATTTTTCTAAGGGGAGAAGGGCCAGCAACACTATTGGGAAAATTCCCACTGAAGATGGTCAATTTGCCTCCTCCTTTCACCAGCTGGCCCATCTAGGAAATTCTCACTTCCAAAAATTGTTCAATGCTCCCCTGGCGCAACCATAGCTGAAATAGTTCAGATAGCTGGGCTATTCCCTCGTTATGTTGACCAAGAAGACTGTGATGACCTTATCAAACCTATTACCATGGGCGAACTGGAGAGCATTATTAAATGGTTCAAAAAAGATAAGAGCCTTGGCGATGGGTGACAACTGAATTCTATATTGCTTTCCTCGATCCCATTGGACAGGATCTTCTCAATGTTGTGGAGGAATGTAGACTTACTGGTCGTATGTATGAGGCTATCAACTCCACTTTTATAGCTCTTATCCCCAAAATGGACTCTCCCAATTCATTTAATGATTTTCGGCCCATCTCCCTCTGTAAATGCCTCTACAAAATCATTGCTAAGATTATCGCCAATCGCCTTAAACCCATACTATTAAATCATATTATGCCTGAGAAATTTTCTTTCCTACACAATTGACAAATCCATGAAGTTGTAGGCACTGCACAAGAGGCCCTCCATTCCATCAAGATGAAGAAGCTCAAAGGTACCATCCTCAAAATTGACCTATCCAAGGCCTTTGATCGAGTCAGTTGGCTATACATTAGAATGCTTCTTACTCATTTGGGCTTTCCCTTATCCTTCATCACCTCGATCATGAGTTATATCACAACAGCTTCATTCAGTGTTCTCATTAATGGCTTTGCTTCCTATTTCTTTCATGCAGAGCATGGGATCAGGCAAGGTTATCCATTAGAATGCTTCTTACTCATTTGGGCTTTCCCTTATCCTTCATCACCTGGATCATGAGTTATATCACAACAGCTTCATTCAGTGTTCTCATTAATGGCTTTGCTTCCTATTTCTTTCATGCAGAGCATGGGATCAGGCAAGGTTGTCCATTATCCCCTCTCCTTTTTCTCTTGGTTATGGAAGGACTCAGCAAACTTATTCATCAGGCCAGAAGGGAGGGGAGTATACTTGCTCTAAAGATCACTGAACATTGTACTATCACCCACCTTATTTTTGTGGATGATGTGCTAATTTTTTTGAATGGTAGTATTCGAGACTCCTCTGTTTTCCATGATATTATGATGCTTTTTTCAACTGATACAGGTATGGAATCTAATAGGATGAAATCCACAATCACCTTCTACGCTTTCTCTCTACAGGAAATGCAGATAGCCTCACAAAATTTTCCCTTTGAAAGATTACAATTGGAGGCAGGCCTTAAATATCTAGGCTTCCGGATAAAACCTCATGGTTACCAAATAGTAGATTGGACATGGCTGGTGGCCAAGGTCAAAAAGAGACTTCTCAGCATGGAGACTTGTTCTCATAAAATCAATTTTGGAGGTTATGCCAGTGTATTGGATGTCATTAGCTTGGATTCCAAAAGGTATACTCTCTCGGATACAAAAATTATGTTGCAGATTCCTTTGGAATGGACACAAGGAAGGGAGACCTTTTGCTTGGGTGGAATGGGCCCAAATCGCATTACCAAAAAAGTGGGGTGGATGGGGATTAAAATACCTACCATCCTTTGCTCATGATCTAGCTGCTAAGATGGGTTGGCTAATCCTTACATCTCACTGTTTATGGATAGAGGTGGTGCATTACAAATATATTTGGCCCTTACAGATCATGGATTGGATTCAGATCCCATCTTAGCAAAAATTAGGTATTTCTTCAATATGGCGAGATTTCCTACATGCTCTACACACCATCATGAATGGTCTAGTCTAGCACATCAGAGATGGTCAATCAGTGTGGATTGGCATAGACCCATGGACAGGCTATGGTAATATGCACCGGCTCCCACCCGACCTCATACAATTCCTCAAGCACAATGACATACACAGGCTCACGACCATTGTTGATATGGAGAATGCTACCATATTCACTCAAGCATGGAAATCAACAGGGTTATTAGGCATCCCTGAACAATGGCACCAATCATGGGCTGATTACATAAATGCTTTGTTAGAATCACATGTGCGCATCAAGGAGGGTGTTAATGAACTCATCTGGGAACATGCTGGTCATGGAAAATATACTCCCAAAGAAGGATATCCCATCATCCATGCCTCACACATTCCACATGTGCTCATCGATTGGTGGCGATCTATATGGAAGCTCAAAGCCCCTCCTCACACTAGGCTACTAATGTGGAACATATTAAAGAACAAAACACCTACTGGGAGAAACCTAAAGCATAGGTCTTTTCACAACCCTTCTTGGTGTGTTTTGTGCAAACAGGCTGAGGAAATAAATGACCATATTTTTATTCATTGTTCCACGGTGATTGATTTATGGTCACAGGTTCTCACTTCCCTCTCCATTACTGCTCGATGGATAGGCAATAACACTATGGAAGCATGGAATCACTGGAGGACGGGGACTTCGAACCAAAAACATCATTGTTTACCATTGATCATTAGCTAGACCATATGGCTAAATCGGAATGGATTTATTTTCAGGGACAGAGCTATCTGTTGTCCTATATCCATTGCTCGTATCTTAAATGCTTATCATGAAATTCCAGATAATGACAATACACCTATTGTCCGGACAGTGACCACTGAAGTCATACATCGCAATATGTCATGGGCCTTTTTTGATGGTGTTGCACAAGAACATGGATGCGGGGGGAGGTATTCTGTTACACCAAACTGAAAACCATATTTACCTCACTCAAATGGGTCTGGGGACTGGCACTAATAATTTTTCTAAACTTATTACACTTCGTCACCTTCTCCATTTTTCACTTGATCGTGATTGCAGACATATACAAATCTTTGGGGATTCAAAAATCATTATTAACTGGTTCAACAATGCATCTACATGTCATATGCATACTCTCATAAATATATTGGATGAAGTCATGTTTATGAGAGATTTTTCAGCGTAAATCACATGATATTTCATTTGTCGACGTGTTTCGAACCAACTAGTGTGGTTCATCGTCAGGACAAGTTGAATGAACAGATCAGGTCTTTGCATGTTAAATAGATAGAGCATAACCTCCAACGACTATATTCAGGTAATGGCTAAGTTGACAACGGCTAGATTTGACCGGTTAGTTAGGACATGATAATAAACATTATTTAATTAGATAAGTTACCCCAGTTAGTTATTAAATGGACCCTTTTTATACACTCGCAATTAAAAAATGTATTAAAAAATAAAATTATAACCTAAATTAATTTAATTTTAAAGTTAGTTAACAAAGTTATTATATCTAAGAATAAGAGTAACTAAAAGTTAGTTAAAAAGTTATTAAATATATAAATAATAGAGCAATATATAAATAGCTAGATATATTCTTATTAAAATATAAGTTAAAGGGTTGTTTCATATCCTTATTTAAAATGAATATTAAATTAAATCAATTATAAACTAGATTAATTTTAAAATAATAATTATTTAAATATATATATATATAGAGAGAGAGAGAGAGAGAGAGAGAGAGAGAGTAATTCAAATTATAATAATGATGTTATACATATAAATTAAAATAAATAATTTAAAATAATGGTAAGTGAATCAAGTTGCTAAATCTAATAGTTATAATTTTATTGAAAAGGCACTGTTTTAAACACTTATAAATTAATTCTAATTTAATAGTTAATATAAATATTAAAGTAATTTAAAAAATAATAATAATAATAATAATAATTAATTAATTTTTTTTTAAGGTTAATTTAAGGGTTAAAATATCAAAGATTAATTTCCATATTATTCTCTTTATTAGTATAAAAACACCAACTAAATCAATCAAACAAAACACAAGTCACAAGAAATAGAAAACCATGGAAAATTTTAAAAAAGAATACGAAAAAACTAAACAAAGGGAGGGGAAGACAGGAAGACAATGACTAGGAGGAGAGGGCTGGGACCCAGCAACTACTGATCTTCCAGCCATCCTCCCTATTGAGATTGTTCAACCTTTTTTCAATCTCAAGCGCTTCCCTAAATTTCCGGTGATGGAATTGGGACACTCTAGCAATAACACTAGCCTCTTCAATACAGACATGATGATTGGTTTTCTCCACATGCTCTGCTAACGCAGAAGACTTGGCCCTCCTATGCTTAAGGTCAGCTGCGTGCTCACTAATCCTTTGATTAATGGAGCAACCAATCTCACCAATATAGGGGGTCCCACATGAACAAGGAATAATATAAACCCCTTTCATGTCCTTGGGGTCGATAGGATCCTTCACAGATCTGAGGGACTTACAAATGGTGTTAAGAGGTCTAAAGGTCGAGGGGACATTATGCTTCTTAAGAATCCTTGCAATCCTGTCCGTGGTCCCCTGAAAAAATGGAAGATGGACACCAGGAATCCGCTCCTTAAGGATCTCTGATGAAAAGAGCTTCGAGGAGGAGAAATCCCATCTCCTTAATGTCTTTGTTGAGAACGATTATAGTAAACACTTGGGACAGAAGGCTTTCCTCAAAGCTACTAAGAATTCATTCACTAAAAGAGATAAGAAGGAGCGGATTCGTGGTGTCCATCTTCCATTTGTTCAAGGGACCACGGATAGGGTTGTGAGGATTCTTAAGAAGCATAATGTCCCCTCGACCTTTAGACCTCTTAACACCATTCATAAGTCCCTCAGATCTATGAAGGATCTTATGGACCCCAAGGACATGAAAGGGGTTTATAGTATTCCTTGTTCATGTGGGACCCCCTATATTGGTGAGACTGGTTGCTCCATTAATCAAAGGATTAGTGAGCACACAGCTAACCTTAAGCGTAGGAGGGCCAAGTCTTCTGCGTTAGCAGAGCATGTGGAGAAAACCAATCATCATGTCTATATCGAAGAGGCTAGTGTTACTGCTAGAGTGTCCCATTTCCATCACCAGAAATTTAGCGAAGCGCTTGAGATTGAAAAAAGGTCGAACAATCTCAATAGGGAGGATGGCTGGAAGATCAGTAGTTGCTGGGTCCCAACCCTCTCCTCCTAGTCGTTGTCTTCTTGTATTCCCCTCCCTTTGTTTAGTTTTTTCGTATTGTTTTTTAAAATTTTCCCTGGTTTTCTGTTTCTTGTGACCTGTGTTCTGTTTGATTGATTTAGTTGGCGTTTTTATACTAATAAAGAGAATAATCTAGAAATTAATCTTTGATATTTTAACCCTTAAATTAACCTTTAAATTAAAAATAAATAAATAAAAATAAAATAAAAAATATATTTTAAATTTTAAATTTTTTTCCCTTAAATTAATTTAATATTTATATTAACTATTAAATTAGAATTAATTTATATTTAATTAATTAATAAGTGTTTAAAACAGTCCCTTTTCAATAAAATTATAACTATTAAATTTAACAACTTGATTCACTTACCATTATTTTAAATTATTTTAATTTATTTATTTAATTTATATGTATAACATCATTATTATAATTTGAATTACTCTTTATCATACCTTAAATTACTATATATATATATATATATATATATATATATATATATATATATATATATATATATATATATATATATATATATATATATTTATTTATTTATTTATTTATTTATTTATTTATATATATATATATATATATATATATTTATATTTATATTTATATTTATATTTATTTATTTTTATTTTTATTTTTTTTAAATAATTATTATTTTAAAATTAATCTAATTGATTTAATTTAATATTCATTTTAAATAAGGGTATGAAACAACCCTTTAACTTATATTTTAATAAGAATATATCTAGCTATTTATATATTGCTCTATTATTTATATATTTAATAACTTTTTAACTAACTTTTAGTTACTCTTATTCTTAGATATAATAACTTTGTTAACTAACTTTAAAATTAAATTAATTTAGGTTATAATTTTATTTTTAATACATTTTTTAATTGTGAGTGTATAAAAAGGATCCATTTTATAATTAACTGGGGTAACTTATCTAATTAAATAATGGTTATTATCGTGTCCTAACTAACCGGTCAAATCTAGCCATTGCCAACTTAGCCGTTACTTGAATATAGCCGTTGGAGGTTCTGCTCTATCTATTTAACATGCAAAGCCTAATCTGTTCATTCAACTTGTCCTGACGATGAACCACACTAGTTGGTTCGAAACGCGTCGACAAATGAAATATCATGTGATTTACGCCGAAAAATCTCTCATAAACTTGATATGGATCACAGAAGCCTCAATGCAACAAATGGAGTCATGTTATTTAAATCCCAATTTGAATATATTTCTTGTCAACATATTTATAGGGTGTTGAAAAATGTGCAACAAGAAATGTTAAATTTAGAATGTGCTAAAAATAGACCTGCTAAAAATAACATGTCTAAAAATATTAGTTTGGCTAGTGAGGTCATTAGCCACATTGGGTGAGAGGTGAAACTACTAAAAATTGAAAGTTCTAAAAATAGCATTTCTAGGTCCCTTCCTATTTATAGCAGTCCCTAGTCTATCTATAGGAAGTAAAATTAATTTTGGTCTTAACAACAGTTGGAAATATTAATTAATTAATTCAGTTAAGTTAATTAGTTAAGGAAATTCAAATTTGAAGTCTTTGTGAGCATGCACATGAGTTGTCCCACTAATTGAGGAATTTATCCTTAATTTCCTCCACTGATTGAGGGAATAAGTATGAGTTCTATAATGAGAGAATCAGTTGACTTAGTTCTAACTAGTGAAGTCCAGTTAGATTATTTTAACAAGTTGTTAAAATAATAAAATATAGTTTGTTAATGCTTGCATGCATGTGACAACTATTATTTTAGATAACTGAGAATTCACTCATGGATAACTGTTGCATGTCAGTTCTGTCAGAGACCCAGTTGAGATCAGATGTGGGACAATGTACTATCAAATGCTTGGATATTTCTAGTAAGTATTCCTTGCATGGAGAAGGATCTATTATAGGAGATTAGAGGACTTGTGGCCTATATATTGAGGCCTAGGTAGTCCATGATTTTCATCTTCTGATTGAAGATCATCAGGATCTTCTGATTACAGAGAGATCGGGATAGCTATTGAGCTTATTCTTTTTGTATTGTGAAGAGGATTTCCACTTGATTGATAATACATGGTTGGGGTTTTATGCTGGTGCTTTCCCCTGGATATACCTTGTGTTATGTGTGATTATTTCTCTTGATCAGTTATGCATGTTTCTACTTGAAGTTGCTCATGAATTCGATTATGCTTCTGCTAAATGTTTTGTAGAAGTAGAACAAGTATTATGCTTTAGGACATTGCATATATCGGTTTGTTCTACAGGTGAAATTTCTACATGGTATCAAAGCTAGATGATTTGTAGAAAAAGTTCTACATGGTAAAAGAGCTAGCTGATTTGTAGAAAAATTCTACAAAATTCTACATGGTATCAGAGCACAGGAAGGAGAGAACAGTATACTGAGAGCAGATTTCAAAGTTCTGAGTTTTGAGCCGAGAGTTTGCAGAGCAGATCTGAAAATTTTTGTACAAAATTTTCAGAAATAAATAGAATATTTGGATTCCTTGCGAAAAATACCCACAATCAAAAAAAAAATCTGTTGAATCGGAGTTCGAATGAGGGAGATATCGCTGATTTAAAATCAGCTCTTTTCTAGAAAATTTCATGACGACGGGAAAGTGGAAATAGATTGGTGTGCTAGCCAAGAACCTGTATGCACTTGAGGTAAAATTTGCATGCAAAGCCTTGAGGAGCAAGGCAAAGGTTAAAGACTTGGTGGTTGAGAGGGAGAGTATATTACCTCTCAACATGCAGAGCCAGAAGAAGTCTCAGACGATTGTGGAGGAGCCACGATTGGTGCAACAGCTTCAGGAGGTTGTGGAGCAGCCACAATAAGGGAAGCTGAGTGGAGATTGAGTAGAGACATCTACTCATGCAGAGACCTCCAGTAGGGGGAAACTTCGAGCCAGGTGGGCTGAGGGATCACATGCAGCCATACCTCTAGGTAGGAGGTGGGGCGATATAGAGTGATCGTACCAAGGAGGAGGGGTAGGATCCTTGAGGTACCTAACCTCTTAGATGAGACCTTGCTACGAGAGCCCCGATGTGGAGTAGCAGCAACTGACTGGTTGGGTAGAGACAGATGTGGATGGAGTGGCAGAGAGAGTGACAGTGCCGGGAATCCTAGGACAACGCATAGCTAGCAGGCTGCAGCAATGCGAGAGGCACAAGTGTTTTGCACAATGCTAGGTGGCACAGAGAGGTGTGCAATGGTGCGAGATGCATGGATATGTTTCAGTAGCACAGATGTTAGAGAAGGAGCACTTGTTAGCAGCAGGTAGAGCTTTAGAATCAGAGTATGTTCCTAGCCCAACAAAGTGGTCAATTGGGAGTGTTTTTGTTCCAAGTGTTGTTGGAGCAAGTGGACCGGGTAGATGTGTTGCATGCAGAACATTCCAGAGTTACAGAATCGGGTTCGAGAGAAAGCCTTTCTTGTTGAGAGGGAGTGTTGAAAAATGTGCAACAAGAAATGTTAAATTTAGAATGTGCTAAAAATAGACCTGCTAAAAATAGCATGTCTAAAAATAGCAGTTTGGCCAGTGAGGTCATTGGCCACATTGGGTGAAAGGTGAAACTGCTAAAAATAGAAAGTTCTAAAAACAGCATTTATGGGTCCCTTCCTATTTATAGCAGTCCCTAGTCTATCATTAGGAAGTAAAGTTAATTTTGGTCTTAAAAGCAGTTGAAAATATTAATTAATTAATTCAGTTAAGTGAATTAGTTAAGGAAATTCGAATTTGAAGTCTTTGTGACCATGCACATGAGTTGTCCCACTAATTGAGGAATTTATCCTTAATTTCCTCCACTGATTGAGGGAATAAGTATGAGTTCTATAATGAGAGAACCAGTTGACTTAGTTCTAACTAGTCAAGTCCAATTAGATTATTTTAACAAGTTGTTAAAATAATAAAATATAGTTTGTTAATGCTTGCATGCATGTGACAACTATTATTTTAGATAACTGAGAATTCACTCATGGATAATTGTTGCATGTCAGTTCTGTCAGAGACCCAGTTGAGATTAGATGAGGGACAGTGTACTATCAAATGCTTGGATATTTCTAGTAAGTATTCCTTGCATGGAGAAGGATCTATTATAGGAGATTGGAGGACTTGTAGCCTATATATTGAGGCCTAGGTAGTCCATGATTTTCATCTTTTGATTGAAGATCATCAGGATCTTCTGATTATAGAGAGAGCAAGATAGCTATTAAGCTTATTCTTTTTGTATTGTGAAGAGGATTTCCACTTGATTGATAATGCATGGTTGGGGTTTTATGCTGGTGCTTTCCCCTGGATATACCTTGTGTTATGTGTGATTATTTCTCTTGATCAGTTATGCATGTTTCTACTTGATGTTGCTCATGAATTCGATTATGCTTCTGCTTAATGTTTTGTAGAAGTAGAACAAGTATTATGATTTAGGACATTGCATATATCAGCTTGTTCTACAGGAGAAATTTCTACACGGGGAACATAATCAGGTTGTCGACCAACTTTCCAAGGAGGCCACGATCCAGCCTAGGGGAATTTGGCTCATAAAGGAACAGTAGGGTGATGAATATTTCTAGTACTATCATCGGCCATACATAGATCAAAACTACTTGAGGGCCAACAAGCCCTAATTTTTGTAGTATATTTTTGTCTTTTCCTTACAGTACATGATATATACATACTTGTATAAAACTTACTACATAACAGTTATCAGTCCACCCTGCATGGGTATTTTTTTACATAACTATTTTTTGATGGCTACGGCCCAACATATGCATATGCCGCACAGGCATCTACAACAAGTAATTTTCTTTATATAATAGAAAATTGTGATTTTTCCCCAGGGAAAAAAATAATTTCAAGTTCTATAGAGGAACCCTGATTTGCAAGGAGATCCACTTTCTAGTTGTTGTGTCTTAGAACATGGCAGATAAAATGTATTGAAATGGACTTGGAGATAGAGAAATTTCTCTTGAAAATATTTTTGACTTTGTTATCTATCAGGTAGGTTGTATAGACCAAGTGCCTGATTATTAAACGAGAATCCCCAATTATTATCAGGTTTTGGAGGTTAAGAGCATGGACATGGAGAATCCCCTGGTAGAGTGCATAAGACTCCACTAAGTTATTTGTTTCTTGTCCAAGTTCCCAATTAAACAAGTGTTAATTTTGTTCCCTGGGGTATATGAATATCTCCCCTACACCTCCTAACCCTAATGTATTTATTTGATTTTGTTATCGTTTTAGATGTTTAAAAAATTGAATATATAAATATACCTGTTAGGATTCCTAAAGAATTACCAAATCTGTTAGGAGGTCATCCATCAAGTTGATCTCAACCAAAATTTTGTCGTTTATCTTCCTTTGATCGATAGCCTTCTTCCATGGTAATGGGGCATCCAATGGAGTTTCAAATTACTGGGTTAGTTCCATAATTCTACTAGTATCTCAAGAAGTAATACCCTAATTGATGGGAAATCAGAGGTTGAGTGCGAGGTTCGAAACTGGGAACATTTCAACACCAGGCCTACAAGACCCCATAACAAGTACTAGGGAATAAATTATTTTCATCCTTTTCTAAACGTAAAGTGAAGTCGGTCCAACACTTAACTCAGTTATGGAAAATCTATATACATCCCAACAATTGATTCCAACCAATGTCAAAGGGCCGCTTACGCGTGTTCCTTTTGCATGGGGTGCCCCACGCGAGCATGTATCATAAGTCCTTCAACTTTGTTCCTGCTAATGTTGTGACTGACCACTATTTTCATCCATTTTTTGTATGCCCTGATACATTTACGCCTTTTTATGTTGCAGAATGATGATCATTCCAAGTGGGAGACAACAAGCTCTTCATAGGAAGCTTCAGTCACATCTAGAGGGAAAGTATACACTCTACCTTCTTTGATGAATATGGGTTTCTAGAACTAGAGCTCAAAGCCTCAAAATCATTTTGAATAGTCAATAGGTGGCAACATAAAATGACCATTAATAGGTGGTGTTGATGGTGGGAAACTCAAATTGAGTTTAGGTTTTGGTAAGTCAATAGGTTTTTTTTTAAATATTTATTTATTTTCGATCTAGGTCGAGCTTAGGATTGAAAAATGATTTATTCCCCTGTAAGATTATGTGAAGCTTAGTCGAGCTTGGACGCCCCTTAATTTAATTTCCCCAAAGTAGCTCCTATCCTAAACCCCTCCAATAAAATTTAAACCTATAACTTAATAAAACTAAACCCCAAACAAACCAAATAATCTGCATCTCATAAATCCTTTTAAAAACTTAATTATTAATTATAAAAATAAATTTATTAAAATAATAAAATAATTTGAGTGTTCTTTATCCCATATATTAATATTCTAATCATCTCACTTAACACTGAAATGAAATGAGTAAAAAGAAACGTGTTGAAAAAATTACCACATGATCTAGGCCAAACTGCCGTTCCAAATAACATAAATGGTTTCTCTAAACTCCAACTTATTCAAGGCGTTTGAACTCAACATTTGAAGGCTTAATTACATATACTACCTTGCAAACCCTAACATCGTGCCAATTTTCAAAAGTTATTATTTGGATTTGAAAATAGAATTTGGAGTGGGGATGTCCCACCATGAAACCTCATCCATCACTAATGTTTAGTCGATGTGGCTCTCTCTTAGTTTTAGACTTTAGGCTTGTAAAAACCCTCCACTTCCAATAATTTTATTTTTCTATGTATCTTATATTATATATATTAGAAGAGTAAGATGTCATCCTCATATTTTAATTTTAATTTTCTGAATATTTTATATTATATATCTAGGAGAAGAGGAGTAAAATGACATCCTCGTATTTTTGTTGGATTTTGCATTATATATGAGAAGAGGAGTAAAATGACATCCTCAATTTTTTTTGGGTTGGATTTTGCATGATGTATTCTTTATGTTTATTTCATAATTACAATTTTTTATATATATAATTTAATTCAATATTATAATTACAATTTTTTTTAATATTATATTGATAATATTACATTTCAAGTATATATTATTATATAATAAAATATTTATAATTACATTAAAGATATATATTAATAAATAAAAGAGATATAGAATAGTCAGTGAAGGAGCGTACTGTTAAGGCGTTCCGTAAGCAAAGGTCACTTGTTCTTGTCTCACTGATACCAAAAATCCAGCATGGTTTCCGCTGGTGCGGCTCAGGCCGGGTGCGATCCCCAAGTGATTTTGACGGCTTAGATGCCCCTAAATCGTAGCCTCTCAACCACAGGGTAAGCGTGATTTTCAAGATTCACCCACTTGTCAACCAAAAAATATATATATTAATAAATTATTTATTAAAATATTTATGAAAAATTATTAGTTAATCATTTTTAAATATAATTAAATTTTTTATTTTTAATACAATATTTAAATATGTTTTTAATAAAAAATATAAATTTTATTTTTTCTAATATAAAATAATTAAAACCTTAAATATATCAATTACAATTATTTTCTCAATTATATTTAACAAAAAAAAATTGTAATATGAACCAAACAAACATCCTCAAATATAACAACAATCACCCATCTAAATATCCTGAATATAACAATAATTGTTAAATAATGAATCCATACAGGTGAGGATAGTTTTAACTAAAGAAGGAATGACATGTTACAGAGTTTTATGAACCCAACATTTCGAACTACCAAGTGAGTCCATCATCAAGGGATGCGACAATAGATATTCTAGAGATATTCATGATGTATCCATGAGCTATATTTTAAGTTATATATATATATATATATATATATATATATATAGGTTATGAAGGAATTAATCTAAGAAATTAGGTCGGCCAATCTCCACTTAGTTTGTTAATATTCAGATTTATTTATTTATTTATTTATTTATTTATTTTTAATTAATTTGTTTACTTAAATTAATTAATTTGTTTAATTAATCAATTAGTTTGTTTAATTAATTGTTAAATTAATTAAATAATTGTTTAATTAATTTGTAAAATTAATTAATTAATTAATTAATTTGTAAAATTAATTAATTTGTTTTAATCAATTCCTTAATTAATTCCCTAATTAATTAATTAATTTGTTTAAGTAATTAATTAATTAGACAAAATAACCAATTAATTTGTTTAACTAATTAATTACCTTGTTAATTAATTAATTTGTTTAATTAATTAACTAACTTGTTTAATTAATTCTCTATAATTTTATATACGATTCTTATTGTTTATTTTCTAACTGTTTAATATGAGTTATAACGACTATATGTTTATTTTAATACACGTGTTACCATGCTATTATAATTAATAAGTTATGATTTTAATTTATTTTAATATTATCAAATAGTTAGTTATGGAATAACCCATTATTTTTTCAGTACGAAAAAAATAGTAGTACCAGTTGTGCCCCGTATATTTGCTAATAGGAGAATATCTGCAAAACAATTGAAAGCCTTTGTCGATATCCAGACAATATTCCATAAAACTGCTAATCCCCCCGACAATCTGTTTGCATCTGTGGCAACAATATGCCAAGAGGGGAACATGCGCCTGAAATATGTTATAGAAACAGCAGCTGCATGCATAGTCTCCTCTATGAGAATAATATTGGTTTGTGCAGTTGAAAATAAATCCTTCAGGGCTAAGAATTTATGGTCTGCCCCTAGACCCCTGATATTCATAGAAATGATGTGAGTCATGTTGGCCTATCTCTGACCTGTCTTGCTCTAAGGGGCCCTTTATCAGAGAGATCAATTATAGGAATGTCGATCAGGGAGGGGTCCATGTTTAAGTTGAGGGGATTTTCCTTCCTGCCACGGAAATTCCTTGTACCTCTATTTTTCTTCCTCCTGACAGTGATGTTTCTCGCAGATTTAGGACTGATATGGGGTGAAGAGGTCAAAAAAGGTTTGTGAATGGTGAGAGGGTGAAGTTCAAGGGATTTCTTCTTCAAGAGAATATCCAGGTCACTTCCTACAAAGTTTGTAGGAGAAGTAACAGGAGAATTTGGAGGAGTCACTATAGAGCATGGTTCCTTCCCTTTTGATAGGTGAGAGGATTTAACAAGGGAAGGTGAAGATGATGGAATGTATGTGATGTGAGACGAAGATGGAGCGTTTTCCAGAGGATGGGGAAGGGATGTGGTACTTCACGGCATGGTATAGGCTTGGGAGGATATGAAGAATTAAGAAGATCTTTTACCGTCCCTTGTGGAGCGTTAGATTTTCGAGGAGAGAACGAAGCGGAGAGAGGAAACATCGGAGATAGTCCGCTAGGCTTCTGTGTTGGAGTGAGAAAAGGTGAGGAGAATTTTGACATACCTGAGGGAGAAGACCTCCAGTCCAATGGTTTTCTTCGTCCATCTGCTTCCTGCTGCTTAAATCCCGAAGATTTTGAATTATTTTTATTCTGTAATTTCCTTCCTTGAAGTCTACCCCCCCGGACAAAACGGACAACTCTCATTTAAATGTCCTATTCTGTGACAGGTTGAGCAACGGAATGGGACCCCCCAAAAATCCAGTCTCTGTTGCACATTAGATTCCCCCGAGAAGAGATCAATATGATCAGGAAAGCCTCCATGATATTCTTTTTCGATAAGGATCCATGCCTCTCTCTTATCCTTTACCCCCAGGCACTTTGGATCCACATAAAAAAATTTCCCTATCGCGTTCCCGATATCAGTCAGAGTCTCTTTTGTCCATAATTCGATTGGGAGACCAGGAAGCTTAACCCAAATAAGATTATTGGAAGGAATGTTGATAATAGGATTTAATCCTATATACCATTGGTGTAGAGCTAAAAAGCTCTTTCCATGGACGCATGGTAGAGTCTGAATAATCTCCAGGTCTTCTGCACTCAGGAAGTGGAAGTTATACCAGTTCTTCATCAACCTGACAATTGTGGGAATATATCCCAAATGGGCTTTCCATCTTTTCCCAAGCCATGAACGCATATGGGATTCCTCCATAGTTGGTAAATACCATCGACCAACAAGGGCTCTCTTTTGGAGGCTTGCAATTCTATCTACCAGGAAAATACTATCTAGATTACAGGCTGAGGGTGGTGGAATGGTCTTAATTGGGCGTTGTTTCTGTTTACGATGTGGGAATTCATATTTGCCACCCTTGTTTTCATATGCCGCCTGAGTGGATGGAGAGATAATTAAATTTCCGTATGTGGACTGCTAGCCATCCTGGCGACAAATACCACCGTGGGCCTTTTCCGCATCAATAGTGGCCCACACCAATGCAGACGAGGAAGACACATCAGAAAGTATCTCCATCAAGACCAAGAAATGACAGAGGAGACGTCAGCAATATGGTCGATTACGACAAAGCCCAAAAGCATGGAGTCACTGTCGAAAAAAACTGAAGGCGAGGGAAACAGAGTACAGGACACGAAGCCGATAATGGTAAAGATTTCTGGATGATACGGAAAAGACCTTTTAAAGGGACATACTGACATAATCTATACCACCTTAAGAGAAATCTACCGTGAATGGATAAAAGTCATTCGCAAAGTACATATGCTGACGAAAAACCATATGGGAATTTAATAAGTTTATGCTGAACCTGAGTTACTAATAGAATGAATATAGAAACATCAGTGGTAAAGGCATACTTCACATGCCGACGTCCTTTTGTCTAATGTTCCAAAACCTCCCTTCCCCCGTAACACAAGACCTGTATTACCGGGAAAGTTTTCTCGTCACCGGAAAGAGCCACCGACCATCCAAACCTAGAGAGCCGAGCTTAGCACGAATCGAACCAGACTTCCATGATGAGGGCGAATAACATAGATACGCTACAAGCAGTTTAGGGGACAAACTCAGAAGGATTCATGGAAGAAAATACTACTGGAAGGACTAAAACAAGTCTAGATGGCAGCAAAAACATCCACCACACCTACACCACCATTTCCCTATACTACATCTGAAATCTAGACAAGGTCGTGATATAATACAAAAATTTGGAATTTGCACACAGAGAATCATATACGAAGAGATCTCCTTTACTATAAATTTAAAACGAGAAGCAAGTAAATCAAACAATAACAAAGACATTGCGACTCCTAAATCATGACTAAAACCGACAAGTAAAAAGCAAGATGATAACTTCAGATATTAAACTTCAAAGGGCTGGTTTTCTGAAACTAAAAAGCATAGAAGCAGGGCTTACATACCTTTTGGAACCGCCCGAAACCCCCGGAGAAACCACCGAGACCACCGTAACCACCAGAACTGTAGAGCCGAACGGGCAAGCACAGATCAACCTCCCACAGACACAGTGCAAGTAGTTGCAAGATAATAGTGCAGACCACAGTAAAACAGGATAGGTTAAACAAGCTTAAAACGGCAAAGTAGTATTCAGGAGCGGATATGGTCAATAACAGAGGGATATGCCTCCTCCAGTAGACAGGAGGCGAAAAAGATGGGGGAAAAAAAATAACAGCACCCTTTTGTCACAGAGTAAAAAGGCTTTACCCTTCCAGACTCGTGTATCAAATCCAGCTCTAGTTTTAGGAGAGTGAAATAGAGTGTGATCTCAGCATGCGCAGGTAAATACTAGGGACAAAACAAGAATGTCACAGCTTCAATTCATTGGTGTAGCTCACGATTGTCTCTGGTTCATAGCGGAGGTTCACGCAAGATTTAATCAAAATCTTGTTAGAATTTCCAGCCATCTAATTAAATTTAGAGCATGTAAAAAGAAAAAAACAAAATCTCAGATCGGAATAACCCATTATTTGATTTATATGTTTAATTAATTAATTTGTTTAATTAATCAATTAGTTGTTTAATTAATGTTTTCCACATCATACTTCTAATAAATCAAGTCAAAGTTTTAGATTGCAATATATTTGGAATACCTAAACATAGAAATCTGGATTAATTAATTAATTAATTGTTTAATTAATTAATTAATTTGTAAAATTAATTAATTTGTTTTAATCAATTCCCTAATTAATTAATTAATTTTTTTAAGTAATTAATTAATTAGACAAAATAACCAATTAATTTGTTTAACTAATTAATTACCTTGTTAATTAATTAATTTGTTTAATTAATTAACTAGCTTGTTTAATTAATTCCCTATGATTTTATATACAATTCTTATTGTTTATTTTCTAACCGTTTAATATGAGTTATAAGGACTATATGTTTATTTAATACACATGTTACCATGCTATTATAATTAATAAGTTATGATTTTAATTTATTTTAATATTATCAAATTGTTTTCTAGTTTATATTTATAAATATATTTTTAAAAAGTAATGCAATGTGAACCAAACAAACATTCTCCAATAACAACAATCACCCATCTAATCTTGAGTGACATAGAGGTGATGCTTGCACCAACTTTCCACATCATACTTCTAATAAATCAAGTAAGAAGTCAAAGTTTTAGATTGTAATATATTTGGAATGCCTAATCGTAGAAATCTCGATTAATTAATTAATTAATTGTTAACATTAATTAATTAATTGTTTAATTAATTAATTAATTTGTAAAATTAATTAATTTGTTTTAATCAATTCCTTAATTAATTCCCTAATTAATTAATTAATTTTTTCAAGTAATTAATTAATTAGACAAAATAACCAATTAATTTGTTTAATTAATTAACTAATTTGTTTAATTAATTCCCTATAATTTTATATAGGATCCTTATTGTTTATTTTCTAACTATTTAATATGAGTTATAAGGACTATATGTTTATTTTAATACACGTGTTACCATGCTATTATAATTAATAAGTTATAATTTTAATTTATTTTAATATTATCAAATGGTTAGTTAAGGAATAACCCATTATTTGATTTATATGTTTAATTAATTAATTTGTTTAATTAATCAATTAGTTATTTAATTAATGTTTTCTACATCATACTTCTAATAAATCAAGTAAAAAGTCAAAGTTTTAGATTGCAATATATTTGGAATACCTAAACATAGAAATCTCGATTAATTAATTGTTAAATTAATTAATTAATTGTTTAATTAATTAATTAATTTGTTTTAATCAATTCCTTAATTAATTCCCTAATTAATTAATTAATTTGTTTAAGTAATTAATTAATTAGACAAAATAACCAATTAGTTTGTTTAACTAATTAATTACCTTGTTAATTAATTAACTAACTTATTTAATTAATTCCCTATAATTTTATATACGATTCTTATTGTTTATTTTCTAACTCTTTAATATGAGTTATAAGGACTATATGTTTATTTCAATACACGTGTTACCATGTTGTTATAATTAATCAGTTATGATTTTAATTTATTTTAATATTATCAAATGGTTAGTTATGGAATAACCCATTATTTTTTCAGTACGAAAAAAAGCAGTATTTATATTGATCTTATAAAGGGCATATACATACAAGATCTATGACATTCCAAAACCAAGAGATATAAGACTGTGCAAATATCTCCGCCTGAAAAAACTTCTTAAAAGCATTACATGGCAAGATGAAAGTAGAAAGATGTTGCGAAACAGACTATGTCAAGTGAATAGACACAGGATGACCTTTCAGATCCGGATAGAGAAAACAACCCCAAAATATGGACAATTACGAAAAGGTTAAAGACAACATACCTTTTGTGAAGAGGTTGTTGCAAGAAAAACATAATCAGGGGAAAGACAAAAAAATCAAGATTGTTTAAGTACCCGGGAGGGAGAACTCTTCGATCTGATATGTGATTGCTCCCACTTGAACATCCATTTTCCATTTGCCAGGCTGGATTGTGAGCCCTTTCTTTGACAGATCGTCAGCAAGAGTATTGTATGTTCTGTCCACATGATTGATAGAATGATCCTTTTTTCTCTTCCATAATAAATCTATTCTATTCATCCATCTTGTTAGCATGGAATTCTTTATAGAAAATTTTCCTGTGATGTGCTCAATTATGATTTTTGAGTCACCATAGACCTGAAGATTTTGGATATTTAGGAAGGTGCTCAAATATAGGAGTCCAGTAATGGCCATAGCTTCAGCCTTGTTGTTTGTACCTTTACCACTGTTCTAGTGAATGGAAAATTGTTAATCTTCATTCATTGAGATGAAGATGCCGCAAGCACATATGCCATTTTGTGCTGCCCCATCAAAAAAGGCTCTTGGAAAGCTCATTTGGACCCTCCTCTGTACCTTGGAATTATTGTTTTTGTGTTGAACGATCTTAGATGGAAGAGATTTATGTAGAGAAATTATCTTCTCGAAAACAGTCTTAATATCTTCCTTCCTATCTTGGAACAAAAACTTGTTCCTCCACTTCCAGACTGACCAAAAAAGAAGTTGTGGAATGGATCTAATTGTTGCTTTCTGAGTGCTCCACCACTTCAGTGCTTCTTGTAGGGAGGAGTGAATCTCCAAACTGAAACCAAAATAGGTTGCAAGGTCCTTCCATAACTGAAGGGTGATGCTGCATGTTACAAACATGTTACAGTTATTTTCCCCCTCTGCTTTGCACATTAGGCATATTCTGGGCCCAGTCCAATTTCTTTTTTGTAGATTCTCCCAAGTAAGGTTTTTATTATGGAAGACTAGCGAGGAGAAATAAATCATTTTATAGGGAGCCCCAGTTTTCCATGGGGACATAGGGAAAATATTTAAAGGAGGAGAAAGATCACTTTTGGCTAATAATGAGTAGATTTCTTTTACATGAACTTCTTCCTTCTCCCTTTTTCCCCTCCAAGTAAGGGTATCATTTAATTCCATTCGGAAAATACCTAAGTTTCTCATGGTCATCATTATATTATACCATTGCTGTGATAAAACTCCTTTTAGGCCCAACTCCCGTGCTTCTCTCCAAATGGGAAAGCCTCCCTACCACCCTACTATGATTTGACTCCATTGACGATTCCCATGCCATTAAGAGCCTTTATGATATGTGATGATATAATGAGATCCTCTCTTGTTCCCATTATATGGCCGTACCCAATATAAACGTTCTTTCCATTTTGTAGATTCCAAGAGAGATTTTGCGAAAATATATATATATATATATATATATATATATATATAAAGTCTCTATTTTCCTTAAACTCAACCATATAGCAAACCCTTGAGGGGATCCGATAGACCCTTTTCTGAACTAGTATGATAAGTCTTTGTTTCCCATGTGCTTCTTCCTTATGGACTGTCCCCATTAATACTTTTCCATAGGGACATACATAGTAGAGCCTTCCCAAATTTTTGAATATCCATGATTCCCCAACCTCCAAGATCTTTTGGAAGAGTAATGTTCCTGAGTTTTGTCAAATGATATTTTCTTTTTTCTTTACTGCCTCCCCATATAAATTTTGTCGTCAATCTATTTAGCAGAGAAATGATGCTTGTCGGGAGGTAGAAAATATGGGCCCAATAAACTTTCATCTGTGCCAGCACAGACTGTGCCAGTACCGCTTTGTCTGCCATAGAAAGACACTTGAACTCCCACCCTGCTATTATTTTAAAGAATAGATCAGTGATCCACATCCAGTCGACTTTTGTGTAGCCCGACAGTTTAAGATGAAAACCCAGATATTTCATCCCGTCCTTTATGGGTTTTGTTTCTATATTATACAGTTCTCTCAGATATTCCATAGTTTCCATATCTCCTTCCCTGAAATAGAAAAAAGATTTACCCTTGTTTATTAGGATTCCAGAGGCTCTTTGGAAATTCTTTAGTATGTCATGTATAAATCTCCATCTAGCTCGACAAAGCATTCCAAAAATCATGATATCATCCACGAATAACCTGTGAGAAATGTAATTTCTCCTGCTGATCATCATGGGCCGGCATTGTTTTTCTGTTACATCTCTTTTAATATGTAAGCTCAATGAGTCCATAGCTAGAATGAAGAGGAGAGGGGATAGGGAACATCCCTGTCTCAGACCTTTGGCCGCCAAGAAGAAATTTGATGGTAATCCATTGATAAGGACGGCAAATTTGACTTTTTCTACACAGACCATGATCCAATTTATGCAACAGTTGTTTAGTCCTATTTTGCATAAAATGCATCTTAGAAAGCCCCAATCAAGGCTATCATAGGCTTTCTTTAGATCTAATCGCAAGATAGTTGCATCCAACTTTTTAGTATGTAATGGATGTAAACTCTCCTTTGTGTTTGCCACTACCTCAATAATATTCCTGTCTTGAAGAAATCTGTGTTGTTCCTGAGATATAAATTTTGACAAAACCCCTCGGATTCTACCAGCTATAATCTTTGAGATGATTTTATAAATCACATTGCATAGAGAAATTGGTCTAAGATCCGAGAAAGAAGATGCTTTTATCTTTTTAGGGATGAGAGCAATGTATGTAGTTGTTATATGCTGATGAATATTACCCGTCTGTCTGGATTCCTCCACCATTCCTAGAAGGTCCTTCTTAACCAATTGGAAAAAGTGTATGAAGAACTCAATAGGCCATCCATCAAGGCCTTGACTTTAGTCTTTTTTGAAAGACTTCATAACTATCAAAAGTTCTTCCTCGGATACAGGCTGGAATAAAACAGTATTTTGTTCATCATCAAACATAGTAGGGAAGAGGTTGATTCCCCATAAGATGTCTTCAATCCTGCATTTCTCATTCCTTTTGTATGAATTTTCAAAATGGATCTCAACCTCCTTTGAAATATCCTCCTAAGAGTGTAGCATCTTACCCCCGTTACTTTTTATCTCCCAAATTGAGTTAGCTTCCCTCCTAATATTTGCATATCTATGATAGAATTTAGTATTCCTATCTCCTTCCTTTAGCCATAAAGATCTGCTCTTTAATCTCCAGGATGCTTCTTTAGTGGCTAAAATGTTGTGTTTTTTTGTTTCCAATTCCTTTATACGGCTTCGGAGCTGAAAAGAGATACTACTTTCTTTCATTTTACCAGCATAAACATCCAATTCATTTTGTATCTCTTTCAAAGCTTTCCTGTTGGTTTTGATCTTATTATTCTGCCATGATTTGACCTTAATCTTAAGAGCGGCTAGATTATCCAGAAGGGCTTGGGATGGGGAATTGTGTTCCATAGGAAAGTAAGCAGTCCATGATTTTTGGATAAGGTCATTGAATTCTCCGTCTTCCGGCCAGACTCTATTGAATTTGAATGGGAGACCCTTTCTGTACCTCCTCTTTCCCTAGTGTAAGGAAATAGATTTGTGATCAGAGATAAAACATTTTACAATATTCGAGGATGGCATGCCCATATGGTCCATCAGCTTGTCATGGATCAGAAAACGGTCTAGCCTTTTGGCTAGATAGGAAGTTCCTGATCTACCATTATCCCATGTAGGACCCATGTTATGAGGGTAAACATCAAGCATGTTATGATGGAGAATGGCCCCTTTGATAAGTCTTGCTAAAGGATTGACCTTCTTACCCCTCCCCCAAACCTCTTCACTGCTCAAAGTACAATTCAAGTCACCCCCAATAAGGAGAGAGTCTATTTCCCAAATTTCAGAAGACATGAACCGGTTCCAGAAGGAGCAACGATCCTTATAAGGGGCATATACATTTAGGACATGTATAGTACCAGTTGTGCCCCGTATATTTGCTAAGAGGAGAATACCTACAAAACACTTGAAAGCCTTTGTCGATATCCAGACAGGATTCCATAAAACTACTAATCCCCCCAATAGTCCATTTGCATCTGTGGCAACAATATGCCAAGAGGGGAACATATGCCTGAAATATGTTATAGAAACAGCGGCCGCATGCATAGTCTCTTGTATGAGAATAATATTGGTTTGTGCAGTTGAAAATAAATCCTTTAGGTCTAAGAATTTATGGTCCGCCCCTAGACCCTTGATATTTATAGAAATGATGTGAGTCATGTTGGCCTATCTCCGACCTGTCTTGCTCTAAGGGGCCCTTTAGCAAAGAGATCAATTATAGGAATGTCGATTAGGGAGGGGTCCATGTTTAAGATGAGGGGATTTTCCTTCCTGCCACGGAAATTCCTTGTACCTCTATTTTGCTTCCTCCTGACAGTGATGTTTCCCGCAGATTTAGGACTGATATGGGGTGAAGAGGGCGAAAAAGGTTTGTTAATGGTGAGAGGGTGAAGTTCAAGGGATTTCTTCTTCAAGAGAATATCCAAGTCACTTCCTACATATTTTGTAGGAGAAGTAATAGGAGAATTTGGAGGAGTCACTATAGAGCATGGTTCCTTCCCTCTTGATTGGTGAGAGGATTTGACAGGGGAAGGTGAAGATGATGGAATGTATGTGATGTGAGACAAAGATGGAACATTTGCCAGAGGATGGGTAATTGGGGAGGGATGTGGTACTTCACTACATGGTATAGGCTCGGGAGGATATGAAGAATTAAGAAGATCCTTTACCCTCCCTTGTGGAGAGTTAGATTTTCAAGGAGAGAACGAAGCGAAGGGGGGAAACATCGGAGATAGTCCACTAGACTTATGTGTTGGAGTGAGCAAAGGTGAGGAGAATTTTGACATACATGAGGGAGAAGACCTCTAGTTCGATGGTTTTCTTTGTCCATATGCTTCCTGCTGGTTAAATCCCGAATATTTTGAATCATTTTTATTCTGTAATTTCCTTCCTTGAAGTCTACCCCCCGGACGAAATGGACAACTCTCATTTAAATGTCTTGTTCTGTGACAGGTCGAGCAACGGAATGGGACCCCCCAGAAATCCAGTCTCTGTTGCACATTAGATTCCCCCCAAAAGAGATCATTATGATCAGGAAAGCCTCCATGATATTCTTTTTCGATAAGAATCCATGATACTCTCTTATCCTTTGCCCCCAGGCACTTCGGATCCACATAGAGAAATTTCCCTATCACGTTCCCGATATCAATGAGAGTCTCTTTTGTCCATAATTCAATTGGGATACCAGGAAGATTAACCCAAATAAGATTATTGGAAGGAGTGTTAATAAGAGGATTGAATCCTATATACCAGTGGTGTAGAGCTAAAAAGCTCTTTCCATGGACTCATGGTAAAGATTTCTAGATGATACGGAAAAGACCTTTTAAAGGGACATACTAACATAATCTATACCACCTTAAGAGAAATCTACCATGAAGGGATAAAAGTCATTCGCAATGTACATATGCTAACGAAAAACCATATGGGAATTTAATAAGTTTATGTTGAACCTGAGTTACTGACAGGATGAATATAGAAATGTTGGCAGTAAAGGCATACTTCACATGCCGACGTCCTTTTGTCTAATGTTCCAAAACCTCCCTTCCCCCGTAACACAAGACCTGTATTACTAGGAAAGTTTTCTCGTCACCGGAAAGATCCGTCGACCAGCCAAACCCAGAAAGCCGAGCTTAGCACGAATCGAACCAGCCTTCCGTGATGAGGGCGAATAACACGGGTACACTACAAGCAGTCTAGGGGACAAACTCAGAAGGAGTCATGGTAGAAAATACTACTAGAAGGACTAAAACAAGTCTAGACAGCAGCAAAAACATCCACTACACCTACACCACCATTTCCCTATACTGCATCTGAAATCTAGACAGGGTCGTGATACAATACAAAAATTTGGAATTTGCACACAAAGAATCATATACGAAGAGATCTCCTTTACTATAAATTTAAAACGGGAAGCAAGTAAATCAAACAATAACAAAGACATTGCGACTCCTAAATCATGACTAAAACCGAAAAGTAAAAAGCAAGATGATAACTTCAAATATTAAACTTCAAAGGGCAGGTTTTCTGAAACTAAAAAACATAGAATCAGGGCTTACATACCTTTTAGAACTGCCTGGAACCCCCGGAGAAACCGTTGAAAGCGTCGTAGCCACCAGAACTGTAGAGCCGAACAGGGAAAGCACAGATCAACCTCCCACAGACACAGTGCAGGTTGCAAGATAATAGTGCATACCACAATAAAATGGGATAGGTTAGACAAGCTTAAAACGACAAAATAGTATTCAGGAGCAGATATGGTCAATAACAGAGGGATATGCCTCCTCCGGCAGACAGGAGGCGAAAAATATGGGGGGAAAAACAACACCCTTTTGTCACAGAGTGAAAAGGCTTTTCCCTTCCAGACTCGTGTATCAAATCCAACTCTGGTTTTAGGAGACTGAAATAAACTATGATCTCATCATGCACAGTTAAATAGTGGGGACAAAACAGGAATGTCACAGCTTCAGTTCATTGGTGTAGCTCACGGCTGCCTCTGGTTCATAGCGGAGGTTCACGTGGAGGTTCACGCAAGATTTAATCAAAATCTTGTTAAAATTTCCAGCCATCTAATTAAATTTAGAGCATGTAAAAGAAAAAAACAAAATCTCAAATCGAAATAACCCATTATTTGATTTATATGTTTAATTAATTAATTTGTTTAATTATTCAACTAGTTGTTTAATTAATGTTTTCCACATCATACTTCTAATAAATGAAGTAAGAAGTCAAAGTTTTAGATTGCAATATATTTGGAATACCTAAACATAGAAATCTGGATTAATTAATTAATTAATTGTTAAATTAATTAATTAATTGTTTAATTAATTTGTAAAATTAATTAATTTGTTTTAATCAATTCCTTAATTAATTAATTTGTTTAAGTAATTAATTAATTAGACAAAATAACTAATTAATTTGTTTAACTAATTAATTACCCTGTTAATTAATTAATTTGTTTAATTAGTTAACTAACTTGTTTAATTAATTCCCTATAATTTTATATACGATTCTTATTGTTTATTTTCTAACTGTTTAATATGAGTTATAAGGACTATATGTTTATTTAATACACGTGTTACCATGCTATTATAATTAATAAGTTATGATTTTAATTTATTTTAATATTATCAAATTGTTTTCTCAATTATATTTTTAAATATATTTTTAAAAAGTAATGCAATGTGAACCAAACAAACATCCTCCAATAACAACAATCACCCATCTAATTTTGAGTGACATAGGGGTGATGCTTGCACCAACTTTCCACATCATACTTCTAATAAATCAAGTTAGAAGTCAAAGTTTTAGATTGCAATATATTTGGAATGCCCAAACATAGAAATCTCGATTAATTAATTAATTAATTGTTAACATTAATTAATTTGTAAAATTAATTAATTTGTTTTAATCAATTCCTTAGTTAATTCCCTAATTAATTAATTAATTTTTTCAAGTAATTAATTAATTAGACAAAATAACCAATTAATTTGTTTAACTAATTAATTACCTTATTAATTAATTAATTTGTTTAATTAATTAACTAACTTGTTTAATTAATTCCCTATAATTTTATATAGGATTCTTATGAGTTTATTTTCTAACTATCATCATCATAATTTTATATAGGATTCTTATTGTTTATTTTCTAACTATTTAATATGAGTTATAAGGACGAGATGTATATCAGGTTTCTGATGTACAAGCACAAGCTCAATAACATAGACAATCATAGACTTCCTAAGCTAGCTTTAAATTCCAGCCAAAACCACCTAAGGCTTAACCGAGGATGGCATAAGGACACAAGGGCCTGGTTAAACTATTGGGAGATCAATGAGAATGATGCTTTGCAAAACATAAATAACATTAAAGATATTGTTACTTCTAAGTTCAAAGAAAAATTGTGGTGTGAGAAAGATTTAGCGTCTAAAAGAAAATTAAGCTATTATAAGAAGGTCATCAACCCCACCCTTGAAGATCAAAAGTATCTCTCTATTCTAACTAGCTCAAAAAAGAAAATTAATATAGCAAAGATTAGAATGAATTCTCATGAGCTCCATAGTGAGACTGGTCGCTGGGTAGTTCCTAAAACGCCATGGATGGAAAGGATCTGCCATATTTGTGAGAATAAGAGCATCGAGGATTAAAACCACTTCCTCTTAGAGTGCCCTGCATACAACCACATTAGATCTCAATTTCACAACCTTTGTTACAATACTGACCTTTCTAGCCTTTTACAATGCCAAAATTATAGTGAACTCGGGAGGCTTCTCTCCAAGCTTTTTGAGCATCGGAATAAAATCTTAAATCAAAATAAATAATTTGTCTTTTTAGGTCCGATAGATCATTATTTGGTCTCAGTGGACGTTAACAACCATCATCATCATCATCATCATAATTTTATATAGGATTCTTATTGTTTATTTTCTAACTATTTAATATGAGTTATAAGGACGAGATGTTTATTTTAATACACGTGTTACCATGCTATTATAATTAATAAGTTATTATTTTAATTTATTTTAATATTATCAAATGGTTAGTTATGGAATAACCCATTATTTGATTTATATGTTTAATTAATTAATTTGTTTAATCAATCAATTAGTTGTTTAATTAATGTTTTCCACATCATACTTCTAATAAATCAAGTAAAAAGTCAAAGTTTTAGATTGCAATATATTTGGAATATCTAAACATAGAAATCTCGATTAATTAATTGTTAAATTAATTAATTAATTGTTTAATTAATTAATTAATTTGTAAAATTAATTAATTTGTTTTAATCAATTTCTTAATTAATTCCCTAATTAATTAATTTGTTTAAGTAATTAATTAATTAGACAAAATAACCAATTAGTTTGTTTAACTAATTAATTAACTAACTTGTTTAATTAATTCCCTATAATTTTATATACGATTCTTATTTTTTATTTTCTAACTGTTTAATATGAGTTATAAGGACTATATGTTTATTTTAATACACATGTTACCATGCTGTTATAATTAATAAGTTATGATTTTAATTTATTTTAATATTATTAAATGGTTAGTTATGGAATAACCCATTATTTTTTCAGTACGAAAAAAAGCAGTATCTATATTGATCTTATAAAGGGCATATACATACAAGATCTATGACATTCCAAAACCAAGAGATATAAGACTGTGCAAATATCTCCGCCTGAAAAAACTTCTTAAAAGAATTACATGGCAAGATGAAAGTAGAAATATGTTGCGAAACAGACTATATCAAGTGAATAGACACAGGATGACCTTTCAAATCCGGATAGAGAAAACAACCCCAAAATATGGACAATTACAAAAAGGTTAAAGACAACATACCTCTTGTGAAGAGGCTATTGCAAGAAAAACATACTCAGGGGAAAGAAAAAAAATCAAGATTGTTTAAGTACCCGGGAGGGAGAGCTCTTCGATCTGATATGTGATTGCTCCCACTTGAACATCCATTTTCCATTTACCAGGCTAGATTGTGAGCCCTTTCTTTGACAAATCGTCAGCAAGAGTATTATATGTTATGTCCACATGATTGATAGAGTAATCCATTTTTCTCTTCCATAATAAATCTATTCTATTCATCCATCCTATTAGCATGGAATTCTTTATAGAAAAATTTCCTGTGACATGCTCAATTATGATTTTTGAGTCACCATAGACCTGAAGATTCTGGATATTTAGGAAGGTGCTCAAATATAGGATTCCAATAAGGGCCATAGCTTCCGCCTTGTTGTTTGTACCTTTACCACCGTTCCAGTGAATGGAAAAATGTTGATCTTCATTCATTGAGATGAAGATGCCACAAGCACATATGCCATTTTGTGCTGCCCCATCAAAAAAGGCTCTTGGAAAGCTCATCTGGACCCTCCTCTGTACCTTGGAATTATTGTTTTTGTGTTGAACGATCTTAGATGGAATAGATTTATGTAGAGAAATTATCTTCTCGAAAATAGTCTTAATATCTTCCTTCCTATCTTGGAAAAAAAACTTGTTCCTCCACTTCCAGACTGACCAAAAAAGAAGTTGTGGATTGGATCTAATTGTTGCTTTCTGAGTGCTCCACCACTTCAGTGCTTCTTGCAGGGAGGAGTGAATCTCCAAACTGAAACCAAAATAGGTTGCAAGGTCCTTCCATAACTGAAGGGTGATGTTGCATGTTATGAACATGTTACAGTTATTTCCCCCTCCACTTTGCACATTAGGCATATTCTGGGCCCAGTCCAATTTCTTTTTTGTAGATTCTCCCAAGTAAGGTTTTTATTATGGAAGACTAGCCAGGAGAAATAAATCATTTTATAGGGAGCCCCAGTTTTCCACAGGGACATAGGGAAAATATTTAAAGGAGGAGAAAGATCGCTTTTGGCTAATAATGAGTAGATTTCTTTTACATGAACTTCTTCCTTCTCCCTTTTTCCCCTCCGGGTAAGGGTATCATTTACTTCCGTTCAGCAAATACCTGAGTTTCTCATGGTCATCATTATATTATACCATTGTTGTGGTAAAACTCCTTTTAGGCCCAACTCCTGTGCTTCTCTCCAAATGGGAGAGCCTCCCTACCAACCTGCTATGATTTGACTCCATGTGAAGATTCCCATGCCATTAAGAGCCTTTATGATATGTGATGATATAATGAGATCCTCCCCTGTTCCCATTATATGGTCGTACCCAATATAAACGTTCTTTCCATTTTGTAGATTCCAAGAGAGATTTTGCAGGAAAAAAGTCTCTATTTTCCGGAAAATCAACCATATAGCAGATCCTTGAGGGGATCCGATAGACCCTTTTCTGAACCAGTATGATAAGTCTTTGTTTCCCATGTGCTTCTTCCTTATCGATATGCTCCATAAACTATCCCCATTAATACTTTTCCATAGGGACTTACATAGTAGAGCCTTCCCAAATTTTCGAATATCCATGATTCCCCAACCTCCAAGATCTTTTGGAAGAGTAGTGTTCCTGAGTTTTGTCAAATGATATTTTCTTTTTTCTTTACTGCCTCCCCATATAAAGTTTGTATTCAATCTATTTAGCAGAGAAATGATGCTTGTCGGGAGGTAGAAAATATGGGCTCAATAAACTTTCATCTGTGCCAATACTGCTTTCCTGCCATAGAAGGACACTTGAACTCCCACCCTGCTATTATTTTAAAGAAGCGATCAGTGATCCACATCTAGTTGGCTTTTGTGTAGCCTGACGGTTTAAGATGAAAACCCAGATATTTCATCCCGTCCTTTATGGGTTTTGCTTCTATATTATACAATTCTCTCAGATATTCCATAGTTTCCATATCTCCTTCCCTGAAATAGAAAAAAGATTTACCCTCGTTTATTAGGATTCCAGAGGCTCTTTGGAAATTCTTTAGTATGTCATGTATACATCTCCATGTAGCTTGGAAAAGCATTCCAAAAATCATGATATCATCCACGAATAAACTGTGAGAAATGTAATTTCTCCTACTGATCATCATGGGCCTGCATTTTTTTTCTGTTACATCTCTTTTAATATGTATGCTCAATGAGTCCATATCTAGAATGAAGAGGAGAAGGGATAGGGAACATCCCTGTCTCAGACCTTTGGCCGCCGAGAAGAAATTTGATGGTAATCCATTGATAAGGATGGCAAATTTGACTTTTTCTACACAGGCCATGATCCAATTTATGCAACAGTTGTTTAGTCCTATTTTGCATAAAATGCATCTTAGAAAGCCCCAATCAAGGCTATCATAGGCTTTCTTTAGATCTAATTGCAGGATAGTTGCATCCAACTTTTTAGTATGTAATGGATGTAAACTCTCCTGTGTGTTTGCCACTGTCTCAGTAATATTCCTGTCTTGAAGAAATCCGTGTTGTTCCTGAGATATAAATTTTGACAAAATCCCTCGAATTCTACCAGCTATAATCTTTGAGATGATTTTATAAATCGCATTGCATAGAGAAATTGGTATAAAATCTGAGAAAGAAGATGTTTTTTTCTTTTTAGGGATGAGAGCAATGTATGTAGAAGTTATATGCTGATGAATATTACCCTTCTGTCTGGATTCCTCCACCATTCCTAGAAGGTCCTTCTTAACCAATTCAAAAAAGTGTATGAAGAACTCAATAGTCCATCCATCAGGGCCTAGACTTTAGTCTTTTTTGAAAGACTTCATAACTGTCAAAAGTTCTTCCTCGGATACAGACAGGAATAAAACAGTATTTTGTTCATCATCAAACATAGTAGGGAAGAGGTCGATTCCCCATAAGATGTCTTCAAACTTGCATTTCTCATTCCTTTTGTATGACTTTTCAAAATGGATTTCAACCTCCTTTGAAATATCCTTTTGAGAGTGTAGCATCTTACCCCCATTACTTTTTAACTCCCAAATTGAGTTAGTTTCCCTCCTAATATTTGCATATCTATGATAGAATTTAGTATTCCTATCTCCTTCCTTTAGCCATAAAGCTCTGCTCTTTAATCTCCATGATGCTTCTTCAGTGGCTAAAAGGTTGTGTTTTTTTGTTTCCAATTCCTTTATACGGCTTCATAGCTGAAAAGAGATACTACTTTCTTTCATTTTACCAGCATAAACATCCAATTCCTTTTGTATCTCTTTCAAAGCTTTCCTGTTGGCTTTGATCTTATTATTCTGCCATGATTTGACCTTAATCTTAAGAGCAGCTAGATTATCCAGAAGGGCTTGGGATGGGGAATTATGTTCCATAGGAAAGCAAGTAGTCCATGATTTTTTGACAATGTCATTGAATTTTGCATCTTCCAGCTAGTCTCTATTGAATATGAATGGGAGACCCTTTCTGTACCTCCTCTTTCCCCAATGTAAGGAAATAGATCTGTGATCAGAGATAAAATATTTTACAATATTCGAGGATGGCATGCCCATACATGCCATCAGCTTGTCATGGATCAGAAAATGGTCTAGCCTTTTGGCTAGATAGGAAGTTCTTGATCTACCGTTATCCCATGTAGGACCCATGTTATGAGGGTAAACATCAACCATGTTATGATGGAGAATGGCCCCTTTGATAAATCTTGCTAAAGGATCGACCTTCTTACCCCTCCCCTAAACCTCTTCACTGCTCAAAGTACAATTCAAGTCACCCCCAATAAGGAGAGAGTCTATTTCCCAAATTTTAGAAGACATGAACCGGTTCTAGAAGGAGCAACGATCCTTATAAGGGGCATATACATTTAGGACATGTATAGTACCAGCTGTGCCCCATAGATTTGGTAAGAGGAGAATACCTGCAAAACACTTGAAAGCCTTTGTCGATATCCAGACAGGATTCCATAAAACTGTTAATCCCCCCGATAGTCCATTTTCATCTGTGGCAACAATATGCCAAGAGGGGAAAATACGCCTAAAATATGTTATAGAAATAGCGATCGCATGCATAGTCTCTTGTATGAGAATAATATTGGTTTGTGCAGTTGAAAATAAATACTTCAGGGCTAAGAATTTATGGTCCGCCCCTAGACCCCTGATATTCATAGAAATGATGTGAGTCATGTTGGCCTATCTCTTGCCTGTCTTGCTCTAAGAGGCCCTTTATCAGAGAGATCAATTATAGGAATGTTGATCAGGGAGGGGTCCATGTTTAAGCTGAGGGGATTTTCCTTCCTGCCACGGAAATGCCTTGTACCTCTATTTTGCTTCCTCCTGACAGTGATGTTTTCCGCAGATTTAGGACTAATATGGGGTGAAGAGGGCAAAAAAGGTTTGTTAATGGTGAGAGGGTGAAGTTCAAGGGATTTCTTCTTCAAGAAAATATCCAGGTCACTTCCTACAATTTTTTTAGGAGAAGTAACAGGAGAATTTGGAGGAGTCACTATAGAGCATGGTTCCTTCCCTTTTGATAGGTGAGAGGATTTGACAAGGGAAGGTGAAGATGATGGAATGTATGTGATGTGAGACAAAGATGGAACATTTGCCAGAGGATGGGTAATTGGGGATGGATGTGGTACTTCACTGCATGGTATAGGCTCGGGAGGATATGAAGAATTAAGAAGATCCTTTACCCTCCCTTGTGGAGAGTTAGATTTTCGAGGAGAGAACGAAGCAGAGGGAGGAAACATCGGAGATAGTTCGCTAGGCTTCTGTGTTGGAGTGAGCAAAGGTGAGGAGAATTTTGACATACCTGAGGGAGAAGACCTCCAGTCCGATGGTTTTCTTTGTCCATCTTCTTCCTGCTGGTTAAAACCCAAAGATTTTGAATTATTTTTATTCTATAATTTCCTTCCTTGAAGTCTACCCCCCGGACGAAATGGACAACTCTCATTTAAATGTCTTGTTCTGTGATAGGTCGAGCAATGGAATGGGACCCCCCAGAAATCCAGTCTCTGTTGCACATTAAATTCCCCCTAGAAGAGATCATTATGATCAGGAAAGCCTCCATGATATTCTTTTTCGATAAGAATCCATGCCACTCTCTTATCCTTTGCCCCCAAGCACTTCGGATCCACATGGACATTTTCCCTATCACGTTCCCGATATCAGTGAGAGTCTCTTTTATCCATAATTCAATTGGGAGACCAGGAAGATTAACCCAAATAAGATTATTGGAAGGAGTGTTAATAAGAGGATTTAATCCTATATACCAGTGGTGTAGAGCTAAAAAGCTCTTTCCATGGACCCATGGTAGAGTCCGAATAAGCTCCAGGTCTTCCACACTCAGGAAGTGGAAGCTATACTAGTTCTTCATCAGCCTAACAATTGTGGGAATATATCCCAGATGGATTTCCATCTTTTCCCAAGCCATGAACGCATCTGGGATTCCTCCATATCTGGGAAATACCATCGACCAACAAGGGCTCTTTTTTGGAGGCTTGCAATTCTATCTGCCAGGAAAACACTATCCAGATTACAGGTTGAGGGTGGCGGAATGGTCCTAATTGGCCGCTGTTTCTTTTTACGACGTGGGAATTCATATTCGCCACCCTTGTTTTCACGTGTCGCCTGAGTCGATGGAGAGATAATTAAATTGGCGAACATGGACTGCCAGCCATCCTGGCGACAAATACCACCGTGGGCCTTTTTCGCATCAATAGTGGCCCGCACCAATGCAGATGAGGCAGACACATCCGAAAGTATCTCCATGAGGACCGAGAAATGACAGAGGAGACGTCAGCAATCTGGTCGATTACGACAAAGCCCAAAAGTGTGGAGTCACTGTCGAAAAAAACTAAAGGCAAGGGAAACAGAGTACAGGACACGAAGCCGATAATGGTAAAGATTTCCAGATGATATGGAAAAGACCTTTTAAAGGGACATACTGACATAATCTATACCCCCTTAAGAGAAATCTACCATGAAGGGATAAAAGTCATCCACAAAGACATATGCTGACGAAAAACCATATGGGAATTTAATAAGTTTATGCTGAACCTGAGTTACTGACAGAATGAATATAGAAACGTCGGCGATAAAGGCATACTTCACATGCCGACATCCTTTTGTCTAACGTTCCAAAACCTCCCTTCCCCCGTAACATAGGACCTGTATTACCGAGAAAGTTTTCTCGTCGCCGGAAAGACCCGCCGACCAGCCAAACCCAGAAAGCCGAGCTTAGCACAAATCGAACCAGACTTCCATGATGAGGGCGAATAACACAGATACGCTACAGGCAGTCTAGGGGACAAACTCAGAAGGATTCATGGCAGAAAATACTACTGGAAGTACTAAAACAAGTCTAGATAGCAGCAAAAACATCCACTACACCTACACCACCATTTCCCTATATTGCATCTGAAATCTAGACAGGGTCGTGATACAATACAAAAATTTGGAATTTGCACACAAAGAATCATATACGAAGAGATCTCCTTTACTATAAATTTAAAAAGGGAAGCAAGTAAATTAAATAATAACAAAGACATTGCGACTCCTAAATCAGGACTAAAACCGACAAGTAAAAAGCAAGATGATAACTTCAGATATTAAACTTCAAAGGGCAGGTTTTCTGAAACTAAAAAACATAGAATCAGGGCTTACATACCTTTTGGAACCGCCTGAAACCCCTGGAGAAACTTTCGAAACCACCGTAGCCACCAGTTTTGTAGAGCCGAACGGGCAAGCACAAATCAACCTCCCACAAACACAGTGCAGGCAGTTGTAAGATAATAGTGCAGACCACAGTAAAACGGGATAGGTTAGACAAGCTTAAAACGGCAAAGTAGTATTCAGGAGCAGATATGGTCAATAACAGAGGGATATGCCTCCTCCGGCAGACAGGAGGCGAAAAAGATGGCGGAAAAAAAAACAGCACCCTTTTGTCACAAAGTGAAAAGGCTTTACACTTCCAGACTCGTGTATCAAATCCAACTCTGGTTTTAGGAGAGTGAAATAGACTATGATCTCGGCATGTGCAGGTAAATAGTGGGGACAAAATAGGAATGTCACGGCTTCAATTCATTGGTGTAGCTCACGGCTGTCTCTGGTTCATAGTGGAGGTTCACGCAAGATTTAATCAAAATCTTGTTAGAATTTCCAGCCATCTAATTAAATTTAGAGCATGTAAAAAGAAAAAAGAAAATCTCAGATCGGAATAACCCATTATTTGATTTATATGTTTAATTAATTAATTTGTTTAATTAATCAATTAGTTGTTTAATTAATGTTTTCCACATCATACTTCTAATAAATCAAGTAAGAACTCAAAGTTTTAGATTGCAATATATTTGGAATACCTAAACATAGAAATCTGGATTAATTAATTAATTAATTAATTAATTTGTAAAATTAATTAATTTGTTTTAATCAATTCCTTAATTAATTCCCTAATTAATTAATTAATTTGTTTAAGTGATTAATTAATTAGACAAAATAACCAATTAATTTGTTTAGCTAATTAATTATATTGTTAATTAATTAATTTGTTTAATTAATTAACTAATTTGTTTAATTAATTCCCTATAATTTTATATATGATTATTATTGTTTATTTTCTAACTCTTTAATATGAGTTATAAGGACTATATGTTTATTTTAATACACGTGTTACCATGCTATTATAATTAATAAGTTATGATTTTAATTTATTTTAATATTATCAAATTATTTTCTCAATTATATTTTTAAAAAGTAATGCAATGTGAAACAAACAAACATCCTCCAATAACAACAATCACCCATCTAATCTTGAGTGACATAGAGGTGATGCTTGCACCAACTTTCCACATCATACTTCTAATAAATCAAGTAAGAAGTCAAAGTTTTAGATTGCAATATATTTGGAATACCTAAACATAGAAATCTCGATTAATTAATTAATTAATTGTTAACATTAATTAATTAATTTGTTTTAATCAATTCCTTAATTAATTCCCTAATTAATTAATTAATTTGTTTAAGTAATTAATTAATTAGACAAAATAACCAATTAATTTGTTTAACTAATTAGTTACCTTGTTAATTAATTAATTTTTTTAATTAATTAACTAAATTGTTTAATTAATTCCCTATATTTTTATATACAATTCTTATTGTTTATTTTCTAACTATTTAATATGAGTTATAAGGACTATATGTTTATTTTAGTATACGTGTTACCATGCTATTATAATTAATAAGTTATGATTTTAATTTATTTTAATATTATCAAATGGTTAGTTATGGAATAACCCGTTATTTGATTTATATGTTTAATTAATCAATTAGTTAAAGAGTTTAGACAAGTCTGTGATCCATAACATGATTGTGAGAAACGTGTCGACAAATGATTCTTTATGTGATTTTGCCGAAATTATTCTAATAATCAATTAGTTGTTTAATTAATGTTTTCCACGTCATACTTCTAATAAATCAAGTAAAAAGTCAAAGTTTTAGATTGTAATATATTTGGAATACCTAAACATATTTGAGCATAAGAATAAAATCTTAAATCAAAATAAATAATTTGTTTCTTTAGGTCCGATAGACCAATGTTTGGTCTCAGCGGACGTTAACCATCATCATCATAGAAATCTCGATTAATTAATTAATTGTTTAATTAATTAATTAATTAATTGTTTAATTAATTAATTAATTTGTTTTAATCAAATTAATTAATTAATTCCCTAATTAATTAATTAATTTGTTTAAATAATTAATTAATTAGACAAAAAAACCAATTAATTTGTTTAACTAATTAATTACCTTGTTAATTAGTTAATTTGTTTAATTAATTAACTAACTTGTTTAATTAATTCCCTATAATTTTATATACGATTCTTATTGTTTATTTTCTAACTGTTTAATATGAGTTATAAGGACTATATGTTTATTTTAATACGTGTGTTACCATGCTATTATAATTAATAAGTTATTATTTTAATTTATTTTAATATTATCAAATGGTTAGTTATGGAATAACCCAATATTTGATTTATATGTTTAAATAATTAATTAATTGTTTAATTAATTAATTAATTGTTTAATTAATTAATTAATTTGTTTAATTAATTAATTAATTGTTTAATTAATTAATTAATTTGTTTTAATCAATGCCCTAATTAATTAACTAATATGTTTGTGTAATTAATTAACTAATATGTTTGTGTAATTAATTAATTGAACAAATTAACTAATTTATTTATTTATTTATTAACTAATTTGTTTACTTAATTAACTAACTTGTTTAATTAATTCCTTATAATTTTCTATATGATTCCTATTGTTTATTTTCTAACTATTTTAATATGAGTTAATATGACTATATGTTTAATTTAAATACATGTGTTACCATGCTATTATAATTAATAAGTTATGATTTTAATTTATTTTGATATTATCAAATGATTAGTTATGAAATAACCAATTATTTGATTTATATGTTTATTGATGTTTTTGTTTTATTGTTTGAGGAGGATGTTATATAATGTTTTCTTCTTGAGTTAATTTATATTTTATTAATCTTTTAATGATAGATGAGGGAATAAATTATTAAAAAGGATATGATAATTATTGGTTCTTTAAGATCTCAAGTAAAGGTTTCCAGGTTTTGCTTAGTTTTAATCCATCATCTCGGTTCAAGTTGTTCTTCCTTTTTTCTATTTCAATGGCTTCTTTGATTTTCCTTTTAAGATAGTGGTCTTCTTTTCTAACTAGTTTGGCTTCTTCCATGCAGATGTAATGAGAGGAGGAGTGAACATGTTCTGCTAAGGCTGATTTTGAGGTCCTTTCCCTTCTTAAGTCAGCAGTGTGTTCTTTAATTCTAATGTTAAGAGACCTACCTGTTTCACCTATGTATTCTTTTCCACATGAGCAAGGAATAACATAAACACCTTTTTGAAGGTTAGGGTTTATGGGATCCTTGACTGAGTTGAATAATTGTCTGATGGTGTTGGAAGGGGTGAAGGCTACATTAATGTTGTGTTTATTAAGAATTTTAGTAATTTTATCAGTGGTGCCTTTTATGTACGGAAGGGAGACCTTAGGAGTTGATGAATTTTGATCTTTGATATTGTTATTCTTGTTTAATGATAGGTGTGTGGCTTTCTTAATGGTATTCCTATTATAGCCATTTAATTCAAACACTTTGTGAAGATGGTTGAGTTCATCTTTTAAATGGTTGGGATCAGATATTCTGGCCGCCCTAGTGGTTAAGGTCCTAATGATGCCAATCTTCTGTTTAGGGTGGTGATGAGAATTTGCATGAAGATATCGTTCTGTATGGGTTTTCTTTCTGTAGACTTGGAAACCAAGTGACCCATCTTTTTTGGTTAGAAGGATATCAAGGAAGGGAAGCTGGTTGTTATTTTCAATTTCAATGGTAAATTTTATATGGTCCGAAAGGCTATTTAAGTGATTGAGGAATAGGTCAAGTTTTTCTTTTCCATGACTCCATTTAGCAAATATGTCATCGACAAACCTTTTCCATTCTTCAGGGGTGTATGGAAATGACCTAAGAGCCTTCTGTTCGAAGTGTTCCATGAAGATGTTGGCAACTATGGGGGATAGAGGAGAGCCCATAGCCACACCATGGTTTTGTTCATAAATTTTACCTTTGAAACTGGAGTAAGAGGATTTTAAGCAAAGCTCCAAAAGATCCACAGTTTCTTTATCTGTGATGTTTCTCATGATACTAATAGCTTCATCAATAGGAATCATAGTATAAAGAGATACAACATCAAAGCTAACCATAAGATCATCACCCTTCATTTCTATGTTATTAATCCATTGAACAAAAGAATATGAGTCTTTAATATAAGAAGGGGTATTACCTATCTAATATTGAATGACATCAAAATTGCTTTCTCAATTATATTTATAAATATATTTTCAAAAAGTAATGCAATGTGAACCAAACAAACATCCTCCAATAACAACAATCACCCATCTAATCTTGAGTGACATAGAGGTGATGCTTGCACCAACTTTCCACATCATACTTTTAATAAATCAAGTAAGAAGTCAAAGTTTTAGATTGCAATATATTTGGAATTCCTAAACATAGAAATCTCGAGAGTTCTTTATGCAAAAAAAGAAAAATATTAGAGAACTGAACAACTGGGTTGGTCTCGTAATCACGTTGCACGTGGTCAATTCCAACCACTACCACTATAACCTCTAAGTGAACCACGTTGCTCTTAGCACGCGGCCAATGAGTAAGCTTGAGAGATTTGAACTTGGAATATCTTGGAACATAATATTGTTATGAAAATTACTAAGAGGGGGGGGGTTGAATTAGTATTTTTAAACTACTTAAACTTTTTCTTTTCTCATTCATATTTTTGTATGCTATTGTTATGAAATAAACTTGTGTATGTACGCAACTCTAATGAAGATAAGTAACATATATCTAGTTAACTAACTTTTCAGTTAATTCATCATCTATTTAACTTGAACCAGTGTATCAGTACTTCATTAGACATTAATTAAACAGTAACCATGTGTAGTAAGAATAGAATAAACCATCACACATAAGAAACACATCAACACTCATGAACACCAGGATTTTTAGGTGGAAACCCAATGTGGGAAAAAACCATTGTTGTTGTCGTCTTTATCTTCTTCTTTTATTATAAAGAGAAATTTCTTACAATCTTGTACTAGTGCAGACTCATACCAGTACACAGGCACCCACCTGCAGAAGGCTACAACCTTCTCTCATTCTCCAGCTTCTACTGGAAGGGAGCTACAACCCCCTTATCCTTAGTTCTTTGTGGATCACTTTTCAGAATATTTCAAACTAGATCCATTCCAAATATCAAATAGCAATACTGAAATCAACATTGTATCAAGTCACTGAACCAATTGAATCACCAAATCAAATATTGAAATAACTTATTCAAACAACCAGACCAAGTTATATGACTGTATACAAATTCATCAGAATATCAGACTACATATTGTTCATCGCAAAGACCAGATCATGTCACTACACACCCAAATTAAACACATGCCAGAATATATATGCTATTGTTCATAGGCATTTCCGTGTATATATGTACTTTCCCTTATGATGACCTGCGTACAGATCTCAAAACACAGAAATTTGAATCTAAATTCTTGCACTTTTGAAATAATTATTGAAACACATATTGACCCCATCAAATATCTCTGAACCACATACAGATCATCACATAGTAGCATCATTATTATTCATCAGTTCAACCCAACCAGCACTATTAAACACAGATTATCATCAAAGACTTCATCGACAGACATCAGCAAACATAATAAAACAAATCAATCATTATCATCATCTCATACTTCAAAACCCTAGCAGATGTACGTGACCCTTATAAAGAATTTATGTTTATGTATGTGCCTTTCATACTTGACACTCACGTACAAATCTGTCCATACTGCATAATATATACGTTACTACCCAGAAGTAGATTCGCATATGTACGTGACCTTTCTAAAGCAAACTTGCGTACATATCTGTAATTATTGAGTCAAACCTTTGTTGCACAACAGAACACCTATCAAACCCAAATCTCAACATACACCATAATAAATACACATCATAACATCATCATTACAGATCTATCAAACCATAAGAAGATTATTCAATATGTAGTCATTTCAGATCTAATAGATATGATCCATCATCATACACCTTGGTGCACATCTATTTCAGATCAAACCAATCATTGTTAACCCAATACTTGCACATGTAGCACTTTGATCTCCATCTCCTTATATAGCTTAGGCCTTAGCCAATACCCTAGGCCAATTAGTAATGTCGATGGTATTCTTTGATGGAATAAAATATCTCTTGTCGTGCTCATTACTATGGGCCAATACCATGGTAAAGACCCCTGGTATTGAGAATACTATGGTGCGGAAATTGTACACAACTTTGCTTCACCATACCCACATATGTATGTGACCTTTGTTCACAGGATCCATGTATACTTCTTAAAACATCACCTTTATCCTTCCTTTGTCCTTGAACTGATATTCCTTTGTCTAGTCTCTTTGTCACTTCTGTATTGGCCTGCATATTCATTTTGCTACCATCATGTTGACATCTTTATCAAGTAGGTTCCCATTAAAGAAAACACATTCGTCATAATGCCAACAATCTCCCCCTTTGGACTTTATGGCAACCACTTTTGTGTTTAGTTGCCACCACCTATAGATACCTGTAACCACATATGTAGATATACCAAGCTTCTTTCCAAATTCAGCAAGCATTTCCAAACACCAAGCTTCTCTCCCCCTTTGACATCAAGGGAAAAGGGTTGACCAATGTTGAAGGAAGGATTCTCTCCCTTTGTTCACATAAGCGTGAGTATGAACACTTAGTACTCACCATGCTCCCCTTGAACACATGCTTAATTTTTTGAAGATATACAAAGAGGTACATGACTCTAGGACTCAACTAGACATGACCTTTCCTATTACCAATGACTCATGCTTACATTGATAACCCAACATCATGGGGTTATATATTTGATGCAACATTACATCACATGCCCAAAATGATGTCATTACATGACTTGACCCCAATAGTCCCTACATGACTAAATTTTACAATGATTTATAACATATGTATTTACATGAACTTTACATCAAGAGATAGATATGACATTTATAACCAGGACCAAAGACCTCAATAAGACCATGATAGTCATCAACATCCATCATACACCATATAAGATCTGTACAATAATTATCTGGCAGCAACAACATGAACATCATTATGCAATAGAAAACTCAAGAAGTCATAAGGTCAACAATGCACTAGTAGAAGTGTAGTAAGTTCTCCCCCTGAACCTGTGCCATCTATTCATTGTTAGGATTGATCATATTCACCAGTAAATTCATCAAATAAAATTCATCAATCAATAAAGTCATCAAAGCAGAAATGTGATTTAACAACCATCATAAGCCAATATCACTTCTAAGTTTCATTTGAGCAACAACAAATTGTAACTAGTCAATATCTGAAGCAGAGGGCCAAAGAACCACTGACTAAAGTATAGTAGTACCTCTCCTTGAATTTGTCTCAGTTTATTCTTTATATAGAAACATACACTACTATCAAGAACCAAACTCATGCATATACATGACTGTCCTTTATGGGATCCATGTACAGAAAGTAAATTGTAGTAATTTCATACTCAACTCCCCCTGAACATGAAATATTTATTAGAATAATCAACAGAATGGTGAATCATAGACCACTCCTCATTTATGTATGAGATATTCAAAGGAATCATGTGGAAGTGGTTTAGTAAATATGTCCACAACTTGTTCCTTTGAGGGAACATATTCTAGTTTGGCCTTTTCTTCAAGCACTTGTTCTCTTAGAAAGTGATATTTGATTGGAATATGCTTGGTTTTTTAGTGCATGACATGATTTTTAGAAATACTTATGGCACTAGTATTATCACACAAAATAGGTATAGGTTGAGGACAAGTGATTTGAATATCTTGTAATGTTTGCATCATCCATAGAAGTTGAGTACAGCAAGATGCAACAACAACATATTATGCCTCAGCAGTAGATAAAGCAATGGATCTTTGTTTTTTGTTGAACCATGATACCAAGCAGGGTCCCAAATAGAATGCTCCTCCACTAGTACTCTTTCAATCATCAATGTTACCAGCCTAATCTACATCTTTGTAAGCATGAAGGAAAAATTCTACATCTTTGGGTTACCATAGACCATAATATTGAGTTCCTTGTAAGTAATTGAATATTATCTTGACTGCATGGAGATCAGTTTCTTTAGGATTTTCTTTAAACCGCCCAAAAATCCCAACTACATGCATGATGTCTTGTTTTGTGCCTGTAAGGTAGAGTAAGCTCCTGATCATAGATCTATATTCTGGTTGATTTACTAAGGGAGAATCATCATGTGAACTGAGGTTACATCCTGTTACCATTGGTGTGCATATAGGCTTGTAGTCTTCCATTCCATATTTCTTCAAAATCTACTTGAGGTACTTAGTCTGCGAGAGAAAGATACCATTATTTTCTTGTTGAACTTGAAGACCAAGAAAGTATGTTAGTTCACCAAGTAAGGACATTTCAAATTCTTGTTTCATGACTGAAGCAAACCTTTGACTCATAGAGTCTTCATTGCTTCCAAATATGATGTCATCTACGTAAACAACAACTATCAAAAGTTTACCATCATCCATCTTTATATATAGATTGCTATTTGCAGACCCCTTAGTGAAACCTTGTTGTTGAAGATACTTTTAAAGGCAATGATACCATGCGCGAGGAGCTTGTTTTTCCCATATAATGCCTTCTTGAGTTTGCAAACAAGATTTTTATCATTTCCTAGAATGAACCCTTCAGGTTGTTCAATATAAACTTCTTCTTCTAGGTCCCCATTCAGAAATGTAGATTTAACATCCATTTGATATACTTTAAAGTTATGAAATCTTGAAAATGAAAGGAACATTTTTATGGCTTCAAGTCTGACTACAGGTGCAAATGTTTCTTCAAAGTCTATCCCTTCTCGTTGTGCATAGCCTTTGCATACAATTCTTCCTTTATTTCTAATTACCTCTCCATTTTCATTTAGTTTGTTTTTGAATACCCATTTTGTCCCAGTAACATTTTTATCATGAGGTCTTTTTACTAATTCCCATGTATGATTCTTTTCTATTTGGTCAAGTTCTTCATCCATGGCCTTAACCCTACATTCGTCTTTGCTAGCTTTATTTACATATTGTGGTTCAATTGTGGATAGTAAGGCTACATAACTAGAAGTTCCAACAAGTGTTCTTCTAGTTTGTACTCCATATTCCTTATCACCTAGAATTTGAGATTTTGGATGATTTTTCTGAACAAACCTTGATGGAGTCTTTTCTGATGCTTCTGTCCTGTCAATTCCTTCTTCTGATGTTTCATTGATTCCCTCTCCTACACCCTTTGGCTTGTTGTAGGAATATCTTCATCATATGTTGGTGCTTCCTATTTGGTACTTGTGGATGCTTCATCAATTACAACATCAATGCATTCAACAATATTTTGAAGTCTTTTATTGTAGCATTTATATCCTTTTCTTCTAGAGGAGTATCCAAGGAGAATTCCTTCATCATCTCTAGCTTCGAACTTTCCAAGTTTATCATCATTATTCTTTATGTAACATTTTCTTTCAAAGACTCTAAAATGCTTGACAGTTGGAGGCTTATCAAACCATAGTTCACGAGGATTTTTGTCACTATTTACTTCAATATGGGCTTTGCTAAGGATATTTAATGTTGTGTGTATTGCTTCCCCCTAGAAGGTATGAGGTGTTCCAAGCTCATCAAGCATGGTTCATGCCATTTGTTTGATTGTTATGTTCATTCTTTCTGCCACCCTATTTTTTTGAGGAGTTTTAGCTATAGAAAACTACCTCTTGATGCCATGTTGTTCACAAAAGTCGAAAAAATAATCTGATATAAATTCTCCTCCTCTATTAGATCTAAGACATTTGATTTTCAAATCTAACTCATTCTCTATTAGAGCTTTGAAGACTTTAAATTTATCAAATGCTTCATCTTTATGTTTTGATAAGTCAATCCAACACATTCGAGTAAAATCATCAATGAATAATATGAAGTATTGTTCCCCTCGAGGAGACTCCTTTCTCATAGGACCACATAAATCAATATGAATAAGTTCAAGTGGCTTACTTGAAGTACCTTCTTTGGCATTAAACTACACCTTAGTTTGCTTACTGAATTGACATGATTTGCATATGGTATTTTCTGGTAGAGAGATGTTAGGCAAGTCACGAACTACTCCCATTCTACTAGACTTAAGTAATTGACTGAAACTTAGATGTCCCAATTTTTTGTGCCAGAGTCATCTTTCTTATGATATGCTCAAGTAACAGTGTTCAAGACCGCCTTCCAGGACATAGACATTACCTGGATTTCTTGTTCCCTTTATTATGATCTTACCTGTATTGAGATTTCATACCATACAATTCTTTGATCTGAAAACAACCTCGTGCCCTTGATCACACATCTGACTAACACTCAACAAGTTATGTTTTAATCCATCAACAAACAAAACATTTCTAGCTTTAACCTTTTCTTTCAGCAAAACAGTTCATTTTCCTTTGATAGCAGCAGGTGAATTATTTCCAAAGGTTACATTATTTTCTTTATTTATTTCATTAAAGGACATGAAAACTTATCTTTATCACATGTCATATGTTTTGAACATCCACTGTCAATGTACCACAATTTTCTTGATCTCCTGCATATAAAGCTAAACCATAATTCTCAGATTCTATGGTTTTCTTTTTCCATACCTTAGATGTTGTTTCTTTTTGTTCATTCTGAAGAATTGATCACATTTCGCTTCTACATTCAGTTTCTCTATGCCCAAATTTATTGCAAAAGGAACATTCAGATTCATCTTGAAGAGGTGAGAAGGTATTGTAAGAGAATTTCTTTAACCCAATCTCATTCTTTTTTTTCTTGCTTCTCTAGTCATGATAGTTTTATAAGCAACACAATGAGCAGACTTATGACCAAAATTATGACAATTGAAGCATTGACCATTAAAATAAAAGTTCCTGGGAGTGTAGTACCTTCTTGTGTAGATTTCCCTTTGATTGTCGTAAGGGTGATTCACCTAAGAAACATTTGATCCCTTATCCCTTTGCTAAGAGCTAGAATTTTGTTGATTACTTCCTTTTACTACATTGAGATAGCTTCTTGTACCTATTTCATAAGATTTTATAGTCTTTGATGATTCTCCACTGTATCTGAGACCTGTTTTTATAAGAGGGGAGTGTTGTACTTTGATGATTTCTTCTAAGGTCTGAGATCCTTTAGAAAATCTAAGGTTTAGATTTTTTTCTTTCTCAAGTTCCTTCCTTAGACTTATTACTTCTAGTTTTAACTTTTCATTATGCCTCTCTTTTCTAGGATTTGTTTCTTCGGAGCTTCCTCTACTAATTTAGCTTCTTCTAAATGAGTTTTAAGCTGAGTTATTTCTTCAATGAGATTATCCTTTTCTTTTAGGGCATCCATAAAAACATCATCAATACATTTATCTTTAAATTCCATAAGTAATTTATATTCTTGATCAGACTCACCCTCTTCGCCATTTGAAATACCATCACTATCTTCATGTGTGTAGAAGCTTCTCTTGTTTTTGAACCTTCCTCTAAAATTTAATTTTGTTGAATTCTTCCCTTTCTCATGGTTTTCTTTATAAGGGCATTTAGCAGCATAGTGACCAACTCTTCCACAAGCAAAACATTTGAAATGAAGCTTACCTCTAAATCTGCTAGTACCTACTTGGAGTTTCTTTACGAAATTTTCCTTTTCTCATCTCATACATACCCTGATTCCTTGAGCTCCTCCTTTTCCTTTCCTTTAGAAGTAGCTTTGAATGCAGCTTCTCTGATATATGAGGGACCCCCTTTTCTCATTTCATATGCTGTTAAAATCCCATGAAGTTGTTCAATAGTAAGGTTCTTCAAATCCTACATTTCTTCAATGGAAGAGACTTTCGAATCGAATTTTGGGGTTAGAGATCTTAATATTTTCTCAACCAGTGATGATTATTTTACTTTGTCACCAATATTTCTCATTGAATTAACGATCTCATCTACCCTAAGAAAGAAACTTGCAATACTTTCATCATTATGCATTCTAAGAGTTTCATATTGAATTCTAAGTGTTTGAAGTTTGGCACTTTTTACCTTGGTGTTGCCTTCATAACTTTGGATGATCTTGTCCCATATAGCCTTTGCGGTATTTAGCTGCATGACTTTGACAAATTCTAATTCTTCCAAGCTTCCTAACAGAGCATTGAAAACCTTTGCATTGGTCTCATATTTTTTCTTTTCTACTTCATCTATGGGAATGGAGGATGGATATTGATAGCCTCCTTCAATGATTCCCCAAACATCCGCTCCAAGTGACTGTAGGTAAGCTCTTTTTCTAACTTTCTAGAAAATCAGATTGGATCCATTGAACAATGATGGCCTAATAGATGTTTCTCCCTCTTAGTTGCTCATCTTGATGAATCTTCCTTCAAGCGATCAAGCTTCTTCTGAAGGACCTACTCTAATACCAATTGTTAGCAAAAATACTTAGGGGGGTTGAATCAATATTTTTAAAATACTTAACCTTTTTCTTTTCTCATTCAGATTTTTGTATGCTACTGTTATGAAGTAAACATGCATATGTACATGACTATAATGAAGACAATTAGTGTATATCCAGTTAACTAATTTTTTAGTTAATTCATCATCTATTTAACTTGAACCAGTGTATCAGTACTTCATTAGACAATAATTAAACAGTAACCATGTGCAGTAAGAAAAGATAAATCATCACACATAAGCAACGCATCAACACTCATGAACACCAGGATTTTTAGGTGGAAACCCAATGTGGGAAAAAACCATTGTTGTTGTCGTCTTTGTCTTATTCTTTTATTATAAAGAGAAATTTCTTACAATCTTGTACTGGCACAGACTCATACCAGTACGCAGGCACCCACCTACAGAAGGCTACAACCTTCTCTTGTTCTCCAACTTCTATTGGAAGGGAGCTACAACCCCCTTATCCTTAGTTCTTTATGGATCACTTTTCATAATATTTCAAACTAGATCCATTCCAAATATCATATAGCAATACTGAAATAAACATTGCATCAAGTCACTGAACCAACTTAATCACCAAATCAAATATTGAAATAACTTATTCAAACAACCAGATCAACTTATATCACTGTATACCCATTCATCATAATCATAGAATATATATTGTTCATCACCGAAACTAGATCCTATCACTACAAAACCTGATTAAATAAATTGCACAATATATATGCTATTGTTCATAGGCATATTCGTGTATTTGTGCACTTTCCCTTATGATGACCTGCGTATAGATCTCAAAACACAAAAAACTGAATCTGAATTACTGCACTACTGAAATAATTACTAAAACATATATTGACCCCATCACAGATCTCTGAACCACATACAGATCATCACATAGCAACATCATTACTATTCATCATTTCAACCCAACTAGGACTGTTAAACATAGATTATAATTAAAGACTTCATCGACAGACAACATCAAACATAATAAAACAAATCAATCATTATCATCATCTCAAGATGAAAAACCCTTACCGAAGTACATGACCCTTATAAAGCATTTTTGTGTATGTACAAGCCTTTCATACTTGACACTCGCATACAAATCTGTCCATAGTGTAGAATATATACGCGACTACCTAGAAGTGGATTCGCATATGTATGCGACCTTTGTGAAGCAAACCCACATATAGATCTGTAATTATCGAGTCAAATCTTCATTGCACAATAGAACACCTATCAAACCCAAATCTCATTATACACCATAACAGATACACATCATAACATCATCATTATAGATATATCAAACCATAAGCATATTATTCAATATGTAATCATTTCAAATCTAGTAGATATGATTCATTGTCATACTCCTTGGTGCACATCTATTTCATATCAAACCAATCATCAATAACCCAATACTTGCACACATCGCACTTTGATCTCCATCTCCTTACATAGCTCATGCCTTAGCCAATACCTTAGGCCAATCCTTTAGTAATGCCAATGGTATTCTTTGATGGGATCAAATATTTTTTGTCACACACATTACTATTGGCCATTACCATGGTAAAGACCCCTGGTATTGAGAATACTATGGTGCCGAAACTGTATGTGACTTTGCTTCACCATACCTGCGTATATACGTGGCCTTTGTTTACAAGATCCACGTATACTTCTTAAAACATCACCTTTATCCTTCCTCTGTCCCTGAACTGATATTCCTTTGTCCAGTCTCTTTGTCACTTATGTACTGGCATGTATACTCATTCTGCTACCATCGTGTTAACATCTTTATCAAGTAGGTTGTCATCAAGGACAACACATTAGACATAATGCAACCAAATACTTAATTTTCACGGCCATCGCTAATTGAGTTTCCCCTAAGGGCTAAAACAATATCACGAACTTCCTTATTCAATAACTTATTTATCATGCATTCTTGAACTTTCCTTCTTTATAACAATAAATTTTCTTTAATGATTTAAGGCCTTGAGAATTTTTAAAACTTTGTTTAAAAAAATTATTTTATTATAATAGAAAGAGTTGTTTATATATTTTAAATTAAATCTAAATATTTGATTTAATTTACTATTAATAAAATAAAACAAAATAATATTCAACTAGCACCTTAACTTATATAGGTGTTGTTTAACTATTCTATATTTTAAAAAAAATGTTAGAATTTGGCGAAACAAGTTTTGGTCAAATTGTGTGTTTGTGTTGTTTAAAAATTGCTTTTGAAAGCATAAATGGATTCACCACCCTAAAAAAAACCTTTGTAACTCTCAAATTGTGCAGAGTTCACAGATCAAGCCTACAATTTCAACAAACTTATGTTGGATTTGGGAAAATTTGGTCAAAGAATATGCCAAAAAATCATCAACAATTAAACTACAACAATGATATATGTTTTAATATAAATTCAAGTATTAACAAATTTAAGAGTTTGTATGTATTATTTATGTCATTGTTATCAAAAAGATATTTATTTTATATATTTTCTAAAATGTATATTACTAAAAGTAATTTCTTTTAAGATGGTAAAATTTATTATAATTTAGTTGTTGTTTTTTAACTAAAAAAATCCATATTTCATATTGTAAACAAAATAAAGAGTATAGTCAATTTCTTGTTGGGTCATTGTCTCTAGGGAAATCAATCGACCCCCAACTTAATGTTTCACAACTTGATCATCAAATGTAGGCTAGCCAAATTAGCAAGAGTAGGAAATCTTTTGGAAGGAATCATGACTCCCATCCTATCTCGTGTGAAGAGAAATGGAAACAAACTTGTAGACAAATTAGCAAACAAAGGGCTCAACTTTAAAATTTATGCTTTGGATCAAAGTCGAACTCAAGACATTTGATACTCTCTAAGAAGTACATGTCAAGAGATTGCAAATTGGGATCTTATCCCCCACAGTGGATGCTCGAGCATGAGTTTTGTATCAAATTCTAAATAAACTACAGATATTGGATAACAAAGTTTCAATCTTGGCCAAGAATATGGCAGATGTCACCTTCATTCAATTTGAGGAAGACAAGGGATCACACCCACCAATCCAGGTGGACTCTCCTTTCGGATAACATGATCAAACCAACTTTTATTTATGTTATAGTTTATAATTGTGGCGGGGATGTAGTTTTAATTGTTAATATCTTACAATATGTTTTTATTGGTTATGTTTTTACTTTGGATGGTAGACTTATAACATTGACCAGTAGCTTTTGGACATGTGTGATGTATGTTTTCTTTTGTAAATCAACATGACTGCATAAGCTTACCAAAAAAAAATATTATAAAGACCCTCCTAAATAAAATACTTGCTATATATAATTTTAATTAAAAATTATTGTTATAAAATTCTCACCTTAAAAAAAAGGTGTAGACTAGCAAAATAGAATTCCAAAAACGTTTGTAGAAAAAATAACTATCAGTCTATATTTACCTACATTCCTAGATAGGTATTGTGAAAGAAAATAAAATGGTGCCTAAACTTGGTTATTAAACGAGGGATGGTTGGATTTGCTCCTCTTCCTGTTGGTGCCAAAATGTACCACCCCTAAGAAGTTGTTACTCAGGGTTTCAAAATTCAGAGGAGGCCTCAAGGATACTTAATGAACAAGTAAAAGACTCCCCCCCGGATAATCCCAAAGTCCCAAAGAAAAAAGTTAGCAAATGGCCCTAATAAGGTGCTCACAAGGCCATGAGCCATAACATCGAGCGCTAGAAGGCAAGAGGCAGAAGGGAGCACAATAAGTATGGCAATGGGAATCAGGCGAAAGACAACCCAACATAGCCAACAATGTTAGATGATCCAAAAATACAATTTATCATAGGTTATAAAATTAGAATAAAATAATTATTAATTTAAGATATTAAATTAATAATTATTATTCTAGAATGTTTAATTATTTAATGGAGACTTTTAGAATTAGCATATTGTTGTAACTAGATATGACTCTCCAAATGTGTCGTATCTTAGGCTCTATTTTAGGAGATTAGTTAGCTAGTTGGTTTGAATAGCATTTATTGTAAATGGACACTTGTTATTTAATAAGTGATCCATAATTAGAGGTAGTTAGGACATGGAGCTTATAAATAGCTCATTGCAAGAGTGTTTGTGTTGTTCGGGTGTAAACTCTTACAAAATCAAATTATGTAATTATTTTTTTTCTGATTAATAAAATTACGTGTCTAAGGACACTTCTGCCATTATTGTGGTATCAGAGCTCCAGTAATGCTGCAGTGGATATGAAGAGGAGATTCCAGCTCTACAAGTTTGTGGAAGACTCCCTTGAATTGATCAGCAAATGATTGGTATGAATTTGTCCAGTTTTATGTTCAAATGAAAAAAATTAATTATTTTAATGATTTTAGATTTTTTTAAATCTGAAAATCAATGTAAAAATTTCTGCTACACAAGTATTTATTCCTCACTGGTTTCTTAAGTTTGTTGTTTGAACACAATCTGCCACGCGAGGAATTGTGAATTGTGGGGTATTTTTTGTGTTTTTTCCATCATAAATCTTAATATTTTTATTGCTGGATCGAGCAAAGTTGAAACCTCCGTTGGCGTCACTGGATAGATTGTGTGGATCGCCTGTGTAATGATCTCAGGCAATCTCAAAATCAGAGTTTTCATCTAGCAGTTGGAACCATAGTACATTGGCATCATCAGCTCCAAGTATTCTTGGGTCATAAAAATCTGCTGGCAACGCTGATTCAATAACTGTTGTGTCCCTTTGCGAATTCTAAAACTTTGCAGCTTTTTCTAGAACACTTCCCAATTCAGCGATGGTTGTTGGCGAACTCGTCTCGGCACTATGATCGGGCAGAAAAATTGTGTTGTTGGCATCCAACATAAAAAGGAGAAAACATTTTCATGCACAGTCAAGCTCACAAATTGACAGGCGAAGCGGTTTTTTTATTCTATGGTCAAAATCGTCAGATTGACAAAGGAATTTTGGCAGAATGTCCCTGGAACCCGCGACGAACAGAATCTTTTGAAACTGGAAGTGAAATCTTTAGATGTTTTATCTGCTTTGACAAGGTAAACTTCAGCATTATTTGCAAAATTTTCCAGAACGTTTCAAATTATTCGGTACATAAAAGCAAAAGCAACAAATTCCTGCAGTTTGTACATGAAATCACTGGAGATGTGGTCCATTACATTTTAACAAAAAGAATAAAAAAACCAGAAGTGTGATCGATGTTCATAGATCGGAAGCTGATCGGCGTTCTTCGGTGTTGTGGCCTTTTAGGCGTGCTGAATTTTTATCTTCATGCAATATGCGGTGTTTGGCTGAAGCAGCGGATCTCTAAGTTGTTGTCTTGATTTTTTTTACCTTCCCCTGTTCAAGCTTTATTTGCGCTTCTCAATGATAGTTTATTTGATGTATCAACATAAAATAGCCGATTTTGTCATGAGTGGTATGGTGTTAAACAAAAGAAAGTTTAAAGTTAAATTGTAAAGTGAAGAAGCGGAGCGATAAGGTTTTTTAATATTGTATTTTGGAGAGATATGGAGTTTTTTAATTTATTGTTTGAGGAGTAATAAGGGGATTTGTAAATTTTTGGATTTTAATTGTAATATTTGTGGAGCAATAAGGTGATTGTAATTTTTTGGAGCAATAAGGAGTTTTTTTTTGTAATTTTTTGAAGGAGATAAGTGTAACTCAAAGTAATTTTACTTTGGGGGGGGAACTTTTTTTTTTACCAGATTGTGCAAAAGCACCATTGTAAAAGTCAAATTTTGAAAGTTGCCTTGTAAAAATTTGAGATATTGACTAGAGCCAAGTGCAAAGCTCAGTCAATTTTCTCCTGTTTTGACGACTATTCGAGGGTCAAGGCCAAGCCCCGATAGATCGTGTTTTTTGCGTCATGTGTTGCTATTGTGTTGCGCATCTTGAGTTTTTTGGAGCTTGATTCGTGGTGTGAAGTCTTAACGCTACAATGTCTAAGTTGATTAATTTGTTTTCTGATTCCGACAAACTTGAAGGCACCAAATCTTATAAAACATGGCATCGTCTCATCGAAAGCACACTCATTTACAATGAATTATGGCAGGGAATATGTGATGGAGATGTTAAGCCGAATAAACCCACAGATGCAGCTGCACTAGCAAAATGGGAAATCAAGAATGCTAAAGCCTTAGCTCTTATTAAATCGTCTGTGAATGATGAAATGTATGTCCATATAGAAAATGCTATAGATGCATGGTCTGCCTTGAAAACTTTTAAAGACCTCTTTGATACTCAGCCTGAATCAAAGAAAGTTGATCTACAATTAAAATTGTTGCAACAAAAATTAACTGAAGGCGGTGATATTCTTGAATATATCTCAAGACTTAAGAATATTAGGCAGGAAATTATTAATGCTGGTTTTCCCGCAATTGATGATAGCTTTATGGTCACAATTGTAATTGTTGGACTTCCTTCTTCCTACACACATTTTTTAGAGACTCTACAAGTAACTGGGAAATTAGAGAAACTAAAGTTTGATGAGCTTTGTGAAATGTTGAGTCAACATGATAAAACTTTTGGGAAGAAGAAGAAAGATGGTGAAGATGTTTTTCTCACAGAGGCCAGCAGTAGTAAATCATCAGCAGACAGTTCTCGAGGCAGAGGCAGATGGAATCAGAATCAAGCAGCACATAATCGAGGTCGAAGCCAAAGCAGAGGAAACAATTTTAACAGAGGAGGAAGAAATAATTTTCAAGGTAGAGGAAACAACCAAGGAAGAGGCAATTTTCAAGGACAAGGATATAATAATCAAGGTAGAGGACAATCTCAAAATAGAAGTCAAAGCAAAGGCAGAGGACAATCTTCAGGAAGAGGAAGAGACTTAAGTCAAATTGTGTGTCGAAGATGTAACAAAGTTGGCCATTATGTTGAAGATTGTCGAACTTCACTTAATAAAATTCCCAAGTTTCAGCAGCATTCAGCGCAATTTGCAAATGATCAAGATGATGATAACTCAGAATATGTTTTTACTTCCTCACTAGCATCACAACTTTCATCCCATCTTAGAAGTGACTATGAAGATGCCTGGATCTTGGATTCTGGGGAAACTCAGCACATGACTTGTCGACGTGATTTTTTCTGGAATTTTCAAGATTGCCAACTTAATTCCATTTTTCTTGCTGATGATACAAAACATACTCCTTATGGAAAAGGAGTAGTAAAAGTTTTTCTCCCTGGAATTGGAGAAAAAATGATTTCCAATGTATGGTATGTACCCAGTTTTAAGAAAAATTTGCTCTCTTTAGTCACGATTCGACAAGCAGGACATCAGGTGATTATGGAAGATGGTATAGTGAAGATTAATTCAGTGAAACAGAACTTGAAAACAGTCATGACAGGTTATGAAGATGGAAAACTGTTATGGATGAAAGGGACAGTTATTCCAAGGCATTCTGATTTTGCAGGGGCAGTGACTACAGGTATTTCACCTATAAGACTATGGCATGTAAGATATGGACATTTGAATTTTGAGAGTCTTTCTCAATTGCAGAAACAAGGAATGGTTAAAGGACTTCCCACATTCAAAAGGGAAAATTCAAAATGTGAAGCTTGCATTTATGGCAAACAAAGTCGAGAAAGTTTTCCAACAAGTTCATGGCGTACAAACAGGCGGCTACAACTAGTTCACAGTGATGTTTGTGGACCACTACAAACTTCCTTTGGTGGATGCAAATATTTCTTACTATTCATTAATGATTTCAGCAGAATGACTTGGGTTTACTTTTTGAAGAACAAGTCAGAAGCATTTGATAAATTTAAAATTTTTCGCCAACTTGTTGAAAATGAAGTCAAAGAAAAGATAGGTACTCTCAGGACAGATAATGGGGGAGAATTCACTTCAAATGAATTCAAAACTTATTGCAGTGAAAATGGCATAAGACGACATCTTACAAATGTTTACACTCCATAGCAAAATGGAGTAGTCGAAAGAATGAATTGCACCTTGTTAGGAATGGCGAGATCCATGTTAACTTTCAAGAGGTTAAGTCCAACATATTGGGCAGAAGCAATACATACAGCTGTCTACTTAAGAAACAGATCTCCAACTGCTTCTTTAGACGGAATCACACCTTATGAAGCTTGGTTTGGTTTCAAACCTCGAGTTAAACATCTTAGAGTTTTTGGGTCAGTTTGTTATGCCTTAGTTCCGAAAGAAAAACGAACTAAGCTTGACTCAAGAAGTTTAAAATGCATAATGATTGGCTATTCTGATGAGAAGAAAGGGTATCGTCTTTTGACCAATGGAAAATTCATTGTGAGCAGGGATGTCATTTTTTATGAAACTGAGAGTAAAAGTGCTGAAGAAATTGAAAGTCTTCTTCACAAGTTAGAACCTAAGGGAAGTAAAAGAAATGGAAAAATGCAAAGACAACCAACTTCACCAAATTCGTATGAACTTGATTTTCCTTCCTCTGAAGATGAGTCATCCAGTCCATCTACATCAACAACATCATCTGGGTCTTCTAGCAGTTCATCCGCATCTCCAAGCAACAACAGTTCTTCTGACAGTGATTCTCTACATTCTTCACCTGAACGACGAACATCAGTTTATATTAATCCTCTTTACAATGATGGAGACTTTACAGAAGCGCAAACAAGTGAGCACCAACTTCCGAAATGGGCAGTTCAACTTTTGAAAGATGTAAAGCCTGATGAACAGAATAAAACAGGCACCAGAAGGGCACATAGAAGTGAAGGCAATTTTGCCTTGATAGCAAATGATTTTGCTGAACCTTCCACATACAAAGAAGCAGTAAAACATAAAGAACGGAAACAGGCTATGGTTGAAGAATATCAAGCAGTAATTGATAACAACACTTGGAAACTTGTTGATTGTCCAGCAAATGTTAAACTGTAGGATGCAAATGGGTTTACAGAAGAACTTGAAAAGTATAAAGCACGACTTGTCGCAAAAGGTTTTGCGCAGCAAGAAGGCATTGATTATGAGGAAACTTTTTCTCCTACAGCTAAATGGAACACCATCCGATTAACACTTGCATTGGCCGCTCAGAAAGGATGGAAAGTTCATCAAATGGATGTGAAAAGTGCTTTTCTCAACGGAGATTTACAGGAGGAAGTGTATATGACCCAACCGCCAGGTTTTGAAATTGAATGACAAGAACATAAAGTCTGCAAATTGATTAAGGCTTTATATGGATTAAAACAAGCTCCCCAAGCTTGGTATGCAAAGATGGATGACTACCTTAAGAAAGTTGGTTTTCAACGAAGTGAATCTGATGATACTTTGTATGTGCGACAATAGGGAAAATATCTGGTAATTCTTGTTATGTATGTAGATGATTTGATCATTACTAGCAACCATGATGATAATATTGCACAGGTGAAAAAGGAGTTACAAGCAGGTTTTAAGATGACAGATTTGGGATTACTTCACTACTATCTTGAAGTTGAAGTCTTCCAACGTCCACATCATATTTTCATTTCTCAGAGTAAGTATGCAGGAGAGGTTCTTCAGCGATTTGGCATGCAGGATTGCAAGCCCGTTCTTACCCCCATGGAGAAAAACTTGAAACTTTCAAAATTTGAAGGGGGGGAAGGTGGACAATACAACTTACAGACAGTTGATTGGCAGCTTGATTTATTTGACAAATACTCATCCTTATCTATCTTATGCAGTCATTATTCTTTCACATTTTATGCAGGAACCACGAGACAGCCACTGGAATGCAGCCAAAAGAGTTCTTCGATATATCCAAGGAACAAAAGATTTTGGTCTTCTTTACACAAAGACTAAAAATTTTGTACTTGGTGGATATTCTGATGCCGACTTTGCTGGGAGTATTGATGATCGCGCATCAACATCAGGTTATTTAATGAATATGGGGTCAACAGCAGTATCTTGGAGTTGTAAGAAACAAGCTACAGTGGCCACTTCTTCAGCAGAAGCAGAGTACATTTCAGCATGGGAAGCAGCATGTGAAATTGTTTGGTTGCGCCGAATTTTGCAGGACTTGGGCATTTCTTAGGCAGAAGCTACATCATTATTCATTGACAGCCAGTCAGCGATCAAACTTACCAAGAACCCAGTTTTTCATTCAAAGACAAAGCATGTGGACACCAAGTATCATCATATCAGGTCTCTCATTGCCAAAGATGTCCTCAAACCAGTTTATTGTCCTTCCGAAGATCAGATCTCCGACATTTTCACGAAACCGCTTGGCAGAATAAAATTTACTAAGTTCAGGGATGAACTTGGTATCTATTGTAATGTATCTTTGGATCATAGGGGGGAATGTTAGATGATCCAAAAATACAATTTTATCATAGGTTATAAAATTAGAATAAAATAATTATTAATTTAAGATATTAAATTAATAATGATTATTCTAGAATGTTTAATTATTTAATGGAGACTTTTAGAATTAGCATATTGTTGTAACTAGATATGACTCTCCAAATGTGTCGTATCTTAGGCTCTATTTTAGGACATTAGTTAGCTAGTTGGTTTGAATAGCATTTATTGTAAATGGACACCTGTTATTTAATAAGTGATCCATAATTAGAGGTAGTTAGGACATGGAGCTTATAAATAGCTCATTGCAAGAGTGTTTGTGTTGTTCGGGTGTAAATTCTTGCAAAATCAAATTATGTAATTATTTTTTTTCTGATTAATAAAATTACGTGTCTGAGGACACTTCTGCCATTAAAAAAACTGGCACAACCAATGACAATGACACGACACCACTGGCTAGAGGATTTGTGTGACGTTGAAGATTGAATGGAGGGCATGACCTGTTGATTTTCATAGTGCAATAGAGACTAGCACAATATTTTCGAAAAAATGATATTTACTTTTTATGTTGATCTTATTTTAGATTATTCCACTATACCATTCACCAATTATACTTCAGAAATTCAACCTTAAAGAACAGTAGAATAATAGAGTTCACAATGCACAAAGAGAAGACATGATTTGCCCTGGGAAAACCCACCAAGGGGAAAAACCCAACAACCTTTTAAATAGAGAAATTACTTTTTCAACAAGAAACACACCTAGACATATGGTTAAAATTGCTCAACCCCTCCAAGTCAAGCCTCCTAATCTGATCCAGAATTTTGTACTACCTAGCCTTGCCTAGAGTTTTGGCCTTCCTACAACTATTAGTTGCCCCAAAATTTTGGCCCCAGTAGTTGCCCAAAATTTCAGCCCCTTGCAAAAGAATTGCCCAAGAAAAAAAATAAACTATGAACCAAGAGAGAGAGAATTTATCCACTTGTGAGCTTCAAAGAGAGAAAAAGAAGCAATTCATCTTCTTGTTTGTCCTCTTTGTCCTTCTTTTCCTTCACTTGCTTGCCCATAAATACTTATGAGATGAGATGCAAAATTGGCAGAGGAAGAATGGGGTCAAGTTGTCTTTATATAGTGATTTTTCTTGGGTATAGGGTTGTGTCTTTTTCCTGGGATGACTTGACATGGAGGGAGGTCGACTTGACAACTTTTGGATTCAAAAATTACAATTCAAAATATAAATTTTATTCTTTTAAAGGTCGTAATGGGACTTGTACTCAAAATAATTTTTTCTTTCGACTCTAGCATTTAAAATATGCTTTACAATAATAAATACAAGTACATCAAGCGGCCAAATATACATTATGAAGACCAGCCATAGTTACAAATTCAATACTCTCTCTTAACTAGGGAGGTATCCATAATCATTGTCATATGTGTTCTCAAGTTGACAAATTTCTCTAAGAAATGGTTATATCAAATCATCATCAACATCATCATCTACCATTAACATTTTCTAGTGGCCATATCTAAGGAATTACCAAACCCATGGCATTGTCATCAGCATATCAGGACTCACTCTTCTAGAGTGATTGGTCCTCAAATTCCAAGGCCTTTCCCTAGGAAAAAATGTTGAGACCCTCAACTGGCAAGCACTCACTCACCTTTATTGGTGATCGCTCTGGGCCAAGACATCACTCAACCCCTCATTAGTTGGTGATCAAGTCTAGATGTTGAAAGACCTCACTACACTCTCCCTAGTGTGTGATCAAGTCCAAGACCTCACTACACCCTTCTGGTGTGTGATCAGGTCCAAATACAGACAAACATCACTGCACCCTTTCGGTGTGTAATCGGGTCTCCTCCGAGAGGCACTTACTCAACCTCACTTGTTGATCACTATGGGCCTCTCAGATAATTCTCCCTTTTGGGAGAATGTCCATCTATTTTGCAAACATGTCAAACACTCCCTCTCAATGGGAGAGGCAATCTCTAGAATCCCAAGCTTATCTCTGAAATATACGAACTTCTCTCTGGGAAATGGCTTCGTCAAAATATCAGCTTTTGGGTCATCAATGGAGATGTACTTGAGCCTTATCACTCTCCTCTACACCATGTCATGGATATAGTGGTACTTAATCTCAAAATGCTTCGTCCTGTCATGGAACACGAGATTCTTTAAAATATTCACATGACTTTGATTATCATAGTGTAAGATTGTTGGTTCCAACTCTTGGTTGAACAATCTTGTAAACAACTTCGAGAGCCATATCGCTTTGGTAGAGGCCTCACAGGCTCTGATGTACTCTGCTTTTATAGTGTTGAGAGAAACCAACCTTTACTTCCTACTCATCCATGATATCATAGTGGAGCCCAAACTAAAGCATACCCTTGAGGTACTCTTCTTGTCATCAACACTTCCAACCCAATCTACATCTGTGTATCCCAAAAGTTATATATCCTTGATTGCAACATATCTCAAGCCATAATTCACAGTACCACATAGATATCTCAAAATGTGCTTTGATGTAATATAATGCTTGTATCTTGGTTCCACATGGAACTGGCTCAACATGTTCATAGAAAATGATATGTCTGATTTGGGGTTAACCAAATACATAAATGAGCCAATCAATAGCTAGTAGATAGATGGATCTACCAAACTGGAATAGGAGCCTCGCAATTTCTTCAAGTTAGTCAGCATGGGATTAGCGATGGATTTACATTCCGTCATACCAAATCTCTAAAGTATATCTATAATATACTTTCCTTGACTAAGGAAAACCTCCCTAGGCTTCTGCCATACTTCCAAACCCAAGTAATAATTCATCCACCTAAGATCCTTCATATTGAACTCATAATCCAACTGCTTCTTACAAAGAATAATGAGAGACATGGAACCTATCATAAACAAGTCATCAACATATATTAATAGAATTACATGTGCATTCTTCACAACCTTAAAATAAAGGTTTAGATTGACATCGCTCTTGGTAAATCTCAATCTTGTAAGATAGTTGTCAATACAAGCATACCAAGCTCTTGGATCTTTCTTGAGTCCATACATGGTCTTCTTTAACCTACAAACATGAGATTCCTTTCCATGCACCTCAAAACCTTGAGGTCGCTCTATGTACACCTCCTCCTCACTCACATCATTGAGGAAAGCAGTGTTCACATCCATATGATGTAAGTTCCATCCCAACAAAGTAGCAAGAAAAAATATGGATCTAATGAAGGTGTACCTAGAACCTGGAGCAAAGGTCTCATCGTACTATTCTCCCTCTTTCTAGGAGAACCCTCTTTCCACAAATCATGCCTTGTATTTGTCAATACTTCCATATGTAGCATACTTGATCTTGTGTATCCACTTGGAAGTCACTATTGACTTCCCTTACGGCCCTGAAACAACCTCCCAGACATCATTCTTCATTCATGGCCTCCTTCCACACTTGTTGGTTTACTCCTTCTTCATAAGTGGAAGGCTCTACATCAATAAGGTTAGTCATGATAGTTGCATAGTGTTGTAGCGGCTACAACCACCCTCCAAAATTTTGCCTTAGCTTCGTTTTGGAGCCTCGCTACCAACCATCCTAGTAGCATGTCTTCCACAGTAAAGTACATAGGATTCATTGGTTATTTTAGAAGCTTTCCAACATGTGCATGATAGTTTGTTTCACCCCTCACAGGCTGCCTTTCCAGACTTGGACCAGTTGCTGGCTGAGCAGCTCCCTCAGAAAACTCGCAATTCTGGAGGGGAACTAGCCTTCCATCTAGAAGTTGCACAAATCTGTTGGGAAACCTGCTGGGCCTAGGAATTGTGCAATCCAGTCAAACAGCATTCCTCAAGAAAATTATGCAATCTAGCCCAGCAGTGCAGCACAGCCCAGAAATTGTGCAATTCTAGGTAGCAGTTAGCTGCTCCTCCCAGAAATTATGCAGTCCCTCTGGACAGCCAACCCATCTCCTCCCATAAATTGCGCAAAATTCCCTCTCAGTCAAGCAGGTTATTGCATGTGCCTTCAGGTTGAGTAGTTCCACCCGGGACCCAGAAAACTTGACTTGCATGCATGTGTTGTCTTTTCCCGAAATAGAAAAAAGCTACATGCAAAAGCACCCCTAGGTTTTAAGGATCTATTTTTAGCAGCTTGAGGTTACTTGCAAAGATCATTTTAGAAACTTTCCTCCAAGTGTCGTTTTTTTCCTAGATTTGTGGCATGCACGTCATGAGCCTCAAACTTATTTATTTGATGCTTTAGAGCTCATTCTTCACATTGATCTTAGAGCTCTGACATCCCACAGCACATCCAGGAGTCTTCAGCACATCCAGCTTAGCTATTTCCGGATAAGTCTGCTTTACTTGTCCTTTGCAACATTTTTGTCACTTTTTGTGTTTTGGCTTGTGTGAATGTTGTCTGCTTGATTTTTTTGAATGCTTGATGTCGTTTTCATGCATGTTAGCCTATACAAGCATCATTTCAGTTTTCATTTGCATCTCACTGTTGTCTCATGCATGGCACTGTTTTACACGAATGGCCGCTAATTCGGAAACTCGTTTCACACACATTCATGTTGTTTCATTTTCTAAATCTTGCATTCAATGTTTGCATGCATGATCATTCACTCCTAATTACACTCAGTATCACCATGCATTCACATCTTTGTATGCTTTCATTTGCCCGTCGGCACATCTGGGCAACATTAGCCTGAACTCTGTCTTGCCTGAACAACATTGCACAATTCTGAGAGGCAGTGTCTGCTGGCCCAAAAAATTGCGCAATGCAGTCCCTGGGCCTGCATCACTTGCGAGCTGAAATTGCGCATTGTGCAATCTCAACATCCAACAGGCCAGTCTGGATTACGCATTGCACAATTCCAGTAGTCAACTAGCCTCCTGACAATCCGCATTTCCTTTTGCACAGTTTTGGTAGTCAGCATCCCAGCCTCCCAGTGAAAATTTCGCAATCCTTGCAAGCAATTCCCTGGGTATATTGCATGTCAGTCCTCAATTTTTCTTTGGTTTTAACTGACAGATTTATTGCCATGTATGTCACCATGTCTCCAAATATAGCAGGTGTTCGTCTGTCTCTCAAAAGTTCAGGATCAATGGCCTCCAAGAGAGCAGGGTCAAAGGACACCGACGGAAGCGCAACTGGAGTAGCAGTTAAGCGAGTGTCTATGAGTTTGCTGATATATGAAGACACCAAGTTGATCGTAGACAAAGACATCAAGCTGAAATGGAAAGAGGTCAATGATGCATTCTCAAGCACATTTGGGGAAGATATTGAAGACCACCAAGTCTATGTGAACATTCACAAATCTGGCTTGTACCAGATTGCATGCAAATACCTCGCATTCCCATGCGCGGACATGATACATTGGATCATCTCGCACACTAATCCCAAGATGATGGCATTGAGCAGTGTCAGTGGGACAGAGATTGCTACCTTCAGGGCATAGGATTATCAGCAGATGTACCACTTGCCGAAGCCAGTGATCACCATGGAGACACCCTTCAGCATACCCAGCAGCAATACCAACTCCAGGGATATCTTGAAGAACTGGGTGAAGGAGCCATCCAAATTCAGGATGACACCCAACCATATTTACAAGACGAAGATATTGTGGAAGGCATATCAATATTTGGTCATATTTTCATGTCGCTTGTATGGCCAAGAGAGAACGAAGACCTTCCCACAGAGTTGGGTGATTGTGTTGGACCAACTGGCGAAGGCAAAGCATGAAACTGGTCTTACATGTTGGCTCATAGGCTGAAGGAATAGGTAGCAAGAGCTAGGAAGCCGCCCAAAGGTCAGCGAGTAGAAATATGCATGTCTGCTTACATCTTAGATGTAATATGTGCCCGTTAGGAGTTCCGAGCTTGAAGTGGGCATGGACATCAGCGGAAACCTCTGTGAACACTTATTGCAAACTATTTTCCAAATGCAGCTTTCGTGAAGTCATCACACATCTGTCAGATAATTTTGTCACCCCGATGTACAAGATGATATTTGAGCAGGATCCACCTTGCATGTCGAAGGCAGCAATGGAGGCACTGATCAACATAGTGGATTGGTATGCCTCACCTCTTGGCACCTTCATACGGATGTACAGTGCGGAGAAGCCTCTGTGTGTGTCACCGAAATTTTCCATGGACAAGCTTGTCATGCAAGAAGTGTCATACCACATATCGGCAGGACTGTCAGCTAGGCTGCACTGGAAGAAGAAATCACCTTGCCTCACTCTTCCATTACAGATCGAGTTGTATGAGATATAGAATCTCAAGCATGTAGATTCCGAGACAGAAGAGTTCAATAAATTTATTTTTGGCACCCAAAGCTTCAATCCATATGACCTACATTTTTTTGTGAAGGATCACTGCACGAGAGAAAAATTTACGTGGATCCACGAGGCATGTCATTGGGCTGAGGAAGACCCATGGAGATATTGTCATAGATTCTCCAGGCCCAATGAACCGGTTGGCATTAATGTGGAATGGTTAGCAAAGCAACGTGAAGCAACACTTAGGAGAGCACCAACAACAGTAGCAGCAGAGGTAATCATACCGGCACGCGACAAGGGCAAGAGAAAGATTGTCGATATTGCATAAACATAACAAAGTTGCAAGTTTAGAGTCGACCCACTTGTGTAGAAAGTAGCTTTGGCAATAGAGGCAAAGAGGCAACAACGCGATAGGAGGACCACATAAAGGCAGAGATAAAAATAGAGGATGGAGGAAACAGTGAAGAAGTTGCATGAGATGAAGGAGCAACTCCAAAAGGAACAGGAACTAGACAGATAGGAGAAGGAAGCGCAGAAAGGATAGATAGAGTAGGGGGCGCAACATACACAGATTGATGAAATTGTGCCTGTACAAGTGGTAGACTCATCTAATCAGCTGCCACAAAGCAAGCAAGGTGAGCAGTCGCAAGAGCAGGAGTTTGCTCAAGAGATTGAACGAGAACTCGAGCATGTGGATACCAAGATGGAGCAACTAGAGTTAGAGCAGGACATCTACCGCATGCCTTAGAACCAAGAGGTCCACCCACCGTCTTCACCGAATCCTGAAGCATAGCATGTCCCAAGCGACCAAGGAGATACTGAGATCCTTGGAGACAATCTAGAAGAAGAGATGCACAACATATCATTCGACGAGTCACAACATAGAGTTGTGCAATAACGTACAGTTTCAAATCCGAATGACCACACATCTCCTGCGCAGTTTGAGGAATGATTGATCGTATCTAATGTGCGCAAGCATCCAGCAACATTGGTTGATGCTACCATAGCATATGTCGAATCCACTAGCTCGAGTGTTCGCTTCTTGATAGTAGAGAATGAGCGAATTGCTAAGGAGTTACAGACGGCCAAGCAAGGAGGAGAACTGGTTACAACATCCACCCGAGCAGAGTTGAAGAAGGCGATACTCGATGAAGTGTCATCCCTTGAGATATTCATGCGGGCATTGTATTCTAGATTTGGTACCGTGCATAAGGCAGTTGTCCATCTCAACAGTTGGCAGCAACGATGTACTAGGAGATCACGTATCTTGTCAAATGTGCATTTTGTTGTTGACCACATGCAAATATGGACAATGAGATATAAAGGAGCCTCGTTACACTTGCCCAATATGATGAAGCCCATAGCGGTTGAGTTGAAGGCACGTATCTGGAGTCAGATCTGGAACTATGAAGAACTCTTGCAGCTCATCACTAGTTTGCAGACTTCCCATGCATGGGTGTTCAGAAGCATGGATGTTGTTGTGCGTGAACATACGATCCCATCTATTGGGACACTCACCAAGGAAAAGACAAAGGCACAAGTCCGGTTAGAGCTAGACTCGTACTTTAACGAGTTGGTGTGCATAGCCACCAGCGCAGACTTGGCGATCAGTGCAGACACTATGCATCAGTATGTCATTAGTCTGACCGCACTCAAGGCAATTATGCGCATGTTATCAAATGAGTTGGATAGAGGAGCCAAAGCAGTGTACCCGGATGCAACAGAGGCAAGAGTTCATTTCCAGAAATATGTCACCACAGAGTACACAGACACCATCACAGACTACCAAGCTTGGCATCAGTTCGCCACCATCAACAATCATGAGGATGTCAAAGAGTTGGTCTTCAGACAGTTGTCCAATTCATAGTGATGTCTTTTATGGCTTACTCAAGCCTATTTTATCTCACATGGGTACATGTGCATATTTTATGTAACATCTTGTCAAGTGGAAGTTCAAGTGTCGATAACTGAATGTAACAGTCATAGAGTAGTTGAAGAGTCATAAGGGTAGATGAATATTCAAAAGGGGGAATGTCAAGGGTCACCCCAACCTTTGCTATATATAGTACCTCATAACTCATTATAGAGGCTTTTGGTTAGCCAAGCTTCTGATAAGAGTATCTTAGAGAAAGCTTGGAGAGTATTGTAACGAGCCTTGGCTTCTCCACAGTGCAGAGCTAGTACATCTCTTTGGAGGAGCAGGCGACAATGACATAATGTTACACTATCGGGACTAGTGGTTGGTCATGGATGTACTGTATGATTGGAACTTTCACTTCTTAATATAACAAAGCCAACATGTTTCATGCATATGTTGTTATTGTATTTCAGCATATATATATATATATATATATATATATATATATATATATATATGTTTGCTTACGCATGCATGTATGGACTCTTTTTGTATAAGTATGTATGAATCCTATTGAGATGTGTTGTTGGTTTAACCATCACTTTGGATTGTTAGCTTACTCACTTTCCAGTTTGTGATGCATCTTCTCTTGTGTGATCCCTTCCAAGCTGCGTGCTTTCATAGGTTTCCAAGGGGTGCACTCACCCCACTTTCTATGTGTTTGAACTATTCACACACCTTCCCTGGCTTGCTATGCATCTCACACCCTTGCTACCAACAGGGACATCTTACTTGCCTCTTCACACAACGTGGTCAAGGCGATACCGTACGACCCACTGTTGAGACTCCTACACCAAATGATCTGAGGTCTAGTTGGGACTTCTTACTGGGGAGATCCCCTGACATGTTGGCGGGTCCAACACTATCAACACATAGCTAGAAAACCTCTTAGGTTACTTAACTTCCCTTGATGTTCCATTAGGTGTCGTGTGTCCTTCAACCTCTTCCAATGTGGATCTAATCCATGCTAGTCTCTTCCTGATCTTAGGAACAATAACTGGTTCTACTAGTCCATGAGACCCTTCTAGCTCTTTAGGACATTTTTTAGAACTCAGGCATTTTCCTTTCGAAGCCTCATGCTTTTCTTCATAAGAGTCCATGGAAACTTCCTTAGACCTGCAATATGCAACCTTCTCATCAAAGATGGCATCTCGATCGACCTCAATCTTCCACTACTCTGGAATATAAATTCTATATACCTTTGATGATTCACTATAACCAACAAATATGCCTTTCTTTCTTGAAGGTTCCATCTTGTTCCTTTTTTCCATAGGAACATGAATGTAAATAGGACAACCAAAGATTCTCATATACCAAACCTATAGCTTTCGTCTAGAGAATGCTTCTTCAAGAGTCATACCTTCCAAAATTTGATGAGGACTTCTATTTTGAATGTAAACATGCATCAATAATGCCTCTCCCCATAAGAACAATGGTAAATCTAAACCATGCATCATAGCCTTGACAAATTTTTTAATGGACCTATTCTTTAGTTCTGCTACACCATTATGTTGTGGATTCTAAGGAATAAACAGTTCCCTCTTAATCCCAACTTCCTTGTAGAAAGAAATGATTTCCTTCGAGGTGTATTCTCCTTTATTGTCAAATCTCAATATCTTGGTCTTCTTACCTGTCAAGTTTTCCACTTCAGCTTTAAACTCTTGAAACTTGGTGAATACTTCATCCTTGGTCTTCAAGAGATAGATCCACACCTTCCAAGAGAATTCATCAAGTAATATAGTGAGCATCCAAGTGATCTCACAAGAATCAAACCACATACATTAGAATAAAATCAAATCTATAACTTCTTTAGATATATTTTCTCTACTTGGAAATGGTTTCTTGATTTTCTTTCCAATTTCACAAATTTTAAATACACCATCATGCTTTATCTGCAAGTTAGGAATTCCTGAAACTATTTGACTCAATTGCAATGCTCTATAACGAAGATGACCATATATTATATGCCATAGTTCACTTAGATTAATTTCATCATGTATTAGGGCTTGAGCTTGTTGACTCGCAAGCCTATACAATCTTCCATCACAAATCCTAATCACCCTCGCATCATTTATACTATTTCCCTTAGACCATACAATTACTTTTCCATCCAAAAAAACTACTCTATCTCCTTTACCTTCCAAACAAAAAATAGAGACAAGATTCTTTTTCAAACTTCATATATATAGAACATTGTTGAGATGCACATTATTACTAGATTCCAACTCTATGGATCCCTTCCCAAATCTTTTGACTGCATAGTTGTGGTTGTCTCCTAGCTCAACCCTTTATGAGAACCTCTTTTTTGTGATGCCAGAAAGATTTCCACACTCTCCAGTCGTATGCCTTAATATGCCACTATCTACCAGCCACATGTCATCATCTTCTACAATGGAACCTATTAGAGTAGAAAAGTAAAAAGAAATATTTGTCACCTTTATCCTTCTGTGGATCAACATCAGCTACAGAAGCATGTTGTTTTCCATTTCTCTTTTTTTTGTTAGCCACCTCAGAACAATCCATTTTGAAATGTCCAAATTTCTGACAACCATAATATTGAATCTTTGACATGTCTTTCTTCTTTTGAGAAGAATTCTTATGTTGAGAGCCAAATTTCTTCTTTCCTTTGTTCTTGAAGGGAGTTGCAAAAGCTTGAGAAGCTTCTTCCTTCTTGTAACTTGAAATAAGCCTTGATTCCTCTTGAGCACAATATGAGCATAAAACGAAGGATATTCCTTCCAATTGCTTATACCTATTGCAAATGTATCCCATGATCTAGGAAGACCATTGAGTGTTGTAGTCACAAGTTCTTGATCATGAATTTTTTTTCCAAGTGCTTGAATTCAATCTCTTATTTGAGAAATATTCATGAAGTATGAAGCCATGGTGTCTTCACTTGTCATCCTTATATCACGAAGTTCATTCTTCAAACTCATGGATTGACCAAAATTCTTGATAGTGTACAAATCATTTAGGGAATCATACATCTTCTTGGAAGTATCATTCTTTGCAATGTAGGGGATTAGATGATCTCTAATGGAGTCTACTATAAGACTCATAACAGTGATGCCATCCTCCTGTGGTAGTGAAAACACAACACCCCCGTTTTATTCTATCATAATAGACGTGGGGACCTTTTTTTATTGCATGTAGGCTTTGAGTGTGATTGCTTCATTTTCAAGTCTAATTTGCTTTTTATTGACACTTGTTTTATTTTTATATTTTTCCTAAGTTTGATTAAGTGTGTTTGTTACTAAACTTTGTAAGCAAGTTTTGTTTAAACATCTTAATTAATTAGATTAATGAATAAAACAGCCCCCGAGACCAAGATATGTGCATAGGCTTTAAACCTTAATCATTAAATAAGTGGTTATAATATATCGGAGATATCAGAGCTTTGACATCGGAGGAACCCTTTTAGAATTCCCCGATGTCAAAACCCCGATTCATAATACAGTGGCTTATGTCGTAATAAAATAATATAATATCCAATCCATATAAGTGGCATGGGGGGCATATTAAATTTGAAATATGTATGTGGAAAACCATTTTTATAGACTTCGGAGTATTAAAACAAACATATCATATAACCAAAGACCGATCATTATATAAAGGCTCTATAATTTATAAGCCTTGTCGGAGGACCCACATTCCACATCATTGTTTCCACTCTCACATATCGGAGGTAATGCATATCAGAGATTTCCTTTCGAGACACATTTAAAAAACTTTGATATGATTCCTCGCCGATATTCTGATATGCCAATCCCTCCGATCTCCGACTTCCGATATCTACCAGGCTCCGATAAGTCAAACCCGATATGCATATTAACGATGGCCTAATTGGAATATTGCTTCCGCCTATATATCAGAACTTTTAAATGCTAACAATTGTAAAACCCCTGATATCAAAACTTTGATTCAAGGCTTCGATATAATGGACCCGATAAAGCTATTAAAGGGATTTGAATACAATATCGAATCTGCTCCATATCAGAGCTACCCAATATCGAAAATATTTCGTGTTGTCTCATTTTAAAAGTTTCGATGAGATTGCCTCTGATACCACTCATCTCTTGCCATGTATAAGTAAAAGCCACTTAATTAATTTAAAAAGGTCTCTTGGCATAAGTATAGTTCAACACATTTTTATAGTTTAATCTATCTTTTCGTTATTTTACTAATAAAGCTCTGATCTCCTCTGTGATTTGTGTAATAGGACATAATGTCGTGCTTGGTCCATGCTTCTAAAGGCCCCCTTCCATGTGGCAAATACTGTTCAAAATTAACTCGATTGTTGTAACAAACTCCATAACAAGCCATGACCACTAACAACTAATGCATCCTTCAGCCAACAACAGAGTTAATTGGTTCGACTGGTGTAACTGCTTCCCAAATTTAGTCTGCATTAAACTAAAACAATTTGTTTTTGGCCTACTGAAAAAACCTTCAGATTCAGTTGTTGAGAGGTATAAGGGGAGTTATTAGCTCTATAAATATGGTATAAATACCCTTGAATTTGATGCAAAGAGAGGAGGTCACGATCCACCACAGGGGGTCCCTCCTATGATTTAATTTGTTCTTATACACTATTGTTTAGCACAAAGAGAGTTATTGTAGAGATTGAAATAGGGTTTCTAGCTCTGTTATAATTGCTTTGCAGTATTGCAGGCAGCCTTACTATGGGTCTGAGCTGCTCCAAAACTATGCATTTTTAATTTAATTTTGGCATTGTTTAATGAATTTTCATTCTTGTGTACCATTACCGAAATGTTAATTTTTTATATTTTTGTTAAAGTTTTATAATTGGTTTTGATCTACATCCTAAGTAGTATGCTTCTTTGATCTCTAACACTACTATTGAGTCATATTGTGATATGTTGTTGAAGTCTTGCAGGAGCTATCTCCAAGAGGCAAAATGAGATCGAAATCATACTTAATTCAATGAATTATACTTGTGGCAAATGATAACTATTTATTATTCATTTACAGGTGTATTTTTCTTTTATGTATATTAATTGAAATGAACTATTTCTTTTGATTAATACAAATTTTATAATGAATTTTTTTCCAGTGGAAAAAATCTGTAACTTTTTATTAAAAAATGAAAAGTTACAATTGCAGATGCATGATGCATTTCCGTAAGCTGCCCATTGGGCTCCAGTGCCGAGGCACCCGACGCAACGTTACATGACTAACGTGCAAAAAATGATGAGAAAGGAATAGAGTGAGAGAGAGGGAAAATAGTGAAAGCAAGAAAAACTGAATATTCAGGTTTTTCTTCCTTTTTTCTTCTCCACCTTGCGCCACTCTCCTTGAGTGGGCTCGATCGAGGCTATGACTATTTGTGTTTCGGCTTTCTTCAGGCCTGATTCCTTGTCTGAATCTGATGTGTCTGATTGGTGATGCCGCTTTATCCCTCCCATGTTCTGGTCATCGTTTATCTTCTCTGCCTGATTTGGATGAAACTGTGGGGCCTTGTTGTCTGATATGTTTTCCTTCTGATTCCCTGTTTCAGCTTCCTCTATGATGGTGTCATCCTCTTCTGCTTCTGATTCTTCGTCTTCTGATATCGGAGGGGCTTTCTTTTCCGGAACTCTCTTCTTTATGACGTCATCTATATTCTGCCATCCTTTGGGCTTCCTTTGTTGTGTCTTGCTCTTGTTGAGGCTTTTGCATGCATTGTACAGATGACCTGTTTGTTGACATCCCCTGCATCTGAAGGCTGTATTCTCATAATCCAAGGATTGTTTCCACTGTGAATTGTTGAAGTTCAGAATGATGCTTTCAGGTAGTCCTTGGTTTTTATAATGAATTATGTTTAATATGAATTCAAGATTGTAGATGGACTTACCTTAATAATTATTTATTAAAGTGTCTTCATTTACATAGTTGTTTTAACCTTTTATGAGTTTACAAACTATTTTGGAATTCATAATCAAATATTAATTCTGAATTCATTCACAAAAAATCCTTCACCCTATTTTATTTAAGTTTCTCTTGGATTCAAAGAGGGTTATCCTATTCTAGTTAGAGATAGGATTTCCTATTTTAGATTAGTTTTGCATTTACATCTTAGTTTTCAACAAGTCCTCTCTTAAAGAGGCAAATAAATCATTTAATTGCAATTTGATCAGCCTTTAATTCAATCAAACCTTTGTATTGATCTATTCCTTTAATATACATCTTGTTGTAGTGGCTACAACCACCCTCCAAAATTTTGCCTTAGCTTCTTTTTGGAGCCTCCCTACCAACCACACTTAGCAGCATGTCTTACACTATCAAGTACGTGAGCTTCAGTGGTTTTCTAGCAAATTGCCAGCCTGTGCATGATAGCTTGTTGCATCCCCCTCACAGTCTGTTTCTTCGAACTCGGTCCAGATGCAGGCTAAGCAGCTCCCTCAAGAAATTGTACAATTCTGGAGGGGAACTAGGGTTCCCTCCAGAAATTGCACAATCCTTACTGGCAGCTTGTTGGGCTCTAGAATGGCGCAATTCTACCTGTCAAGATTCACTGGAAAAACTGCGCAATCTGTACCAACAGGTCTGCTCAGCCCAAAAATTGCGCAATTCTTGGCAGCAATCAGTTGCTCAGCCTAGAAACTGTGCAATCCCTCTGGACAGCCAGCCTAGCTCCCTCCCAAAAGTGCGCAAATTTTCTCATCAGTCAAGCAAACTATCGCATGTGCCTTCAGGTTGACCGGTTCCCTCCGGGACCGAGCAAAACTGATTTGCATGCATGGACTGCTTCTCCCAAGGAAACATGCAAAGGCATCCCTTGATTCAAGGATCTATTTTTAGCAGCTAGAGGTTACATGTAAGGATCATTTCAGAAACCTCCCGCCAAGTGTTGCTTTTCCTAGATTTGTGGCATGCGCATCACAACCTTGATTTTATCGAAACTCATCAACCAGACACTGCAGAGCTCATTCCTCACATCGACCTTGTAGTTCTGACATCCCACATTACATCTAAGAGTCATCGGCACATTCATATCATTTTTTTTTAGGTAAGCTCACTTTTCATGTCTTGTGTTGCATTTCTGTCACTTTTTGTGTTTCGCTTCGTGTGAGTGTTGTCTGCTTGATTTCAGTGAGTTCTTGTTGTATTTTTTATGTATGTTAGCTTGTAGAAGCACTTTTTCAGTTTTTGTTCGCATCTCACTGTTGTCGCATGCATGACATTATTTTTCACGGACAGTCGTCGTTGTGGTGACTCGCTTCACACACATGTATTCTTTCCCACTTTCTAAATCCTTCACTTGTTGTTTGCATGAATGATCATTCACTCTTGTTTGCACTCATCTCACCATGCATCCAAACTTCTTATGTTTTCAGTCACCCGTCGATTGGTCTAGGCTGCCTAGGCCCGGACTATGCCCTGCCCGAATAGCATTGCGCATTTCCAGAAGTGAAGGCTCTCCCTTCCCTCCATAAATTGTGCAAGTTTTGCCCAACACTAACCTCCATGCTTGCATTGTGCAATTCTTGGAGGCAGTGTCCCGCTGGCCCCAAAAACTGTGCTATGTAGTTTGCTGGTTGCACATCACTACTGACTGAAATTGTGCATTACGCAATTTCAGCCCTCAACGGGCCAGGTTGGACTATGCATTGTGCAGTTCCAGTAGTCATTCAACCTCCTGACAACTCGGACTGTGCCTTGCGTAGTTTTGGCAGTCAATCTCCCGACCTCCCAACGGAAATTGTGCAACGTTCACGATCAATCACACAGGTATGTTGCAAGTTAGTCCTCAATTTTGGTTTGGTTTTCGACTGACAGATTGCTTGCCATGAGTGTTGCTATATCTCCAGGAATCACAAGTGTTCGTCTGTATCTCAACAGCACAAGTACAATGGCCTTCAGGAGAACAAAGTCAAAGGACACCATTGAAAGCACAACGGGGTTTGCAGCCAAGTGAGTATCTATGAGCTTGCCTACCTATGAATACATCAAGTTGTTTGTAGACAAGGACATCAAGATAATATGGTAGCAGCATTACAACAAGCAGCACCATCAGCAGCAGCAGAAGGCAGCACACCTGCACATAATGAATGCAAGAGGAAGGTGGTTGACAACATAGAGGCAGAAGAAAGTTGCAAGCTCAAGAAGATCCACTTGTGATGAAATCATCTTTGGATATTGAGGCTATGAGGTGATGGCATGACATTGTTGGGAGCGGGATCCCCCAAGGGCAGTTTTGGGGCTAAAAGCCCATGTTAAGTCAATATAATTGTAAAGACTCTGCATTTTGTGGTCGCAGTGCATGAAGGCGTTATGTGTTGAAAAGGGTAGTCCACCCTTAGTTTTGTAAAGTAAAGTCATTTGTAAGAGACCTACCCATGGTCTATGGACCATGGGATTGTATAAAAAGAGCTAAGCTCTAAGTAGTAAGGGGAAAGAATAGATGGAATGGCATATCATGTAATAGAGTGATAGCTCTGAGAAAGAAGTCTAAGTCTTGGGTCATAGTGTAGATAGAGGCTCTGCAGCTGAGTGTGCAGAGGCCTAGGGTAGAAGTTTGCAGCTGAGTGCGCGGACCCCTGCAGCTATGTGTGCAGGGTGGACAGAGTCTGTAACACTTGGAGATATTAATAAAAGGAGTTATTCTGCAATTTCTATGTCTTTGTTCTATTGATGGGTTTGAATATATTATGTATGAATTTCCTTTATTATGCTTATATGATGCATGAATGAATGCAATTACATTTATTAATTGAACGCAATCACGAATATTTGCTTATGCGGTGATAACTTTAAGTATTTGATCAGATAAGCAAATCATTTAGGATAATTGGGGAATTTGCACGACACACTGCCATAGCAGCATGAAAGTACCTGAGCCACAGGTTAGGGCTATGCGAAGGTCGATCGTATACTTTCGCAAAGGTATTGAAGGCTGGAAAAGAGGGTTTGTCTTACAAGCCCTAGAGCGAGACCACCTACGCGAACACAGGGATAGAAGAAATCAAACGACATCACAACCATCTCAGGGTGTGGAAACTTAGTTCCAGCATCCCCCCATACTGCTTCGGGTGAAACTTCGGTCCACGCTCCGCGGGCTAATGCCGAAAGGGCCAGTAATGTAGGGATTTGTTTGGCTAATTAACCCTGAACTTGGGTTAGGCCCCCTCAAGCCAACAAATGGTTCCATTGTTGGGACCAGAATCTGCATAAGGGATGTGTGATGTCGTATCATTGGAATCCAACTAAGAAGGAGATTGGAGACTGGTTGGATAGAAAGATCCACGAATTCGTGGCACAAGAGAACATAAATCCACGACTGACAAAGGAACATTGGTTGGACAGATACCTGTATATAGAGATCGACAAGATCTTTTTATGCTCCTTACCTATTGAGCTATACAAGTGGATCGTGAAGCTAGTAGATAACCAAGCAAGGTGGAAACTTGACGGTCCTATTGTTTGGACCCCGGAGCTAATACAGAAATTAGAAGCATCTGAGGACAAGATCGCTAGAGCTGTCGATTATTGGCTCGATCGCATCATAGGAGGATTTGTGACAAAATTCGCAGTTGACACCTCAGTCAGCTACAGTGAGGCGGAGCGACGCTTTTTCAAAGGACTGTGAGGTAAGTATGTGAAATCTTTGAATACTTGGATTAAAATTCTATTGTACGAGAAACGGGTTATGCAACTTCCTTGATGTTTGAAACTACGTCAAGCAAAAAAACTTACAGAAACGAAGAGAAAAAGGGTTCAGAGTATAGTCCATTGATTTCACCTCCACGAGGTGACGAGGAAGGGATAACAAAGGTTTCTCCGCGAAGTGCTATTCAGTGAATAAGACAAGGATTCTTTCGAATACCACCTTTGACCACACTCCCTCCGACTTCACCACCCTCACCTCTAACTTCACCCATACTACCTCCACCTCCATCGCGGTTCAGCATGGCAAATACAGTGAAGTTTCCTTTGTTCAAAGGCTTGGGAAATGAGGACCCGAACCAATTCTGGTTCGTTGTGATGGTTGTATGGGAAGCTCAAGGTGTTACAGATGATCATATAAAGAATGTGACACTGGTTAGTGCTCTACAAGATCGCGCGTTAACCTCGTATATTAAGTACTCTAACGATAACCCGAATGCTGGAGTGGCAGACATCCAGGAAGCACTGAATAGGGAATTTAGTAGGCCTAAATCTGAGGCGCAGTCGATTGTGGGATTCAAAGAGATCGCGATGCAACCAGGCGAGATGCCTTGGGAGCTAGATCAGAGGTTGAAATGTACAATCCGCGAAGCCAGCATGAATTTGACAGATGGACAGCATCACGAGTGGTTTGTGGCTTTGCTACTACCACACTTAATGAGTGCGTTGTCGAAGCAGAAGATAACAACTCAGGTAGAGGCCTTGGAGATTGCCATGAGACTACATGAAACTTTGATGCAAGATCCTAACCTAGGAGTTTAGCAGATCCATGCACAGCTGAAGAATCTGTGCCTTGAGATACAAAGTCTGAAGCAGGACAGGACGGTTCGACCAGAGGTACATGAGGAAGTGTGGTGCTTGAAATGCAAGAGTCAGGGTCATGACAAAGAGCATTGTCTAGTCTTTGCAAACTACATTGTAGGAGGAGGACCGATGCCTTTAAGGTCAAAATCTCAAGAAGGACCTAGCGCGGGGCCTACATTGTGGTGCACTATCTCTTGGGTAACAGGAAAACATGCCACGGATAACTGTCCCTTGCTACAGAAGTATGTACAAGCACCGCAACAGCTGCTCTGCAAATATTGTAGGTCGGTAGGGCATGATGAGCATACTTGTAGGAGCTATGAATTGATGATGGATAGAACTCCCGCCTATAGGGTTCAGGCCGAAACGCGATCCCTTGACCAGAGTGCAGGAATGGCGCGGATAGGATTTCAGGGGCACGAAAGAGGCCGAGGCAGAGGAGGACCTGGCAGAGGTCGAGGACAGTTGATTTGCTACAATTGCAGAGGACCAAGACACTATGCCCGTGATTGCACTAATCCAACGCGTCCGTCGTGCAAGTATTGCACACTGTTTGATCATGAAACGGAAGACTGTCCTATGTTGATAGCTAGGATACGTGACAAAGGGGTGCTACCACCTCTGCCGACTCAGAACCTGGAAATAATGAGGTCTGAGCTGGGCGAGGAAGATCTTAACGTAAATATAGTGCTGAGAAGTGGAATCACGACAGGAGAGGACAAGGGGAAATAGCCAGAAGACAATACATGGGTTCGCAAAGCCCCTACAAAGGAGACTGAGTTTGATTTGGAGCATGCACATGAAACCTTCATGGAAGCTAAGAAGAGCTTCGCTAAGGCCTCCGCCTCAGGAAGCAAGCATAAGCCTGAGCAAGAGATGGACCCCTCTATGCTCACAACTTTCCTGGAAACCTATATGAAGTTTCTATGCAATAGTAAGGTTGTGAAAGGGTTACAAGAATTCATCAATAGATGTGTTGGAACCGTGCCAGGTGAACCACACGTATTTCGAAAAATTGCAAGCATAAAACAAGAACGGGACGAGAAATGAGACTAACCGTGTAGATAGGAGAGTATGAAATGGATCAACTTATCTTCGATCTGGGGTCAGATGTGAATGTCCTACCAAAGAAAACTTGGGAGTGAATGGGGAGACCTGCACTGCAATGGTCTCCCATTTAGCTAAGGATGGCGAATCAGCAGAAGATCATCCCCATGGGGTGGCTGTAGGGGGTGACTATGGATATTGAGGGAGCAAGCGCGTTGGATGATTTTGAAGTAATAGAGATAGTGGATGACAGAAATCCCTATCCTATGCTCCTGGAAATTGACTGGGCTAATGATATGAACGGGGTTATCAATTTGAAGAAGCAGAATATGATTTTTGAGAAGAAATCGTTGCGCGTAATAGTACACCTCGATCCTGCTGAAGGATCATGCTATATTGAACCTGTCCACGATTATGAGAGTGATTACGACCTGGACTGTATCTATAAGATAACAACACGAGACCAATATTGGGTGAATCCCACTACGAATGGATGGATTACATGGGATCGCGACAGTTCCCGCACTTCGGACTCTGATGAAGAAATAGAACGCTGGCAAAATCTGTTACATGAAGTAACTACGCTAAATTGCAACATGATGACCTGGTCGCTACGTTGTGTGTCGTCAGAGGTGAGAAATTTGCCTACTTATGATGGTCTGAATGAGGTAGATATATTTTTGGATGCATTCGAAAGGGAGGTACCAGAAAAGCAGCGCTTCTAGGCCTTGGACTGGGCACTGCGCGCTACGACCGCAAGATGGTAGGGTACGCACAAGGGAAGCTTTGATGATTTGCGCGAATGTAGGAGGATGATGAGAACATGATTTGGGAAGCCTAAGATGTGACTGACAAACAAGTATGATGGGAAGAATGATCTGTGCACACATCTGGCCAAATGGACCCAGGCTTATGGAGAAAATCCCCAACCTGATTGGGTGCACCTGTTCTATCATACCCTGGATGTTATCCCAATGAATTGCTATATAGAGAAAGAGCTCCGCCATGGGACAGGCAAATGGGATATCCCGCATGAAGGATTCATGATCACCTTCAGTTTTGAGGATGGGTTTGACAGTATTAATGAAGCGCTACAAGAAGTGAAAGCAACTATCTTTAGGATACTACAGGATCCTTTAGACCTGACTTAGCCTGAATGGGCTACTTAGCTGAGTCGTGTGCTGGAATTTTGTAATGTAACTGCTGAAGAAGAGGATGAGGATCCGCGAAATATTAACATTCCAGAAACAGAAGGTCATCGCGAGGTTCATGGACCACAAATTGAGAACCCTAATATAACCACACCATTGAAAATGAAACAAGTGAACATCAGTGCGGAGGCAGAACCCAAATTCGCGAAGATTGGAGACTACTGGGACGATGCGATGGTGGATAAGGTCGTTGAGTTTCTTTGTGAATACCAAGACTTATTCCCTACCAAGTTTATGAATCTAAAAGGAATAATCGGGTACCTAGGAATGATGAAGATCACGTTAAAACCCGACGCAAAGCCAGTTACGCAAAGGCCTTACCATCTCAATCTGAAATATAAGGAGAAGGTCTGCTTAGAGCTAGACAAGATGCTCGCGGCAGGCATCATTGAGCCTGTGGAAGAATTTGATTAGGTAAGCCCAATGGTGGTGCAAGAGAAGAAGCAGAAGGATGAGATAAGGATATGCGTGGATCTCAGAAACCTGAATGACGGTTGTGTGCATGATCCTTTCCCGACTCCGTTCACGGATGAAGTGTTGGACAATGTAGGTGGCCAGAAAGCATTCCTTCACTGATGGGTTTTGTTATGCTCTTGACCTGTGAGAAGATACTAGAATACCAAATATGCGAAGAAATATAACCCAAAACACAGAACAATGAGAAATAAAAACATGTATTTTATTATTCAGAAAGGAAAACAATATTCACTTGCCTCTTTAAGGGGGCAACCTCCAAGAGAGCAGGGCTCAATTACAAAATAAGAAACAATGCTATTCCATGGGGAGTCTCTATCCTTTATATAGGATTCATACATGTAATACCATGGGTCAGTACCATGGTTCTTATTAATACCATCTATCGAATACCATTGCCCATTTGCAACTAACTGTGGTCCCTTCTTTAAATGCGGCTCAACCACTTACAATTATTAATATGGGCTTTATTGACTCTTTAACTAAGTATAACTATGACTCAACCCTATTACATAAATAAGGGGGTTAGGGCTGGACCCTAACATGCCCTCCCCCATAAAAACAACCTTGTCCTCAAGGCTGAAGCTGCGGACCCTGCTGAAGAACAGTGGTTGGTTCCCAAGTCGCATCTTCTGGAGAAGTGTCTTTCCACTTGACGAGGACTTCCTTGATCGCGCGGCTACGCAGGTGTTGTTCTCGCGTGTCAAGAACCTGTTCAGGTTGGAGCCAGATTGAACCTTCTTCATCTAGTTCCGGTAGACTGGTTTGAATTCTACAATTGTTCCCAACCACTTTCTTGAGGCATGAGACATGGAAGACGGGATGGATTTTTGCAGTAGTTGGAAAGGCTAGCTTGTAGGCTACTTCTCCGTTGCGCTGACAACCCTTGTCTTTGAGTGATGTTTGCTTATATGGTTGCAGCCTCAAGAATACCTGATCCCCTTTTTGAAATGTGTGCTCTAAATGATGTTGGTCTGCCTGTTGCTTCATGCAATTTTGAGCTTGATGGATATTATCTTTGAGGTGGGCAAGCATGGTTGCACGGTTCTGTAGGAGTTGATCCACTGCTTGTAACTTAGAGCATCCCGGGATATAAGAAGTAGGTGAAGGGGGGAGTTGACAATAAACTGCTTCATATGGAGTCATCTTGGTGGTGGTATGATAGTTAGTATTATACCACCATTCGGCTACAGGTAACCACTGTACCCATAGATGTTGCTTTTCTGAGGTGAAAAACCTGAGGTAGATCTCCAGACATTTGTTGACTGCTTCAGTTTGACCACCAGTTTGGGGATGATAGCAAGTACTAAGTTGTAGTTGGGTACCTTGTAGCCTGAAGAGTTCCTGCCAAAAGTTATTGGTGAAGATCGGGTCATGATCAGACACAATGGAAGTGGGCATGCCATGCAATTTGAAGATCTAGTCCATGAAATATTGAGCCACCAAAGCGGGTGTAAAAGGGTGGGGTGGGGCACAAAAATGAGCATACTTAGAAAGTCAGTCCACAACCACCATGATGACTAACTTGTTGCCTAAATTCGGAAGACCAGTAATGAAATCCATAGAAACCTCCATCCAGATTGAGGCAGGGATGGGAAATGGTGGTAAAGTGCTTGGGGATTTGATTGTTTCTCCTTTGTGGCGTTGACACACATCACATTCAGCTACAAAAGTAAGAATGTTCTTTTTCATGCCTGTCAAAAAGAATGAACGCCGAGTGCGAGCATAAGCCTTCTGAAAGCCTAAATGTCCTACAGTGGGAGATGAGTGCAACTCTGCCAAAATGCGACTTTTCAGAGTGGATGTTGGTTATATCACTACTTTGTCCTTGTAGCAAAGAATCTCATCATGCCAAGAGTAGCCCGCTGTGGAATTTGGATCTGCCTGCAATTTATTAATGAGTTGGGAGAGTGAAGGATGTGAAAACCATTCCTTGTGAGCCTCTTCAATCCACTCTAGAATGGGAAGAGAGATTGCTAGTAGGGTTCTTTCCTCCTCAAATTGGTGTGATAAAGCATCCGCTACGACATTTTCGCACCCTTTCTTGTAAATTATCTCATAATCATATCCAACATTTTGGCTAGCCATTTATTTTGTTGTGGTGAGGATAGGTGTTGCTCCAAAAAATATTTAAGGCTTTGATGGTCTGTATGGATTTGGAAACACCACCCCAATAAGTATGGTCGCCAGGTATCCGCTGCATGTAAGATGACCATCATATCCTTCTCATAAGTAGATTGTCCCAAATTTGTCCCACTTAGTTGTTTGCTAGTTTAGGCCAAGGGTCGACCTTCCTGCATTAAGACAGCCCCAATACCTATACCTGAAGCATCACATTCAATCACAAAATATTTGGTGAAGTCGAGTAGTGCCAATACGGGAGTGAAACACATGGAATGTTTGAAAGCTATAAATGCCTGTTGCGCTTCATCATTCCAGAGGAATGAATTTTTCTTGAGAAGGTGAGTGAGGGGTCTAGCAATGCGACCATAATTGCAGACAAATTTATGATAATAGCCGGTGAGACCCAAAAATCCTCTCAAACTCTTCAAGGTCTTTGGTTGGGGCCAATCCTGCATTTCCTGGATCTTTTTGGGATCCACCCTGACACCTTCACGCCCCACAATGTGGCCCAAATACTCAACTTCTTTCATGCCAAAAGAGCACTTGGACAATTTGAAAAATAATTTATGCTTTCGAAGCAGTTGCAAGAGCAGGTCTACATGTTGAAGATGTTTTTCCCAGGTGAGGCTGTAGATGAGGATGTCATCAAAGAAAACAAGGACAAATTTTCTGAGATATGGTTTGAGCAGGTGATTCATGAGGCTCTGAAAAGTGGATGGGGCATTACAGAGACCAAATGGCATGACCAGGAATTCATAATGGCCTTCATGAGTTTGGAAAGCAGTCTTTGGAATGTCTACTTCTTTCATGCGAATTTGGTGATAGCCCGAGCGAAGGTCTAGCTTAGTAAAGAATTAAGCCCCATTTAGTTCATCCAGCAAATCATCAACAACCGGGATGGGAAATTTATCTTTGACCGTCAGCTTGTTGAGGGCTCTGAAGTCTGGAGACATACACCATTCCCCATATTTCTTGAGCACCATGACCACAGGCGATGAATAAGGACTAATGCTAGGACGAATGACATCGGCTTCCAGAAGCTCCTTGATGATTTTTTCAATTTTATTCTTTTGGGCGAAACGATATCTATATGGGTGCACATTTGGTGTTTGTGCCCCTGGGACCAAAGTAATGCTATGATCATGTTCCCCTCTCTAGGGTGGAAGCTCATGAGGCTTGTCAAAGACCTGCAGATGGTTGTTTAAGACATGTTGCATCTCGGGATGAATATGAAGAGAAGTGCACTCGAAGGCCTAGATGGCATTAAATTGGGCTATAACTCCATGGTGGCCCTTTTTTAACAACTTTTCCATCCTATGTGAGCTAATGATAGAAGGAGCACCTGCCTGGAGTCCACAGAGGGTATGTGTGTGGTCATTCTACTTAAAGCTCATATATAACTCCTGGAAATCCATTGTGATTGGGCCGAGTGTGCGGAGCCATTTAGCACCCAAGACAATGTCACACCCACCCATGTTGATGGCAAACATGTGGGCCTTTAGGTGATAATCCCCCATCTGAAGTTTGACATTTTCACAGCGGCCGTCACATTTCATTGTCCCCCCATCAGCAATCTAGACCTGGATATTAGAGACTACTTTGACAAAACAATGCACTGCTTCAGCGACCCTTTGATGGTTAAAGTTATGCGTACTGCCACTATCAATCAAGACTAGTACAGGGCGATGTTTAATAAAACCTCTGATTTTGAGAGTTTGGGGAGAAGAAATGTCTGCCAAAGCATGGAGCGAGATAACTGGTTCTTCTGGGGTAGCTGGGAGCTCATTTTCCTGCCATTTTTCCTCATCTTCCTCCTCTGGTCCCTCAAATGGTGGAGCTTCCTCAAATGAACTGTGATCAGTAGCATCAATTTGAAAGAATTTGGGTTCCTTGCATTTATGCCCCGGGGAGTATTTGTCATCACAGTAGTTTGAAGCAGGAAAGTGTTCCCTCTGCGGACAGAGGTAACCCCTCTAGCCCTAGAGTGGGTCTAGTCACAGCAAGGACAAAAAAACAATTAATTCCCTTAAATAGTCATCGTTGGAGGCCTACCTCAAACCGGTGGTTGATGAAGTTCCGTTGCGCTGCCCTAGCTTCCGTTTCCTTCTCCTTAACGACCAATCAACCTGAAACACCACAAGGAAACAATAGAGCACGTAACCAAGAAACAACAATGATCTATTTACTCATAAAGTCAAGAAGTCATGAGATATCAAGCAAATTATAGACAAGACATAGGAAATCATCACTGATTGTATTAATAATAAATCAAGAGCAAAGCTTACAACCAAGTCTTGATGTCGCAAGCCTTCTCAGAGGGTCCAACCAGTATGTTTCTTCAAGCATTCACTCTCAAATATGGGTCTCCCAAACAACAATATATCTCTCTCTCATTCACAAGCTTTAACACAAGGTTAAGGGCACTCCAAACCTTCTTGCAAACTATGTAGCAATCCCACACTTGTCACACTCACACCAAAACTATCTACCAAACTCAAAAGTAGTAGCAGCACTGTACAACTAAAAAAACTAGCAGATGATAGCAACGGTGAGTTGATTTTATAGGAGAAGGAGTCTCCATGAAATGAGGGATAGGGAGCTTATCCTCAGGGCAAGCAGCACAAAAGACGGAACTACCATGCCAAAGGAGGAAGGGCAACCCACACTGACCCAACAACTAGCTCTAGAGACATCCAAAAGGCCGACTGTTGGAACGAATTCGCCCAATCTGGATCGTCGTTGGTCGTTAACTAAGCTTTAGCACCGACATCACTAGGAAGCAATGTATGCACACCGACCGTCGCTAAAGATAGCTGATAGCCTCGCGCCGGGGCTTGAAATCTGACCGTCGCTAGAAACAGGTGTACTCCCGCAGGCATGCAAGCTCTAAGGTACCAAAGGGGACCTCTAGATCAATCTCCTAGATAATGAGCTGGCGTCGACAGGAAATGATCCGTCGCAGTGGGCCATAATGTTTCCCTCATCAACGACACGAGATAAGGAACAAGTGGTAGATGGTGAAGCAGAGTATCAGAGGAGGAGGTAAGGGTGTGAACTGCAGAAGGATTATACTCTTGAACATATCGGTGACACGACTCTGGAGGGTGGCAGCATTCAGGTACCAAGGGATCGGAGGCTTGATGGAGACAACATGGATCAGATGGAATGAGGCTAAATGGCAACCCAAAACCCCGGAAGGCCAAATGACGATGTATGGATATCCCAACCCGACAAGAAGTGTTGATGTTCAAGAGTGACTAGCTACCGCAGGTAACCAATGATGACTTCCAAATTTTTCCCCCACCATTGCTGGTGAGTACCCCAATTATTTTTTAAAACAAGCTTGAAGGGGATAGCATATGCTTGTAATATAAGTTCGACCTTCGGACGAATCCAACCTAGTGATAGTTTAACAAGCCCTAGGGAGGAGAAGCTCGAGTCTCATCATGGTGACGAGTCCAATGTCGTCAGGGTTTAACGAGTCCGAAATAGGGAAAACTCAGAGTCTTTTTCATGTTTAGAGAGTTTGAAAAAGACACGGAAAAGAAAACTCCAGGGGGGTCCTTTTTTGTAAATTTGTGTCTCTCGAGCCCGAAAAAGTATAAAATAATACTAGAGAGAACCGCTTGACCATCACAATCAAGGATTACTTTTCGGAATTACTGGCCTCGATCCAAAAAAGTAGAAAAGCGATCGAAGAAACGTCGTTTCACAACTAGTATCGAACCCGAAACGATAAAGGTCTGGAAATCTTTTCACATTTATATGGTCAGAAAAGAGCTCAAAGTGGACCGCCTTTTATTCCATTTAATGAGTCAAAAGGGTAAACTCGGCAATATTTTTGTCTTTTAAGTCGGAAAAGAGTGTTAAAGAAGACCTTTTACAAAATATGGACCAAGTGTATACAAAGTATGACATAATCCTGCCACCTGTAGCTCTACACAAAACACTTCAAACATAAGACCCATTCGACATAAAAAGTATATGCATGGATACAAGGGCAAAATTCAAAACCCTAACCAAAACCCTAAAATAAAAGGAAAAACCCAAACCATATAGTGTAATTTTTAAAATTTTTGAAGAAAAACACTATAAAAAGAGGTATGGTAAGTTCATTTTTACCATTTACCATTGTGAGTTTTACCTTGGCATTTGGAGTGCAAAACTGAGCGAATTCCTGAGTTCGATTCCAGCACCGACGGTCAACAATTTCACCCGAGGTCTTCACCAAGTAAGTAATCTCTCCCCTGCGCTCCATTTCAAAGCTTTTTCCATGTAATTTGGTGGTAGATAGGTGGTCTTTGGGCAAATTTTGAAACCCAAATTCACCTCACAGTCGTCGCGGAAGATCCGCTCGGGTTAGCGACGACTGCGATTGTTAACACTGACTACCATCGGGATCGTCGCGGGATATAGATGTACTCTCGCCATGATCGCCAAAAAAAACAACGACTAACCTCGAGCCGTCACTGTTGTTTCCAAAATGGAAGCAACGGCGCCATAAAGCCAAAATTTTTCATAATTTGTATGTTTAAGCTCATGAAACGTGTTCTAATCAATTTTTTCTCTGACGCAAGACAAAATGGCTTTTGTGTGGAAAGAGAGAACTCATGATGACAATGACGAACAAGCTTTTAATGATGTCGGGTGCCAAAGAGCCCTTCTCGAGTGCGGATTACTAAAATTCTTCCTCACTCCTCATCTTCGGGCACAACTTGACTTACTAGAGCTGATAATCCACTCCTGGAACCCAACGGACGGGAAGTTCGTCATTCGGGGCAAAGACATTGAATTTGATGCCACGAACATATATTTTCTTACTGGATTGTCTCACCGTGTTGAAAGGCCAATCTTAGAGGGCCAACAAGTGCAAGGCGAGACCTTGGACATGCTGATAGCATGGGAATGTCCAGGGGCATGCAAATCATCCAGTAGCAGGAAACTATGAATCCCGACGGTGGAAAACTCTTCGCTCCATACTGTTCATGGTGACGAGGACGGTGGGCTCCCAAGCCCAACATGAGGCCACAAAGACCCATCTCCAGTTAGCGCTCGAGTGCCTCAACCCGACCATGTATAACTGGGCGGAGGCAGTGGCTGTCAACATGAAGAGACAACTGACAAGGTGCCAGCGTGGGGAGGCGAAACAGTTCGGGTATGGATCTATCCTGATCCCGCTCATGCTGGAGTGGGTACCAATTCTTCAGCTACAGGACATGGATTTATACGTACCTGGGCCACGAGAGACCCACATCACTCGCTGGGCACATGTCATGCCGCGAGGGGGCGGTGGCCGACCAGTATCATGGGGGATGTTGTTCCGAGAGTGGCTAGATCGGCAAAAGGTCATAGTCAAGGACTGGCCATATGCAGGCACAGATTTTCGTGGAGACCCTAACATGCAGCTTCCTACAAGCGAGCAATGGGACGAGGGAGGTAAACACTTGATCGAAACACCACACTATTTATGTTTTGATTTTTTATGATGTTTTTGGATTTTATCATGCATATGTCTTAATAATGTCTCTTATGTTACTTGCAGATGTGGGACTAGAGAGGCCGGTAGGACTAGCTCCCGAGGCACGGAGGGACCCACAGGGCAACATGGAGCTGGCCCTAGTTCGCCCTGGTGGCAATGTAGTGGAGGAGGTAGCCCGTAACCTTGAGGGCCTGACGGACGGGATCCCGGATTACAGGGGGATCGAGGAGGTCCCTGTAGAGTACCAGAGACATACTGTCGGAGTGCCACCTAGGATGCATAGGCTCTTGAGACGAGTCGCACGAGCAGTGGTCTGCTATAGGGAGCAGAACCCACCACAGTAGATACCTAGGTTTTACTTTCTATTGATTTTTTGAGAGACATGTGTCTCAGATGTATGGAGAGCACAGACTCTATTTTTGACATATACACTTATTTTTGAGTGCCTTGGTGCGCCACACGAGATATATATATATATTTCTATGGTTCATTATTGTGTTTTGAATGCTTCTATATATTATTTTGATTACATGTTGCGTAAATGTCTGTCTAATACATGATTTGCTAATGCATCAGTTAATGTGTTTAATCTTCTTGGAATGTGTTGATATGTAATAAAATCAAAATTTCTTTCCAATAATTTAACACGTAAATACAACCTTAAAATCCGATGATCTCTGACGGAATAATGCCCGTTAAGCTGGTGGACAACAAGTTGAGAATCCAGATTCACAACCAATGCATGAATATCGAGGTTGACAGCCTCGGTCAATAATTCAATGACAGCGCTATATTCAGTGACATTATTTGTGGTGCAACCCAGACAAACACCTTGAAGGTATACTAACTCACCATGAGGATCATAGATCACCCATGCCGCAGAAGAAAGGTTTCGAGTACTGCGACAGGCACCATCAGCGAAACCAACATAAGGTGTACCAGACATCTGCACAAGAAGCAAAAGACACAATAAGCGGCAATTATGCCTACACACCAAGCCAAACATGAAAACACACACTGACAACACACCTGCTGAAAACACACGTATGTACAAATCAGATGCACGAGATTCATGCATAATATTTTTCAGATAAAGCCCATTTTGGGGCTTATCTAGAGGATTCCCTTTGTAATCGATCAGCTCATAGGCCCCTTTTTGCAAAACATGTTTTACAATATAAGGCCCATGCCACATAGGCTCGAATTTGCCTGCCCCTAGCTTATCATTTGCTTGATCATAGAGCAGGACTAAGTCTCCTTCAACGAAAGAACGAGGATTGACAGCTTGGTCGAAGTGAGTTTTCACTCTCTTCTTCTGCACTTCAATGGCTAGAGAGGCTAGTCGACGGGTCTCGTCTAACCGCTCTAGGTAAAGAAGACGCTCTTCTACCGGAGTAGTGTTTGGGAGAGTCGGATAATTTAAGAGAAGGGATCTCACACTCAATCAAAAGGGTAGCCTCCAAACCGTAAACCAATAGGAATGGGGTAAATCCAGTGGCATCCTTCACCGAAGTTTGGTAGGCCCATAAGGTGGAAAACAACATCAAATGCCAGTTGGACTTGTGCATGCCAATGGTGCATTGAAGCATCGTGACCAAAACTTTGTTGATAGCTTCCACTTGGCCATTGGCCTGAGGATAGTACAGTGTTGAGCTATCATGCCGCAAGCCCAGCTGGGTTGTTAACTTAGTCATCATATGATTACGGAAATGTTTGTCGTGATCAGTGACGATAGCCTGAGGGACTCCGAATCGTGAAATGACATGATTGAATAAAAATTGCGCCGTTGTCTGACCGTCATCAGATAATGTAGGCATCGCCTTGGCCCATTTCATGAAATAATCGACGGCAACGATGATATACCCATGCCCCTCAGCCGAGCAAGGGTTATAGGTCATATAATCAATGCCCCATTTGGCAAAAGGGCCAATGGTAATGACAGGGTGCAAAGGAGCAGGAGGCGCGCACATCTTCCGTTGGTAGATTTGGCACTCATGACAAGAGCGGACGGCAAGAATGCAATCCTTAAAAATAGACGGCCAAAAATAACCAGCACGAAGGATCTTCTGAGCAGTAGCATATCCGGACATATGACCACCACAGGTGCCAGAGTGGCAGTCATTTAGAACTCGTTCGGCTTCCTCGAACGTCAAACATCGGCGGAGAACAGAGTCAGCGCCTAGACGATACAGGGTGTCCCCAATAATGCGATAAGGTTGAGAGTGATGGCGAATCCGTTGTTGAGCATCCTTGGACAAATCTGGACAAAAAGAGGACGTTTAAAGATAGACAATAATATCCCCGTACCAAGGATCGAGGGTGCTAATCAAGAACAGAGATTCATCTGGAATATGGTCCTCTAACCGAGAGGGCACGGTAACAGATGGTAGGGAGCAAAGCAGCTCAGTGAAGACGAGGGACTTCTTCGACTTGGCTGTAGTAAACTCCAAGTCGAACTCTTGAAGGATGACAATCCATTTTGAATACTTTCCCCCCAGCAGCTGAGATGACAAGATGTACGTCATTGGGTTGCAATCAGAAATCACCGTTGTGGTGCACAATAATATATAGTGGTGGAAACGTTGGACAGTGCAAATGGCGGCCTATGCCAACTTCTCAACATAGGAATATCGAGTTTCTGTATCAAGTAAATTGCGACTGAGATAGTAAACGACATGCTCAGTACCATCATCATCGTCTTGGACCAGAACCATGCTGATGGTGGTATCGATAGCGGCTAAATAAAGAGTGTAGTCACGGTGATAATCAGGCGGACGTAACAACAGAGTAGAAACAAGGAGGGCCTTGAGGTGCTCGAATGACTCTTGTGCAGTGGTATCCCAAAGAAAAGGGATGTCTCGCTTTAATAACCGTGTATAGCCTTTGGCCACTTCAGCATAATTCGGAATGAAACGACGTAGAAAATTTGCTTTACCCTGCAGACTCTGCAATTGCTACAAAGAAGCAGGGGGAGGGAGATTCAGGATGGCTTCAACTTTAAGGGGATCCAGACAGATACCCTCCCAGGAGACGATGAACCCGAGAAGTTTGCCAGATTCCACCAGAAGACACATTCATGCGGATTAATATGGATATGATAGTGTCGACAGCGAAGAAAAATTTCGCGAAGGTGGTTTGGATGGTCTTGGCATTTCGCTGAATGAGCCGAAAGGTCATCCAAGTAACGCTGCACAATGTGTCGAATATCGTGAAACACATAAGACATTGCACGCTGGAAGGTAGCACCGGCATTTTTTAAGTTGAAAGGGATCTTTTTATAAGCGAAAGTGCCCCACGGACAGATAAAAGCAGTCTTGTATTGATCCGCAGGCGAGATATTAATCTGGTTATAACCAGAAAAGCTGTCCATGAAATATATCTCACTCCCGGCACACTCATCAATGAGCTGGTTAATGAAAGGTGTAGGGTAGTTGTCTTTGGTACAGGCACGATTAATGTTGCGATAATCAACACATACCCTAATAGTGCCCTGTTTTTTAGTCACAGGAACAATATTAGAAACCAAATCTGTGAGCGGGATAGGGTAAATAAAGCCAGCCTTAAGAATCTTTTCGACTTCTGCTTTAATAGTTGCAGCCTTTCAGGGGTGCATGGGGCATAGACACTGTCGAACAAGTTTGGCCCCCGGATATGTAGGTATTTCATGCACCACGATGCTAGGATCAATGCCGGGCATCTCTTCGTAAGACCAAGCGAACACATCACGAAATTCGCGAAAAAGATTAGTATAAAGTTGAATCTCCTCCGGAGTACAAGTTACTCCAACATGAATGTGCTCGACAATCCCTAGTTTAACAGAGATGTCGATTGGTTGAGTTTGTGTAATGTTCCCCATGTTCCCTTCAGAAGAAACTTGATGAATTTGGATGGGTGTCTGAAGGGGTTGGGAGGGGAGACAAGGAGCAAACTGCTCAAGACAAGTAAGCATTTCCCGATGGGTAGGGAGAAACAAGGAACGATGGTGATGATCAGACCAAGGGGGTTCCTCAAAAGACATAGTCTCAATAATTGCTTCATCAGAAGGAAAAATTTCCTATAAAGGGTCTGAAGAAGTGCCATCTCCGAGCCAAGGGGATTGAACGTACGAGTCAAGAGCCCTGCTTGAAGGAGCAGGTTCAGGAGATGAAGTCGATATAGAAACAATTTCAATGTAGTTGAGCTTGGCAGGACTCAACGGCATCACATCGCCCTAGGATTCTATCTGATCAACAGGAGGAAGAACCCAAGGATCAGAGCAAATAGAAATCATATTAACGGGAGCGATGTTGGGAGGTGGGAGTGAAAAAACACCCATAAGGGCAGGATCTTTAAAGAGTCCAGCACCCACACTCTCATATGGAATGGAGGTATGCTCCATGAAAGGCACGTTGCCATCGGAGGAGGAAGAGGTGAAGAAGGACAACTGGTCTACCATGACAATTTTCCCTTGATGAGGAAAACGAATAACACGAAATAGAGATGAAGCCACAAGTCACATGGCATATGTCCAGCTTCGTCCTAAAAGGAGGTTGTAAGTTAAATTGGCATCGACAACTTCGACCTCCACTTCGACTGTCTTCCCTTCCAGAGTAATAGGCAGACGCGAGAGTATACCATAAGGACGAGACTCTCTCCCATCGAAGGCTTCCAAGGTAGTGGGAGACTGACTCAAAGTCAGAGAACCGATAGCCTTCCAACAAGCAATAGACATAATGCAAGTAGAAGCACCTTCATCAATGACCGTGCGGTGGATAGTTTTAGAATTGATGATGACTTGAATAAGGAAGGCAATTTGGTGAGGCGGCCTTGGTACATGACTGTCTAGGTCAAAAGTGATCAAGTCCGAGTCGACCGGGTCAATGCCACCAATGGCTGATAGCAACGCCTTCCTCTAAGAGGGACAGCTTTAGAGGACCTCTAATGCGGACATAGCTGATGGAGCCTGAGCTAAGTCCTCAACGATGATATAGTGCTACGCAGCACGAGCATTGGGGTTGTAAGAAGACTTCCAGAGTACCCCTTTAGGAGGAGGTCTGATGGCTGCCTCAGTACTAGGTTGCTCGATATGGAGCGGACCAAACCTGGATGGAGGAGCACTAGAGGGGACCTCAGTTTCCTTCCCGGCAGGCGAAGGATACTCTTTTGACCGAGTACTGATATGGATGGGAATCGTCCCAGCCATAAATACTTGAGAACCAAAAGGAGAGGAGGATTGAGATGGATCAGCCACCATTTGAGTTTGTTGTGAGGGAAAAGCCTCTTTGAGCATGGCAAGAGTCCCAGAGGCACCTTTTAACAAAAAACTAACTTCAGACTGCCTCGGGCAGTCTTTAGTATAGTGATCCTCATCGCAAATAAGGCAAGGATACTTAGGCTTGCGTTTGGCACCTTCCTCGGGTGGAGGTTTAGGGGAATCTTGCTTCGGCTAATCGGCCTTATTCTTTCCTTTTCCCTTCTTCTTCCCTTTTGAAGTTTTGTCCGCCATGGTGGACTGAATGGTGTTAACCTCGGAAGTGTTACCAGAATTGGATACATCCTGAGAAGCATTTTCATTCGAAGCGTTCGAATTTTGCTTCCCAGGGTTCGCGGAAGATTTTTTAGAGGACGTATTGACAAAACCAATGACACCGTCAACAGATGGTGTTGACAGGGCTTTAGAAGTTCTGGGTCTCGGAGCATCAGGCAAATAATCATATAGTGTACCGGACTGGGAGTAAACCAAGTCAAGGTACTGAGCATGCGCAATAGCTTGCTCTTCAGTTACACATGCCCCCATAGCAATGTCCCAGGCTATCGGACTGACAAATGAGGTTGTGAACCAGTCAGTCAGAAGCTGATCAGGAATCCAGAACTTAATCAAATGGCGACGTCTCCTCCATTCATGGATATGATCAGAGATATGCGTGGCTGTGTTCTGCTTCAAGGATGTTAGGAGATGTGTGCCTGTTTCATATCGAATCGGCAACTGAAAATGAGTTAAAAATGCCATAGCCAGCGAGTTAAAGTCCTGAAAAGATCCGCGAGCTAGCTCAATATACCATTTTGCGGCAGAGCCAGTGAGAGTCCGTTGAAAAAGGCAGAGCCGGATTGAATCATCAAGCCATGAATTTGACGAACACCATAGATGATAAGTCATGACATGAGCTTGGGGATCTTCTCCAGCTTTACCATCAAATTTGGGACAATCACCTGGAATTTTAGTTGGAACCGGTGGCCAGTACGGATTATGAAGAATGGGATCATTTGTCAGTTTGGACACATCTGGTAATTCCAACGTCACTAAAAAGGGTAATTGAGGGTTAAAGGACATTTGAGGCCGCGGGTAAGAAGTAGCACCAGAGTTCCATCCAGTTCCTTGTTGCCCCCATTGATTTTGTCCGGACGGATTTGGCCCATAAGGGTTTTGTCAGTAGGGATTTTTTCCATAGGGATTATAACTGTAACTGGATGGTTGACCCTAGATTTGACCCCCAGCATTCCATTGATTACCAACTTGCCCTGCAGGAGCAACATATGGTTGCTGGAAATTCTGATAAGGATTAACTTGCGGCTATTGATAATTTTGGTATGGGGCAAATTGAGTTTGCCCTTGGGATTGCTAAAAACCATAAAGCAGATGGGCTCCAAACTGAGCCTGGGGACTAGGCTGCGCTTGATAAGCAAGTTGGGTTTGGGATCCAGCCTGGGTTTGGAGACCGGATTGGTTCTGGAGCCCAGACTGGGGCTGAAAACCGGGTGGAGCTTGAGAAGCAATGAGCATTTGAGTGCTCGGTTGAGCAGGCCCAGATGGATGTCCTTGAGAAAACTGAGGCTGAGTCATCTAGCTAGAAGGTTGGCCCGGTTGAGGTTGAGGTTGGCCCATCTGCCTAGAAGTTTGAACTTGCTGGGTATTGGGTTGACCTTGCACAACTGAAGGTTGTCCAGACTAACCAAATGGTTGAGAAGGCTGAACAATTGGTTGGCCTTGTTGAATTTGAGGCTGACCAAGTTGTCTAGAAGGGTGGCCTTGCTGGGTACCAGGTTGGCCTTGTTGAATGTAAGAGTGTCATGGGTTACCATAAGGTTGCCTGAAGTATCTGAAAGAAGACCCACTGAAGGCCGAAGGTTGTCCCTGAATGGGTTGTCCTTGTGGGCCGACAATTTTCCCCAAATAAGGTTGCCCGTAGTACGGCTATCTATAAGGCTGTTGTCCGTAAGACGGTTGGCCTTGATAGGGTGGACATTGAAAATGTGAAGATTGTGCTTGGCCACCATGATAAGTTGTGGTACCCCAAGCGACAGATAACGGAACCGAGACCTCAACCACAGGCTGAGATGCTATGGGTCCAGGGTGGTAAATATGGGCTCCTCGAGAATCATAATAATGAAACGGATTTTGTGGATCCGGATTCTGAAGAGCTTGGAGATATTGATCATGCCCCCCTGCTGGAATGGAACTAGAAGAAGGTGGGGCACTAAGGCTAGGGTCAACAACCCCAGATATGGATGCCGAAGGGCCACTATTTGAAGGACCTATTGAAGGTCCGGCGACAGTGGTCACAACTGAAGATGCAGTGATGGCACTAACGACAGGGGCTGAGGAAGCCACACAAATGATTGGAATAGTCGGGACAGACGTGACAATTACATTGTGAATCTGGGGAGTAAAAGGTCCCGAAGTCGGAGTGACAGTACGAGACCACATGGAACTTGTAAGGGGAGACCTAGAACCTATGATATCAGCCAGAGCATTATAGCATAGAGGCAATGTGATACCAAGAGAGGTGACACGAAAGGGTGAAGTTTCCGTAGGTATAGGAATTTCACCACTTGCCATAAATGACTCTTCACTCGTGACGGGGTTCATCTCATCCATGTCAGAAGAAGACATTGGGACCGAAACACCAGGAGGAGTAAGGGGAAAGTCTTCTTCGGAAGGCTCCCAAACGGGGTTCCAATGAATATCATAAGACTCATCTTCCAGAGCGCGAGAGTTAAGTGGTTGGATACTCGGAATAACAGGAAGAGTATCACTAGCAACCGGTACCTCAGGAGCGACAAAAGATGGAGATCCTTGGTCGCTTGGAACGGGAGACGGGATCGGTGATTCCGCCAGGATGCTTTAACTCAAAATCCCTAGGGAAAACTAATCGAGTAAGGAAAAACAACCCTACGCAAACTAAAACGCAACAAGACCTAACAGGGTAAGTGTGAACGTGGCCGAATAAATTTTAAGACATAGGAAAATAACTTAACCTTTTCATCTTTAAAGAGTCGAGAAAAGGACGAAAATATGACTCTAGTCACCTTCGAATATTTAATGAGCCTAAAAGGACAAGTGCTCAGATGGACCTTTTCTTTTAAGTAGTCTGAAAAGGAACGAAAGTGACTACTCTAGAGAAACTAGGCCAAAGGTTTACCAAACAACCCGCAAAACTGCATATACACCTTGGCGATCATATGAAAACCAAGGAATTTCCGTACGGCAGTCAATCTTCCCAAATGTTGTGATTGGTGTGTTACAGTTTGCAAGGAAGCAAACACGACTTCCTAGGGATATAGGATGATAACCTAGTGGGGTCTCCCAACATATACTCGACGGTACTAGGAGCACAATTCCGTGCTAGACTGCTTTTGAGTCACAAAAGGAGGAATCACCCAACCTTAAGTGAAAACAGTAGTGACTAGGTTTAACGACGCTAGAGCACGTCTCTAGCCTAGACCTCTAAATAGTGTGCATTGTGTTCCAATGCGTTGTTAAGTTCATTCAGTTCATTTTAAAGTTGATCTTGAATTATGTTTCAGTTTCCAGGCCTTACCGTATGTATACAAAAACCTAGGATGCAGCTAGAATGAGTAAAGCATCTTTTGTTTCAATGAACACCTACCTACAGGAGGGTAGAGAGATCATTCCCAAACCAAGAAAAACCAAGATAAGCTAAGAGACACAATGCATAAACACATCAGCCCTACAGTGCATGGATACTACTGATGATAGATTTTATCATTTGCTTTTCAATATGCAAACTCGAAATGCAAATACACTTTCACTTTCATATACTAAATGAATGCAGTCTTTTGATTTTGATTGTTTTGAATTTAAAAGAAACAAACAAGCAAGTGTAAAACCAGTCGATCCAAACAATTGTAATCTATGTTCGATAGTGAAAATAAATCGAATCAATACCAAAGATTGGTTCAATAATTATCACTAAAAATCAACCAGAAAGAAACAAGCAATGGAGAAGCCTCAAACAAATCAGCAAGAAAGTTGCAGATGAACCTTGGGCAAACAAGCAACCAAGTCAAGTAATTCAAGAATTCGGAAAAAACTAGGTCACAAAGCCAAAAATGCAAGATTCATTTCGATAAAACCAAAAAGAGAGTACCTTAACCATAAGCAATCAAAAACAAGCTAATGGGCAAGAGAAAGATAATAGGGGATCAACAGGACCGGTGAATTTAGGAGGTAGAATTGAAAAAACAACTCTACATGAATCATCGCGGGCATAACACCAGCAACTAGGGACGATCAGCCAGTGGCCGAAGCAACAAAGCAACGTCATCGTGAGAGTACACGTCTCTTCCGCGACGGGCCGATTTCAGGAATCGTCGCTACTGTACGACAGGATTCAGCGATGCACAGAACTTTACAACAGAGACAAGGTGACGTCGGCGCGACTGTTAAACTTTTTTCAGCGACGATCTTAAAAACAATGAAAGACAAACAAGAAACTCCCAAACAAAGACCAGTCAATCCTACAGATAATAGAGGGATTTCCCAGATTGACCCAGGTAACCCAAAAGACTGATAGTTTACCCCAAAATTCAAGAGACACTAACTCAAAACCAAAACAAGAGCAAGCAAGAGAAGAAACATGCAAAGGATTCCCCAGTGGAGTCGCCGACTTGTGAAGCAGGAAAGTGTTCCCTCTGTAGACAGAGACAACCCCTCTAGCCCTAGAGTGGTTCTAGTCACAGCAAGGACAAAACAACAATTAATTCCCTTAAATAGTCATCGTTGGAGGCCTACCTCAAACTGGTGGTTGATGAAGTTCTGTTGTGCTACCCCAACTTCTGTTTCCTTCTCCTTAACGAGCAATCAACCTGAAACACCACAAGGAAACAACAGAGCACGTAACTGAGAAACAACAATGATCTATTTACTCATAAAGTCAAGAAGTCATGAGCTATCAAGTAAATTACATACAAGACATAGGAAATCATCATTGATTGTATTAATAATAAATCAAGAGCAAAGCTTACAACCAAGTCTTGACGTCGCAAGCCTTCTCAGAGGGTCCAACCAGTATGTTTCTTCAAGAATTCACTCTCAAAGATGGGTCTCCCAAACAACAATATATCTCTCTCTCATTCACAAGCTTTAACACAAGGTTAAGGGCACTCCACACCTTCTTGCAAACTATGTAGCAATCCCACACTTGTCACACTCACACCAAAACTATCTACCAAACTCAAAAGTAGCAGCAGCACTGTACAACCAAAAAAACTAGCAGATGATAGCAACGGTGAGTGATTTTATAGGAGAAGGAGTCTCCATGAAATGAGGGATAGGGAGTTTATCCTCAAGGCAAACAGCACAAAAGACGGAACTACCAAGCCAGAGGAGGAAGGATGACCCACACTGACCCAACAACCAGGTCTAGAGACATCCAGAAGGCCGACTATTGGAACAAATTCGCCCAATCTGGATCGTCGCTAGTCGTTAACTAAGCTTTAGCGCCGACATCACTAGGAAGCAATGTATGCAAACCGACCGTCGCTAAAGATAGCTAATACCCTCACGCCGGGGCTTGAAATCCGACCGTCGCTAGAAACAAGTGTACTCCCACGACGAGTTCGTGACAGGACTGTTTATGACAGGGGTCTGTCGCGTGTATTAAATGTATTCTCGCGACGAGGTAGAAAAATTAGGAAATGAGGGTCAATTGGCAACATAAGAGAGCATTTGTTTAATATGAGCATGTTTATTTGACACATGACACAGTAGAAGGACTGGGGTGAAGGCAGTGACAAATTACTGTGTAACTAGTAACACAATCCTTGCTTTCTTCTTTCCGCCATTTCCGCTGGTGACACATTTTGAACCTTAAGTGTTTGGGTAGTGCTCGAAGCCTGGGTGGGGCGTCCCTTGGCTATGAAATTTGGACGAGTCGACTGGGCCGCTAACACACGTTCTACTTCACGAGCTATCATGCAAGTTGCCAGCCATGTGACTGGGTGGTGCATCTGGACGTGGGCTTGTATGGCATCTTTGAGACCACTGATAAAACATTCCAAGTAGAATTCATCTGCTAGACCTCATGTGCGGAAGGCTAATGCTTCAAAGGCATTAATATATTCTTGCACTATGCATGTCTGTCGGAGCTTAGTAAGACAACCCAAAAAGTTATATTCATGTTCAAAGTGATTAGAAAGGGCTTTTGAGAATATGTACCAAGTCATTGGCCTTGCATAGCATCATTGATGCCACTGCCACCATTGCCATCTTTCTTGGTCCAAGTAAAGGCTTCCCACACTTAGCTTAGTCTCATCATCTCTGATGTGATTCAATGTGAAATATTGCTCCATTTGTGATAGCCATATGGCCGGATGAGAGCCATCAAATTTATACATGTCCAGCTTAGGTGGTCGAGGAAGGGACTGTTGGTGGTTTCCATAGAAGTGAAGAGAATGGCTAGATTCCCCCTCATGGTTTTCATTGAAAGCATATGCCTCTTATTGTACCCCCGACTTTCCCTTTGTGATTGTGTCATTTAAGGACTGGATCTGCTTCGTTAACTCCTCCAACTTTTATTCAAGGGTGTCTATCTTCTCATTGGCCATAGCTTGAGCTCTGGTTTGTACCATGCACAAATCTGGTGCACTTGTCGTTATTGTGAAAAAAAAAAAAAAAAAAATATTGGGACCACCCAAAATTTTGACGTTGACAAGTGAATGGTACCACCTTGCTCAACCCATCGGCCTGATTCTTATGGGCTAAGTCGGAGCTTAGGAATACTGCAGTAGCCGATTCCCAGAAAACTTAATCCTGCCTAATGTCCTGTGAGAATCACTCCAAGGTATAGGATCCACAAGCCTCCCTGCACAAATAGTCAGATCTGTCGACGAAACCCTCAACTGCAAAGTATGAGTAGGAATGTGGTAGTGATCGAACCCCCGCTGCTAGATCTGAATGGCAGATCTGATTGTTGCGGCTGTGACAGAACCCAACCTGCTAGATCTGATTTGGTAAAGAAGATGATGTGCAATCTATAGAGAGACAAGGGAACTATGGTCTCAAGGAGTGTCAGGTGATATAGATTGGAATATACATAAGGGTCCAATAGTAGTACTGGTACCAATATTTCAGGACACTAACTAAGGAGGATCAACCATACCCTTAGCTGTACTACCCGACTATCCTATCATACGCGTGAGTAATCTCCCCAAGTGTTGTTCTCGGTGTACTGTATCAGCAAGATAGCCGACGGTTTATCTATGGCAGGGTTTCAGGTGAGCCTAGGGGACTTCCAATATATCCATAGGGTACTTGGAAGACAGTCTATGTGTGGTTCTGTCTAATGTGCTACTACTCGAAGGCGTACCCACAGGGGTTACAAGGAAGTCCAACAAGCGTGACCACCTCTTGTATTTCCTGCGTGCATGCCTCCCTAAATCCGCAGGTTTATGTGCTCAATGACAGATCCTGTGGTTTAAAGACACTGGAACACGTCTCTAGCCAAAAAAAAACTACTAAAAATGGAGATCCCACCGGCCCTGGAAAGTGCTCTGATACCACTTGTTATGCTCTTGACCTGCAAGAAGATACTAGAATACCAAATATGTGAAGAAATATAACCCAGAACACATAACAATGAGAAATAATAGCATGTATTTTATTATTCAGAAAGGAAAGCAATGTTCACTTGCCTCTTCGAGGGGGCAACCTCCAATAGAGCAGGGCTTGATTACAAAATAAGACACGACACTCTTCAATGGGGAGTCTCTATCCTTTATAGGATTCATACATGCAATACCATGGGTCAGGACCATGGTTCTTATTAATACCATCTATCTAATACCATGGCCCATTTGCAACTAACTGTGGTCCCTTATTTAAATGTGGGTCAACCACTTACAATTATTAATATGGGCTTTATTGACTCTTTAACTAACTATAACTATGACTCGACCCTATTACATAAATAAGGGGGTTAGGGTTGGACCTTAACAGGTTCTCTAGGTACCACCAAATCAAATTGTGCCAGAGGATAGGAGCAAGACAACCTTAGCAACTGAGTGGGGTTGTTTTCAATACACTGTAATGTCGTTTGGATTGAATAATGCACCTGCAATATTTTCGCGTGTAGTTGTTGCGGCATTCAAAGAATTTATTCATAAGTTCCTCGAGGTATATTTTGATGACTGGACTGTATTTGGGTTGGTTAAGCGCCATGTAGCAAGCTTGCGCTTGATGCTGGATATCCATCGAAGATACCAGATCGCGCTTAATCTCAAGAAGTGTATGTTTTGCATTCCTTTTGGAAACCTGTTGGGGCATGTGTTTTGCATACAAGGACTGATGGTAGACCATGTGAAGCTCGCAATAATACTGAACTTAGAAGCGCCGAGGAGTGTGAAATAGTTGCGTGCTACTCTAGGACATATGGGATATTACTGAAAGTTTATCAAAAGCTATGCCCAGATCACTGTGCCTATGGAGAAATTGTTGAAGAAGGATGTCACGTTCTGCTAGAATGATGATTGTAAGAAGAGCTTGGACATATTGAAAGAAAAGACGGTTATCGGGCGGATTCTAGTCTTCCCGGACTGGAAGAAAGAGTTTCATGTACATGTCAACGCATCATGTATAGCACTGGGAGCAATACTAACACAAGCTAGTGGAGAAGGCTTGGACCATCCTATCACATTTGCAAGTCACAGATTATCCAAAGCAAAGAAGAACTATTCCACCACTGAGCGTGAAGGGCTAGCTATAGTGTATGCGCTCCAGAAGTATTGGCACTACTTGCTAGGCGGCCATTTTAAGATGTAAATGGACCACTCCACGCTGAAGTACCTGGTCAATAAGCCTGTGTTGGGGGGGAGAATCTGCATATGGCTCTTATTGTTCCAGGAGTATGATTTTGAAGTTGTCATGAAGCCTGGATGATTAAACGCGGGACCAGATCATTTGTCACACATCAAAACAGGGGAGGAACCTACTAACTTGGAAGAAGGATTCCCTGACGTGCAGCTATTTGCAGTGCGTGTTGTGGATGGTCATTTTGAGGATATAATACACTTGCTAACAACAAGAAATGCACTGGAAGGATACACTCTCCAGCAAAAGAAGGAATTAGTGGTGCACACGGCAGATTTCATGTCATTGTTGGGCATCTATACAAAATGGGGACCGATGAGATATTGCGACGACATGTACCAAAGTTTGAAAGAAGCAGCGTCCGCAACTCGCGAACACTCATGGGTGCACCATGGGAGGACATTATGCAGGGAGAGCAACCACGCAGAAGATTCTACACGCAGGGTTGTGGTGGCCAGCCCTTCATCAGGATTCAAAAGCATATTGCAAGGTGTGTGATGTATGTCAAAGAACAGGCAGACCATCGCGGAGGGATGAAATGCCTCTGAATCCACAAATGACGTTGCAACCCTTCGAAAAGTGGGCGATATATTTTGTGGGACCCATTCAGCCACAAGGAAAGACAGGAGCAAGATACATTATCACTGCAATGGACTATTTGACTCGTTGGGCAGAAGCGCAGCCAGTGAAGTATTGCACGGGCACAACTACCGCGAAGTTCTTATTTGAGCATGTACTAACGCGATTTGGATGTCTGAAGATCTTAATGAGTGATCATGGTACACACTTCCTAAATAAGACAATCAGCGCACTGACGGAGTAATTTCAGGTGTATCACTAGAAGAGCACGCCTTATCACCCACAGGCTAACGAGACAGTGGGAGCGTTCAACAAAGTGCTCGAAAATACGCTGACCAAGGTTTGAAATGCTTAGCGAAGTGATTGGGACCTACGCATACATGCAGTACTATGGGCTTATTGAATGACATGCAAGAAGTTGATTGGACAAACCCCTTTTAGGCTTGTCTATGGTATGGAAGTAGTGATGCCTATGGAATACATCGTGCCTAGTGTGTGCATAGCAACACTCACAGGTATGACAGATCGCAGAGCCCTGGAGGAGAGGCTCGCGCCACTGGACGAGCTCGAAGAAGAAAGACTTTTGGCTGGATTTCACCAGTAGGTCCAAAAGCAGCGCGAAAAGGCATGGCATCATTGACACATCAAGATGTGCACATTTAAGGTAAATGACCTGGTTTTATTATATGATAGTAATTTTGATAAGTTTCCAGGGAAACTCAGGATGCACTGGTTAGGGCCTTATGTTATTAAGGAGATTATCAATGGAGGAGCAGTACAGTTGGTCAAATTAAATGGATAACCCTTCCCAGGAAAGGTGAATGGTAGTCATTTGAAGCCATACATCGGTGGTCCGGCCATGTGACTAAATCAAAGCAACACAATCTTAGCGCTCCAAGCAGCTGAAAGGAGGCGCAGGACTATAAACTACACTTCCTGTTTTGGGGAGCTGCGTGATTGGAAGATGGCGCAAAGCAAGGACGTGTCACTAGGTCTGCGGCAGCACGGAGGAAGTTGCGCTACTCAGGGAGAAATTGTGCAGGTATGCCAGAAAGTGACCGTTAAAGTCACTGTTCATGAAAAGGCTACAGAAGTGAGGCCAAATGGACCGGCAGCCAGCATTTAAGACGAAATTTATGGCTTAGATCCTTGAAAATTTTCCACCAATCCATCATTAATGAACCGATCTTGGGGGGAACAGTCAGATTTGAATTCAAAATGCCCTATAAATTACAAGTGGTTGTCCAGCGAAAAACACTTGGCATTTTGAGTATTCAATTGTTGAGCTCACAGACACCTATGGACCCAGAGTTCTTCGCGGCTCTCAAACAGACTCCTGCATTTGTGAACTTTCCCGAGACGTCGCGCGCATTGATAGAGAGTGTTATGTCAACACCCCCAGAAGTTATCAATACACAGCAAGTAATAGAGGAGCCAACATAGGAAATGGAGAGAGAGGCTAAAGTATCTACCTCGGAAGAGACCGAAGTACTAACGGACGTCCCTAAAATCCCCGAGAACACCGAGACCGAAGCCAACCCCAACCGAGCAAACTATGAAAGACAAGAAGGGCAAGTAGCCAGCCATACTGGAGCATGCGTCACCAAGACATAACCCACCAAAGCCCACTGCCCAGGAGAAAGGCAAGGCTATAAACCTAGAAGCAGAGGAGGAGGATATCAAATACATCCCCATGGACGACGAGGATGTGGGAGTGGAAGTAGAGGAGGTTGAATCCCAGGGTACAGACCCTATTACACGGTTGTCGGAGTATGTCCCTCTGCACAAGCCTAATTCCAAGGTTCCAAAGGACATTGATGAAAGTAAGACTCCCCTGCAAACCCCTCTGCAACCGAATGAAATCGCTTTTGACGGTCCGTGTTTGGCACAAGTGCCCATATTGAAGCTCGAAGACTAGGAATTGGTGGACCACGAGAAGTTCCCGCACCTGGCGATCGAACAGCTGATGCGCCGCATCATAAACATAAATACGAGGATGATTACATTGGATCCGTAGGAGTGGCTTAGAGGAGTAGAGAAGGCGGGATTACTCAACCTGCTCTGGGTGCCACACTATAACCGCACCCCCATGACAGTGTTAGTCATCAATCAGCTGTTGTGCTTGGTGCATGATGGGTGTCTGTGGCTAGAGGAGCCGATACCCATCACCGATATTTTGATTCACCGCATAAGGTACATGTCGTATAGAGGCGAAAATCCAGCAATGATCTTTGGTGGCAAGGGTAGCAAGCAGGCGCTCGCCGAATCAATGAAAGAGAAGTTCAAACTGGTGAAGAATCCACGTGGGTACACTATCTCCAGCATCTGTGACCCCGCTATGAAGGTGGCAACGCAAATCCTTGCAGGGAAGGTGATGCGGAAGTGTCGTGCCGATGAGGTGTCGGCGCCTGTCGTCGCGCTCACATAGTAGTGCATGGAAGGAGTCCAGTTTAACTGGTCAGACTACCTTCACGGAGAGTTCCTGGCGAACTGTCGCGAAGCACAAGAGCAAAGAAAGATCTTCCACTATGTGTGGCTCTTTCTTTCGATCGTGTTGGTAGCGTGGGAGCTACCAGAGGAGATCCAATTCCCCTCGGTCGCACCAGACCTTCCTGAAGCAGTGAAGTACACTTCGTTGTGGGCGACCAAGGACACGAAGCGAATTCGGGACAGCAAGATCTTCTGGATCTTGATGGAAATGAATATTAGGATGTCTATCAATCGCAAGCCACGATTGTCGCCCATGGTATATGCTAACCTGCAGAGCTATGCCGAAATTAAAGATGATTTCCATAGGATATCAATCAGGGCGTGGAAGGACCCTGCGCAGAAGTGGTACAATTTGTTGTACCTAGCTACAGATGATGCCATCAATGCGGTGTTGGATAAATGGCCGATGGAGTGGCACACTACCAGGGACTTGGAAGTGGGTGGAAGCAAGCCCACCGCACAGAAGAAGAAGGAAGAGGTCAAGCTGAAGATGGCACAGGTGGTCGAAAAGAGGAAAAAGGAGGCTATTGAAAAGGCCCAAGTGGAAAAAGCAGGAAAACAGACAGGTGGTGCAGAGCGGGGCTTTGACAAAGGCACATGGTCGCCTTCACCTGAGACCGAAGAGGAAGGCACATACTGCTTCGGGTGAGACTTCAGTCTGCGCTCCGTAGGCTGATGCTAAAAGGGCTAGTAGTGTACGGATTTGTTTGGCTAATTAACGCTGAACCTGGGTCAGGCCCCCTCAAGCCAACAGACATGAAGATCGCGCGAAGGTAGAGGATGGAACAAAGTAGGAGTTGCATGTGTTGAAGTAACAACTCAAGGAAGAACAAGAGCTGCATAAACGAGAGAATGAGTTGCAACAGGATGAAATTGCACCCGTACAAGTTATATATCCATCCCAGCAGCTGGCATAGAGCAAACAAGGTGAGCAGTGCGGTTGATCGCATGCAAGGGAATTCAGCAGCATGCATGTCATTATGTGCATGCATGCGATCCCACCCATTTGGCACACTCATCGAGACTAAGACAAGAAGCAAGTCCAACTAGAGCTAAACATGTATTTTGACAAGTTGATGTGCACGGCCACCAGCACATTCTTGGAGATCAGCACAGACCTTATGCATCAACATGTTGTCGGTTTGGTCGTACCCAGGATGACCATGCGCATGCTATCAGGCGAGTTAGACAGAGGAGCCATATCAATGTATCTGGATGTGACAAAGGCAAGAGTTCACTTCAGCAATATGTCCCCATTGAGTGCACGGACACCATCACGGATGACTAAGCTTGGCATCAGTTCGCCACCATCGACCATCACAATGATGTCAAAGAGTTGGTCTCACCACAGCGGTCTGAGTGTTAGTGATGTCTTGCATGGCTTTCTCAAGCCATTTTGTCTCACATGGGTACATGTGCAAATTGTATGTAACAACTTGTCAAGTGAAAGTTCAAGTGTCGATAGTTAGATGTAACAGTCATAGAGTAAATGAGAGTCATGAGGGTAGATGAAGCGTCACAAAGGGGAATGTCAAGGGTCACCCCACCCTTTGTTATAAATAGTCCCTCATAACTCATTATAGGGGCTTTTGGTCAGCCAAGCTTCCAATAGGAATATATTAGTGAAAGCTTGGACAGTTATTGGCTTAGTGGGTCTTGACCCAGGTTCAGAGTTAAGTTTGCCAAATAAATCCCTACACTACTGGCCCTTTCGGCATCAATCCACGAAGCGCGGACTGAAGTCTCACCCGAAGCAGTATGGGGGGATGTTGGAACCAAGTTTTCGCACCCAGAGATGGCTATGATGTCATTTTATATCCTTTATCTGCTTCCGTGTAGATCGATAAGCCTTTGAGGCTTATCGATATAACTTCCTCTTACCAGCCTCTAGACCTTCGTGAAGGTCTACGACTGTCTTTCGCGGACCCTAAACAGGAAAATCAACCACTTACGTGCCTCTGTAATCACTCCTAAGTTTGTTATTACCCAGATCGGCTTAAGCGTATGATATCTTTAGCATGCATTAAGATATTCTTCACGTAAACAGATATTATTACTTGTGTACATATAACAATGTAAACCATTCAAAATCGCGCATCAATACAATATTAAATCATAAACCCAATATTCATCATAACATAAACGCATTCATTCATAACAGAAGTAAATGGATAAAACACAGATATTTCCAGAATAGTCTCTTTATTGATATTTCAGATTTGCTTACAGACTCAAAACTACCTTGCGCACTCAGCTGCGGACTCTACTCTAGGCCTCTATGCACATAGCTGCAGAGCCTCTCTTCTACTCTAACACTCTTCGCTCGTCACTTCCACTGACCCATTACATTCATTCTTCATTTTTTCTACTTCCTTAGACTCTTCTAAGACTTTGTGTTTTATACAATCCCATGGTCTGTGGACCATGGGTAGGTCTACTAAAGCCGACACAACTTACATAAACAAAGGGTAAAACCCTTTTATGACACTTTACATCTACATGCTCCGCAACCACAACTTGCGAAAACTTTACACTTTACATACAAAAACTTGGGCTTTCAGCCCCAAAACTTGGGCTTTTGCCCCAAAATTGACCTTAGGGAACCCTGTCCCAATGGGCCCCCAACACAAATATCGTGACTCACCCCTGAGTCACTCTACTGGCATGGAGATCTTATTGTGAAGACCTCCCATATCTACTTGCACCACTGTAACTTCAACTGTGCACTGCATAGTTGTCTGCTTGACTTGCTCCACCAGCTGCTCAATTGTTGGTCCTACGCTATCTTCCTGGATCTTCTGTTGTGATCTCTATAGGCTGGCCAACTTCTCCCCAATGGTGGCAGAGATCACATAGGCCTCATCCATCCAAGGCCCCAATCTAGTCTTGAGGACTGCGTCCTTCTACTGCACTACTTCCACCTGTTCTTGCAGTTGCTTTTCCTTCTGTTGCTTTGCCAATCTCTGTGTGACAGCGATGGTGCGCGTTGTCGCCTTTGCTTCGTCATATTGTTGGTGCAGTTCCCGGGCCTCTGTGTTCAACTGCTACAGGTTAGGATCTTTCTACAAACTCATGATTAGCTCCATAGACTGCTCGAAGAGTGCAGTGCATTCTGCCACCACAACATCTACTGCAGCGACTCCATCCCTCACAGTAGCTTCATGATGTTCTTTGACCTCTGGTGGAGTTGAAGGCTGTGTCTTCAACTCAAGCTCTGTAATTTTTAGGTTTAGCTCAAACAAAACCTTGGCCATCTCGGTCCTCCCATCATGCACACCTACAACCAACTTCTGAATCTTAGCTTCCATCGACGCTTATTCTGGGATATTCAATCCCAAAACGGTTATGCATGCTTTGGCTACTACTGCGGTGGTGTGCTCATTCTTCTCCTGCACCTTCTTCCAGGCTTCTAGTGCAGCCCTCTTTTCAACGAATATATGTTCGTTGTTGATTTTCTTCTCATTGATCGTGCACAGTGCATGCTGCTCTCAAGCTTTAAGTTCTTCAATCACACATGCTTGCAGTGTGTGAAGGAATTCGCTAGGGAGCACAGTAAAGTTTAGTCCAACATTCCTCAAAGCATTGACTGTAGCCTTGTCAACATCCGCCTCCGCGCTCAAGACTCCATCAGGCAGCATGACTTCCCGAAGATCCAAAGAGCAAACCAACTCTACTGTTGTCGTTGTTCCCGATGCTAAAATGGTGGAGGCTACGCTGCTCTTCCCTGCACCTGCCTGTAGTTTGGTGGTTTGGATCTGCAGCTCGCTTAGACCGGTCTGAATGGCACTTAATGCCTACTTCTCCTGCTACTCAAATTGTTGTAGCAGTTCCGCTATCGTAACCATTACCTTATCCCCAATGTCATCCAAGTTTCCCTCTGTCAAGGTGATCAGGTCTAGCGACGACTTAGTGGCCTTGGTCTTCTTCTGCGGTCCTTCTTTTTTTGTTCCCTATTTCACTTCACCTGAAAGGGAGTGCTTTCTAGATCTCCACCACCCTGTTCTGATTTCTCTTCTTCCCCGATCTGTGGTGAAGAGTATTTCTGGCTCCTATCAGAGTCGCACCCTTCATGCTCTGCTTGTTCCTTGGTAGCACGCTACGCTTCTACGCGTGCCTTCTCCTCAGTCTCCTTCTTTCTCTTTTCAGCCAACTACTAAACTTTCAACTAGGCCACTTCCTTTTTTTTGCTTTTCCGTGGACTTACTAGACCTAACGGACAAATCAAATGTTGTGCGCCAATTTGCTGGCCAATGCTCGAGGACCGCTGCAATTACATCATCCATCACGAGGTATGGTAAATCATACCACTTCTGTTCTAGGTCCTTTCGCGCCCGAATGGAAATCTGGTGGAAGTCCGCTTTGAACTCCGCGTACCCAGATAACTGCTCAAAAATGGTTGGTGACAACCATGGCTTCCGATTGATGGCCATATTAATGCTCATTTCCATCAATACCTAAAACACCTTGCTCTCTCGGACCCGCTCAGTGTCCTTTGTGGCCCATAGTGAAGCAAACTTCACTGCTTCTGGCAAATCTCACGCAATCGGAGGAAATTGGTTGTCCTCCAGCAACTGCCATGCGACCAGCACAATCGAAAGTAAGAGCCATGAGTAGTGAAACGTCTTGCTATGGTCATGTGCCTCCCTGCAATTCACAAGGAACTCGTTGCACAGGTAGCGTGCCCAGTTGAATTGTGTGCCCTCTGCGCACTGGGCCGCTAGTGAAACAACTGGTGTTAGCACCTCGTCTGTGCGACACTTCCTCATTATCTTGCCAGCCAAAATCTGGGCGGCCACCTTAAATGCGGGGTCAATTATGCTTGAAATTGAATACTGGCATGGCTTCTTGACAAGCTTAAACTTGTCCTTCATCCGCTCGGTGAGGTCACGCTCGCCTGTCTTTCTGCCAAATGCCTTGGCTGAATTTAGTCCTGAATGTGGTAGTAAGGTGATCCTATGGATCAGCATGTCATTTATAGGGATCAGTTCCTCCAATCACAGGCACCCATCGTGCACCAAGCACAACAAGTGTTTGATAACAATCAAATTTATGGGAGCGTGGTGGTAATGCGACACCCATAGCAGATTCAAAAATCCTGCATTTTCCACCCCACGAATCCACTTCAATAGCTCCAGCACGGTGACACCAGAGTCCTTGTATAATACTCGCTGCATGAAATTATCGGTAGCCAGCTAGGGGAACCGCTCAGTGTCCCCCAAGTCCCAATCTTCAAGCTTCAGATGTGGGGCTCGTGCCAAGTGCGGACCTTCAAACATGATATTCTCTAGAAGAAGGGGTGTATGGAGGAGAAACTTTCCCTCATCTGGGTCCTTTGGGACCTTCACCTTGCCTTGGGGCGGAGGGAGGTATTCTAGCAGCTTCAAAATAGGGTCTACCCCCTCAATATCAATGTCCTATGTGCCCTCATCGCCCTCCAAGTCAACCACTTTGTCGTTTTCCTGCGCGGTTGGATTTTCTTTCCTCTGATGTTTCCTTGGTGACACACGCACCAGTAGCGTCTTCTTCTATTTATCCTTCTTCGGCTTGGGATCAACTCCTATTGGCCTAGGTGACCTCGATGATTTTGGCACTGCTACAGGCACCTCCATACTTACGACCTCAGGGGCAGCTCCCTTAGAGGCAATAGACCCTCCAGCACTTGCAGTTTCCATGGGTTCAGACATGAAGCTGTTAATAAGCTGCTGAGTTTCCGCAGGTAACCTGTCAAACACAGAACTAGCCACCAAATCATCAAAGAACGCACGGTTCATGCACACCAGACAGCGCGACACATAAACTCTCAGAATGCAAAGTGTCTCTCGTTGGGTGGCCATCTGTAATTTATAGGCAAGTTTGAATTCAAATTCAACCATTCCCCCCAAAATCTGCTCATAAATGCTAGATTGGCGGCAAATTTTCAAAGATCTCGCTCTTAAATTCAGCCTTAAATCCCCACCCCCCACTCCTCTTAGCTGTTTTCTCACTGTCAAATCATGAACAGTGACGGTAATGATCACTTTCTAGCTATGCTACGTGGTCTCTCATCCTGTAGCGTATCTCCCTTCGCATGTTCGTTGACTCTGTGACACCCGTCTGTCCCGCGCAGGCCCCTCATCACGTAGCTCTACAACCCGGGCAGTGTAGTTTATAGTCCTGCACCTCCTTGCAGCTACCTGGAGTGCTAAGACTGTGCTACAATCATATAGTCATCTAGACGGATCCTCGATGTATGGCTTCAATCAGTTGCCATTTACCTTTATGGGAAATGGATCTCCATTCAATTTCACTAGCTGAACTGCTCCACCTTTGGTAATATCCTTGATCACATATGGCCCCAGCCAATGCATCTGAAATTTTCCTGGAAATTTATCAACCTTGTTGTCATATATTAAAACTAAATCATTTACCTTGAAGGTGCGCAGTTTGATGTGTTGATTGTGCCATGCCTTTTCGCGCTCCTTCTAAACATGCTGACGGAATCCAGCTAAGAATCTATCTTCCTCCAGCGCTTCCAGCTGGGCAATCCTTTCTCCTAAAGCTTTGTGGTCCTCCATTCCTGTGAACACCGCTATCTGTAGACTAGGCACAATGTACTCCATCGGCATCACAGCTTCTACGCCATAGACCAGTCGAAAAGGTGTTTGTCCAATCAGCTTTTTACAAGTAGTTATATAAGCGCATAACACTGATGGTACGTGCATGTCCCAATCATTCCTCTGCGCATTGCAAACCTTTGTCAGTGCGTTCTTTAATATCTTATTAAACGCTTCCACCGTTCCATTAGCCTGAGGGTGATATGGCGTGCCCTTTTGATGATAAACTTGGAATTCCTCCATCGCGCTAATCGTTTCATTAAGGAAATGTGTACCATGATCGCTCATCAAAATATTCGGGATACCAAGCCTAGTTAGCACATATTCAAATTGGAACCTTGTTGTTGTTGCCCCTGTACAATCCTTTACAGGTTGCTCCTCCACCCATCTGGTCAAATACTCAGTTGCGGTGATGATATACTGCGCACCCATCTTCTTTCCCAGAGGCTAAATTGGTCCTACAAAATCAATTGCCCATTTTTTAAATGGCTGCAACGATACTTGCGGATTCAGAGGTAACTCATCCCTCCATGATGGCCTGCCCGTCCTCTGACATGCATCGCATGCCCTACAATAAGCTTTGGAATCCTTATGCAGTGTCGGCCACCACAACCCAACGCGTAAAATCTTCTGCGTTGTTGTTTTTCCTGCATAATGGCCTCCTGCAACCCCTCCATGAGCTTCAGCTAGGATGCTACTTCGTTCAAATGCATGCACATAACATCACAATAGCTCATCCGTTCCCATCTTATACAAGTGATCTGCAATAACAAAAAAATCTGTTGCGTGCACCACCAATTCCTTATTTTGTTGGCTGGTGTACCCTTCCGGAGCCATTCCTGTAGTCAGAAAGTGTATGATGTCTACAAAATGATTGTCTACCACGCGCACCGCAAATAGTTGTGTATTAGGTAGTCCTTCCTCCAAATTAGTGGGCTCCTCACCTATTTCAATGCGCGACAGATGATCTAGTCCTACATTCAATCACCCTGGCTTCACAATGACTTCGAAATCATATTCCTGAAACAACAACAACCATCTGCATATCCCCCCCCAACACAGGCTTGTTGACCAGGTACTTTAATGCAGAATGGTCTGTATACATCTTAAAGTGTCCGCCTAGCAAGTAGTGTCTGAACTTCTGGAGCACGTACACCATAGCCAAACCTTCGCACTCTATCATTGAATAATTCTTCTCAGCCTTAGATAACTTCCTGCTTGCAAATGCAATAGGGTGATCCAACTCTCCCTCACTGACCTATGTCAATACTGCTCCCAGCACAATACATGACGCATCTACATGCACATGAAATTCCTTCTTCCAATCCAAGAAGACTAGGATTGGCGCGGTGACCATATTTTCTTTTAACACATCCAAGCTCTGCTGACATTCTTCATTCCAACATAATGTAGCATCCTTCTTCAACAGTTTTTCCATCGGCGCAGTAATCTGGGCATAACTCTTGATGAACTTCCGGTAATAACGAGTATGCCCCAGCGTTGCACATAGTTGTTTGACACATCTTGGCACCTCCAAATTTATTATAACCATGATCTTAGATGGATCCACAATTAATCCTTGTCTGCATACTACATGACCCAGCAAGATTCCGAAGGGAACACAAAAAACATTTCTTCAAATTTAGCACGATCTGATACCTCCGGCATGTATTCAGCATCAAGCGTAGACTAGCTACATGGTGTTTGACCAATCCAAACATCGTACAATCGTCAAAATATACCTCCAAATACTTGTGAATTAAGTCCTTGAATGCCATGGTGACTGCGCGTGAAAAGACCGTCAGCGTGTTCTTCAGTCCAAAAGGCATTACCATATACTGAAAGCATCCCCACTTGGTCGCAAAGGTAGTCTTACTCTTGTCTTCTGGTGCGATCTTGATCTGATGGTACCTAGAGAACCCATCAGTGAATGAATATGCTTCCTGTCCTCCTACATTATCCAACACTTCATCAGTGAACGAGGTTGGAAACGGATCATGTACGCAAGCGTCATTCAGCTTCTTGAGATCTACGCATATCCTTATTTCATCCTTCTGCTTCTCTTTCCTGAACTACCATAGGACTAACCCAATCAGACTTCTCCACTGGTTCAACGGTTCCTGCTACCAACATTTTGTCCAATTCTAAGTAGACCCTTTCTTTATGCTCAGGATTGAGGCAATATGGCCTCTGTTTCACAGGCTTCACATCTGGTTGCAATGTTATCCTCACTACTCCTAAATCGCATATTATCCCTTTCACGTTTGAAAACTTTGTAGGGAAGAAGTCCTAGTATTCACGGACAACTCAACAACCTTATCCATAGTAGCACCATCCCAGTAGTCCCCTATATTCTCAAACTTCGGCTCTGCCTCTGTCCCAATGTTCACTTGTCTCGTTTTTAGTGGCACGGTGATATCAGGATTCTTTATATGCGGCCCCTCGACTTCGCGGTAACATTCTATCTCTGGGATATTAATGTTCCTTGGATCCTCCTCTTCTTCTTTAGCAGTCACATTGTAGCACTCCAGCGCACTGAGCAGCTGGGTGGTCCAATCTGGTTGAATCAAATCCAAGGGATCCTGTGGGATTCTGAAGATCATTGCTTTGACCTCCTATAGCACTTCATCAATGCACTCAAATTCATCTTCAAAGCTGAATGTCATCAAGAATCCTTGTTTCAAAATATCCCATTCATCCATGCCATGGCGGAGCTCTATCTCCAAGTACCAATTCATAGGTATTACATCCAAGGTGTGACAGAACAAATGCACCCACTCCAGTTACGGTTCTGCTCCATAAGCATTGGTCCATTTTGCTAAGTGATCGCGCGGATCACTCCTTCCATCGTATTTCTCCGTCAATCGCACATTTGGGCGACCAAACCACACCCTCGTCATTCTTCTATATTCACGCCATCTATCGAAATTGTCTTTATGTGTACCCAACCATCTTACAGGCGTAGCGCACAACGCCAAGTCCAAGGCTTGGAAGCGATGCTTCTCTGGCAATTCCCTTTCAAATGCATCCAAAAATTTATCAACGTCAGTTAAACCATCATAATAAGGCAGACTTCTTACCTCCGGCGATACACATCACAACGATTTGGTCATCATGTTACACCGTAGCATAGACACTTCGTGCAATCTATTATTCCATTGTTCCAATTCCTCATCTAAATCTGAGGTGCAAGAGCTTTTGCGGTCCCATGCAATACGTCCATCTACTGTCAGATTCACCCAATCTTGATCTCACACCATTGTCTTATAAATTTGGTCCGAATCATCGTCACTTTCGTAATCGTGGAATAGTTCAATATCCCGCAGTCCTTCTGCAGCGTCCAATAGTACTACTACGCGAAGTGATTTTCTTTCAAATGACATCATCCGCTTGTTCAATTGATCACCTCATTCAAGTTGATATCCTAGTCAATCCCCAGGAGTGCGGGGTAGGGATTATTGTCATGGACAATCTCTATTACTTCGAAATTCGCCAATGCGCTCGCGCCTTCAATATTGACTGTCACTCCCTGCAATCTTCCCATGGGGATAATCTTTTGTTGATTCGCCATCCTCAATTGAATAAGAGACCACTGCAACGCAAGTCTCTCCATTCTCTCCAATGTTTGTTTCGACAAAACATTCGCATCTAACCCAAGGTCCAAAATAACTTGGTCCATTTCATATTCTCCTATTTGAGCGGTGAGCCTCATCTCACGCCCCGTTCTTTCCTTATGCTTACCAATTTTCCTCACCACGCGCGGTCCCTCAGGAGCATTATCAGCACATTTTTTGATCAACTCATGTAATCCCTTTACGGCCTTGCTATCGTGTAGCAGCTTCATACAGGTCTCCAAAAAGGTAGTAAGCATGGATGGGTCCATTTCTTCAGACTGCTTATCTTGACTTCCTAAGGTAGAAGCTTCAGTGAAGTTTTTCTTTACTTCCATGAAGGTTTCCTTCGCGCGCTCCAAATCAAAGCCAACCTCCTTTTCTAGAGCTTTGCAGATCGATTCACCTTCTTTAGGCTGCTTTCCCTTATCTTCGCCAGTTGTCATTCCACTTCGCAGCACAATATTCACATTGGGGTCCTCTTCGTGGGGTTCAGCCCTCATCATCTGCAAGTTCTGTGTAGGTTGTTGAGGTTGCGTCCCCTTTTCGTGCATCTTAGTTATTAATACAGGGCAGTCTTTTGTCACGTGGTCAAACTGGGTAAAGTATCAACACGACAGGAGCGTTGGGTTCTTGCATTCTCATGTGTAGTGTCATGGACCTCCACAATTGTAGCAAATAACTTGCCCCCGACCCCTCGCAGGTCCTCCTCCGCCTTAGCCTCATCCGCCGCCCCTAATATCCTCCTTGCAGCCCCCCAACACCTTGATCCGGAGGTCAATTTTCTATCTGCATCCGATACGCAGGCGTTCTCTCCATCATTAACTCTTAACTATGGCAATTGCACTCATCGTGGCCTACTAATTGGAAAAAGTTGTAGAAGAGCTGTTGCAATGTCTGTACAAATTTCTGCAACAAGTGGCAATTATCTGTGGCACATTTTCCAGCTACCTGATAGATAGCACACCACAGTGCGGGCCCTGCACTTGGCCGTGTTTGAGCTTCCGGCCTCAAAGGAATTGACCCTCCTCCTACAACATAATTCGAAAAGACAAGGCAATGATATTTTTCATGCCCTTGACTCTTACATTTCAAACACAAAACCTCTTCATGCAGCTCTGGCCGAGCCACTCTATCCTTCTTCAGACTTTGGAATTCTAGGCAAAGGTTCTGCAACTCCGTGTGAATCTGCTGAACTCCCAAAGCAGCATCTTGAATTGGTGTCTCGTGAAATCTCATTACAATTTCTAGGGCCTCCACCTAGGTCCCAATCTTTTGCTGTGATAAAGCAACCCTCAGATGAGGCAAGAGGGGAGCCAAAAACCATTCACAGTGCTTCCCATCCGTAAGAATCATTTTAGCTTCGCGGATCTTGTACTTCAATCTCTGATCTAGCTCCCAAGGTGTCTCGCCATGCTTCATCATGATTTCCTTGAATCCAACGATCAATTGCGCTTCATAATTGGGCCTACTGAATTCCTTATTCAGTGCAGTTTGAATGTCCACCAATGCTGCCATCGGGCTATCAGTGCAGTACTTAATGTAACATGTTAGCGAGCATTCTTATAAAGCAGTAACCAAAGTTGCTTTCTTCATCTCAATTCTAAGTGCAGACACAAACAATTCCTCTAGGCCGAGAGAGCGGGTCTAGTCACAAACATATAATCTATGGAAGATTTCCTTAGGCTAGAATCAATTAAGAGGGCCTAGAGGAATTGTTTGTGTCCGCACTTAGAATTTACCTACATCACAAATTGGTGACTCCACTCAGGAGGTGGGAGTGGAAAGAAGCCCATTAGAGCAGGATCTTTAGAGTCCTTCCCCCACACTCTCATAAGGAGCACCAGTGTGCTTGACATACGAAACATTTCCATCCGAGGAGGAAGAGGCAAAGAAGGACAGTTGGTCAACTGTGACTATTTTCCCTTGATGGGGAAAACGAATCACGCAGAATAAGGAGGAGGCTACAACATGCATGGCATGGGTCCAATTATGTTCGAGTAGAAGATTATAATTGAGATTAACGTCAACAATCTCTACCTCAACATGCACTATCTTGCCTTCCAAAGTAATGGCAAGGTTGGGTAAGACACTGAATGGTCACGAATCGCGCCCGTCAAAAGCTTCCAAAGTGTTAGGGGACTGGTTCAAAGTAGGAGAACCAATTGCCTTCCAACAAGCAACAGACATGATGCAGGTGGAAGCACCTTCATCAATGATGGTTTTGTGAATGGTTTTCTCATTGATGATGACCTGAATGAGAAAGGAAATTTGATGAGGAAGACGTGGAACGTGGTTTTCTAGATCAAAACATATAAGATTGGAATCAGCAAGATCAATACCCCCAATAGCCGATAGTAATGATTTCCATTGAGATGGACAGCTTTGAAGTACCTCAAGGGCAGACATTGTCAATGGCGCCTAAGTCAAATCCTCAACAATATTATAGTGCTGAGTGGCACGAGTGTTGGGATTGTATGAGGACTTCCGCAGCACACCTTGAGAAGGTGGTCAAACTGCAGAATCAGGGTTTAAAGGTCACTCTATACGAAGAGGACAAAAACTTGACGGGGTAGAAGAAGAAGGGGCAACTTCTTTTTCTTTCCCTGCTGTTGGGGTAGGAGTTTGATAATCTTTTGATCTAGTAGCCACATTAATGGGCATACTCATCATGAACACTTGTGAACCTAAGGAAGTAGATGATTGAGGCTGGTATACCATTTGGGTTTCTTGGGACAGAAATTACTCTTTTAGGACAACTGGGGTCCCTTTGAGCAACCGATTAACTTTAGATCGTCTCGGACAATCCTTAGTATAGTGATCCTCCTCACAAATGAGGTACAGATACTTAGGCTTCCGTTGGGAAGCATCACCAGCAAATGACTTAGGAGGACCCTATTTTGGGGCATCGACTTTAGCTTTGCCTTTCTTCTTACCTTTCGAGGATTTGTCCACTGCGGTAGACTGAACAACGTGGACCTCTGAGGTTTTACCAGGGCCAGGTGGAGTTTGGAAAGGACTATTGGAAGTAGTGTTTGAGGCCGACTTCTATTTGGAAGAAGATTTTATAGGGGCCTGGGACACTAAACCAACTACTCCATCAACAGGAGGTGTAGCCTGTGACTTCGATGTCGTCGGATCAGATGATGGCCTCGGAGCATCGGGTAATAACTCATACAAAGTGCCAGACTGAGAGTAAACGAGATCTAAGTACTGTGCACGAGCAATGGCTTGCTCCTCCGTGATGCACCCACCCATAGCGATATCGCAAGAAATTGGAGTGACGAATGATTTGGTGAACCATTCAGTCAGTAACTAATCAGCAATCTCGAATTTGATCAAGTGACACCTACGTCTCCATTCATGGATGTGATCGGAGATGTGGGTCGTAGTATTTTGCTTGAGAGATGTAAGCAAATAGGTTCTGGTTTCATAGCGAACTAGCAATTGGAAATGTGTGAGGAAAGCCATGGCTAACGAGTTAAATTCATAATAAGCACTTCGAGGGAGCTCGATGTACCACTTCGCTGCAGCGCCTGTGAGAGTTCGTTGGAAAAGACAGAGATGAATAGAATCATCAACGTAAGAATTCGAAGAGCACCAGAGGTGATATGTCATCACATGGGCTTGAGGATCTTCTTTTGCTTTCCCATCGAACTTTGGAAAATCGCTCAGGATCTTGGATGGGACTAGAGGCCAGTAGGACAAATGAAGAATTGGATCATTCGTGAGTCGAGACACATCTGGCAACTCTAGTGTAGCCAAGAACGGCAATTGAGTATTGAAAGGCATTGGAGGTCGATAAGCGGGTCCAACTGGAGGAGCCCATCCCTGCTGGTAAGGATTTTGTCCCCATAGTGGAGGGTTCTATCCATAGGGCATTTGATTTTGCCCCCATTGTAGGTTACCTTGCCCGTAGGGTGGATTTTGACCTTGAAAGCCTTGAAATTGTCCAGCCATAGGTTGTTGATAAGCAACATATGGGTTAAAAGGTTGTTGAGCTTGTTGACCTTGGACATGAGGATTTTGCACCTATTGTCCATGGGAATATGGGTTTTGAACCTATTGGCCCTAGACATAAGGATTTTGGACCTGTTTTCCTTGGACAAGAGGATTTTGAACCTGTTGTCCTTGGACAAGAGGATTTTGAACCTACTGCCCTTGGACATGAGGATTTAGGGCCTACTGTTGCAGGACTTGACCCTGACCTTGTCCTTGCAAAGGTTGACCCTGTTGATATGTATATAAGGGTTGACGTTGCCTGGGATGGCCTTGCTGCTGCGAGGGATGACTGTGCAACTGAAAAAGTTGTCCCTACGGCTAGAGAGGGTAGCCTTGCGAAGACATAGGTTGGGAGGTTTTCTAAACATACTGCATTTGCGACTACATGGTTTGTTGCAACTGCTGCGAGGGTTGCCCCTGTGGCTGTTGCAATGGTCCCTGCCTTTGCATCATTGGACCCTGCTCCTGCATGTATGGGCCTTGTTGCGATGAAGGTTGCCCTTGTTGCTACAAAGGTTTTCCTTGTTGCTGCAAGGGTACTTGCACAGTTCCCAGATTGAAACCTTGAAAATTTTCGAACTATATATGGCCATAGCCACCGGGAACAGTGGTCAGACCATGCTGAACGTGCTGCTTAGGCTAAAGGACGTGAGGTGGATTTACCATTATTGGGAAACATATGGAACATAAGGAGTTTGGTACTGAACCTGAGCCTCATAAGGCTGCTGATACTGGAAATTGCTTGACCCAGACGGACCAACAGGATTTTGGACCTGTTGGTACTGGACATTGCTTGATCCAGCAGGACCAGCAGGGTTTTGAATAACACCAGAAGAAGGTTGGTTCACCCCAACCATGTGAGCATGCGAGCTACTCACATTAGTTGTGCCCGACACCATAGAGACATTCAGATTCTGCCCCCCAGGTGGTGGCACAACTTGTGCACTTACTAGAGGGACCGAAGGACTGACAGAGGCAGGACTCGAGACCGTCGGTTGCACCAGATGGGTGACTTGGACTGACAAGACAAGAGGGTTCAGAACAGTGGGCTGCACCGGGACTGAAGTAACTATAGAAATCAGCGTCTGTTGGGGGGTCGGATTCGGAATGAACGGACCCGTGGTAGGCATAGCGCCAGACGCCCAAACAGGATTATGATAAAGCAAAGAGGCACTAGGTGTACCTGAGACCAACTATGCTAAAGTCACATAATTAGGAGGTAAATTCTGATAAACACTGATGGGAATGCTTCCCGTGTAGGGGAAACCCTCAGGAGGAAACTGATCTTCTTCCTCTTCGACAATGTGTGGAGTGGAAACCTCCGAGTGACCCAGAGAGGAGACTGGAAATTCGCCTTCGGGTTCCATGGGTGGAAACAAGTGACGATGAACGACCGAAGATGTTCGAGGGGATAATTCCAAAGGAATACCCAGCTGATCGTATGGACTGTACGGATGTTGCAGTGATATCACAACAGGGTCAAACAAAGGATTCGAAGGATAAACAACCAGTCCAAGCTGACTGTCAGGGGTCGGCTGACTCTTGGGAGTCTAGATAGGATTATCCAGAGATTCCAAGCCAATATCAGAAAGTGACCCAGTATCTGAGGGAGGTGGAGGATGAGATGACAAAGGTTGAATGCTCAAAACGATTCCAAGTTCAACACCTTGGTCCTCAAGTGACTACGGTAATTCAGGAAATGGCTCCTCAGACAATCTTTTAGACAGAGGAGAGGAAGAGGAACTAGGTGAACTGGATGGTTCAGCCACGATGGCTTTGCCTCAAATAACAGGAACAGAGAGATAAATTCCAAGGCTTTAAATGTGCTTTAAAAGGAATACTCATGATTTGGTCTAGAAAAGACTAACAGGGATGTTATGAGATCGTGGGCAACAATTTTTTAAGACGCATAAACAAATTGGTGCTCTTTCATGTTTTAAGAGTTGAGAAAGAAGCAAAGGTGACTCTATCACTTTCGATTTGAAGCGAGCTTGAAAGGACAAGTGCTCGGATGATATTTTAAGCTTAAAGAGTCAAAAATATCAAATGACTACTCAGGATGATCTAGGTAAAAAGGATTACCAGGTAACCGTGAACTGCAGAATACCTCCCGGCAAACCGAGAAGTACGGGTAGGCGATCTCCCCAAATGTTGTGTTTGGTGTATCATGTTTACAAGGCAGCAGACTAGGCTTCTTTTGGAAAAAGGATTATAGCCTAGTGGGGTCTCCCTTTATATACTCAACGGTACAGGGAGCACAAGTCTATACTAGCGTTGTCTAGTGCCAAAGCGAATGGCAGCTACTAGGTTTAAAGACGTGGAACATGTCTCTAGCCTAGACCTTCTAGATGTGATCGTTAGGTTTCAAATGTGCCTTAGATTAATTGAGTTCATTTTAAAGTTTATCTTGAATTATGTCTCGGTTTTCAGGCCTTAGCGATGTGACTCAAAAAATCTTGTATGCAGCTAAATGAGACAAGACTCTTTCAATTCGATGAATTTTTTACACTAGAGAGGGTAGGAAACACAATCAAATGCAAACAACCAAGCAATTGAAAATAAAATGTTTTTTTTCACTACTTCACTTTTTGAAAACAAAATAATGAAAAAAACTCTTCCCAATTCCTATTTTCCTAACAAGTGCACTTCAAGTAGTCCTTCCAAAATTAAAGAGAATTCTTTTTCTTTTCAAATGCAAATGCAATTCTAGTCTTCAATGATGCTAACTAACGTAACATATTGATGCAGAAAACTAGAATTGTGTACTTTTCATGAAATGACAAAAATGATTTTTTTGTAAAACACTTCAATGAAAAAGTTTTCAAGACAATCAATCCTGAAACAGATGAAAAGACACAAAAAGAACTTCTTCCAAACTAATGACGCAATGACTCTACCAAAAACAAGACAAGAAATGTGATCTATGCTGGAAAAGAGACGTTTAAACAATCAAACAAAACTTTTCAAACTTGAATGATGGAGATCAAAGCAATAAGAGGACTACAAACGAAATGCAAGGAGTAAATTCACCAACAACTTGACTCACTGAGTTCACAATTAGCAAGATGGATGATAAGCTAGATGTCCTAAAGCCACAAAACACCCAAAGACTCAATAAATCAAGCAAAATCAAACCAACAAGCACATAAACCAAGCCAAATCAAGCTTTCCAGTCAGGGAGAAATAGTCTAAAACAAGCTAAGAGGTAGAAATCAAGAGAGCAAGACACACTAGTTGAGATCTGGGGTAAACCCTAATCTCCACCTACAAGCATCGGTGTGACTGCCTAACTAACAGTAAGTGCCAAAGGGGGGTCGGCGTGAATGTTTTTGAGAAACGCGATTGGATCGACGCGACTATTTTAGAAAAACTGCATTGGCCGAGGATTTAAAGGAAAAGATAAAAATTTCCTTAGGTAAAAACCAGAAATGCTACTGTAAATTTCAGGCTCAGAACAGTAAACCAAGCAAAGCAGAGAACACTAGAGGGAAATGGTGATACGAGAAAAGTTCACATAAAACCATGAAAGTACAATCTATCAAACAGAAGGAATGGGTATCTAGTGGAGTCGCCAATTTTTGATGCAGGTAAATTCTAAGTGTGGACACAAACAATTCCTTTAGCCTGAGAGAGCGGGTCTAGTCACAAACAGACAATCTATGGAAGATTTCCTTAGGCTAGAATTAATTAAGAGGGCCTACCTCTTAGAACTCTATTCTAATTGGTGATGATCCTACTTCCTCGCTCCAACTATCTTTCGTTTCCTTCCTTCGCACACCTGAAACAAGCAAACAACAGCAAACAACAAACATAATAGCATACAATATTGTATTCAGCCTACTTAACAGGTCAAGAAACATTAAGCCATAAACATGTGAGATGACATTTCATGTAGGAAATCAATTGATAGTTGCATCTATATTAGTTCAAGAAGAGATTACAACCGATGTCTTAACGTTGTTGTTCTCCTCTGACATATCTGAGTTCCCACACTTCTGCTAGCATCTCATGGATAGCCTCAACAATGGTAGTCTCAAGGCTCTTCCCTTTAGTCTCAAATCACACCCAAGCACACTATTCTCCCTCAAATATACACTAGAAAACTTTAGACTATAGAAGTCTTGCTGATTATTCTAACTCCAAACTAAAACCTAATTAGGACTACTAGCTTTTGCTTGGGAAAAAGAGAGGTTTATATAGCTTGGATGGATGGGAGATGGTTCCTCTTCTCATGGGAGAAGGCCTTGTCTCTTGGATTAGTTCCATCCTAATAGGGGAAAGGAGCCCAAACTGACCTCCTCAAATCCATCCGGCCTAACCATTTACCAGACTTATGTTACAAAGCTTCTAGAGATGGAAGCTTTGGCTCCATATTTAAAAAACTTTCCAAAACAGCATCGGCACGATTGAGAAAGGGCTCAGTCGATCCAATCGGCACTAGGGATAGTTGTAAACCATGCATATCGACGCGAGGAGGACATGGGTCATTAGCGTCGGTCTTGTAAACTGGGATAAACAGAATATTTTTTGGAAATGATGCAAAAGAGAATTGTTTTGCTCATGAAGAGGTACACAATGGGAGTTTCTTCATGATAGGAAAGCATGTCGGGTACATTGTAGAGGTCCACCAGGATCGTAGACGAGGAGTACAGGGACCGTGACAAAATTCTGTATAAAAAATCATCTATAATGACCTGGGCTTCCCACACAGGCTTCGCGATAAACCAACACTGGTATGGGTCCTCATTCCCCAAGCCCTTGAAAACGGGAAATTTCACTGAATTCGCCATATTGAACAGTGGTGGAGGTGCTGGTGGTGTGGGCGAAGGTGTATGCGGTGGAGGTGAAGATGGAGGTGGTGTGGGTGGATGTGGTATTCGTGGGAACCCTCGCCTTATTAACTGAACAACACTCTGCGAAGAAACCTGTGTTGTTTCTTCGTCGTCACTTAGAGGAGGCTCAATTAGCGGGCTATATTCAGGTTTTGTTCCCTTTTTATCCCTGAATAACTTTCCACTTCGCATAGCTCCAAACATCAAGGTAATTGCATAACCCGCTTTTCACACAAGAGAATTTTAATCCAAGTATTCAAAGATCTCAAATACTTACCTCGCGGTCCTTTAAAGAAGCGTTGCTCTACTTCGTTGTAGCTAACCGAGGTATCAACCGCGAACTCTATTACAAATCCTCCTATGATACGATCAAGCCAATCACCGACAACACATGCGATCTTATCTTCAGAGGCTTCCAATCTCCACACTAACTCCAAGTCCACACTATCGGACTGTCAAGCCTCCACCTTCCTTGGCCATCTGTCAATTTAGCGATTGACTCGTATAATTCAACCAGGAAGGAATATAAGAAAATTTCATTTATCTCTGTGTACAGATACCTGTCCAACCACTATTCTTTCGTCAATCGTGGGTTCTTGTTCTCTTGCACAGCGAATTCGTGGATCTTTCTATCCAACCAATATTCAATTTCCTTCTTAGTTGGATTCTAATGATAGAACATCACACGTATATTTATCCAGATCCCGATCCTGACAATGAAACCATTTGTTGGCTTAGTGGGTCCTAACCCAGGTTTAGAGTTAAGTTTTCCAAACAAATCCCTACACTATTAGCCCTTTCGGCATCAATCCACAGGTTACGGACTGAAGTCTCACCTGAAGCAGTATGGGGGGATGCTAGAACCAAGTTTCCGCACCCAAAGATGGTTATGATGTCGTTTTATATCCTTTATCTGCTTCTGCGCAGATCGATAAGACTTTGAGGCTTATCGATATAACTTCCTCTTACCAGCCTCTAGACCTTCGCGAAGGTCTACAACTGTCTTTCACGGACCCTAAACAAGAAAATCAACCACTTATGTGCCTCTGTAATCGCTCCTAAGTCTGTTATTACCTAGATTGACTTAAGTGTATGATATCTTTAGCATGCATTAAGATATTCTTCACGTAAATAGATATTATTACTTGCGTACATATAACAATGTAAACCATGTAGAATTGTGCATCAATACAATATTAAATCATAAACCCAATATTCATCATAACATAAACGCATTCATTCATAACATAAGTAAATGTATAAAACACAGGTATTTCCAGAATAGTCTCTTTATTGATACTTCAGATTTGCTTACAGACTCAAAACTACCCTACGCACTCAGTTGCAGGGGTTCGCGCACTCAGCTGCGGACTCTACTCTAGGCCTCTGCGCACACAGCTACAGAGCTTCTCTTCTACTCTAAGACTCTTCGCCCGTCACTTCTACTAACCCATTACATTCATTCTTCATTTTTTCTACTTCCTTAGAGTCTTCTAAGACTCTCCTTTTTATACAATCCCATGGTCCGCAGACCATGGGTAGGTCTACTAAAGCCGACAGAACTTACATAAACAAAGGGTAAAACCATTTTATGACACTTTACATCTACGCACTCCACAACCACAACTTGTGAAGACTTTACACTTTACATTCAAAAACTTGGGCTTTCAACCCCAAAACTTAGGCATTTGCCCCAAAATTGACCTTAGGGAACCCTGTCCCAAAAGCAAGTATTTTGACAAGCAATTCCAACTGGAGCTGAACATGTATTTTGACAATTTGATGTGCACGGCCACCAGCACATGCTTGGAGATCAGCACAGACCTTATGCATCAACATGTTGTCGATCTGGTCACACCCAAGATGACCATGCACATGCTATCAGGTGAGTTGGACGGAGGAGCCATATCAGTGTACCGGGATGCAACAGAGGCAAGAATTCGCTTCAGCAAGATGTCACCATTGAGTGCACGGACACCATCACGGACGACTAAGCTTGGCATCATTTCGCCACCATCGACCATCACAAGGATGTCAAAGAGTTGGTGTCACCACAACGGTCTGAGTGTTAGTGATGTCTTGCATGGCTTGCTCAAGCCATTTTGTCTCACATGGGTACATGAGCAGATTAGATGAAGAGTCATGAGGGTAGATGAACTGTCACAAAGGGGAATGTTAGGGGCCACCCACCCTTTTCTATAAACAGTCATAGAGTATATGAAGATTCATGAGGGTAGATGAACTATCACAAAGGGGAATGTTAGGGGCCACCCCACCCTTTGCTATAAATAGTCCCTCATAACTCATTATAGAGCCTTCTGGTCAGCGAAGCTTCCAATAGGAATATCTTAGAGAAAGCTTGGATAGTATTGTAACGAGCCTTGGCTTCTCCACTGCACAGAGCTAGTATATCTCTTTAGAGGAGCAGGCGGTTGTGGTTGTAACGTTCCGCTGTCAGAACTAGTGGTTGTACATGGATGTATTATGTGATTAGAACTTACACTTCTTAATATAACAGATCCAACACATTTCATTCATATGTTATATTGTATTTCAACTATCTTGAGTACTCTAAATGATATATGTATATGTTTGCTTACGCATGCAGGTGTAGTTATTTCTGTATATGTATGTATGAATCTTTCTTAAATGTGGTGTTGGTTTAACCATCACTTTGGATTGCTAGTTAACTTGCCTTCCATGTTGTGATGCATCTTTGCTCGTGTGTTCCCTTCTTAACTCCATGCTATCACAGGTTTCCAAGGGGCACGCTTACCTCCCTTTCCGTGTGTTAGGACCATTCATGCACCTTCCTTGACTTGCCGCATATGTCACACCCTTACTACCAACAGGGACATCTTACTTGCCTCTGTGTGAAACCGTGTCAAAGCATTACTATACGACCCACTGTTGGGAATCCTACACCAAATGGTCTGAGGTCTAATTAGGACTTCTTACCGAGGAGACCGCCTGACATTTTGGCGGGTCCAGCACCGTCAACATTTTGGCGCTAGAATGAGGGCCAGATGACAAGTTGAGTCCTCACATTTGTTTTGAATATCTGCATATCTATTATGACTAACTATTGAGTTTCTCTTCCAAAGTGTATGTCTTATGGAAAACAACTTCATTATCTCGGAAAAACTCTCGGATAACTTGTCACATAAAACATACAATGGTGGAGGCCACGTAGCCTTGGCTAGGCGCGTGGTTGGTGTTGTAGGCTCATGCGAAAGACATGGAATATTTGAAGAGTACATGAGCTGCGCATTGTTCGTCTACACGCTTCGAGGGCACCTAATGCACTCGTGTGCCACGCTTCCCGAAAAATCTATTCATTCTCTTGCTCATCTGGTCATAAAGATAGACCATGCTTTCAATCACTTTAACTGTAAAACACTCAATCAAGAAATTCTGAAATTACGAAAAGCACCCAATGAATCCGTTGAACAATTTTACACACGCTTTTGTAATCTTGCATGCCTATTCCCTGAAGATGAAATTGATTGTGAATTTCTCAATGGGGGATTTGAGTATCTTCTTCACATATCTGAAAATCCATAATTCTTGAAATCATCCATATCCCGCTCAACACACTTCGGTGATGGAGCTGCGCAATCACAGGCAGGCACAGTTGTTGTCACAAGTGATTGTTCGCCTTCACCTCATCAGACAGCTCCACCACTGTTAAGCTTACCAGTCAATCCTTCTATCAATGTAGGGATCTCCCAGATCAACCCAGGTAACCCAAAGGACTTATAGTGTATCCCCAAAATTCAAAAGACACCAAACCAAAATCAAATCAAGAGCAAACAAGAGAGGCAACATACAAAGGACTCCCCAGCGGAGTCGCCAACTTGTGATGCAGGAAAGTGTTCCCTCTGCGGACAGAGGCAACCCCTCTAGCCCTAGAGTGGGTCTAGTCACAGCAAGGACAAAACAACAATTGATTCCCTTAAATAGTCATCGTTGGAGGCCTACCTCAAACCGGTGGTTGATGAAGTTCCGTTGCACTACTCCAGCTTCCGTTTCCTTCTCCTTAGAGAGTAATTGACCTGAAACAACACAAGACAACGACAAAGCACATAACCAGGAAACAACAATGATCTATTTACTCACAAAGTCAAGAAGTCATGAGCTATCAAGTAAATTACATACAAGACATAGGAAATCATCATTGATTGTATTAATAATGAAATAAGAGTAAGCTTACAACTGGGTCTTGACATCGCAAGCCTTCTCAGAGGGTCCAACCAGTGTGTTTCTCCAAGCATTCACTCTCAAAGATGGGTCTCCCAAATAGCAATATCTCTCTCTCTCTCTCTCTCATTCACAAGTTTTACACAAGATTAAGGGCACTCCACACCTTCTTGCAAACTATAAAGCAATCCCACACTTGTCACACTCACACCAACTATCTATCAAACTCAAAAATAGCAGCAGCACTATGCAACCAAAAGAACTAGCAGATGATAGCAATGGTGAGTGATTTTATAGGAGAAGGAGTCTCCATGAAATGAGGGAGAGGGAGCTTATCCTCAAGACAAGCAACACGAAAGGTGGAACTACCATGCCAGAGGGAGGAAAGCAACCCAATCTGACCCAACAACCAGGTCCATAGACATCCAAAAGGCCGACTGTTGAAACGAATTCGCCCAATCTGGATCGTCGCGAGTTTATAACTAAGATCTTGCGCTGACATCGCTAGTAGGTAATGTAAGCAGTCAAAACGTCGCGAAAGATACCAAATAGACTCGCACCGGAGCATGAAATCCGATCGTCGCGGGAATCAGATGTACTCCCGCGCTGGAAGTGCGACTGTACCGATTATGACCGTTGTTCATCGCATGTATTTAGCTAATAGTCATGATGAGGTAGAAAACTTAGGAAAAGTGGGTCAATTAGCAACATAAGAGAGCACTTGTCTAGTATGAGCATGGATGCATGACACAGTAGAAGGACGCAGTGACAAATTACTGTGTACCACTAAGGAGTGCTAGACTCATCATATCCTCATCCAATGTCACGACCCCTACACTTGCAAGCTCATCCCTGCATGTGATGAGCTTGGTCAGATACATAGAGATCGTCTCATCCCTTTCACACTTGATCTTTCTAAGTTTGTCCTTCAGTGCCAGCATCCTCTGATCACTGCTATTCTGATATAAATCTTTCAATGTTTTCCACATTGCATGCAGAGTCTCCTTCCCATGGAGGCTTGAGACAATGTGATCTCGCACTCCCTCCAAGAGAATTCTCCTAGCTCTAGCCACACACTTCCTCCATTCCACCTGCTCAGTCTTGTTAGTAGGCTTAGGGATTTCTTTATCAATGTAATCCTTAAGACCATTATCTTCCAAAACTGCCTCCATGCGATCCTTCCAAGATATATAGTTTGAGTTGCCATCAAGGGCATACTCAAGCCTCAAACCATAGAACGCCATCGATGAAATAGATGTGATAAGAACTTGAGATCTATATCCCAAATAATAAACTTCGAATTTCTCCTACTAGTATACTGTTCTTGCTTGATCACCTGTGCTCCGATACCATGTAGAAATTTCACCTGTAGAACAAACCGATATATGCAATGTCCTAAAGCATAATACTTGTTCTACTTCTACAAAACATTAAGCGGAAGCATAATCGAATTCATGAGCAACATCAAGTAGAAACATGCATAACTGATCAAGAGAAATAATCACACATAACACAAGATATATCCAGGGGAAAGCACCAGCATAAAACCCCAACCATGTATTATCAATCAAGTGGAAATCCTCTTCACAATACAAAAAGAATTAGCTCTCAAGCTATTCAGTTCTCAATGAACTATGAAGATATGAAGATATGTCTCATGAACCAACCAAGCCCTGTATATAAAGGCTTTACCTATGGTCCAATCCCTATTTCCTTGCGCAGTTTGCTTAGGAAATAATAGCAAAAGCATATGCAATTAATTCCAAACATACCAAGTCAACCTATGGTCCAACTACGCAATCTTTGAGGACACTAGTTCCTCAATCATGCAAAAACTACTTACTAGAAATAGTCAAGCATCTGATAGTACATTGTCCCACATCTGATCTCAACTGGGTCTCTGACAGAACTGACATGCAACAGTTATCCATGAGTGAATCCTCAGTTATCTAAAATAATAGTTGTCACATGCATGCAAACATTAACAAACTATATTTTATTATTTTAACAACTTGTTAAAATAATCTAACTGGACTTGACTAGTTAGAACTAAGTCAACTGATTCTCTCATTATAGAACTCATACTTATTCCCTCAATCAGTGGAGGAAATTAAGGATAAATTCCTCAATCAGTGGGACAACTCATGTGCATGCTCACAAAGACTTCAAATTTGAATTTCCTTAACTAATTAACTCAACTGAATTAATTAATTAATATTTCCAACTGCTGTTAAGACCAAAATTAATTTTACTTCCTATAGATAGACTATGGACTGCTATAAATAGGAAGGGACCCATAAATGCTATTTTTAGAACTTTCTATTTTTAGCAGTTTCACCTCTCACCCAATGTGGCCAATGACCTCACTGGCCAAACTGCTATTTTTAGCAGGTCTATTTTTAGCACATTCTAAATTTAACATTTCTTGTTGCACATTTTTCAACAAGGAGGCTCTTTCTAACTGTAACTGAGCAGTGGTATTATTCAGTGAATTTTCCAATATGTGTGCCATCAAGGCCTTGCTTGTCGATGTTGAATATATCATTTCCCCTGTCTGCTTATGTAATTCTATTTGATCTATGGGGTGAATGTCCTTGGCCAAGACCTCAAAATCAGTTTTGAGGTAGTCTGCAAGTGTTTGGGACTGCTGTACCTTAGGCTTTAAAAAGCTCATCTGCATTTTGCCTTCCTTGATGTCATAAGCTGACATCAACCTAGTTTGATTGGTGGGAGCCATCTTTAAGTACTGTGTGTAGGATTGGACCTTCAACTGTTCATTTTTGGCCTTTATCTCCTTGAATTTCTCTTTAATATCTAAGGTCTTGTTAGATGAAGACCTGAATGACGAAACTTCGGCACTTTGCTGTCGTTCAAGCTCTTTCCTTTGAGAACTAGAAGGTGTCCCACCTACTGGGAATGTATGCTGACTGTCTCCACCTTCTTTCCTCAAACTCCCTGTTGTTTCTTCAACAAATTCTTCTTTTGAATGAGGATTTAGCCTGTGCCTCTTAGCACCAGGCTAGTCTGAAGGACCACTGGTAGGGGTAGCTACTTCCCTGTCTCTTTTTAAACTCTTTTCCTCATTTAGAGGAGTCTACAAAACTGGGGGGTCTCCCATGTTAATTTGAGTTGGATGGGACTGTGGTGGGGCATGTTCTTCTGAAATCTCAGGCTGCTTTGACATATTTGATTGCCCTATTGCTGGAGTATTGGTTCCTTGTTCTTTTCCTTGTGATGTTTGTACAAGGGGTGCACTAGTTTCCTGTGAGTGCCTTTGAGAGGTATCTGCTGTAGAGGCACTAGTTCCTGGTGTTGGCTTTTGAGAAGTCCCAACTGGTACCTGTTTAAAAGAGTCCAGGTCAAGTGTCTTTTCTAGGTCTTTCATTACATTTTCTACATTGACCTGATCACTATCCATCTCTACAAGAGTTCCTTCTCTCCATTCATCCATATTAGCATATTGCTCAATTTCTGGGATTCTGTGATGAAAATATGGTGATAGTCTATTTTTCATTCTCCTATCACAAATGAAACTGTGTGGGTCATATTTCCAACCAAAACTTTTACTTAATTCAGGTTTTCTAGGATTTTTTCTGCTGCTTTGCCTGCTTCTCTATTGTTGCAGACAAATGGGCCTAGGTGATCCTTGATTCTCAATTGTGCTTTCTTATTAGCCTTGGTAAAGTGGATCTGACCTGAGTTTATCATTTGTCTACAATACTCCAATGCAAACAACCTCATAAGAACATATTTTGGTAGTTTGAATGGAGGTAGCTCACAACCATATACCCTAATCTCTGTGTGATTCTGGTACAAGTACCAGTCACCTACCCTGTACTGTTTGGATAGCTGCAGGATCCTTTTGATTTCATCACTAATCCTAGGAGAATGATTGCCTGTCAGCATGATGGTCACTCGGTGGACAAACTAGTCAATGATTTCATTATATGAATAGGGAGAAGCCAAAGAATTGTGGAAGATAGAATTCCAAAAAATGGTTGATCTTGGGTTACCCTTTGTATCAAGTTTATTGACAGAAAATGGGAACTTGTCAGACTGATAGTAGAGGATAAGGTGATAGATGAATGTGGAATACTTGAACACCCTTTCATTTTCTAGTCCCATGAACTGGTCATGGATTTTCTCAACGATAAATGTAGCATAATTGTACTTGACAGCAGGGGGCTGACCAGGGGTAAAGATGGACATCAAAACTAGGGTCAATTCATCTACATATTCACTGGTATTAAATCCCATGACTGCAGCTATCATATCAACTATAATTTTGCTTGTTTCTGTGAAGAAAACTGATAGATAGGGAGGGGGATTTTGGGTTTGAAGCTCTTTGTGCATGAAATATTGGCCAAGGCGACTGAGTTCAGACTAGGACAATGATCTCTCAAGCAAATCTCCAAGGGAAATGGGGGTGAGGGCTTGACTGGGCTGAAATTGAAGCATCTCATTGATGGAGTCTGCAGTAGTTGTGAAAAGGACAGTTTGATTTTGGGGACATTACTGCTCTGAGGTTGGGATCATAGTTGGCATGACACTGTTGGATAATGTCAGGGAAAATGTGCACAGAGGGGAGAAAATACATTGGGAGATTTGATTCCCACAGTCCTATGGCGTCATGGCCATTCAAGTGATTATCTCGGCATTGGCAAAAGACTTTCAGATGGTCTTTATCAGTGTCCAAGTCTTTTATTTGAAAATCTTTATCTGCCAGAGGCAGATAATCTAAGTCACGGTGGGGGTAGTAATAGGTGCAATAGTTAGGGCAACGGGAGTTTCCATTCTGGTTCTTGTGGATTCAAATAGGAAACTGGGGTTTTTATAAGAAATTGGTGAAAACCGAGGGTCTAGGGAACTTGAATTTCAATTGCAACAACTGAATTATGGTAAAATTTGGGGTTCTTTTCAATTAATCGCAGAGAAAGCGAGTATTCACAAGGTTTCTTGACTGGAATTGGTAAATACCTATTTTTAGGGATGGGGACTGGAAGGCCAGTACACTAGGTGTAATGGCGGACTCTGAACGGCGTCGTCTGCAAGTTTTGAAGGTGTTTGGTGGTTAAGTGCACAATCTGGTTAACTTCGGTGTTCATTTTGCATGGATGTATGCATTCGAAGAATAGGACGACAAACTGATTACTTTTGTTTTTTATACAAAGTAAAAAATTTGGCGGGTTTCGGGATTTGGACAAGTGGTGTCAACAGGCAAATGATTTGATGTTTTGTCGTTAGCGGGAGGCGGTAAGTGGTTTTCATCGCACCGCTAATGGAGGGGAGGCGGTATTTGGGGTAGACTGAGCGATTCCATACGATGAGCAACGTGTGGCGATGGCACTATTCAGAAAACCGCTCGTGATCGCGCACTAATGTTCGGTCGTGGAGGGCCATGCGATATGCACGACAACCGTTGGATCTGAGGGGCTTGATCGGACGGCTATCGGGGAGGTGAGGTGGCGGAAAGTTAATGAGGGCGGGCCCAACATAATTAAGGGTTTTTTAATTATATCGGGAGCAGCGGGATTGGTCGTTGAGTTATTAATTAATCCTGATGATTAATTAATCCTCGCTTAATATGGCGGGGGTCGAGGTTCTTAATTAGTTATGGTTTAACTAATTAATCCCAATTATTAACTCTATTATGGTTGTATTTAACCGAGGAGCGGGATATATATGACTTTGGGGATTTTGTATAGTTATAGTAATACAGGAATGGGTAATGTTTATATCGGGAAATTAAATAATAATGTAAGTTAAAAGTTAATATGTTTTTGTGAAATGCGCACTAAGTTTGAAGCATTTTCATGTATATGTTTAAAACTTAGGCTAAGTGAAAAATGAGGGTTTTTATGGAAAATATTTTAATTTCCCTAAGTAAAATAGGATTTTACTTAGGAAAACTTTATAAAGGGAATGAATGATTTATGAAGGGGTGTGATCACTGGTGAATGGGTTTTAAGTACTTAGGCATTATAAATTATTGGGCCGAGGGTCTGGTCCCTCCAAAAGTCAAAGAAATGCTCTGAGCCCCTCTAACTTGATAAATACCTTGGCACTTAGGGGGAATTAGTGAAAATTTAGGGGAAATGAGTAGAGAAGTTAATTATTTTTTACTTTTCTTGCTTGATGTGTCTTCCATGTGATACATGCCTTTGCCTTGTGATGAAAGTAAAAGATTTACACATTTAAACTTATCATTCACCACATATTATTCTGCAACCATCATCTACCTAACCTACCTACTTAACCTAGCATTTTCACTTCTTTATTAGGGTGCACTTAGTCTGGCAAACCCTTATCAAACTTTCTTTTCTTTTACATGGTGATGGCCTATCTAAGTCTACACTTATTACATCTAAGGGCTCAGATTAAACTGTTGAGCTCCTTTTTTTACTCTACCTATCTACTTATCTGCCAAGATTACACTGTTTGGTCAGATCTTTATTCTCTATTTCTACAACATGAAATTGAAAAATGAATTAGCCAAGCTTAAACTGTTTGACTATTCATAAATTGTGGCATAAGTGACAAACTGCACACAATTGTTTATTCTACAACAATAAAAAAGTAGTGGCATTTAGACTTGCACACTTTCCTGGTCTTTCTTTTTGTTGGGGTTCATTTTCTTTCATTTTTTTGACCATCTTTTTATTCTTTTCACCCTTTGATTTTTCTTTTAGGGTATACCCTCTTTACATTTTTTAATTTTTTTTATTTTTTACAAATATGGAAAACCTTTGCAACAAGTAAAGGTATGAACATATTACAAAGCTCAATAAGTCAATCATGATATATGACACCCATTGGTATAGGGGTCACTACAGCTGATGATGATATGGTGAGTCTAGCACTCCTTGGCATTCCTAAGAGCTGGAATAGCTACTAGGACTTAGTGAATGGAAGGGACAAACTTCCAGATTGGGAATGACTATGGTCAAATTTGATGTAGGAGGAGAACAGACGGAGCACCAGGGATGGATCTTCATCAAAACATGATGATGAAGAGAACTTGGCTTTAGCATCTAAAGCTAAGAAAGGGAAAGGGAAGGCATCCCAATCCAATTCTTCTCAAGGAGGGAAGAAGTTTGACAAGTCGAAGGTGAGATGCTTTCATTGTCATGAGTTGGGCCATTATGCTACTAATTGCCCAAAGAAGAAGTCCAAGAAAGGTTCCTCCAAGGAATCTGATGGTGATGCACTAGCTTCACAGTTTGAGATGGATTTCTCACTTATTGCATGCATGGTTTCATCCAGCATGGGATGTGTTTGGTACTTGGATAGTGGAGCCTCTTTCCATATGTCAGGTGACAAGAGTATTTTCTGCACCTTGGAGGAGAAGGATCTCCAGATACGAATCGAGATGGGCGATGACGGAAAGTACCGTGTCTCAGGTGAAGGTACGGTTGTGTTTCAGAGGGAGCATGGTTCTCCCCTCACTCTTTCCAATGTTATGTATGTACCAGGGCTGAAAAAGAATCTTGTGTCTATTGCTATGCTTGAGAATAAAGGCTATGATGTAGTCTTCAGTTTGGGAAAGGTTTTCCTGAGGCATATCGGCACTGGACAGACCAAACAGATAGGGATTCAAATTAAGAATCTCTATAAGTTACAAGTAGAACATTGTGTTGCATTGAGTTCCAAAGGATAGGTGGTGCATGGCCAAGATATTGGCGAGTTATGGCATAGGAGATTGGGCCACTTGCATCATGGGGCCTTGAAGATCATGTAGCAAATTTCTACCAGAATACCCAAGTGCAAGCTGGAGCAAACGAGCACATGCAAAGTTTGCACTTTGGGTAAGTATGCAAAATCTTCCTTTCATGATCGGGATAGAAAAGCAGGAGCAGTTCTGGAACAATTTCATTCAGATGTATGTGGGCCCTTCTCTACAGCCTCCACAGCGAAGCATAGGTACTATGTTATTTTTGTTGATGATTTTTCTCATAGATGTTGGATCTACTTCATGCAAAAGAAGGATCAAACCTTCTTGAAGTTTTGTGAGTTCAAAGCTTTGGCAGAGAAAGAATTAGGGAAGAAAGTAAAGGCCTTCAGACTGATAACGGTGGAGAGTATGTTTCCCAGCAGTTTAAGGACTTCTGTGCTTCAGAAGGAATTAAACAGGAACTCACGGCACCTCATAACCCACAACAGAATGGGGTGGCCGAAAGGAAGAACAGATCTATTGTGGGAGCAGCTCAAGTGATGTTGCATGACCAAGGCCTACCACTTCATCTGTGGGCTGAGGCATGCAATACAACAGTGTATCTTCAAAATAGAAGTCCTCATCGTATTTTGGGGATGAAGACACCTATGGAGGCTTTTTCGGGGAAGCGACCGGATGTGAGTCATTTCCACATCTTTGGATCACCAATCTTCTGTCATGTGACCAAATATGCTCAGAAGAAGCTAGAACCAATAGCTGAGTTGGGAATACTTGTGGGGTACACGGATACACCTCACAACTATCGTGTGTTTCTACCTGCCAGTCAGAGGACCGTAGTGCGCAGGGATCTAAAGTTTGATGAGCAGCGAGGCATGCAAGTGTCACTTGAGAGGGAGCTCAAGTTGCATGGTGATGATGAGGAACTATTAGTTCCTAAGGAGGAGGAGCCTCCTAATGATGCGAAGCAGCCGAATGCAGAGATTCCAGTTGTGGAGATCACCGCTACTGGAGAGTCTTCTAGAGATGGGCGGAAACGCTCACAGGAAGCTGACAGATTAATGCAGGATGCGAGAGAGAATGTGGGGCAGCCATCCTCTCATCGCAGACAAAGGACATCTACCGATTGATACACTAGCTACATGGCCTTGGTTGGGGAGTGTGTAGTAACCGAGCCTTCTTCTTTTGAGGAGGCAGTGCAGCAGCCAGTTTGGGTGGATGCGATGGTAGAGGAGTATGATTCTATCATGTGGAACAATGTATGGGATGTTGTTCCTAGACCGGGGGACAAGTCAATGGTTACTTCCCGATGGCTTTACAAGGTAAAGCAGGCAGCTGATGGCAGTATTGAGAAACACAAGGCAAGGTTTGTTGCCCGTGGTTTCTCACAGGTAGAGGGGATTGACTATGATGAGACCTTTGCTCCTGTTGCAAGGTACTCATCGATCAGATCGATTCTAGCACTATCAGCACAGATGGGTTGGAAGATCCATCAGATGGATGTGAAGACAACTTTCCTCAATGGGGAGATTAAGGAAGAGGTATACATAGAGCAGCCTGAGGGATTTGAGACCTTCGATCATGAGTCGCATGTGTGTCAGCTCAAGTGAGCATTGTATGGGCTGAAGCAAGCACCTCATGCTTGGTATACCAGGATCGACAGCTATTTCACTGGGTTGGGCTTCACCAAGAGTGAAGCGGATGTGAACCTCTACCACAAAAGGTAAGCTATTGATTATTGTACTTTATGTCGATGATCTTATATTGACAGGTGATGATCAGTTGATCAAGTCTCGCAAGAAGGACCTTGCAAGAGAGTTTGAGATGAAGGACATGGGCCTCATGCACTACTTTCTAGGCATGGAGGTGTGGCAGAGAGATGGGGAAGTATTTGTGTCTCAGGGAAATTATGCCAATGAGATACTAAGGTGCTTCCACATGAAGATGTGCAAGCCCATGGAGACTCCTCTAGCAGGTAACTAGAGGAAGGAGGAAGCTACTTCAGGTGAGGTAGTAGCTGTTATAGTTTATCGATAGCTTATGGGTTCACTCATGTATCTGGTGAACACATGACCAGATTTGTGCTTTGCGGTGAACCAGCTGAGTCAAGCTATGGTTCAGCCAACCAAGTTGTTTTGGAAGGTGGCAAAGCATGTGCTGAGATATCTCAGAGGCACTACACAATATGGATTATGGTATAGGCGGATAGAGGGAGTGAAGCTCCAAGGCTTCACGGATGCAGATTGGGCAGGTAGTCCATCAGACAGGAAGAGCACTTCTGGAGGGATCTTCAACCTTGGGTCAGCTGCGGTTTCTTGGTATAGCAAGAAACAGAGATCAATTGCACTTAGCTCAGCGGAGGCTGAATACATGGCTGCTAGTCAAGCTGCATGTGAGGCCATCTGGATGTGGAAGATTCTAGTGGGATTGTTTGGTCAGATGACGGATCCTACAGTGATATATTGTGATAATTAGAGTTGCATTAAACTCTCTGAGAATCCAGTGTTTCATGACAAGTCCAAGCATATAGATATCTGCTATCATCATCTACGGGATTGTGTGGTCAAGAGGATCATGATGTTGCTGTACATTTCTACTGAGGAAGAGGATGCAGATATTTTGACAAAGGCATTGTCAAAGGGCAAGTTTGAGTTCCATAGAGACAGGATCGGGGTCGCTGATAATCCCTTTCTTGTTGAAAGGGAGTGTTGAAAAGTGTGCAACAAGAAATGCTAAATTTAGAATGTGCTAAAAATAGAACTACTAAAAGTAGAACTTCTAAAAATAGCAGTTTGGCCAATGAGCATTTTGGCCACCTTGGGTGAGAGGTGAAACTACTAAAAATAGAATCTTCTAAAAATAGCATTTCCGGGTCCCTTCCTATTTTTAGTAGTCCCTGGTCTAACTATAGGAAGTAAAAACGAATTTGGTCTTAACAACAGTTTAAAATATTAATTAATTAATCTCCATGAGTTAATTAGTATGGAAAATTAAACTAGAAGTCTTTGTGAGAACATGCAATTAGTTGTCCCACTGATTGACGAATTTATCCTTGATTTTCTCCACTGATTGAGGAATTAAGTATGAGTTCTATAATGAGAGAATCAGTTGACTTAGTTTATCTTAGTCAAGTCCAGTTAGATTATTTTAACAAGTTGTTAAAATAATGAGATATAGTTTGTTAATGCTTGCGTGCATGTGACAACTATTATTTTCAGATAACTGAGTATTCTCTCATGGATAACTGATGCATGTCAATTCAGACAAAGACCCAGTTGAGTTCAGATGGTGGGACAGTGTACTGTCAGTTGCTAGGATATTTCTAGTAAGTATTCCTTGCATGGAGAAGGATTTATTTCCAAGAGAATTACGTGATATAGGAGCTTGGAGGACTTGTGGCCTATATATTGAGGCCTAGGGAGTCTATGAGCTTCATCTTCTGATTGCAAAGAGTACAAGATAGCTCTTGAGCTGATTCTTTTTGTAACCTAAAGAGGATTCCCACTTGATTGATAATACAATGTTGGGGTTTTATGCTAGTGCTTTCCCTAGTGATATATCTTGTGTTATGGTTGATTATTTCTCTTGATCAGTTACATGTGTTTATGCTTGATGTTGCTCATGAAATCGATTATGCTTCCGCTTAATGTTTTGTAGAACTAGATCAAGTATTATGCTTTAGTACATTGCATATATCAGTTTGATCTACAGGTGAAATTTCTACAATAATATGGTAGCAACATTATAGCAAGCAGCACCATCAGCAGCAACAAAAGGCATCACACCTACACACAATGAATGCAAGAGGAAGGTTGCTGACAACACAGAGGCAGAACAAAGTTGCAAGCTCAAGCAGATCCACTTGTGATAAAAGCAGCTTTGGATATTGAGGCTATGAGGTGACGGCGCGACATAAAGATTGCATGAAGGTAGAGAATTGAACATAGAAGGAGTTTCATGTGCTAAAGCAGTAACTCAAGGAAGAACAGGAGTTGCATAGATGAGAGAATGAGTTGCAGCAGGAATAGGTACAACAGGGAGCACAACATGCACAAATGGATGAAATTGCGCCTATACAAGTTATAGATCCATCCCAGCAGCTCACACGGAGCAGACAAGGTGAGCAGCGTTGTTGATCGCATGCAAGGGAATTCAGTAGCATGCATGTCATTGTGCACTCGTATGCTATCCCACCCATTTGGCACACTCACTGAGACGAAGACAAGAAGCAAGTCCAACTGGAGCTGAACATGTATTTTGACAAGTTGATGTGCACGGACACCAACACATGCTTGGAGATCAGCGCAGACCCTATGCATCAACATGTTGCTGGTCCGGTTGCACCTAGGACGACCATGCGCATGCTATTAGACGAGTTGGACGGAGGAGCCATATCAGTGTACCTAGATGCAACAAAGGCAAGAGTTCGCTTCAACAAGATGTCACCATTGAGCGCACGGACACCATCATGGACGACCAAGCTTGGCATCATTTCGCCACCATTGACCATCACAAGGATGTCAAAGAGTTGGTCTCACCACAACGATCCGAGTGTTAGTGATGTCTTGCATGGCTTGCTCAAGCCATTTTGTCTCACATGGGTACATGTGTAGATTGTATGTAACGTCCTGTCAAGTGGAAGTTCAAGTGTCGGTAGTTGGATGTAACAGTGATAGAGTAGATGAAGAGTCATAAGGGTAGATGAACCGTCACAAAGGGGAATGTCAAGGGCCACCCCACCCTTTGCTATAAATAGTCCCCTATAACTCATTGTAGAGGCTTTTGGTCAGCCAAGATTCCAATAGGAATATCTTAGAGAATGCTTGGACAGTATTGTAACGAGCCATGGCTTCTCCACTGCGCAGAGCTAGTATATCTCTTTGGAGGAGCAAGCGGTTGTGGAGGTAACATTCCGCAGTTGGAACTAGTGGTTGGACATGGATGTATTGTAAGACTGGAACTTACACTTCTTAATATAACAGAGCCAACACGTTTCATGCATATGTTGTATTGCATTTCAGTTATATTGAGTACTCTAAATGATATATGTATCTGTTTGCTTATGCATGCATGTGTAGCTATTTTTGTATATGTATGTATGAGCCTTTCTGAAATGTGTTGTTGGTTTAACCATCACTTTCAATTGCTAGCTAACTTGCCTTCCATGTTTTGATGCATCTTTGCTCGTGTGTTCCGTTCTTAACTCCGTGTTATCACAGGTTTCCAAGGGGCGCACTCACCTCCCTTTCCGTGTGTTAGGACCATTCATGCACCTACCTTGACTTACCACATATGTCACACCCTTGCTACCAACAAGGACATCTTACTTGCCTCTGTGCGAAATCGCGGTCAAGGCATTACCGTACAACCCACTGTTGGGACTCCTACACCAAACGATCTGAGGTCTAACTGGGACTTCTTACTGGGGAGATCCCCTGACATGTTGGCCGGTCCAGCACCATCAACACATCTTTAAAGATAGATATAAAGGAAATGTAACTTACTATGATGTGGATAGCTTAACTCTTAATTTAGGTCAGATTAGTATTATATTAGTTTTAGGTTAGTCTTAGATGACAGGGTGACTTGACCCATAACCAGTCGGAACCACCATCTCCAACGGAAAAGGAGCTACTTTAAGTTCCCGACCGGGTGGTCTCACCTAATGTTGACGTAGGACATTTTTGCCAATCAACATTTTTGGCACTAGAAGGAGGGCATGGTATATTGCTCTCTTTGAAGATTTTGTGCTTTGAAAATTTATCTTACTACTATGGCTCCATTTAAAAGACCTTGGAGTTGTTTTAGTAGACCTAATCCAAAAATCACTCTGATAAAGGCAGTCAAGATCCTGTCTAAGGTAAAATATAATGGTTAGACTTCTTCTTATAATCATCTCCTTCAGTTTATTATAAGTTGCAATAGTTTTAATATTGATGAAGATAATATTTGCAGGATTTTATTCTTACTTTGACAAAAAAAGCTAAGGACTGGTGCTTATCTCTTCCAATTGCCTCTGTACATAGTTGGTACGAATTTTCATAGATTTTCCTTCATGCCTTTCAACGATATGATTACGAAAAGGTGTGTAATAAATTAGTTGAATTGTGTAGGATGGAATGTGAGTCATTAGACGATTTCTTAATTATATTCAAATTAATTTTAATGCAATTTCAGTCCAAATATTTACCTCCTCAATTTCAATTAATGGGTTGGTTTAAACATTTGATATCCCTCCCTTGTATTCCTTATCAAGAATCAGAAAATTCATTTATTTCTATTGAAAAATTAACAGCTCAAACTATCAATAATGTTACTCTTCTAGAAACTAGAATTGCCAATGAACAATTTCAGGAATGTTGTTTTGAATGGACAATTACAACAAAAAATGAATACAAATCACTATTTTCCTCTTGATAGTATTTTAAGCAATGACAAATCTAATTCTTCTAGCAATGAGTACAAGGATCAACATCCCAAACTTTACCATCATGCAAATCAAGAATATTTTGAAACACGTGGTTTGGGAAATGAGAAACATTTTTCTAATAAAGAAATTTACAGGGTTGTAAATTCAAATTCTTACTTTTTTTTGTATCCCGGTTTATTTAGTAATTCATTAAATAATAATTCAACTGCTCCTTCCAATATTGATAACAATTCACAAGATAAAGGAGTTACCATTTACGAATTATCAATAAGTTTTGATAGGGATATAGAACATTTGGTCACTTACAATTCTGCTAATTCTCTGTCTGATTCTGATTTCAGAAAAGAGGATATTAATGAAATTGTTCATAATGATGAAAAAATTGAACCTCGTTATTCTTCTTCTTCAAAAAATAATTCTTTAAGTAAATCTATTTTTGAAGATGAAAAGAATTCTAATTTAAATGTTTCAATAAATTCTCAATCATTCAATCATCATGATGATTTCACCAATCACAAATCTGCCTCAATTTATGATTCCTACAATGATGACATTCCTTTTTGGGGTCATAATCTAGAAATTTTCTCATCTTTGCGAGTGAATGGAAATAAAAATGATTTTAATTTTGTAATCACTTGTGAGAAGAAAATCTTTAGACACAAACTCTCACTGTGTTGCATCATTACTTGTAATTTAGATGTAAATTATAATTTTCCTTTTTCTCATTTTTCCTAGATTTCAGTTTGTTTATTTTTCGAATTTCATTTTTTATTTTCTAAACACACTATGTTGGTACTATGAGCATCATAACTCTAGTCTCTCATCTAACACATTAATCAACATAAATGAAAATCAATTTCAGAGTTATAATCATGAACTTTGGTTAATTCGTATTTTGAAATTCTATTTGATGATTATGTGTGGTCAATTTCTTTCTGATTTTCAAATTGATTTTTCACGAATGTTGACATTTGAGTCTATCATTATATATTGTCCAGCCATGTAATCCATCTAGAAATTTTCTATATTACTACCCACTATTTATCGATTCATCTGAAAAGAACGTTTCTAGTAATGTACATAAAATTCCTTGTTTACAGCAGCCTATGATATTCAAATACTTATCATTTAACATGGACCCGTTGTTTCCTCTTTCCCTTAATCTCTTTCAAAGAACAATTGAAATGCATCCTAAATTTTATGATATTGTAGGCTAATGTTTGGAAGAATTTCAGGGAAAGGATTTTGTAAATAAGTTTCTTCTTGTAAATAGATTAACAATAGATGTACATAATGTTTTTAGTTTTATTTATTTTGGTTTAAGTAGATTTATACTTTTATTACTGATGTTTGATGTATATATTCATGCAGAAAATAAGATGCTTGAATGGCTTCATTGGAAGCACAATTTCACTTAGTCTTAGTCTACTTTTTAGATTAGGATTAGGACTAGTTTAGAAATTAGTTTAAATTGAATAAGAAGATGGTTTTGAACTTTGATTAATACATTGGAGAAAATGAATATTCATCAGGTAAAATTATGATCGAATTCTTCCAAGTACACATTTATATGTTCATCCTCATCTGATTTGAGCTTTATGTCAACTTTCCTTTTCTCGTTTAATCATTATTTCTTTCTTATATTTTGTTGTTCTTCTTGCAGGTTCCCATGGATTTTATTTGTAGATTCAGCTTTGTTGGCAACTTACATTTCGGAAGAATAGTCATCATATGACATTAGGGAGTTTTCTCTTTTCTAATTTTACGTACATTTTGAAATCGATTGTCAGTCTTATTCTTAAAATTGAATCTATAAAGACTTTATGAGAAATTTTTCAGCGTAAATCACATGATATTTCATTTGTCGACGCGTTTCAAACCAACCAGTGTGGTTCATCATCAGGACAAGTTGAAGAAACAGATCTAGATTAGCATATTAAATAGTTAGAGCAGAGCATCCAACAGCTATATTTTCTAACGGCTAGATTTGACCGGGAGATGGTTAGATGCACTGGATTAGAGGCAATACCTGTATTTATTGGCAAAACCCATATTTAAATTAATATGTTAATACAAAAAAAGGTCGATCAATCTCAATAGAGAGGATGGCTGGAAGATCAGTAGTTGTTGGGTCCCAGCCCTTTCCTCCTAGTCGTTTTCTTCCTCCCCTCCCTAGGTTGAGCTTGATCTTGTTGTTTTTACATTCCCCTTGTTTCCTGTAGCCTTTATTCTTTAAGGTGTGGTAGTTGAGATTTGGGGTATTTTAGTAGCAATTATTTTATGCTATTAGGTTTATTCTAATAATTTTAATTAACAATAATAATTAATCTATGATAAGATGCTATTTTTACCCTTAAATAAAATATTAACTAATTTTAAGTATTAAAATATTTTTTCTGACCCTTAGGTCTCTCTAATTCTTACATATTTAATAACTTTTATAAATATCTATTTTTTATTTTTATTTTTTTTTCTGTATAAAGACTATTCTATTAAGAAAAAGGGAAAAAAATATTTACAAAGAGGTTTGAACCTCTGAGGGGGCTGTAGCCTGCCCTCTACCAAAAAGACTGTTGCAGGTAGCACATTGCCTTCCTTTTACAAAAATGAGAATTAGAGAAGTGAGAATTATGGTAAACTTGAGAGACCCAAAACTAAACTGAGCTATATAAGATCGAAGCTTCAGAGGAAGCTGATCATTTACAAAAATGTTGTCCTTTACAGTCACTAATACAAAAAGATTGAAAACCAAAATAATATCCTGGAGACTGTAAAATTTCATGCTGATAAGAAAAGAAGCCATGCACATTGGGAACTTCACACCAAAACCAGAAATCATAAGATAACTTGTTGTCATGTCGCTGAAGCCAAGAGTGATTAAACTTGCGATGGAGAGCCTGTAGCGTTCTCATTTGCCTAGTTGGGGGAGCTTATCCAGGTTACCATCACATTGTCTTCAGCTTCCATCATACTGCCTTCTGGAGGAAGAACAAGATTCAGAACACTTCTAGAGAGGCGCGCAGGCTCACAAGCAATAATTTGCTCTTGAGGTGAAGCTGGCTGAGGTTGAAAGTCTTCTTGTTGGCCCTCCTCGTGCAGCACAGCAGATTCATTGAGGACGACTCCAGCCAAGTTACCCTGAAAATCACTTGAATTTTGAGATTGAGACTGTACCCTGGAGGTTTCATCCGAGCTTGTAAGCTCATCTTCCTCCTCCGAGAAGATAACAGTTATAGTGGCTGAGATGAGAGGCTTATTAAGCCTGCTTCTGAACTTGAACCGGGTCGTTTGAAAGGAGTTGTTCAGGGTGGGTCTAGAATGGTCAGAGGGCGGAGAGGATGGAGAGGCAGAGGCTAACGGAGTTATGCGTTGAGGGGCAGAGCCACCACGACCCCGAGAACCTCCACGGGAACCTGAATTACTACCACGCCTGGGAATGCCGCGACGACGGGCCATTACAGAATGAATCTGCGGATTGAAGGAGCAGGGAGACTGAAGGTGAGAGTAAAGCGGCCAGACACGGGCTAATTGAACCCAATTCAAGGACCAGACCTCTGTACAGAAGACCCAAATGCAGAGCTCGCAATAGATGGAATAAACCAGATGAAAAAACCAAGCAAAGACTGAATAAACCCAATGCACGAACCAGACTCTTGCAGAAAAGACCGAATCGATACACCATACACAGACGGGCAAGACAAAATCAGTAGACCGGACGCAGACGGAAAAGACCAACTCAATACACCGGACACCGGCGGAGAAAACCAGAACCATATACCTGAAGCAGGCAGATTGAGACCAGTTATGAAGCCAGGGGGGCTTCCAAATTCCCTGAGCTGCGCAGGGGCTCTGAGGGCATAACCAACAGAGGAGAACCAAAATGCCAATACCTGAAGAACTCGGAGCAAATGTGCCGTGATGAATGCGCGCCATACTAAAATCACTTGCCTGCAGACCTCGAGCCCGATGATCCATTAATGCCTGTAGATCACATACCACGAACTACCAGAGCCAGCTAAGTGGAATGCCAGCTGCCCAAGTCGCATGCAATGGCATTAACACGTTATTAATGCACCCGCATCCGGGTTATTTACTTTTTGTTTTTATTTTTATTTATTTTTTTATTATTATTAGTTAATTAATTTATTTATTTTTTTATTTTTATTTATTTATTTATTTATGTATTTATTTTTAAGAATATAACAACTTTTATAACTAACTACTAATTACTCTAATATATATATATAGGTAATACCTTTTTTAATTAACTTATGTTAATTTATTTTTAATTTATTTATTTTAATATATAATTATAACTATAAAATGGTCCCCTTATTTTTATTTTTGAGAAAAAAATAATATATATATATATATATATATATATATATAGTAATTACTCTGACTTTTCTATTAATTTATTTCATAATTTATTTATTTTAATATATATTTATAACTATAAATTGGTCCCCTTACTTTTATTTTTTGTATTAATGTATTTATTTAAATATGGGTTTTGCCAATAAATACAGGTTTTGCCTCTAATCCAGTCCATCTAACCGTCTCCCGGTCAAATCTAGCCATTAGAAAATATAGCTGTTGGATGCTCTGCTCTAACTATTTAATATGCTAATATAGATCTGTTTCTTCAACTTGTCTTGACGATGAACCACACTGGTTGGTTCGAAACGCATCGACAAATGAAATATCATGTGATTTACGCCGAAAAATTTCTCATAAACTTGATATGGATCACAGAAGCCTTAATTCATCTATAAAGACTTGTAAACTATATTTAAGCAAGATTTACAAAAGTAAGAAAACTCTTGTCAAAGCATACAACAATAACTCTAAATCAATAACTATGCTCTGAAAAAAAAGAACTTTATTAACAAATCATCATACAAGATAAAAGCAACATAATCTCATTTTTATGCTAATCCTCTATTTATCTTGTAAGATGTATCTCAAGGTTTGTTTTCTTGATTCCCTTCTTTCTAATTTGTTAAGCATTTTAGACTTACTTGGATTGTTTTTCATTTCATTTCACAATAAAATGGAGTAATGTTTTCTCTTTCAACTTGGCATAATCATTAGGCGAGTCATTTTTATGCTCTAATTTATATTAACGAAACCTAATCTCTAAGGATCACTTCAATGAAGATGATTTTGTTTATATTCATTTTCAGTTTTCCTAACCAAGTAGAGTCCCTGGTTTTTTGTTCTTTGAGTTTAAATCTTTCCGTTACTTGTTAATAAACTATCTTTAACCCCTATCTTTAAAGAAAGTAAAACACATTTAATAGCAGTTACTTAAAGTCATGAGTTATTTTGGCGAACAAATTTAGTCAAGAGAATAGTAGTCAGCTTAAAGCTTTTTACGCCATCCCTTGCTCTTAAGGAGCAGTATGCCACCCTATCTATTAAGTAATCTCTATGAGATTAACAGTAACCATAGTTAAACATACAAATAAAAAAATGGTCAATTGAAGGATAGGAGGTCTCATCATGAGTCGACCTACCATGATCATAAGTTCTAACATTGTGACATTACCATTATTGGTCACCAAGCCAAGGTAATGGCTTTCGACCACAAGGTTGAGAGACAAGAGGTCTCATTACGAGTCGGCTTGTTCACCATGTTAGATCTTATGAATGGCATTATCATTCATTAGTTACCAAGCCAGGACATTGATCTTCAGTTGACATTCAAATAAGTTTAAGATGATCTTTTGCAACTATGCATTTATTCCTAATAGATGGGACATTGGCACCTAAAAGGATTACAAAAGAATAAGAATCCCTGTCGAGGCTATAGACGCCTGTTGGCAACAGTGGCTATGCCTATGGTACGAAAGTTAAATTAATACTATTTTTTATTGATTAGCTTGTTTACTTGAAAATTGATGCCCAACTAAGTTGACTATTGTACATATAAATTTATTGAAACATTGAATTCATGGGGTAAATTTTTACAAGTTCATGAACGATAATGGTATATCTATTTATTTGACAGCATATAATAGGGACAAAATGGTTAGGATATCTAAATTTGAGCATTTCAAATTGTCTAATTATAATTCCTTCATTTTTAAACTAGGTTTTGTATCTTTACGACAGAGATAACTGCTTCTCCCCAGTATGTCGTCATTGTTGTAGTGAAAACAAAACACCCCATTTTATTCTATCATAATAGACATGGGGACCTTTTTTTGCATTGCATGTAGGCTTTGAGTGTGATTGATTCATTTCAAGTCTAATTTGCTTTTTATTTACACTTTTTTTATTTTTATAGTTTGCCTAAGTTTGATTAAGTTTGTTTGTTAATAAACTTTGTAAATAAGTTTTTGTTTTAAACATTTTAATTAATTAGATTAATGAATAAAATATCCCCCGAGACCAAAATGTGTGCATAGGCATTAAGCCTTAATCATTAAATAAGTGGTTACAATATATCAGAGCTTTGACATCGAAGGAACCCTTTTAGAATTCCCCGATGTCCAAACCCTGATTCATAATACAGTGGCTTATGTCGTAATAAAAGAATAAAATAGAATGTCTGCTGAGATAAACTATACGGCGATGGCGGAAACCCTGGTTCGAAGCGGCACGAGGAAGGGGTACACAGGCGCAGGTACTATCAATGCCTCCTTGACGGATCCCATAGGCATGACCCTGGACAAATCGATCTTCCAGAGAGTCCCAATAGAGGACCTTGGGACCCAAGAAAACCCTCGGCATAGTCTGATTGACTGTACACAACCTGTCCAGGGCAAGGTTCTATCATCTGATGGCTACGATGCCCGATCTGGCCATGGGCAAGGCGAGTTCATTATTGTTGGGCTCATCCGGATCAGCCCCAAAGCCGCGCACCCCATTGACCTTGGAAAAACCGTCTCTGCCTCCTGCATGCACAGGACTACAAACGTTAAGGAGATCAGCCAGGAGCATAGCCCAGATCGGAGTTTCCAGACCCCTGGGGCAGTTGTGAGGCAGGAGGAAATATTGATCGCGGACGAAGCCGAAGCAAGTAGACCTCAAGGCAACGTATCTGCGGTAAGGGTAATTCCATTCTTTATTTATCCTCCCTTTATACCAGATCTAGTACAAGATGCGTCTGCAGGGCCAATGTATAGAGTTGGATCGGGCACCGTGACCAGGGAAGGAGGTCAAACACTCAGATCCGCCATGATGCTCAATAAGCAGAACAGTTCACACCAAACCCAACTCTGGATGCCTGATAACAAAAAGTCTCCTTCAGATCGGGCTTTCAATATATAGATCGGCCAAGATCTTGCAGGTCTGACACCCCGGATGGAAAATCACCATGGCAGATCTGCTCTCGGAAGCACAAGAAGCTCTAACACTGGGTCCAAGCTCTTCTTTGACTCCTTTCATATCCAAATTTCTCAACCTTCAGGCAAAACCATCCTGCAATGGGTCAGTTCTTCAGATCTGGTGCAGGATCTCAAACTGGATCCAGAACAGCGGATTGGGATCCCTTCAGGCCTTCAGAGACTTCTCTTCCAAGGCAAACAACTTGAAGACCTTCTTCCCCTCTCTTCTTATAGCGTTACCAAGAACAGCTCTTTGGTGGTAACCCTTCGTCTGATAGGAGGTGCAGCGGGACAGTCATCCTCTGCTCGTTCCTTCTCATACAAAGATGCAGTACACTCTGAGATCCCAAACCCGGGAGGCCCTTAAACCTAAGCCCTTTTTGGTTGATAAGATAGAAGAAGTTCCCTCTGTTGAAATCACCCATGAAGATCTTGCAACCCAACTTCAAGCATATGCAGAAAGAGCCATCATTTGCAGATTTAACGGACTGTGGCCGCGATCTTAGGATCTTTATGCATGGATCCATGCAAATTGGACTCATCATTGTAAGATCAGTTTCTATTCAAAAGGTTACTTCATTACTCTATTTGATAATAGTAAGCATTATGAAAAGGCCTTAGAAGAAGGCCCTTGGCTCATGGGAACTGCGGGGCTCTTCTTGACTCCTTGGTTCCCAGATTTTGATCCAGTAACTGCAGTCATTACCAAGACACCTATATGGATTAGGCTTCCAAACTTACCTGCGCACTTATGGCATACTCGTGTCTATAGAGCTATAGGCAACACCTTGGGCAGTTTCATTATGGGAGATTACTAGCGGGAATCCAAAGGTCTCTACTCATATGCCAAAATATGTGTGGAGTTAGATTTGAGCAAAGGACTTCCAGACCAAATCAATCTCAAGATAAACGACTTTGTCTGGTCCCAGACATTGGATTACGAAAATACTGCATTCTGTTGCCGCCATTGCCACTAATCAGGGCATTTGTAGAACACCTGCCCATCTCGTCCGGCAAAAAAGAATAAGGATAATCTCTCCAAGCCCAAGTCCAAACGATGGGCTCCTTGCTCTCCACCTCCAGTCGTGGATTCTGATTCCTCCAGCTCTGAAGATGAAGGTAGCGATGCGGAAATGGATCAAGCCCCTCATTCTGGGGTTCCTCCCACCGATGGTCCGGCACCGACCTCTGATACAGCGACCGCTCAGAAACGTGTCCATTTGACCTCCTCCTCTGATTCAGAAAATGAGGGCTCCCCTGTGGAGAACCCTAATCTTCAAGTTGCTATTGCTCATTCACCCCACGACGGTTGGGTCGAAGTCAAAAAAAGGAAAGGGAAAAAGCTTCGTGTTGAGGCTTCTACCCATTCTGGGTAGAGGTCAGTCTTTCTTTTTGCCTCCAGCTATATGTTGTAGCTTCTTGCTTGCTTCACTTCTTCTCCGGAACCGAGGTTGATAGTCCTATCATTTCCGGTTGCCGGTTTTCTGTCTCTCTTGAATGTATCTTTATGTACCATATTTTTGATTAATAGAATTAGTCCAATTCAGCAAAAAAAATAAAAGAATAAAATATCCAATCCATAATCCATATAAGTGGCATGGGGGGCATATTAAATTCGAAATATGTATGTGGAAAACCCTTTTTATAGACTTCGGAGTATTAAAACAAATATATCATATAACCAAAGTCTAACCATTATATAAAGGCATTGTAATTTATAAGCCTTGTCGAAGGACCCACATTCCACGTCATTGTTTTTGCCCTCGCATATCGGAGGTAATGCATATCGGAGATTTTCTTTCGAGGCACATTTTAAAAACTCCGATATGATTCCTTGTCGATATTCCAATCTTCGATCTTTGATAATCATATTCCCCTGATCTCCAATCTCTGATATTCATATCCCTCTGATCTCCGACTTCCAATATCTGCCAGGCTTCGATAAGTCTAGACCCGATATGCGTATTAAAGATGGTCTAATTGAAATATGGTGTTTGCCTTTATATTGGAACTTTTAAATGGTAACAATTGTAAAACCCTTGATATCAAATCTCTGATTCAAGGCTCCAATATAGTGGACCCAATAAATCTACTAAAGGGAGTTGAATATAATATCGCATCCGCTCCATATCGGAGCTACCCAATATTGCAATTTTTTCGTGTTGTCTCATTTTAAAAGTTTCGATGAGCTTACCTCTGATACCACTCATCTCTTGCCACGTATAAGTAAAAGCCACTTAATTAATTTAAAAAGGTCTCTTGGCATAAGTATAGTTCAACACATTTTTATAGTTTAATCTATGTTTTCGCTATTTTAATAATAAAGCTATGATCTCCTTTGTGATTTGTATAACATGAAATAATGTCGTGCTCGGTCCATTCTTCTAAAGGTCCCCTGCCATGTGGTAAATAATGTTTGAAATTAACTCGTTTGTTGTAACGAACTCCATAATAATCCATGACCAATAACAACTAATGGATCCTTCGGCCAGCAACAAAGTCAATTGGTTCGACTAGTGTAACGATTTCCCAAATTTGGCCTGCATTCAACTAAAACAATCTGTTTTTGGCCTGCTGAAGAAAACCTCCAGATTCAGTTGTTGAGAAATATAAGGGAAGTTGTAAGCTCTATAAATCTGGTATAAATACCCCTAAATTCAATGCAAAGAAAGGAGGTCGTGATCCACCACAGGGGGTCTCTCCAATGATTTAATTTGTGCTTATACATTATTGTTTAGCACAAAGAGAGTTATTGTAGAGATTGAAAGAGAGTTTCTGGCTCTGTTATAATTGCTTTGCACTATTGCAGGCAGTTTTACTATGGGTTTAAGCTGCTCCAGGACTGCGCATTTGTAATGTAATTTTGGCACTGTTTAATGAATTTTCATTCTTGTGTACTATTACCGAAATGTTAAATTTTTATATTTTTGACAAATTTTTATAATTGGTTTTTATCACATCCTAAGTAGTATGTTTCTTTTATTTCTGACACTATTGTTGAGTCATATTGTGATATGTTGCTGAAGTCTTGCAGGAGCTATCTCCAAGAGGCAAAATGAGATCGAAATCATACTTAATTCATTGAATTATACTTGTGGTGAATGATAACTATTTATTATTCATTTAAAGGTGTATTTTGCTTTTATGTGTATAATTGAAATGAACTATTTCTTTTTATTAATACACATTTTATAATGACTTATGTTTAATATGAATTCAGGATTGTAGATTGACTTACCTTAATAACTATTTATTAAAGTAGATTCATTTACATAGTTTTTTAAACTTTTTATGAGTTTACAAACTATTTTGGAATTCATAATCGAATATTAATTCTGGATTCATTCATAAACCAGTGCTTCCCCTAGTTTTATTTAATTTGCTATCGGATTGGGAGAGGGCTATCTCATTCTAGTTTGAGATAAGATTTCATGTTTTAGATTAGTTTTGAATTTACATCATAGTTTGCATCAAGTCCTCTCTTAAAGAAGCAACTAAATCATTTAATTGTGGTTTGATCAGGCTTTAATTCGATCAAACCTTTGTGTTGATCTATTCCTTTAATTTACATCTTTAAAGAGCAATATAAAATAAATGTAACATACTATGATGTGGATAAATTAACTCTTATTTTAGGTTAGATTAGTTTTAGGTTAGTCTTAGATGACAGGGTAACTGGACCCATAACCAGTCGAAACTGTCATCTTCAACAGAAAAGGAGCTGCTTTAAGTTCCCGACCGGGTGGTCTCCCCTAATGTTGATGGAGGACATTTTTTATGATCAACACCTCCTTAAACTTCTCTTTCCCTACAACATCTATTGGTTCTACAACCTCCCCTGTTACAATATACAAAACCTTGTTCTTGGCAAGAATAAGATCAATTCTAAATTTCCAAGCTTTGAAGTTAGAGGCTCCTTCCAACTTGTTTTCAGATTTCATAGAAGAAACCATGGATGCAAATCAACAAGAAGGACTTCAATAAAGTGATCCTCTGGGGTTTCTTCAAAGGTGATCTCAACCTTCCTTTCATCACCAAAACTCGAATACCATGTTGATTTTCTTAGTGAAATGGAGACTAACACGGTATTTTCTGAAAAAATGATAATTACTTTTGATGTTGATATTCTTTTAGATTATTCCAATATATCATTCAACAATAATACTTCAAAAATTCAACTGTAAATAATATTAGAAGAACATATATCACAATGCACAAAGAGAAGACAAAAATTACCCTGGGAAAACCCACATAGGGGAAAAACGCAACAACCTTTTCAATAAATAAATTATTATTTTCAACAAGAGACACACCTAGACATATGGTCAACCCCTCCAAGTCAAACCTCCCAATCTGATCCAGAATTTCGCACTGCCTGACCTTGCCTAAAATTTCGGCCCTCCAGCAACTACTAGTTACCCCATAATTTCATGCCCTGCAACTGCCCAAAATTCGGCCCCCTGCAATAGAACTGTCTAACAAAAATAATTCAAACCAAGAGAGAGAGAATCTATCCACATGTGCGAGCTTCAGAGAGAGAAAGAGAGATACAATTTGTCTTTTTCTTCATCCTTCTTGTCCTTTGCTTGCTTGCCCAAAAATGCTTATGAGATGAGATGCAAAATAGGTGGAGGAAGAACGAGGTCGAGCTTCCTTTATATAGTGATATGTCTTGGCCGAAGGGGTCTGTCTTTTGCCTGGGCCGACTTGACTTGGAGGGAGGCTGACTTGACATCTTTTGGAGCCAAAAATTACAATTTTCTTATTTTAAAAGCCGCAATGGGAATTTGACTAAAGATAAAAACATAAATAAATAAATATAAATATAAATATAAATATAAATAAAATAAATAATAAAAATAAATCAAATCAAATCAAATCAAAAAATAATAAAAAAATAAACATTGACTCTAACATTTAAAATATGCTCTACAATAATGAATACAAGTACATAAAGTGGTCAAATATACATTATGAAGACTCACCATAGTTACAAATTCAAAACGGCCCAGATCGGATGGTCCAAAATGCTCTACACTACCCAAACCACATGGAGAATAACACGTTGGGGTTACAAAGGGTGACATGCATCACCCTCTCATGCCCTTCATACCCCGGTCAAACTTTTAATTGAAAGTTTGAGGGGCATGCGATGGGTGCCAAACAAGCATGCCACACCGACCCTCCACGTCAGCTTGCCACATCGACTATGCCACACCGACCCTCCACATCATCTTGCCACATCGACTATACCACGTCATACCATCTCACCCAACCACCATCTACCATGTGGTGCCACCCTAGTGACATGTGGCAGGGTCAACCCTGTCATGTTAATGTCATCACAATGTAAGCCCTAAAATTTTCCCAATGATGTCTCAACATATGTGAAGGGAAAATTGTTTATAAAAGAGCATCGACCCATTTTAGTTGTTCTCTTTTCCACCTGGCCTCTGATTCATTTTCCTGGCACACCCGTGAGCGTAATAAGCTTGAATCTGACCCCTCCAAGCTCTAATTCATAGTCTTGAATGACCAATTCTTTTCATCCATGTGAATTCAACCTCATAAACCTCGTTCCAACCAGAATTTGACAAATTTCAGCTCGTAAAGAGTAAACCCTAGCACGCTCGTGTGAAAAACACTCGTCTGCTCATAAAAGCTCGATTTGATGCTTATTAACCTCCTGTTCCATGAGATTAAACCCTTATACACCCTAAGCAGCCCTAGAATTGGCTAATTCAAGCATAAAATTCCATAAAGTGCATAAATTTGATGCTTGTGTGCGCTAGGCACACTGAAGCTCACTAAGTTGAATTAATTTCCTGCCATAAAATTAGCCAATCCCCTTGAGCCACATGGTAGTTACACATTGCCTAGTTAATTCCACTCACAAACCTAACTTATTGTCACATTCCTTATTCCACTATGCCAACAAAATTCCTTAACAAAATTCCTTCATCTTCAATGGCTACACCACCAGTACCAAGTTCCTCTAATGTTCAACTGACAGAAAAGGCTAGGGATCATCATTTCTATGACCAGGATGCTGATGTTCAAGATCTTGGCATAACCACTTAAGACATGAGAAAGACCATACAACTGGTACACAGTACCTCTGATTCAATAAAGGATCACAATAACCTATTTGAGTCAAATTGGTCCTGGTTATAGTCCCGCAAGTCTACCTTTTCCCGAAGATGGTAACATGGTGTTCCAACAGATATCTACCATGTCAAGGAGTTGTAATTTTGAATCAAGGAGATAAGGCAATCGTTAAGGTCACACTAGAGGCCAATGCAGATATACTATTATTCTTGGACAAGGTAGGCATGCAGAAGTTTGACAAAGAAATATTAGAAGATTAGTGGAAGGGCCTCTCCCCATAGGTCAAGCAACAGATGATCCACAAAAATGTCAAAGAAGGAGTAGTTTCCCCTTTCAAGTCTCCTCCATATCCTATCATGGTATTTGAATCTATCCCATAAATACATTTTTCCATGATTTTTCAAGCCCTTGGTCTTAACACTGATGTCCAAGTAAATGAGTTGGTCTTAGGTTTCCTAGTTACTTTATGTCACCTGGTCACCAAGGCCTACACAAAATATGATTTTCCCTAGTTCCTATTTGATGAAATCCATGCCCAATTGATAGAGTTTGAAGAAGATAGGTCTTTCCAATATCAAGGCTATCTGGTCTATCTTTTTATTCATCGTAACTACCCTTACCTTGAAAACCTAAAGCCCAAAATGGTCAATGAATAAAATACCACATTGCATGTTTTTGAGTGGTTTCCCATGGTGAGGAAACTAGAAAACAACCAAGGATTTTCAAGTATGTGTCATCATTTATGTCTATTATATATACTTTGTTGCATGGTGAGCCTCTACCTAGAGCCCCTAAGTTCCTTAGGGAGATATTGTAGTTCATTCTCGACACTAGAGTGGGTGATTGGTACCTCTTTGATGAGTACAAAGTCATAAGAATATATGGATTTGAAGAAAGACCATATCAATTTCAAACAATTTTGAATCTCAATACATCTCTGCACTAGAGTATATAAGGCAAAGATTCAGCACTGACAACTTACACTTCACTTCTAGAAAAAGTAGTTGTGACATTCAACCTCCCTCATGAGGTGGGGCCATTTGTGGTCAATACAAGGAGCATCCTGAATATAGTTGAGAATATTCTCAAAATCTTTGAGTTCCCACAAGCAGGTGTGTGGAAATATGATCCTCATAATATTATATACGAAAGAAGAAAGGACAAGGAAAAATAAGCACATAAGTATGACCCCAACCCCATAGTAGAAGAATGTGTAAATAAATCCACATGGGAGGAGGTCAAGGCCACTCTACATCATGTGGAATCAAGCACATCCCGCCTATCAAGAGAGAAAAGAAGCACATCAAAGCCCATGGAGATAGAGCAAGGAGAAGATCATAGCTCCAAGAGGGCCAAAGGAAAAGAAGCAGAGGGAGGTGATGAAGATGATGAAGATATAGAACCCTAAGCTTTGGTATTGTATAATAGCCAACTAGCAATCCACGTGAAGCCAACCTTTACTTTTGAGCACATGATTTCCATTATGTCAACATCTGAGGCAGTTGAGGCAGAGGAAGTCTCCAAGCCTGGACAAATGTCAATCGTGGAACAATTTCAATCAATGGGCAAGCAGTCATCCAAGGAGAGCAAAAGGGATATCAGAATAGTTGAGAATCAACCACTCCCTAAATGCAAGTCAAAAGTGCTTTGGATCATGAGAAGGGGATTTTCAAATTGGCATTTTTGCAGTCTAAAGTGGATACATTGAGGTCCATGGAGGATAATGAGGTCCACCATATGTCACTATTGGTCGGCCATGTTCCATCCACAGATCTCATGGCATTGGATGTGCAGGTGACACATGTGATGTATAGGTAGATGCACATAACCAATGCCAAGTACGAAAACTGCAAGAGATGTATAATAAGGCAAGTGGTCAGCTGAAGTACGAGAGAATGGTGTGAAAATCCATAAGGATCACTTATCTGGCTACACACCTCGATGACTTCAAAAAATACAAAAAATTATTGGATGATAAGGACAGGGAGATAGCTGCCCTGAAAAATAAACTAAAGATCCCATATGCACACCCTATGCAAACTGATGAGTAGGGAGAGGCAGAAAGGGAAAATCAAGAGATAAAGGAAAAACACTAGATATGAGAACCAAAAATAAAGAGTACAAAGATCAAATTGTGTTACTAGAGGCATAAGTTCAAGGAATGAAAGAGAAGTCATGAGAGACATCCTAGTCCCACCATACCCATGATATTTTGGCATGACAAGTTGAACCAATGGTGGTGTGAGATGATGCCAAGAAATTATAGCTTCTACTCTCTAGTTGAGAGCAAGAATTAAAGAAGAAGGAAAAAGAATTAGAAAGTACAAAAATAGGACTATATTGGATGCAAAAGGATGACCAGCAGATCAAAGCAAAGTTAGATGTGTTGAAAAGGAAACCCCCAAGTAAATCCTCATTCAAAGCAGCAAAAGCAATAATATGGGATAAAATAATAAAGACGATGGAAAAGAACTGGAACCACATGGAACTACTTTAAGAGAAGATAGATACCGTCAAAATGGATAACACATAAATGAATGCAATAAAGAATAATATTGGAGACTTCCCCACCAAAGTTGAAGCAATATTATATTTACTCAATCACAAGTATAAAGAAGATATCACAAAATTGGATATCAATAGATTTAGGGCAATGGAAAGAGAAAACCAGATGAAGAGGACATAAAATTTGGCAACAATGGTAGATAAGAAGGCCAGAGCAATTGTGAAGAAGATACAAAGCTTCAAGGACAAATACAAGATTTTATACAAAAAGAAATTCCCATCATTTTTTAATGGAAATGAAGACTTGTATCCCAAAGATTCTCCCATTAAGAGCTTATTTGAATCCAAGAATGATCAGAAATTGATCTTAAGTTAAAATTGAAAATTTCATGTAAAGTTTCACAAGCTAGTTTATGTCTTATGGGTAATGGATCGATATTGAAAAATCACACAAACTAAGTTAATTTTTACAAATTTTAACATGGAAATTTGACAAGCAGCGTCAAAAAGCAACAATTTGATGATGAAGTTCATCCCTCTTGTGCTACATCTCTGGGTTTAGCTTCAATGGTGGCCCTTTAAATCATATGCTCAAATTTAAAATTACATACACATACAATGTTCAAATTGCAAAAATAATGCTTCCATTGTGTCCAGAACACCCAAAAACTCCTGTGTAGTCTCTTCTTGGGCTCAAAAATATTGAAAAATGGCCAAGTTAGGTCTCCTTCTTCATTTCTCTGCTTGCAATTCTACAAATTCGTCCCTTTGTCAAAAATGGCAACAAAATTCAGCTTTTGCGGTCTTGCACAACAAAAATTTCACAACTGTCGGTGGCGGGTTCGGCCACGAAACCTGTCGTGTAAGGTGAAATTTGTGGGATGGTTAACAGACCCCCACGCTGTTATTTCTATGCCTCCAATCATGTTGCAGTAATATGATTGTGGGGTGTGGGTTAGAGGCCATGCGCCCGCCAGCCCCACTCCTAGTCGTTTGAAGTGTATTGCAACCACGTGCTAGACGTGGGCAGGGTGCCACACACCCACCCCTCCCAAGCCTTCCACCGGCAGTTATGTTGAATTAACAGAACTCAGGGCTAGGGCCACGGGCCTCACCCCTCCCACCTTTCACCACAATCATTTAACATGTGACTTGGGGTTGGGTCGGTTGGGCAAGCTTGCCAACCTGACACTCCCCCCAACGACGCCAACATTGCAATTTAAATAAAACTGGCACCACTATGTTTAATAAATGGTACCCCTAGTGTAGTGGTAAGGCGTTCTGTTAGGTGGTGATAGCTCATGAGTTTGAACCCACGTGGAGACTCATCTGGTCCATAAACAAATTTTGGCCTCATCCAGAGTGCCATGTGGCACCTCGTGATTGGGCCATATGTCACTCAATGATTGGCCCAAAACAAATCCGCACCAACCAATCAAATCGTACCAACTACCTTTATACGATTGAGCCATGTGTCCTGTCCTGATTGGCTCCATACTACACAGCGACACTATTGATGTCAGCAACACATCAGCGTGCGGACTACCATGTGGCAGTCGTACACTGTCTAGTCAACCCTGCAAGTTGACTTTTTAACTGTTTGTAAACAACTTCAGAATGTGAAAACTTCCTCATACAATGTCAGATTGAGGCGTTTCAAGCATCCTTGGAATTAGAATGATGAGATCTATGATTTGACGTTGATTTTGGAATAATTTGAGCACTTCCACTTTTTACCATATTTTGGATCCCCTGGATCATTCCTCCCCAATGGAAGATTTTGGACCACCAAAAGTATGTTTTTACTCAGCAAGAAAGTGAGGGTACAACTCCCTCACTTTCCTGATCTCAATCCACCTTGCTTTACTTGGATTGGAACCTTTAAGCCCCACCCTAAGACACTCTACATTGCCTTTGCGTGAAGTCCTTATCCTCCAATTAAGAATTGAGTCCTCCTACAACTCATTTAAATATTCAGGAGCAAAATCTTCTATAGGTGGAATCTGAACATTCTCTTCTTGATCATCAATCATTAGACACTCATACAATTTCAAGTTTTCCACATTCACAACAAAATAAATTTGCATGTAAGGTGACAAATCTAATCGAAAATCTGTGTTACCAATCTTCTCCAAGATTTTGAAAGGATTGTATCTGATTAGCTTGAGATTTTTACCTTCACCTTGTAGTCTTTCCTTGTTGATGTAAAACCAAACTTGATCTCCCACTTGGAAATCATGATCAACCCGATTCTTGTCATGTCTTGCTTTGTACTTGGCTTTGATTTTCTCTAGTTGTTCTTGTACCCTTTGATGCACTAGTTGAATTTGTTCAATGAAATGCTTGGCTTTGTCCACATCACTATGTCCATCTACTACAATATCTTTACCAAAGATGAAATCCAAAGGAGACTTTGGAAAATAACCCAAACAAGCTTCAAATGGAGATACTTGTGTAGATGAATGCTTGGCACGATTATAGGCATGCTGGATGTAATGCAAATGCTCATCCCAAAGTTTAGGATGCTTACCACAATATCCTCGAAGGAGATGCACTACTGTTTTGTTCACTACTTTTGTTTGGTCATCGGTTTGTGGATGAAATGTGGTGCTCTTCTTCAACTTTGTGTCCATGAGTTCCCATAAACTTGACCAAAACTTCCCCACAAATTAAGAATCCGATTATACATAATAGAAGTGGGTAACACAAAGTGAACCCATACATTTTAGAATAATATATTTGCAGTATTTTCAGTTGTAACTTGTTTCTTACATGCAACCAACATACACATTTTTCTTAAACGATCCACAACAACATATAGATAATCATGACCTTTCCTAGACATTGGTAGTCCCCCAACAAAATCCATAGAAATACTTTCCCAAGGATGAGAAGGAATAGGAAGTGGAGTGTACAAACCTAATTTCCTATTGCTTGGCTTGTTAGTAGCACACATGGAACATCCTTTCACATATCTTGAAACAATTTCATTCATGCAAGGCCAATAATGATACTTATGAATCTGAACAACTGCCTTGCCTACACCAAAGTGGCCAGCAATAAGAGAAGTGTGGGATTCCCTTATGACATTGACTCGTTCACCCCGTGCAACACATAACTTGGCAAGATGATACAACAACTTGATATGAACATGATAATCCAACTCTTCAACATGATTTCTTTTACTCAAAGTTGCATAAACATCTTTAAATTCTTGATCTTGAGCATATTGTTCAATATAACTTCCATGCATGATTGAGTTATGCTTAAGAATAACAGATGCATTAACGACAAGCCTTATTAAGATATCTGCAACTTTGTTGTATATACCTTTCTTATACCTAATTACCAAATGAAATTGCTATAGGAATCACATCCACCTGAAACATGGTTTACAATTGTAAATATTGCAAAGGTTGATGGTCAGTAAGTATAATCGTTTCTATATTGATCAAATAATGCTTCCGTTTCTGCATGCTTTGTACCAAAGCATACAACTCTTTATCATAAGTTGGATAGTTAATTACTACAGTGGTAAATGTTTCAAAATGATAACATATTGGCTTACCATGCTGCATCAAAACTGCTCCCATAACATATTTGCTTGCATCGATTTGAATTTCAAATGGTTGCTTAAGATATGGAAGTGCTAGAACTGGTGTTGTACTGATTTTCTCTTTCAAAGTGTCGAAGGCTTTCTGTTGCTTGCCTCCCCACTGAAATACATGTTTCACACTTGTCAAAGCATGTAATGGTGTTGCAATGAGTGAGAAGTTAGCGATAAATTTGTTGCTCCGAGAAAGCTCCTAACTTCTGTTACATTGTTGGGTTTAGGACAATTCACAATGACATCAACTTTTGAGGGATCAATATTCAATTCATCCCCTCCTACAATATGACCCAAACAAACCAAAGAGGTCTTCCCAAATTCACATTTAGACATATTCAAATACAACTTTTCCTTTTTCAAGAAATTTAGTACTTCTTTCACATGCTTAACATGCTCTTCACGAGTCTTACTGAAAATCAAAATATCATCTAAGTAGACTATGACAAAATCATCAAGGAATAGTCGTAACACATCATTCATAATTCTCATGAATGTTGCAGGTGCGTTACAAAGCCTAAACAATATAACTAACCATTCAAACAAACCTTATTTTGACTTGAAATCAATTTTCCAAATATCATCTTCAACAATCCTTATCTGATGATAACCATTTCTTAAATATAACTTAGTAAAGTAAACAACTTCCTTTAATTGATCTAGCGAACCATCAATGTGAGGAAGAGGATAACGATTCTTTAACGTGATCTTGTTCAAAGCTAGGAAATCCACACACATTTGGCATGTACCATCTTTCTTTAGAACCAAGACAATAGGAGACCCATAAGGAGATTTCTTAGGCTTGATGACCCATTTGTCAAGAAGCTCTTGAATTTGCTTCTTGATCTTTTCATTCTACAAAATTGACATTCTATACATGCCAGTATTTGGAAGTGGTGCATCCTGCTACAAGTGAATCCCATGTTGGATTCCTCTTTTGGAGGTAACTCTCCGAGTTCCTTAAACATCTTGTCATAAGTATTAACAACTTCAACCAATTCATGCTTGAGTTTAGAATCACCTCATGTGAAAGCTTCAAATTTAACAGTATCTTTAGCTTTAATCATCAACAACACAAAATTCATACTAGAATTTACAAGCCTTTTCATCTGACCAACACTAACAAGAGATAAGTTCATCTTCTTGCGATGTGCTCTAACAATATACTCAACTCCATCTTTAAAAATATGATATTTGTTCTCATGATGATAGAATATGGCTTTTCGGTCATACAAGTATGGACTCCCTAAAACAATCCTGCATATATCAAGTGGTACAACATCAATTTCTACCTCATCTATAAAGTTAGCAATGATGGCGAATTTGAGTTTACATTTTCTTGACACTTGTAATTTGGCATCATCACATACCCAAATTAAAGGGTAAGGTTTAGTATGAGGTGTAGTTTCTAGATTAAGTTTCTTGACAATTGCTTTAGAGATAAGATTAACTTGGGATCCAATATCAAATAATGTATCAACTTTTGTATGTTTTGTAATGACCCTGATATGGAAAAGCTCACTTCTTTCTTTATCATTTTGAGATTCAATAGGCTTACTAGAAGAACTAGTACTTGCATTAAAAGCTATACCTTTCATTCCCATGGTTGTGATTTTGGTTTCATCACCTGAATCAAATCCTAGATCTTGTTGAGTTGTAGCAACAGTCTTTTGTTTCCCCTTGTTATTGAACTTCTTTGGTCTCATTTATGGATGTAATTTCCAACAATGGTCTTCATTATGGCCTTCCTTTGAAGAATGTTTACAAGTAAGTTTATTTCCCTCTTTCTTAATTGTACCATTCTTTTTGCCTTTAAACTTCCTCTTTCCTTTGTCTCCAGATTTGGAAGGTTTCTTGCTAGTCTCTTGAGGAACATTCTTGCCTCTTGATTCTAAATGAGTTGCTTGAACACATACTTCATCTATATTGGTGGGATTAAACATAAGTATAGTATGTCTCAAATAATTATGTAATCCACCTATGTATTTAAGGAGAGTATCTTGTGAAGACAAATCAACACCCAAGATTAAAGCTCTTCTTCTAATTTCTTATTTGTAACTTTGGACACTATGACCTTTTGCTTGTCTAAAATTTTGCCAATCCATAATTGCTTTTTGCATGTAAGCCAATGGATAAAATTGCCTTCTTGATGCAGCTATAAAATCATTCCAAGAAGAGATAATTTTACCACTTTTCTTCGAATCTTCTTGAGTTTTGGCCTCCCACCAGATGAGGGTTGCATTTTCCAAGCGAAGAGAAGTAAGCTAGATCTTTATGACATCATCATCAATATTTTGAATCCTACAATAAACTTCAGTTTGACGAACCCAATTATCCAACTTTTCAGCATTTACTTCCCAATTGTACATAGGTAATTCAAACTTGACATCAAGCTTAATCAAAGGAGAGTTAGCATATCCTTTTGGAGAAGTAGGAGGAGTAGGTCTACGAGATGAAGGAGCTAAAGAAGGAGGTGAGGATGGAGTTGTAGATGGAGTTGAGGGAGGAGGTGGAGGTAGAGGCTTACTCCCATCACCACCATGACCTTTTGGTTGATTATACCTTTCTCCTTGTAACCTTGTTGTCCTCTTATTGTACAACACTTTCACAATCTCCAACATATCATAGAAAACCTTTCTAAAATCTCTCTCATCCTCAAACATAAGCTCTTGTCCTTCTTCATGTTCCATGACCATTGGATTTTGTGACCTCCTTGAACCAATTTGAGGGTTTGTTCTTCTATCACTACTTCTCCTCTTTACGATTTAGACTTTGTAATCATTCAAGAAAACACTTGAAAAAATTGTCAAACCTTCACATCAACCATGCTCTGATAACCGAAGTGATCTAAAATTAAAATTGAAGGTTTCATGTAAAGTTTTATGAGCTAATTTATGTCTTATGGGCAATGGATCAATATTGTGAAATCACACAAACTAAGTTAAATTTTGCATATTTTAGTATTGAAAATTGACAACAAGCAGCATCACAAAACATCAAATTGATGACAGAGTTCACCCCTCCTGGGCTATATCTCCAAGTCTAGCTTCCATTCGTGGTCATTTAAATTATATCCTCAAATTTGAAATTACATCAACATACAATGCTCAAATTGAAAAAATAATAATGCCATTGTGTCCAAAACACCCAAAAACCCCTATGTAGGCTCTTATTGGGCTCAAAAAGACTAAAAAGTGGCCACGTTAGGCCTCCTTCTTCATTTCTCTGCTAATTGTTCTGCAAATTCTTCCCTTTGTAAAAACTAGCAAGGAAATTTAGCTTTGGCGGTCTTGCACAATGACAATTTCACAACTATAGGTGGCAAGTTCAGCCACGAAACCCACCGTGTCGGGTGAAATTTTCAGATGTTTAACCGATCCCTGCAGCCCTATTTCTCCGCCTCCAGTCACGTTGAATTAATGTTGGACACCTAATCCTCTAAGGGTTGGTGTGGAATGTGAACAGCCACTGGAGTCCAAGAGACCACTTGGAATATGAATCCAAGGATCACACCAATGTACTATATATATGTATCATTGTGAATAATAGATGCAATCTCATGCTTATCCTTCATATTCTTCTCTTCGCCATGTATGTATTTAACATGGTATCAGAGTGGGCATTCTCCTGCCCTGCTCAAATTTGAGCCATTATTTTGTGGCCTTTGTAGATCTGAGCACTCCTCCTTATCGATTTTGTGCCTTTCAGAACTTTTCTAAGAGAAGAGGCACATTACCCCTCTCTCTGCCTGATATTGGTGCAAGTTTGTCACTCAAAAACAACTCCAACATTTCTTGTTGTGTGTTTCCTACGTTGTTAGATATCTATCATTATGCTTCTCTATCAGGCGTCAGAGCCAACTCACAAAATCATTGTTTTTGTTGTAACTTCGATTCTGCCATCTCCTCTGTCACTCAGACTTGTTCTAAATTTGGCTCTCTCTGTCCTAGAACTCCTTTGCTTCAGTCCTGCTACTATTACAGGTTTGTCAGCTTACTAGTTTTGCTATTATTGAATGTACACTGGTTCATCCGGTTCATTTGTGATACATCTACTTCATTTTCAATACTCCTATGTTATCCATTCCCTATGTGAAGGTCGTGGATGATTGCTAATAAATACATGAAGTCGAAGCCATGGAGGAATGCTTAGAAATGTGTTGAAGCATGTGAGTTATCTCTGTGCATTAAGCCTATGCCACTCTAAAGGAGGAGGACTCTGAAGTCGAAGCCGAAGCTGAATTTGAAGTTGTTTAGTCGAATATTCTGAAACGATCGAGTTCTGTGATATTTTAAAGTCTAGAGTGGAATCTTTTATCATGATATGTGGTATGATTATATGCGTTGGTGAAATATGAATTGAGATATCTCCTGGTTCGTGGCATCGACAATAGGGTCATTTTGGTTAGATGTGAGCCCAAGTCTGGTGCCTCTAAGTCTGTTCTGCATTGAATAACATGACTACGTTCAATTCTTATGTGTGTTGAAAGGCATTTTATTTAGCACATTGAAAATTTTATGGCATATGAAAGTATATAAAGTGCGTTGGGTGTTTTAAAAGGTTTGGTATTAATGTGTGAAGTTAAGCTTTTATGAAGTTCATGACAAAAATGCTGAAACAAGAAGCAAAATATCCAATAAGAAAGGAAAATGAGCATTGACAATTTCATTAGAAGATAAGATGGAAATACAGTGAGTAAGGGAAATAAACTAGAAATTCAATAAAGACACAGGTTTATTTTGTTTAGAAATGTTGATTCTTGAGATTGCAGTCTATCTCCATGCCAAAGAAAATTATGGCAGTTATTTGTACGAGATTGTTTCATACGAAGGATAACTAGGGAAATTGTTTTCTCATGATAGACATACTACTATTGTTGAAATCATTTCAATTTGGTAAAGAAAACAACTGAAGGCTTCCACTCCACTAAGCATAATCCAGAATGGAAGAGCGTTAAATTATAAATTGGGGGAAATAGTCCATCACTACAATTGACACTATTGTTTTGATAAATAGCTAGATAGTTGCATGCGAATATATTATTTCTTTCCATAGAATTCAAGTGCTTAAATTTACTTAAAAAAAAAATATAGCTTAGAAAAATTGAGAAAGCACTAAGGGAGACAACCTTCATTAGTTACACCATATTTCCTATTATGTTACTTGAATTGGAGAAAATGGCCAAAATTTATGAAGTATTAGAGTTCTTGAAAACTTTGATACAATCTATCGCTGATGACACATTCCAAATCAGCAAAGACTCTCTCTCAAAAATTCAGACTTTTATGCAAAATGCACATGACAAAATTGAGTTTTTGTAGCTTGAGACAAAAGCCACAGCAAGAAGAATTACAGCAGTGAAGTCATCATTCTGAACCTGTTTCTATTCAGAACATTGAAACAGACTCCCATAAACAACAAGTCAATAATGTTAGAGTTGATTTAGGTCCAGTCCCTAATGAAGTAACAGAGTTACATGCAAATGCAGAAATTCAGCTTGCACTTCCCAAGTCGATCATCAGACCTTGGGAAGAGCTTGTCCATAACAAGCACAAAACCAGACTTGGATATGACAAGGATTTGTCCTTTCATATTCCAGATTACTCAAAGCCCATCCAGTTCCATAGTGTTGGGTTTCTTCTTGATGGTTCACCTTCACCTATTCCAGATTCTGCTCCTCCACATTCGCAGTCAAAAGTTGTTAAATGCCAACATTGTGACCGAGTTGGCCATATGAAAAATCACATTTTTCACCTATTCCAGATTCTGCTTCTCCACATTCGCAGTCAAAAGTTGTTAAATGCCAACATTGTGACCGAGTTGGCCATATGACAAATCACATTTTTCACCTATTCCAGATTCTGCTTCTCCACATTCGCAGTCAAAAGTTGTTAAATGCCAACATTGTGACCGAGTTGGCCATATGACAAATCACCTTTTTTTTTTTTAACCATGCAATCATTGTGGCCAGCATACTCATTCTTCACACAAATGCTTAAAAAACAAGCTTCCTGCAAGAACAAAGATTCATCTTAGATGGATTGCTTCTTGGAAATGGACATCAACAACCAAGAAGATATTTCAATCATATGTTAGAACTTGTTCTAGAGCATTAAAAAATATTTCAGTTGAGTTTTCTTCATCATCTCACCTTGTATCTGACAGGGGGGGGATGATGGTCATCTACAAGCTTCAAAGTCGCACTAAGCGACCCTGAGCCACAACCTACCATACCAGATTCAAAGTTGTAGCTAGGGACAGAGTTGCCACTGAGCATGCCTTCAATTGGTGGTCAACCTTAAACCATCTATGTGGGGTTGCGACCTCCCTTCAAAGAATCAGGGACACTTCCTCTAGCAGAAGACTTCAACTTCTTGCCAGTTTTGGAAGAGTTCTAGGAATTGCATTAAGCATTCCAGAGTTGGTGGTCATCCTTAAACCACCACAGGTTGTAGACCTCCCTGTTTTAGGTTGAATGTCTCCCTCTCCAAATCATTAGGGACACTTCCTCTAGCAGAAGACTTCATCTTCTTGCCAGCTTTGGAAGAGTTCCGGGAAATGCACTAAGCATTCCAGTGTTGGTGGTCATCCTTAAACCACCCCCCTTATACCAACATTTCAGAGACCACATTCAGCCTAGTGCTGCCATGCATTTTTGCACATTTTGTATTACAACTCTCTTCTTGGACTCATACGTACCCCTTTAGATTAAAGTGGGGGGGGGGTGGTTGGACAGCTAATCCTTTATGGGTTGGTGTGGAATGTGAATAGCCACCAAAGTCCGAGAGACCACTTGGAATATGAATCCAAGGGTCACACTAATGTACTATATATATGTATCATTATGAATAATATATGCAATCTCATGCTTATCCTTCATATTCTTCTCTTCGCCATGTATGTGTTTAACAAGTAATTTAACTGTTGGGTGTAGGCCAGAGGCCACGCGCCTACCAGCCCTGCTCCTAGTAATTTGATGTGTAATGGAACCATGGGTTAGGTACAGGCAGGGTGCCACGCACTCTCCTCGCCCAAGCCTTTCACCGACGATTACATGAATTAACAAAACCTAGGCCTAGGGCCATGCGTGTCGCCCCTCCCGCCTTTCGTCATGGTTATTTAACAACATATGACTTGGGGCTAGCTCGATTAGGTGATCCCGCCGACTCGACCCTCCCCCAATGACACCAACATTGCAATTTAAATAAAATCGCCACCACTATGTTTAATAAACGGTACCTTTGGTGCAATGGTAAGGCATTCCATTAGTTGGCGATAGGTAACAATTTCGATCCCAACAGAGACTCATCCATAGTACCACGTGGCAACCAGTGATTAGGCCATGTGCCACTCCGTGATTGGCCCAAAAAAAATAACCACCAACCAATCAAATCAGGCCAACTGCCATTGTATGACCGAGCCATGTGTCTTGTCCCGATTGGCTCCGTACTGCACAATCACCCTACTAACATCAACACCACGTCAACATACAAACTGCCATGTGGCAATCGTACACAATCCAGTCAACCCTGCAAGTTGACTTTTTAGTTGTTTGTCAAAAACTTTAGAACGTGATAGCTTCCTCACATTATGTCATATTGAGGTGATTCAAGCGTCGTTGGAATCAGAATGACAAGATCTACAATTTGACGTAGGTTTTTAGGAGAATTTGAGAACTTTCATTTTGAGCATATTTTGGATCCCTTGGATTAAAAAGGCTTTGGAGAAGAAGACTGTGCTTTATAGGGAAGCGACATTTTCAACCTTTATGCATATTATTTTGAAATTTTGTTAATTTTAAAAAGCATTTTCAGGGAACAAGGCCAAGTGGATTACAATGTAGTCACTAATCTGGAGGGATCCATTTGTGACATCCTGCTCGGAAAATAATGGAAAGGATTGATGGAATTATATAGATTGGTTAAGTCAAAGAGAACCTGTACAATGCTTAGTTGGAGGAAAAATACCACAGGCATCCCAAATGGAGGGAGGCTCAAGCTTTAGGCCACCTCAACAACAAAAAGCATAACCATAGCCACATGCACCAACTCAACCAAAGCGGACCCCAACATCACTCCATCCAAAGTAATGTGCCCTCCTTTAGTTAAAGCACATGCATAAGATCGAAAGAAGTCACTACAACTAGTTTTGGATAGCCAAGGCGGGGCGGGTTCCACCTTGTAGTTGTAAACTTCCGGCACCTTACAGCTAGAAACTTCTAGAAGAAGTTAGTTATGAAACTACTAGTTGTTTGTAGAGATTCCTAGTGTTTACTGAATATCACTAGTGGTTTTAGGTCAAGGTGTTGTGTCTAGAGAGCCTATATATATGCCTCATTTTGATGTAAAAGGAGAGAAAATTTTATGTACTAAAACTCTGCCAAAATTTTGTTAGAAAAAGTGTTAGGATATGTTGAAGCTATTGTAAGGAAGGAATTTTGAAGTACATTTTGGATTGTTACTGATTATCTGTTCACTTGTAACTCTACAAACCCACTTGTAATTTGAATTTTGCATTATATCAATACAATTGCAGAAGTTTTCCATGGCAACTCATGTTTGTACACTTGATGCTTATATGGAATCTGATTGTAATTGTGTGAAATGAAGGAAACCAAAAATTTGTAAGACTGTTTTCTTTAATTTCTTTGAATTTTATCAAGGTCACATGGAGTATCCTTGTTTATTTTGATAAATTTTTACATGGGCTAAAAGTTAAAGGCATAAATTCAAGTTACTGTGTATTCTACAACTGAATTCTTAAATGGTTAATTGTTTCTTTTATGTTGGTAATCTAGGAATGGGTTCTTAACTGCCCACCTTAATTGATTGATATTTTTTCTTCATACTTTCATTTTTCCTCATCAAACCCTCATAACCTTTATGTCAAACCCAAAGTGTATGGATGCTCAGACTTGAAAATAAATGGAAAACATCCCAGAAATGTTTTATAAACTCTTGGTAATTTCATACATAGTTTCCTAGAACAAAACAAAGCACTTAAAACAAAAAAATAAAATTCAGATTTAGATGTTCCGAGGCTCTACATTGTAGCACAACGCAATGTTACTTTGGGTCTCCAACACTTTCCATCCTAAAATTCCTTTGTAGTTTCATAATGTTTTAGCTTTGGTCCTGGAGGTTGGTCCTCATCCTCAAGGATGGTGGGGTTGGATGGTGTGCCTTGTGTCTCCTCATCTTGTGGCTAGTGTACTTCTCTCTTTATTACCGACACCAATGACCAAAAAAATGCCAAAGAACCCTTTACACATTACTTCCAACTTTTTCTCAAAAATCCTAATTGTGTGTAGGGTGTATTCTTAAGCTACTTGTGTCTTTTATAGGGCAACAAAGTTACCAATTTAATGAGAATTTGACCAAGATCTCATTTTTTAGTACTAATTTTATGTTTGTTTTGAAAAATGGTGATGCAAGGTCATCCTTTTTTCATTTCAACATTAAAATTCCAACAATTTTCAACCATGGAATTAAAAACCAAATATCACGATTATGAAAGACATGAAAAACCACACCAAAATGCAAAATTGGTGATGCAACATCACTTTTTTTTTTTAAATATATGGTTAAAATTTAATCATTTTCAATCACGCATTAAAGACCAAATGCCAGGACTACGAAAGACATGAAAAAACACCCCGAAATGCAAGTGGTAACGCAACATTACCCATTTTTTGGGGGGATAAGAGTCCACATTTTCAACCACGACATTAAAGACCAAAGATCATCACTACAAAAACCCCTAAAAATAAACACCTCAAGTTTGTCTATTTTTTAATGTTTGTTTTTAAAGTTTTTTCAAATTTGCCTAACTTTTATTTTATTTTATTTTATATTTGTGGTTAAAATTATCCATTAATTGACATTATGGCCTTGACCGTAAAAAATAAAAAACATAAAGTTGACTATGAATTTAAAAGTAGCATTACATATTTTTTGTTTAATTATTAATAGATAACTTTTTGCGCCGAGAGACGTTTTCAACTCAGTATGGTAGAGATGTTGTAATGTAACGTATTGTCTTGTAAACATTTTAATTAGGTCAATATATATGTATATATATATATATATATATATATATATATATATATATATATATATATATATATATATAAACGAACCTAAATCCATCTTAACTCTCGATTTACCAAACACCGAGAGGGATCAAATCTCTTTTCACTTTAAAAGAGGTTTGTATCTCTAGGGATTTAACCCCTCTTGACTCTTGGTAGATCAAGACTTAAAATGGATCTAGACCGTTTAATAATCTACATTCAAAATTTTTCAAAAAAATTGTAAATAATTTTTTTGAAAAAATAAACTAACAAATAAATAAAGGAAATCACTTTTTATTGTAAAAAAAATGAAACTAGGAAAATATTAATTTTTTAAAAATAAAGAAAAACAACTTTAAAAAATAGCAAAAAAACACTTAATTTTTTTTTTTTTTTCTAAATTATACTTTTAAAAATCCAAAAAAAACTCTTCAAAATTTCAAAAAGTAAAAAGGAAAGATTAAAAATAAAAATAAAATAAAATATACAGTTTAAAAAAGTAACGAAAAAAATTAAAACCATTTTTAATATATTTAAAAATATATAAAATTAAAATTAAAATTAATAAAAAATAAAAGAAAAAAAAATTAATAAAAAAATAAAACACTTTTAAAAATAAAATATGCAATTTAAAAAAGTAATGAAAAAAATTAAAACCATTGTTAATATATTTAAAAATTAAAAATAATAAAAAAAATTGATAAAAATAAAAAATAAAACACTTTTAAAAATAAAATATACAATTTAAAAAAGTAATGAAAAAAATTAAAACCATTGTTAATATATTTAAAAATATATAACATTAAAATTAAAAATAATAAAAAATAAAACTAAAAAAAATAATAATTAAAAAAAGCAGGGGCGATATTAATTTGTTCCCTTTAAAAAATATTTAAATTTATTATTATTATTATTATTATGTAAACAAGTCCACTCATCTATTAAGAATGCACAAGATAGATTACAGAGGTATACAAAATCAATATCAATGTCCAACCACACAAGGAAGGAGCATAGCTGAAATTTATGAGATAAGGAATGACAGGGGAGACAAGGAGAAACATAAGAGATAATAAGAAAAAGAATCATCCAACTTGGGAATGGTTCTTAAAGTGACCTTCCATTCCTTTCTTTTTCAGAACCTTGATCCAACCTACTAAAGGTGGGTCCACCAAAGTTATTTGCAAATTATCATTGAGGGTTGAAGGAGAGTCCGTATTGGAGTCAGAAGGTTCCTATTCATGAGCTCTCCAAAACCCAGAAAAGGTGATATCCACTACACACATTTGTTCTTTGATGAACAACCTATAGCTGGACTGTCACCATGATATTATGCATACTTTGATCCACCGCACACTATTGTTGCCATTGCTCTACTGTTATCATTGCACTGTTGCTGCAACTACTGCACTAGTGCGTCTAATACCACCTGATCTCCCTCTGAAATAGAATTAGGAAATATCTCCTAGATGGAAACTCCCTCATGGAATCTCACTCTGGATAGAATTGCACCTCAACTAGGCAATACACATTGCCTCCTTCCACATGAATTTCATGCAACTGTAACTGGAAACTCAATCTCCTTGATCTACTATGTCATTTGCAACTATCTCTCAAACCTCTTATTACACTTGGATATGAAACTACCTCTTAAGTACATGACTACGTCTAAATGACTCTGCAATTACCTCTCAAGCATCTGATTGCTCCAAGTTCTGTAATTGTCGTCCAAGTAACTAAATGCAACTAGTTGACATTAATCACCTACTACTAAAATACTGTGGGCTCCTGTAGCAAAGGTATCGATCCATGTCAATAGTAAATGGATATGATATAGACTTATTGTTGCTCCCCATAGACCCTGCCCATACAAACAATTTGAAGCATCATACTCCTCCTCCATTTGGAGGTATCATTGTTATCAATATGAATTCCTCCAATCTAGAGGTCAACTCATCGATCTCTGTCGAAGTTGTTGTTTTCTTCCCCTTTTTGTCCTTCTTCCTCTTTGGACATTGGGTGATGTAGTGACCAAAATCACAACATCTAAAGCATTTTACCTTGGATAGGTCCTTCTTATTCTTCTCTTCATTTGAGTCATGTCCCTTGTTGGGACCCTTCTTCACCTTTCCCTTACCTACAAGGGCTACGTTATCTTCCTCCTTTTCCACCTTTGGTCCCTTGCTACTGTAACTAGTAGTACCATTTGCGAGATTGAGCCCGAGCTCCTCCTGAGTGAAGTCACTCCACAGGTGTTCCAAACCTTGTAGCTTATCTCGTCCAATTGTTCCCTGAACGAAAGTTCACCATTCCTTGGTCAACCCATTTAGAGATGTCCACACCAACTCACTATATGATGGTTTCTTTCCTACAAAAGCAATTTCATCTCGGACTCCCTGAATTCTAGTGAGGTAGCACGTAACACTCTCACCCTTAAGAATCTTTGTTGACCACAACTTCTCCTCATGAATCATTTTTCGATTCTCAGATGGATCTTGGTACAATTTCACAATGACATCCCACATGTCATTTGTTTTATTCTTCTCTGCAATATGTGGGACAATATAATCCCAACCCCCGTTAAGGACCATCCTCTTGGCTTTGGCCATATTCTTGCTAAACTCATGTAACTAGATAGGATCTTCCGTTTCAACGAAAAATGTTATCACAAACTCCTTCAGACCATGCTCATCCAATAGGGATTGCATCATGGCCTTCCAAAAGCTAAAGTTTGAGGCTTCGTCAAGTCTGTCCTGATCTTTGAGTCCTGTTGCAACCATCTCTGCGAAACTCAAATAAGTAGAGAACTATATGTTGGAAATCTCCTTCTCCTACTGACAACTTGACCTTCTCTCTGTTACACACACTCCCCATGGAATGTGCAGATCTACTATCTGCACTTGCCTCCTATTTCCTTCCCAAAATTCGTTTTTCCTACTGCCTCTACTGGGTAACTCGCTCTACCTCCCAGAAGTCCTTCTCTGGAATCTAGCACAAGGACTGCTAACCCTAAAACTCACATTGGCTAGACTAGTAAGTCCGCTACAACCTTCTCCTGCTATAAATTATGGTCTTCTTTATGTTGCAAGAAATCATTTTTCGATTCTTAGATGGATCTTGGTACAATTTCACAATGACATCCCACATGTCATTTGTTTTATTCTTCTTTACAATATGTGGGAAAATATAATCCCAAACCCCATTAAGGACCATCCTCTTGGCTTTGGCCATATTCTTGCTAAACTCATGTAACTAGATAGGATCTTCCGTTTCAACAAAAATTGTTGTCACAAACTCCTTCAGACCATGCTCATCCAATAGGAATTGCATCATGGCCTTCCAAAAGCTAAAGTTTGAGGCTTCGTCAAGTCTGTCCTAATCTTTGAGTCATGTTGCAACCATCTCTGCGAAACTCAAATAACTAGAGAATTATATGTTGGACTCCTTCTCCTACTGAAAACTTGACCTTCTCTCTATTACACACACTCCCCATGGAATGTGTAGATCTACTTCTGCACTTGCCTCCTATTTCCTTCCCAGAATTCGTTTTGCCTACTACCTCTACTGGGTAACTCGCTCTACCTCCCAGAAGTCCTTCTCTGAAATCTAGCACAAGGACTGCTAACCCTAAAACTCACATTGGCTAGACTAGTAAGTCCGCTACAACCTTCTCCTGCTATAAATTATGGTATTCTTTATGTTGCAAGAAATCTGAAAACCTTATGAGAATATTCCTGGAAATTCCCCTTCTTTGTGCTTTTCTCTTCTTTCCCCATGCAAATCTATAATTGCAGACCCTTGCTGCAAATCTCTACACCCGGATCTACTTTACAAAATCACTGATTTTCTCATTGGAACATTCTCTCTGGCAAATCCACTGCCTACCACAACTTATTCTGGAGCAAATCAAGCTTTTCCTTCACCCTGAACTGGAAATCGATTTTCCTACCCAAGTAATTTGCACTGCCTGGATATTCTGCATAAATCTGGAAATATTATGCTCAGATCTCCCTCTAAAACTGCAAAATTTTGCTTCCTTTTCTTTTGAGCCTTTGATCTAATCAATAATGCTATGATACCATGTGAAATTTCCAAGAATGCAACAATTGGAGTTTAATCTTCTAATTGATTAGTAGTTTATTTATTTATGACAAATAACGATTAAATCATTAATGCATTCTTCACAATAAAAACGTTGTTGAATTATAAATTGGAATTGAGAAATAGATGCACACACACTCAATAAAAATGACACCAATATTTTTGGATGAAACGTCCTCAGAAAAACATCGAAGTGAAAACCGATGTAGCATATGAGGGTTTATTTGATTATGAAACAATTTGAAAATTGTTATGACCAGATCCCCAACTGGAAATCCACTGAAAAATATAGATCACAACTAGAAAAATATGCCGGAGATCTCAGATTTCCTCTGAAACCAACTCAACCTCTATCCACCCACTTGCACTCTTTGTTGACTACTCGCACCTCTGCCCAAAATGCGCATTGGTGGCTCTGGATATACTCACACTACTTGGAAAATACATCTGATTGAGTCGTCTTGCCTACCTATGTCATTGGAAACCACTCGCACTGCCTTCCAGAAATAGATTTGGCCTTTAGCTACTGATATGTGGCTCTTCCGACAACTTGCACTGCGGGTTCTGGCTATTCACACTGCTTGTATGACCTCCTATGTAGATGTATTTGGTATCCCTTTTCTCGCCACTCTAACATTGGGAAAATACTAGGAATCTCTCCTTCGGACCTTTGCTCTCAAATCTATGTTGCTCCCTCTTTCGATGTTCTTTCCCTGGCTTGAACTACGCTCTCACTGAAAACTGCGAATTGAGTAGCTTGATTTGCCTCTCACAACTGATCACTCTAATGCTCTCTCTAAGCCCTTTGAGCTGCTCTTATAATATCTTGTTGGAGTCTCAATGGTTGTGATTTAATCTCCATTGACGACTAAGATCAATTAGACTTCATCAATAGAAGCCTCTAGAGCAATCTCAAATATCCTTAATTAATTAACTTTAATTTACCACTTTTCCTAAGTTAGACTTAGGAAATAATTTAATATGGTAAATTAATTTAATTAAGGTGTTTGCCAAACTTATCTCGTGAAACCTTTTCTGGGTTTTAGATATCTTATGTTCCTTAGCTTCTTAATATCATCTGAGACTATAACACTTGTCCAATGCTACCATATCCATAAAAAACTAATAGATATAATTCAAGAAAGCCCAATAATTTTGTAAATTACTTCTTTAAATACGAGAGCAACAAAAAATTGCAGTATTTTCATAATTCAGAGATTGGGTCCAACGATAGTTGCCAGTTTCTAGATAGATTTGATCTAGAAACCCTTTGTTGATGTAAATTTCCACACAAATTATGTCATAGGTGTAAATCCCAGTATGTCCACACAAGGGATACGTGGCTAGAAAACATCCCAAGGAGTCTCCTATGCCCTAAAAATTTGAAAAGCGCCACAAGTGATTAGGCAGATAAAGAATTCGAACCCATATTGGAAGCTTGGTAATCACTGCTATAGAAGGGTCAAAATTAGGAAACCAGGGGTTTATGAACATGCTAGATTTACCTCAGAACCAAGGCCCACCAATTAGGGTCTTCTGATAATCTTTTGATTCAATAAAAATCACTATGAATAAACCTTTTGAGCAAAAAATAACCTTGCACTTCTTGGTCCAGGACGAATGGATCCACTTATAATAATCGACTGAGTGTGACCATAAGCCATTAAAATGACAGATGAGGCCTGACTCAACACAGAGCTAATGGATGTCCTCTAGCTTGGGGTGTGAGATTTCAATAGAGGGCACCTCCTCAAACTTGTCGACCTGGAATGATTTAGGAGTTGTCTGAGGCTAGGCGACTGGTTGCAGATGACCTCTTTGTAAGAGAATGCCTAAGAAGAAGAAGGTTTTCCCACTGTTCCCCCATGCAAGCGAAGGACCATAACTATAGTAACATCTCTATAGATATTGTAAACTAAAATAAGGGAATAATGATCTAGATCCTTACCTTCGAAAAGCAATCGCTACATTCCAAATGGTACACCCGATTTGAGCTCCAAAGAAAGCTTGAGATCTTTCACTAAATAAGTAGATCTGACCCATAGAAGTAGGGAGTGCACATATTGTAACTTGATTAAGGTTTGTAAAGAGGTTTGGGGGTGAAGTCACATGTCTAAAAGAGAGAAAGGAGATGGGCTGCCAAGGTTATTGCTTCCCTCTTTATTAAATTGATAGAAGTGATTTTTTTAACGTTTGTTATAGGAATTGAAGGAGCGGTGGCCTAAATAGGAGCTGAAGGGAGAAATGATTTTCCATTACAAACCGCCTTTGGCTTTGGCTTCAGTTCTTGGGTGACAACTAGCTTGAAGCCATGGAGGTTATTAATCTCATTAAAGAGCTCAAAATGGTCAATCCCTCTGGAAGCTATAACTCCCTTGAATGAGAAATATCATCGAGCAACTGTAAAAACCCTAAAGTTGCCTCTTCTGCCATCACAACCTTCTGAAAAATATCTTGAAAGAATTATTATTATTATTATTTTTCTTTTCCCAAATTTGTTGATTTTTCATATTTTTTAATATATATTTTTAAAATACAAACTTTAAAAAATTAAAAAAAAACCTTCAAAATTATTAAAAAAATACATAACAAAACACCTTTTGAAAATTATCTTGAAAGAATTATTATTATTATTTTCCTATTGATTTTTCATATTTTTTTAATATATATTTTTATAATACAAACTTAAAAAAAATTGTATCTTTAAAAATTATAAAAAAACCTTCCAAGTTATTAAAAATATGGTTTTTATGATGAACCACACTTGTTGGTTCGAAAGGCGTCGGCCAAAAATTCTCTCATGTGATTTCTACCAAAAGACTTTGTTTAGCTATTAAAAAAAACTAACTTAAAAATATACCGAAAAAAATTGAAAACTAAAAGCAAATAAAACATTTTAAACAATACAATATTTAATTTTAAAAACTATTAAAAAATATCAAACAACTATTAATATATTTAAAAAAAATATAAAACAAAAATTAAAAGATAAAATTAAACTTTAAATTTTTAAAATAAGAAAAAATAAATACGATTTAATTTAAAAGAGCATGGGGTCATAGCTCATGGGGTGTAGAGCAATGGTAAGAGCATCGGGTCATAGCCTATGAGGTGTAGAGCAATGGTGACAGGGGTGTTGTGAAAGTACTATGTTGTGTAAAGGTCATTAGTTCAAAATTTCATAGACAAAAAATCAGTTGTGTTAAGGGTTGATGTGGCTTACGTTGAGTGCCATCGCCATGTAATTTTAATGGTTTAAATCATTGGGGTCGCAACTACTCCACCACATGCTTGTCATTTCAAGACTCACATATCTTATAAAAAAAAGAAAATAACATAAGATAATATTAATGTGTCCATTTTTTTTCAAAATTCTTTGTTTTTTCACCATTTTTACTTTTTATTTTTTTAAATCTATTGTTCTTTCACAATTTGCTTTTTATTTTTTAATTATTTGGATTCTTTTATTATATATATTATTTGTTTTATTTTAAATAAGTTTTTAAATTTACTATATTTTATTTTTTAGATTAAATTTATATATATATGTCCGTTGTTTTTTCACAATTTTTGCTTTTTATTTTTTTTAATATTTGGATGTTTTTTTATATATATTATTTGTTTTATTATTATGTTTTAATTATTATTTTTTTAATAAATTTTTAAAATTTACTATATTTTAAATTTTATTTTTTTATGTTTTTTATGGCTTTGAAATTTTGATTTTGATTTTGATTATTATTAATATTTAAAAATTTATGTAGAAAAAATATATTTTTTTTCCAAATTATTTACTTTGTTTTTTAATTAAAAAGATAAAAAATTTGGGCTATGTTTTTTTAAATGTGTTTTTCATTATTTTGTGTACATTGGTGATGATTTATGGTAATCTTAGTGTCTCATTGAAAATGGGTCAAATTGTCTTAGGTTAAGATTTCAAATGAGCTATAATTTAAACCAAAATTAAAAATAATTTGTTTTTGGTGGAAGCAATCTTTGGTTTAAGTATTGATTTTTAGGGCTTTTGTGGTCATGATATTTGGTCTTTAATGCCATGGTTGAAAAATGTTGAAATGCTAAGTTTTTTTTACTCGTGATATTTGAATTTAATTCCATGGTTGGAAAATGTGGAAATGTTAAAGTTTTTTGTACTCGTGATATTTGGTCTTTAATGCCAATGTCCATAATCATGATTTTTATTTTTAAAGCCATGCTAAAAAAATGTTGGAATTTTAACCCTTAAAAAATGGGTGACGCAACATCACCACTTTTCTATTTCGAGGTGTTTTTCATTGTTTCCCTAAAAATAGATGATTTTGGGCTAGTGTTCTCCTTTTGAGTTCACAATTTTCATTAAGTTGGTAACTTTGTTGGTCTTGAGCCACTATGGTCTTGACCAACCACTATCTCAACAATTTTAAGATTTTTTGTCTCCCTCATACGACAATGGATTGATTCAAAGACTACCCTTCACCTCCACCATGATCTAGTGCTTTGCCAATTTCTTCTTCCTTTCTTCAACTCCCTTCTCCATTTCCTTCATTTGTGTTTGAGTTAATTGAACATTGACTATATTAACATTTTTCTGCCTGCCAGGCCTCTCTAGTAACACAAGAAGGATGATTAGGATGAGTGGAGGAGGCTCAACCTGCCCCCACATGATTTTTTTTGCTTCCTCCCTCCTCTAGGTTGCCGCACACCCCTTGTCATTTTGCTTTAAGAACTAAGAATCCACCCAATAACAATACCCCAAACATGCCCTTTCCTTAGCACCATTGAGAAACTATAAAGGGGTCAAGAGAAGTAAAGCAACCTTGTCAACCATAAACTTGCCTAGCCTCGAGTCTTAGCCACCAAGAATCTATTACACTATTGGGCCTTTGCTCCACTCCAAAAAAGCACAGTGACTAGAGACCTCACAAGGAAGGCAACAATTAGATTATGGAATGGAAAGACAATGCCATAAAATAAACACAAAGCTAATGAAAGACTAGGATAATGTATACCCTCACGAGTCTGCCATCCCATCTAGGAGTGAACTTCCTCCCCAACTTTTAAGGTTGCTGTAGCCGTTAATCGATTGATGCCCCTCGCCCACTTATCATATCCACCTCCATGAGCTAGTATCCTCCTCCTTACCTTCTAATGATCCCCATGTTTCATAATTGGGTACCTGTAGGATCAACTTTTGGAGAGTTCCAACCTGTTGGGGTGGAGTTTGCACTCCTTCCCATCATTTCCTTGCATTCCTAGACATGGAGCCACAACTTTTTTGCCACAAAGTTGATGACTTTGGATTGTCATGTAGGGTGGTGGACAAGCGACATGCAAGAATGGTCATGTGCCCTCCTTTTACACCCCATTCGGGTTATCACAATTTAGTTGTTAATTGATATTATGTATAGTCATTACTACAAAGATAGGTTGATTCATCACCATTCTTTAAGAAAAACTATATAAATAGTCTATAAAAAAAATGAACTTATGACTTTTCCTAAATACATCCAAATCTTAAAACATTAACCTATTTCCTCACATTTAAAAAATGATTTTTCTCTTTAAAAAACCAAATCACCTTAAAAAAAAACCAAAACTCCTTTATAACTACTCACTTTTATAGTTGTCCTTATTACTAGTTTGACATCTAAATTATGATAAGTTTTCCGGAAAAAACTATTCACTTTAAAAAATACAATTTATAACTACTCAAGTCACGAAAATAAAACTTACAACCTATATACTATATAATCTACCTCTAATATAAAAAAGATACCCATTCCTTATAACTATCCACTAAAATAATCATATAATCTACATATTATATATAAAAAGATACCCATTCCTTATAACTATCCACTAAAATAATAAGCATAATACATATACAATATACGCTAACTACCAAGAAGACAACACCTTATAAATATTCACTAAATTAAACTAAGAATCAAAATATAAATATTGTCTTTTCGTTTCTTTTCAAGACACAATATATATATTGTATATACTCTAACGGCCCACTAAAATAAGAATCACTATATATATATACAAAATACGCGTCATAGTTACAAGTACATTAGTAAATCAAAGGCGAGGCAATTGACTCGCGAGACTATAGTAAGTAAATAAACAGTATATAATATATGAGATCTACCATCGGCGCTGTCAAAAGGGCGAAAGCTTCAGCTATGGGACTTTCGTTTCTTTGGAAATCAACAAAGAATACAAATATATCTATTTAATTTGCTCATTATCAATGCTACTGCTGGTATTTTGGGTGTTTGGTAGTGTGTTATTATCGTGTTTTGACAAATAGGAGGCGGACGAACATCAGGACAGATCAGTGAGGGAGGGTTGTTGCAGAGCAATGGAGTTGCCGTCTGCAGTAGTTGTCCTGCCCATGGGAGCTCTTTTTCTTCTCTCAGGCCTTATAGTCAATTGTATTCAGGTGGGTACCCATCTTCCATTACCTCAGTTCAATTTTTTAATGCCTAATTCCAATCTAGTTTTTGTGGGCGATGGGCAGAATTTATCCTTCTGGTAACATTACCAGGTGATGAAACTGTTGTGTTTCATCATATGTGTCATGGGTTCAACCATTCCCTACTGTAACCAGGGCAATCTGTTGGTGCGCACAACAATAACTGTATGCGACTGTTTTTTTGAATTAAATAATCTGGAATGTAATTCGAATCTGTAATTGTCAATTTAAACACAGACTGTCCTATCATAGAAATCCTTCCAAAAGTCTGGGTTTCCTTTCAACTGTAATATGTCTTTAAGCGTCGGAGCAATACCTGATTCAATGGAGCTGAATACCACATATCTGTATACATCGAGTGCCATCTAATCCCATGGGTTGCATCTTCATATGGAATTGGCTTGAAAGTGGGATGATTCAGAAGGATTACTGCCTGCTGAAACATGCTGTAATTCATGCAACAAACATTTTAATTTTTTTTTTCTCTTTGCCAGTGAAACGGCCTTTGCTTAGAGAGAAGAAATATGAAACTGTCATGTATAACGGGTACAACAACGACATAAAAGCTGCCCCTTGCCTATTTTATCTCAGTTTTTTTTTTATCATGCACGCCAGGACCTAAACCTGGGTTATCGCGGTGGTGAGTACCTCCACTCACTGCTGTACCGCAGCCTGATGGACAAAACCATTACAACAAACTTGGCGTGTGCAGTAATTGGTATTATCAATAGAAAGGGAAAACTGCCTGCAACTAGCTATGTCGACTGAAACCTTTTACTGGTAACTTTTAATGCAGACCACCAAAACGATTAGGAAGAATTCGCTTTCTGAAAATCATGGTAGCACTGTCTGCAGAAAGACGGAAACAAACGAAGCAAGAAGTTGACACGTTCATGCAAAACTTGAGGGAAAAATGGGTTAAAAAATGACACCAGAAGTTTCATGCGTGGCAGAAGTCACTGCATATTGAGGACAGGCTTTGTATAGAAGAGTTAAAAGAAGACTAAATTCCCTTTACATCTGCTTTAAACCACCTTTCAGAAATTGTTCTGCTGTATAAAAGCATCCCCAGAAAAATGATTCAAAGATGTCAACATCTGATGCCCATGGTAAAGGCACCCTAACCTGTTCTTTTTTTTGTTTAATAATGTGTCCATGACCCTAGCCTGTGGTCTAAGAAACTGTGACCCGGTAGCATCTAAGCTGTCAAAATCACCCTGGGATTGCATCCGACCTGGGCCACGCCAACTTTTAACATGGCTGGAATTTAGGTGTTTCCTCTCAGCTACTGTGGAGTTTTGAACCTAGGCTACCATGTGGAGTTTTGAACCTAGGCTACCATGTGGAGTTTTGAACCTCGGCTACCATACAGAATGAGGCCTTTCGCTACCCTGTTAAGAATAGACGTAGGGATAAGTTAAGATAGGGTAGACAGTTTAGGGGCAAGATTAGCGTATTCTAGGGTGAGCTTTTTTGGCTGGAGGTTTGTTCTGATCTTCAATAGGCGTTTTTGAAACAAATTTCTCACTATAAAGCTGTGTTCCTAATCAATACAAAATCACCAGAGTTTAGTGTGAAATTTCTGTTGTCTTCACTTGAATGTGTGTTCTGAATTCCAACATGTAATCAGAGACAATGTGATTTCGAGAGCCTGAGTTTGAAGGGGTCACAGACTGAAAGTGGAGAGCACCTGAGCTCGAATACAAATTTTGTAGAAACACTGGTTTTTGGGAAAAAATTCATCGTTGAGAAATGTGGTGGCAATTTGTGACAGCTCTGTAAAATGTGCAGAACTGTAACCGTTCATTTCAGCAAATTTTAGTTTTACCCTAGACGCTGAGTGTATGAAATGCCACTGTAGCAGTCATTGTTGTTTCTAGGAGCTAGAGATTACACTTATACCCAAATAATTTGGCCACTCCAGTAAAAGTGATACAAACAGAAGAAAGAGAAGACATTCAATCTGAAATCAGACTTCTTGATAGAGAGAGATGCCATCCGATCAAAGATGCCACGTTAGACAAGCCCAAGAGAGATTATGATAGGCAGAATTTAGAAACGATTTCAGCCAAAGCAAAATAGAAGTTTGTTGCTGGAGAAAACACCCGTGTATTAGGAAGGATGCCTCCCTGTGAAATACGATGCTGTTTAGGTTCAGAGAAAAGAGTCTACCAGTGGGTCGCTGCTCAAGACAGACTTCGGCTGCAGGAGAAAAGAGGATGTCATCGCCCACCTGCTGCTGGAGAGTCATAGACTCGTAACACATGAAAGTCAATCATAGACACTGGTTGCTTGCAAAAGTAGCTGTAACCCAAAGCTCTTGACGTGCCAAGTGTAAGAATAACCTTTTTTCCTAAAGTGTTGATTAAAAAGGGCATACTCTAGATTGAAGTCTTTTTCTTTAAAGTCAATTTGTAAGGGCTATTTACAAGTTAGAGAGAAGGGTCACTTTATTGATGAAGGTGATCTCTCTAAAGGTTCGTAGGCAATTTTTGTTTTTTTGAATTATTTGTTACTATTTCTGGTTTTTATTGGAAAAGTATTTATTATTGCAGACCTTTCAAGACGTAAATAAGCTTAATTGAAAAAAATATGCCATTTCGGAATTCAAAATTAAGAATATTTTGGTGAGAGAACTATGGGACATCTCATTTCGAAAAATTAGGACCCATTACGAATAAGTCTTGCACTTGAGAACCAAAGTCCAAAAATTGGTTGCAAGGCTAATGGTAACTTAAGAGGGATGTTCCTGTCACCTCAATGATCCCTCTTCACACTTAAACTCAATTTCCTCTAGTACAAGGGGGCTGTCCCTGAGGTTAGGATTACTAAAGCTTTAGATAATTAAGGCTCAAATGTGACTAAAGTGTTTCTTTAGCAAATCAGTTTTTTAATGAGTTTTCAAAATTGATTTTAAAGGTGGCTGATGAAGAAAGGCTAGTGCCAAACATTCCTAAATGCTTATGGAGTCATGAAGCACAATGAGGGAAGATTATGGATGTTTAGTAAAAGTAATGGTTGCTGTTATAAAATGCAGAAAATTACAAGAGTTTGCATATTTATTATGGTTGGAAATAAAACACTGAAGGCCTTTCCAAAGGCGCCCTTTCATGAACATGCAATATAGATAAGAGGTGGTTTACTCCTAGGTGAAAAAAAATCTTCCAAAGAAATGAGATTTCAGCAATTAATTAAGGAATGTAAAATTCCCTAAGCCCAAAACAAGAATTGGTTCCCAACAAATTTTATACCCAGAAATAAATTGCAGCAACCAATAAATTCTGATTTTAAACTAGTGACTACTGGTCTCTTCACAAACAAAATACACAGCAGAAACAATAGCAACAACAATCACACAATTGACACAGTTTTACCCTGGAAACCCACAAAGGGAAAAACCAAAAATGAGTTTGTTCTTATTGGCTCAGGAAGATATGGATTTTTCTTACAAAATTACAATGCTCCACAGGGAGAAATTCTCACAGCATATACCCAGTCATGCGGCCTCACCAAACCCAGCTGAAATCATGTCTTGTGCAGTCCCTGCGTCAGCCAGATCGCGTGACTGTGTCATTGCTCGTGTGGCCCTGCCTCTGCGGTGAACTATACAGCCCTGTTTCACTTGGCTTGGTTGCTGATGTTTTTCCCTGCAAATTCCTCTGTCTTCTACCAACAGTACACCCTCTCAACTGCTCTCTCAAGCTCCAATTCACTCTCTCAATTCTGTGCCTTCACCTCATGGACATAACTTATATCAAACTCCCTTGAGCCTCCTAATCCAAGCCCTAGCACTCCAAAGAGATGGAGGGCTGAGATCATCCCTCATCTCACCTCTTGAGATCAATGGCTCAGATTAGATCTTGGTCACTTAAATTATTTACCTCCATAACCTTAGACTTTGGCCCAATAAGTCAACAAATGAATATAACACATCAAATGTACTTTTCCTAAGTTAAAACTTAGGAAGGAGTCTAATAATCACTTACTCCACTTAAGCAAGCATCCATAAGGCTGATTAATGTTCTCCACAAGCTAAGGCACCAAGCTAGTGAAGAATACCTCCTGAGCTACCATAGCTCAACAAGAAACATAATGGCAAGAATGCTGAATAAAATGCAACCCTTTCAAGATTATTCTTCAGGTGTGTAATGTTCCTGGATAATTAATTGTCTAAAGGACGAAATGGCCTATTGAACACCCATAGGCTATAGCCATTGATAAAGCGGAAAACCACAAAATCTGGGCGAGTTTGGGGCAGTTGGGCGAAGAAACCCAAATTTGGGGCTTGGAATAAAGTATATTCAATCAATTAAGGAAGGAGAGCCCCTCAAAGAAATGTCTAAATTCAAGAGGGTTGGATTCATTTGAATCATCATTGTGGATCAATTTTATCTCTGTTTTTCTTGAGCCTGAGGCTCTGAGGGTTTTAACTTTTAAGATCCCATTTTCCTTGTCAAATTTGGTGGTGAAAGATTCCACCCTAGTTGACACAATTTCTATCATCTCTCATTCTGTTTTAGCATTGGAGAATCATCTGAAGAACAATAAAGTTCTTGTTATCTGAATTTGTATTTGGGCATGGGGAAAACCTTGAAAACAATGAAGTTCTTCTGTTTGTTTCATTTTTGGTTTGGGCACAGGAGCAACCTGAAGGACAACAATTTTTTTTGTTTGATTTTCTTGTTTGGGCATAGGGATTCGATTTGGTAGGAAGTAGCGAAGATTGTCTTCGTGTTTTAGCCACAGTTACAGTAGCGGCTGTCTGTATTTGTGGAAAGGTCTTAAATTAAGGGAGAGCTAAATACATGTTAGCTAGGTAGAATTTTCTCTAAGGTTAGTGCTGTACAAAGAAAAGCCCCTCATAGCAATCAGACCCTTTCTGGACAGTCTTGCAGATGGCATTTGGGGCCCAATTGCGGACCATTTCCTGGCTGGGTGGACTCTGGAGCTGTCAGCAAGGTTCTGTGACAGTTTTTCCCTGCGACCAATCACTAAGGAAATCACTAAGGAACATTAGTGAACCGAGTAGGACCCACACGGTTTTTATTAGGTCAGGATTTTCAGGAGACATCAGAATAGCGTGACCGTTGGTATTAAGGTACGTCGTTCGAGACCTCTCTAAAGATAAAGTTTTCCGAGGTAATGCAGGCTGTCTGAAGTATAAGGTAATTGTTCGTTGGAGCAAACCGAAATCAGCGAGGTTAAAATCGTTAAGTAGACTGAAGCCCTCTTGAAGACAGATGTCATTTTGGAAGGCCGAACTGTAATAAGGATCCAATTTTTACTGTTCTGTGGCTTTTATTGACCAACTCCTGCAATGATTTTTGCAGGTGAAGTGAGTCTCCCTGTGATTGAGTGAACCTCTTTGTGATCGTTTTGAGGAGTCCTGAAATTAAATGGGCCGCTTGCTGTGACAGTCGGACAGATGCTGTAACAGGGTTCTGTGCCAGCCATTAACAAAGTGCCAATGACTCTGTGGAAGTGATTTGTAACAGACCCGAGTTGCTAGGGTATTGGTCAGGAAATTCGTAGAGTGTTTTATTAGTTGCATTTGAATACAAACCTGTGTTTCACTGTTGAAATTGCTAAGTGATTGGCTGGAACTGAATTGGTTGCGCTGGTTAATGGAATTGTTGGAATAGACTGTTGGCTGCTATACTGTGAAATCTGAAAAAAATTGTGTCAGGTTACTTTATGGTTGGATACACAATTATATTGTATTGTTGCTTGTAGTTGATTTTATTGAATTCATTGTTTCACTGAGGTGCTAATCTGTTCATTGAGGAAGTTACATTATTTGTATTATTATTATATTAATTGTTGTTTGAAAAGACAAACTCTGCCCTGTAACCCTAGAAAACCTTGCGCAAATTACCATAGCCTATCACAGTGGTATCAACGCTGGCTCTCCTGCCAGCCTGGAGGGTGCTTGAAGATGGAACCATGGGGAACAATTCTAGGCAAGGAGGGTGAAGAGTCTTGGTGGAAGTTAGAAGAGCAGGGAGCAGAAACCGTTAATCGATTGCAATATTGGAACAAAAGGGCACTTGAAGAATTAAAAAAATGTAACAAAAAGGCTACAACGTCCAAGGAAAACGATGCAAGCAAAAGACATCAGATAATGATACTTCGATTTCCATAGGGGCTTCCATGAAGCAGTCAGAGGGTGCTAATAGTATTGAAGGCAAGCCAGAGTCTCTTCCAAGAATTTATGAAGAAATAATTGAAGGTCATGTTCATGATGCCGTTTCTAAAACTGAAACAGTGGTAGATACCGCAATTGTAGAGACTGATCTTGAACTCCAAACAGATGAACAGGTTTTCAGAGGTAATTCTGAGGTTCAGTTAGATCCACATACCATGGATACAGGTGGTGATGATTGTAAAACAACAACTAAGGACTGGAGTTTGGATCCAAATAAAATTTTTCCAAAGTCCACATTTGATACTCAGGTTTCAACCAACAGTGGAGAAAAATCACCTACTGTGCAATCCCCGACTTTCAATATGGATCCTTGCCAGTTGTCTCCTACTATTGAATGCCCAACCTTGAGTGTTTCACCTTGGATCAAAGATAACAAAAGTTTGAATAAATTAATGAGGAAATCAGCTGTATCTTCTCCACGACAGGAAGGAAGCTCAAACCAGGGATCTGAATTACTAAGCATCTCTTTTGGACAGTCCCTGCAAAATAATTATCATATTCAGTCTTCTGATCAGTTTGATAAAATTGTCACTTCTCTAATTGATTTCTTGGCTACTAGTATCCATCATGGCCTGCAAATTATTGATCATCATCAGCAAAATTGATCTCTACGGAAGTCATCTGTAAGATTTTCATTCAAAACTCTGGATGTGAAGGCTCTGTACACAGTTGAGAAAGTTGATAATTCTGTGGCAAATTCCTCAATCACTGAGTTTTGCCATGCTCGCCATAAATTGGATACCACATAGCAGCGTTCTGTGGAATACAAAAAAGACATGCAGGATAAATCTGACTGGCAGTTAATTCACATTGAGCAACCTAAAACCCTTGATAGAGCCAAGCCTCATCTAAGCCGAGCTGTGGAGGAAGTTTTAGTGGGGGCCATAAGGCGAGAAATGCGGGATGCCCTGAACTTAGCTATTGATGAAGAAATGTCTGCAGATCCAAAGGTCCTTTTAATAGGGGAGGAGGTTGGTGAATACCAAGGAGCATATAAGATATCAAAGGGCCTTTTGCAGGAGTTTGGGCTTGACAGGGTTCTAGACACTCCAATCCCTGACGCGAGTTTCACTGGAATTGTTGTGGGCGCAATGTACTATAGGCTATGACCAATTGTGGAGTTCATGACCTTCAATCTTGCCATGCAGGCTAATGATCAAATAATAAATTTCGCAGCCAAGACAGAGTATATGTCTGTAGGTCAAATTTCTGTTCCCATTTTCTTTGGAAGACCAAATGGAGCTGCTGCTGGTATTGATGCTTAGCACTCACAGTGTTACGCTGCATGGTATGGTTCTTGTTCTTGGCTGAAAGTTTTTGAGCTCCTATTCAGCAGAAGATTCTCATGGATTGATGAAAGCTGCCATCCGTGATCCAGATCCTGTCTATAAAGAAGTGGCAGATGGGAGATTTCTGTGAGCTTAAGTGTTGGACAGTTTCAACAGGTCAGCTTTGTTAATGGAGTAGCTACCATTAAAGGTGGTTCTCACGTGGATTTAGTAGCCAACCAGATAATAACCCATATGATGAACATTGTAAATAAGAAGAACAAGAATGCTGCAGTGAAAGCACATACGATCAAGGACCATTTATGGATCTTTGTCAATTCTTTAATTGACAGTCCTGCTTTTGACTCCCAAACAAAGGAGACATCGACAACTTGCCAGAACAACTTTGGCTTGAAATATGACTTCAAACAAAGCAAGGATTTCAAGAAAACTGATGGAATCAAAGACAAAGGTTGGCTGGTATCACCAAGCATGATGATGCAAATGATGCAGGTGGAAGGAATTCTGAAGGGGAAGATTCAGCTAAGACCCTTGCTATGGCAGGGTTAGTAGCTGCTGGTCGAACCCACTACGGCGTGCTGCTGAATTTAAGGGAAGCTAGTCATAGAAAGATCATGAAAAATGTTGAGATTCAAATTATCAAGCAAACCCCTGATCTACAGCATGGAAAGGAATATGACAGTGTCAAATCTCTGAGAGATGACCATTTGATGATTATGATGGATCAAGATCATGACGATCCCCGCATCAAATGATTGCTGATCCACTTCATATACTCATTCAGGCCATCTCTACTTAAGATTCCCTCATTTCTCAACACTCCCATTGTCAAGGCAACTGTTGCAATTATAAAGGAAGACAAGCTTGTTATTGGGTTGAGGGAGAAAATTCAGAGACTTCATGTCTCCTTTGTACTTCTTGGGAAACAGGGTTTTCTGTTAAGAGCAGTCTCACTCATTCACTGACTGGACCAAGCATAATTGTGATCAGAGGAAAAGAGTGAACAATGATGTGCGTCTCTTTGATGATAAAAGATGTGAAAGAGTTTCAACATATACACTTGATGCTAATGAACCAACATGCTGCATCCTGAGTTGTTCATTCACCAACGACAACAATTCATATTATTATGCAGGGACAATGTATGAGTATGATTAGGACAATGGACCAATGAAAGGCCGAATTGTGGTATTTTCAGTTGAAATCGGGCAATTGCAACTTTTTAGTAAAAAAATGACAAAGGAACGTAAATTACAAGTCATTAAAAGGGCTGACTATCTACCTAAGTCTAACCTTCAATATCAAGGAAGGAGGACAAAGTGGGTAGTAGCAGGAATTGCCATTGCTTGAGGACAAGCAATGTCAGGAAGGGGGGACTGTAATGTTCTTGAATAATTAATTGTCCAAGGGATGAAGTAGCCTATCGATCCCCATAGGCTATAGTCATTGATAAAGGGGAAAACCCCAAAATCTGGGCGAGTTTGTGGTAGTTGGGTGAAGAAACCCAAATTTGAGGCTTGGAGTAAAGTTTACTCAATCAATTAAGGAAGGAGAGCCCCTCAAAGAAATCTATATATTCAAGAGGATTGAATTCATTTGAATCATCATTGTGGATCAATTTGATCTCTGTTTTTCTCGAGCCTGAGGCTCTGAGGGTTTTAAGACCCCATTTTCCTTGTCAATTTCAGTGGTGAAGGGTTCCGCCCTTGTTGACACAATTTCTATTATCTCTCACTCTGTTTTGGCATTGGAGAATCATCTGAAGAGCAATAAAGTTCTTGTGGTTTGAATTTGTGTTTGGGCATGGGGAAAACCTTGAAAACAACGAAGTTCTTCTGTTTGTTTCTTTTCTGGTTTGGGCACAGGAGCAACTTGAAGGACCATGGATTTTTGTGTTTGATTTTCTTGTTTGGGCACAGGGATTTGATTTGGTAGGAAGTAGCGAAGATTGTCCTCCAGTTTTGGCCACAATTACGGTAGCGGCTATTTGTATTCGTGGAAAGGTCTAAATTAAGGGAGAGCGAAATACATGGTAGCTGGGCAGAATTTTCTCTAAGGTTAGTGCTGGACAGAGCAAAGCCTCTCATACCAATCGGACCCTTTCCAGACAGTCATGCGGATGGCATTTGGGGCAGTGAAGATTATGTAGCAGACTACGACCCAATTGCAGAGTCCAGACCATTTCCTGGCTGGGTCGACTCTGGAGCTGTTAGCAAGGTTCTGTGACAAGTTTTCCCTGCGACCACTCACTAAGGAACGTTAGCAAACTGAGTAGGATCCACATGGTTTTTTTTAGGACAGGATTTTCAGGGGACATCATAATAGCTTGACCGTTGGTATTAAGGTACGTCGTTCGAGACGTCTCTGCAGATAGAGTTCTTTGAGGCAATGCGGGTCATCTGAGGTATAAGGTAATTGTTCGTTGGAGCAAAACGAAATCACTGAGGTTAAAATCGTGAAGCAGACCAAAGCCCTCTTGAAGACAAATGTCCTTTTGGAAGGCCAAACTGTAATAGGGATCCATTTTTTACTGTTCTGTGGCTTTTATTAACCAGCTCCTGCAACGATTTTCGCGGGTAAAGTGAGACTCCCTGTGATTTAGTGAACCTCTTTGTGATCGTTTCAAGGAGTCTTGAATTAAACGGGCCGCTTGCTGTGACAGTCGGATGAACGCTATAACAGGGTTCTGTGCTAGCCATTGACAAAGTACCAATGACTCTGTGGAAGTGATTTGTAACAGACCTGAGTTTCTAGGTTATTAGTTAGGAAATTCATAGAGTGTTTTATTAGTTGTATTTAAATACAAACCTGTGTTTCACTGTTGAAATTGCTAAGTGGTTGGCTGGAACTAAATTTGTTGCGCTAGTTAATGGAATTGTTGGAATAGATTGTCGGTTGCTATACCGTGAAATCTGAAAAAAATTGTGTCAGGTTACTTTATGGTTGGATACACAATTGTATTGTATTGTTGCTTGTAGTTGATTTTATTGAACTCATTGTTTCACTGAGGCGCTAATCTGTTCATTGAGGAATTTACATTATTGGTATTATATTAATTGTTGTTTGATAAGACAAACTCTGCCCTGAAACCCTAGAAAACCTTGACCAAATTACCAAAGCCTATTACAAAGTGACAAAACTGCCCCTCCTCTTGAAACTCTTACTTCAACAGCATTAGCATAGGTTCCAACAATATAAATCAACAAGAAATGAATGATGGAAAGCCACACAATAATATGAAACTCCACTAATCACGTAGCCATAAAGAAGTTCTTCAATACAAGCCAATTCCACAATGCTGTTATCTTCTCTAACCATCAACAACCATTACAATAGGATGGGCTTATCTTATACAGATGCAGAGTTGAAAACATCCCCTAAGAAAATAATAGTATCTAAAGCTAGATCCTAGATTTCTCGTAGGGAGGAGTAAACAAACAATATCCTCCAACTAACAATTGACTAGTCAAAACCTTAGAGCAATAGAATAATATGACAAAATGGACAAGTTACTGGAGATGCCACATGTCCTCATCTAATGCAAAATGCCTTCCTTGATCTTGGGCATTTGACCATGTAAAACCCTCCATGAAATGATAAGGAATAACCTCCAAAGGTGCACCCTTCCAAGTAGGCCTCCACTATAATAATGATCAATCATCAATACCAAGAGCAAAATGACTAGGTAGAGGTGGAGATCAAGTCAATATAACCATTCTTTGCCTCAACATATGTCCCACAACAATAAAATAATGGAAGTGCTCCACTAGAATGAGGAGGCAAAATCCTAAATGAAGCAATGAATACAAAAAATAGAGCATAGGAGCCAAGGCACTCTCTCTTCAAGGAGTTAGTGGCCCACTTCCCATGAAGATAACCTAGAAACAAGTGCCCAACGTCCATATAGCTGTTATGACCATCTTGAAGAATTGGGGTGACCTCATCCACGTGCTAGGGAATAGACATTTGTGCACGTATAGCAAAACTGCCTCCCAAAATAGTGCCATGAATTGTTCGCCCTAGGAAGTTGTGCAAGTGGACTAATCTCCAATATGAGGATAAGGAGATCCCAAAACTACGTGCAACCTCATGTAACAATGTGCATATACCATAACCAAGTGTCCAAAACCATGGGTGTATAAGTGGAGTGACCTAGAAAATTGTACCAATTGAATCACATGCCTCCAAATATGTGCCAGATATGCCAAATGAGGGGAACAGTCTACTCTATCAAGCAACCACTTAGAACATTCCACAACTATCCAAATGTTAGAATCCACCAGGGCATTCCACCTCCATCCTAATGAATTGTGAACCATGCACAAATATAACCTTTGGAAGGGTATATCACCATAATGATGTATGCGTGTGCCATGGATACAATTCTCCGCGAGAATTATCATAAACCATGATCAAGAAACAAATAATGAAAATAATGTGCATCATCTAACTAAGGCATACCCATAATAAGCCATTGAAAGCAAATTCCTCATGGTAATGTGATATATAAAGAGAGGGGGGATAACTCTTCTACTCAAGACACCGCAACACACCCACCCAAGGTGGTTGACAAAGTTGCAAGGGAAGTGTCGAGAAAAGTGTGTGCATAAATAATAATGCCCCTTCAATATGCCATAATACTCTTATCAATAATCTTGCACTTATCGATCAAGTGTAAATAGAACAATAACTAATAGTCATTGATATTTGTGCATGTGATAATAAGATGTGACTCAAAGCCCTAACACTCCAAGCATAACTTGCCTAGCATGGCCGTCTACTAGATCAAACACGCCATATTAACACTTGGATCCATATGGGAACATGCACGCTACTAGTGAGTGTATGAGAGCTCCAAAACCAATATATACCATATACAACTTGATATGAAAACCTAAGGTTGGATAAGAGCAATACTCCCATCCCAAAACCCCACACAAAGAAGGAAATTGATAGTCACATGCCCATAATGTTCAATACATCAAAACACTCTATGATAGAAACTTAAATACCAAGATAACAGGAAATGGAGTCCTACTCTAATGTCCACAAGGGCTTATTCTCCTACTTTATTACTTGCAAGAGCCTATTCATGAAGACTATTTATGGTGCTACATGCCATTAGAATAAAACATTTTGAGATGTTTCCCATTCACAGGCAGTGGCAACTTTTCTCTATCTAGGTGGTTGAGGTAGAAAGAATTTGAGCCAACTACTTCTTCTATCTTGTAAGGACTGAGCCATAACTTGTCAAACTTTCCATGCTTTTTTGGTTTCTTTTGTCTTCAATCCCACGTAAGTACCAAATCACTATTCCGTAATATCCTTGCATGAGCCTTCTTGTCAAATTTGCCTTTAACTTTCCCTTGGTTGTTTGCTAGATGATCAAATGCATGCTAACGGTCAAGCTCCACTAACTGACCTATCCTTGCTTGAATTGTTTCCTAATTTGATTTGAAATTGCAGCATTTGATACATTGGAATTTTGAGATGAATAGGAAGAGTGAGGCTCATAACATATATTGGTTCAAAGGGGTTTCTATCAATTGAATCCTTCTTTGTGATTTGGTCATCCCATAAAACATACTTCAATTTTCTATTCTAGCTCTCCTTGTTATCATCCACAATTTCCTTGATTATGACCATTAAGTTCTTATTGTTGGATTTTGTTAGGCTATTTCCTTGTGGGTAATAGTTTGATGAATGAGAAAAGAGAATGCCACAGTCTAAAGAAAATGTCTACAATTCCTTGGAATTGAATGTCTTAACATCATAAAGTTGTTATCTTTGTTGGAATTCTAAATCTGGTGAATATCTTATTTTCTAGATGTTGAATTTTGTAGCTATGGTCGGTCTTCATAATTAATATTTTATCCCTTGAAGTATATCTAATGATTAATATATGACATGTTCTTCATGTCGGTGTCAAAGAGAAAATTTTGAATTTGAATTTTTGGCTCCAAAGTTGTCAAGTTGGCCCTAGTTGAAGTGGTACCCATTCAAGCAATCCAGAACACTATGTATACTCCACTCGTCCTCCTCCACAAGGCAAAATTCGGATCACACATCAACAAGTTATCTTTTGGACATCCAAGCGAAGGAGAAGACAAGAAGGATGAAGAAGGAAAAAGACATCTCTAACTTTCTCTCTCTCTTTCTATCTTGCACATGTGAAACCCTCCTTCTACAACTTTGCACATGTGGTTTTTGGGCAGCCAGGCTTAGTTTCTAGGTAGTGACTGGGAGGCCGAATTTCAGCCCAGGTAGATTAGGCATGGCCTAGTTTGTTGGGTAGATTGGAGATTTGACAAGAGGGAAGTTTGACCAAGTTTGACTAGAGTTGTATTGTTGGTCAGTTTGACCTTAGTATTTGGCTAGAAGAATTAGGTGTATCTCTTGTCAAATTGAAAAAATTCTCTAAGGAAAAGGTTGTTGGGTTTTTCCCAAGTGGGTTTTCCCAAGGTAAATCTTGTGTTATTTTTGTGCATTGTGATCTCTACTGTCCTACTACTTTTATGGTTGAATTTCTGAAGTGTAATTGCTTAATGATAAACTGAAAGTGCTAAAAGAATATCTACATCATTGGAAGTAATTATCAATTTTCAGAAATTAGTGCTTGTATCTATTGCACTTGAAAAATCAACATGGTATCAGAGCTTTGGTGAAGGAAAGGGCATTGAGATCACTCTTGAAGAGACCTACATTTGCAATCTGATTGTTTATCTATGACCATGGGTTCCTCTATGAAGATAGAGAACAAGTTGGAAGGAGCTACAAATTTCAGGGCCTGGAAAACAAGGATTGACCTCATTCTTGCAAAGAATGATGTTTTGGATCTTGTGAAGGGCAAAGTTACTGAACCTATAGATAATGAAGGGAAAGCAAAATACAAGAAGGATGACATCACAACCATGAGTATTATTGTGGAGTCTATCAAAGATCATTTGATTCCATATGTCTCAAATCTTGACACTTCAAAGAAGATGTATGATGCCTGGTTGGATTATACACCATCAACAACCTTGGTCAAGAAATGAGCTTGAAGAATGAGCTTCGTGATGTTAAAATGACAAGATGATACTATGGCATCATATTTCATGAAGATCTCTCAACTAAGACATCAACTTCAAGCACTTGATGGAATTATTTCTAATAAAGAACTTTTAACTACAACACTTAATGGTCTGCCTAACTCATGGGACTTGTTTGCATCTAGCATTTGTGGCAAAGAAAAGATTCCAAGTTTTGAGGATCTATGGACCTCATGTACTCAAGAAGAATCTAGAATTGTCTCAAAGGGGAAGATTCCAAGACCTCAAGATGGTGACTCTCAAGCATTTACAACCCACTCTAAAAATGGAAGAGGATGGAGAAATTTTGGAAAGTTTCAATGGAATGTAGGTAGAAGACCAACTCCTCAAGAAAAGAACGTTGATTTTGAGTAGCATCAGATGTGCTCTAGCTCCGAAATTTTGTGGAGGGGCTAGAACACATGAGATCTCCAAAACCCAGAAATTGTTTGGAGAAATTCCACCCGGATGAGGAGTTATTAAAATAATTAATATTTTTAATGGGTTCCTAAGTCTAAACTTAGGAAAATAAAAATATTAATGGGTATTAATAAGAATATGGGTGAGAAACTTCTAAGTGACGAGGATCAAGTCTGTTTTAATCTTAGCCGTTGATTAGGGACTTAATCTCGGCCATTGATTCATCAACAAGAAAAGTATAAGAGGAGGCTTGAGGGTCAGTTGGAGATACACTTGAGAGATCAGTCAGTTTGATTTTTCTGGGGCAAGGTTTGCTGAGAAAATTGAACAAGTGATCTGTTGTAGTAGAGGGGCAGGGATAGTTGAGGTTGGAGGATCTTCTCCAGGACCTTGAATACACAACAGAGAGAGGCAGAGAGACGCCAGAGGAGGCAACACAGACCCAGGGAGACTGACGCTGGGCTAGGAAGGGCCCACGCATTTCCAGCACTAGGGTAGAACCACCCTCCAACAAAAATCTGAATTTAGCCAGGGAGCAACATGGTCAGTAGAGAAGGCTGACGTCAGAGCTCCAAGAGGCAGAGGAGGCAGCGCAGTGCTGACACAGTGTTCCAGTGTGCTCCATGCAGGCCCATGCAGCTACCGCGAAAGGGCAACACAGTTGTAGCCTGGGACAACTAGTCTAGTTGCTGGAACGAAGAGATTTTGCCGGGTGAAGTGAGGTAATCTCACTTAGGTTTCTGCCAGTATATTTTTATCTCTGTAACTGGATTGTTGAGAGGGCATCCAGAGTTGTATTCAAAACTAATGCTTAATAATAAAAAACCCTCAGAGCTGCTGCATTGGTTTTCCCGTTTTGGGTTTTTTCGGGGACGTTTGTCCAAAAATAACGGTGTCCCTTGTTTATTTGTCTCGTTCTATTTTCAGTTCATGATCTGTATGTATGTGTAGTCTGCGATAATGTTTTCATCGCTGTTTAAATAATTAAATAACTTGTTGAATCTAAAAACAAGTCGGAGATGATAAACCAGTGATTGCGGTAGGATTTCTGATGTGTAGATTCAGAAATTTTCACATGGTATCAGAGGATTGTAGATCATAGGAGACTGAAGACACTAGCCGGGAGATCCAGAGATTTGCTGCAGAGAGGCAACTGTCCCTAGTGACAATGCTGTTCAAGAGTTAAAGACGCAGAGGGAGAGTGACACAGTGCTTGCGTTAGCATTTTGAGCCAGGAGAGGGTGACGCAGTAGGTGGAGGGAGCCCATGTAGTAACTGCGTCAACTGTCTAGGCCAACACAAAAGCAAAGAGGGGCAGATTAGGCTCACGCAGAGCCACGTCATCTTTCCGGACCAGGAAGGAGTGACGCAGTGGCCAGGAGGAGCTGATCTAGCTCACGCAGTGATTGCGCAGAGCCAAAGGAGCTTAGATTCTTTAGTTGCCGGGGTTGGGGGAGCAGAGCAGATTCGATCTGAGGAGCTGGTGGGACGCTGTTGCTGTTGGTGCAAAACAGTGTCTGTGGAGACAGAGCCGAGGTAGAGGGAATCACTGCCTTGACAAATTTCTAGCCAAAGAAATCTAGATTCGGGTTGCAGCAGCAAAGGAGGATTGGAGAGGAGTGATTCGACATTTGGCCGAAGGATTTTTGTGAAGGAAATCAGGACTCAAAGGGAGTCTAAAGGAGCTTGTTCCTTAGAGGGTTTCTTGCGCCAAAGAAATCCAGATCCAAGTCTTGCTGGATTAGCAGTAGGAGAGGGAGAAGAGAACCTGTCCTATATTTGTTGAGCAGAGATGGCAGTCAATGGACTGAGGGATCAAGACAGATTGGATGGAGCTTCCAATTTTGTCATCTGGAAGGCTAGGATCCTAGCAGTCTTGGACAAAAATCGCATCAAGGACTATGCCTTGAAAGTAGTTGCTGTTCCGGTTGACGCTGATCCATTAAAGAAGTACGAGGAGGCCCAGGCGAAGGCCAAGTGCATGATCCTAGACGGGGTCAAAGATCATGTAGTACCACACATTGTTGAGAAAGAAACAACAAGGGAGATGTGGGAGACACTGACCACCTTGTACCAGGGCACTTCCATCTAGCAAAAGATGCTATTAGAAAATTAGCTGAGACAATACCAGATGCAAAAGGGAGAAGAGATCGATCCCTTCCTCCTCAGGTTGCAAGGGATTAGAGACCAGTTGACTTCTGTGGGGTCTACACCAGATCCTGAGTTCATGGTCAGGACTGCCTTGAATGCAGTCACTGAGGACTGGGAGACATTTGTCCAAAGTATCTTGGGCAAAGTGACTCTCCCCAGTTGGGAGGAGATGTGGGCAGCTCTTTGACAAGAAGAGATCAGGAGGTTGACCAAGGCAGGGGGTAGCGACAAAGGAGCTTGGGTCAAGAAGGAGGAGGAGGAGGATGCAGCTCTCGCATCATCGGGACAACAAGGGTAGCAGAAGCAGAAGAAGAAGGATATTTCCAAGGTCAGATGCTTCAAGTGTGGGGAACTTGGACATTATGCCACTCAGTGCCCCCGGAAGAAGGGCAAGGAGGAAGCTTCTGAATCGAAGGCTGCTCCAGCGAAAGCTGACAGGGAAGGCGAGGATGATGATTGTGCCATGAGTGCTCATGCGCCTCTAGAGAAGAGGTGGGGCGACATGGAGTTGTAGTCGAGAGGACTACATGAACAAGGGAAGGATCCTTGAGGTGCCCAAACTCTTGGATCACATATGGCTACAGGAGCCCTTAACGACAATAGCAAAATGATGGGTGTCGGTTGGAGCGAGGTGTGATGGAGCGACAGTGGCAGAGCTAGAGTGCCAAAGTCTGAGGCAGCGCAATGGATGTTGTAGCAGTGCGAGAGGCACAAAGTAGTTTGCAGCAACACAGTAGCAGCAGAGGGTCAACACAAATTAGCAGCAGAGGTAGCTTTAGCGTCACGAGGCATCCAGATTGACCAGCATGCCAGTTTTTTGCGTGAAGTTTGAGTTGCTTACTTCTCAGCAATTGAGTTGTAGTGCAGCTGTTAGCAGTGGCAGTGCTATGGGCAACATGAGGCAACATTTTGAGAGGGAGCTGTAGTACAGATGTAGCAGTGGTAGTGGCAGTAGCAGAGTCATGGGCAACAGTACATGAAGCAACAATGCAGTGGATGAAGGGCATCAGGCCAAGCATCAACAACATAGAGGACCGATGTAATGGATCAGTGTAATGTTACTAGAGCACATTCCTTGCTAAGAGGGAGTGTTGATTTTGGGTAGCAACATATGTGCTCTAGCTTCAAAATTTTGTGGAGGCGCTAGAACACATGAGATCTCCAAAACCAGAAATCGTTTGGAGAAATTCCACTCGGATGAAGAGTTATTAAAATAATTAATATTTTTAATGGGTTCCTAAGTCTAAACTTAGGAAAATAAAAATATTAATGGGTATTAATAAGAATATGGGTGAGAAACTTCTAAGTGACGAGGATCAAGTCTGTTTTAATCTTAGCCATTGATTAGGGACTTAATCTCGACCGTTGATTCATCAACAGGAAAAGTATAAGAGGAGGCTTGAGGGTCAGTTGGAGATACACTTGAGAGATCAATCAGTTCAATTTTTTTGGGGCAAGGTTTGCTGAGAAAATCAAACAAGTGATCTGTTGCAGCAGAGGGGCAGGGATAGTTGAGGTTGGAGGATCTTCTCCAGGACCTTGAATACACAGCAGAGAGAGGCAAAGAGACGCCAGAGGAGGCAGCGCAGACCTAGGGAGACTAACGCTGGGCTAGGAAGGGCCCATGCATTTCTAGCACTGGGGTAGAGCCACCCTCTAGCAGAAATCTGAATTCAGCCAGGGAGCAGCAGGATTAGTAGAGAAGGTTGACGTCAGAGCTCCAAGAGGTAGAGGAGGCAGTGCAATGTCGTAATATGCTCCATGCAGGCCTACGCAGCTACTGCGAAGGGGCAACGTAGTTGTAGCCTGGGACAACCAGTCCAGTTTCCGGAACAAAGAGATTTTTCTGGGTGAAGTGAGGTAATCTCACTTAGGTTTCTGCTAGTATATTTTTATCTTTGTAACTGGATTACCGAGAGGGCATCCAGAGTTGTATTCAGAACTACTGCTTAATAATAGAAAACCCTCAGAGCTGCTGCACCGGTTTTCCCGCATTGGGTTTTTCCGAGGACGTTTGTCCAAAAATAACAGTGTCCCTTGTGTATTTGTCTCGTTCTATTTTCAGTTCATGATTTGTATGTATGTGTAGTCTACAATAGTGTTTTCATCGCTGTTTAAATAATTAAATAACTTGTTGAATGTAAAAACAAGTAGGAGATGATAAACCAGTGATTGCAGTAGGATTTCTGATTTGTAGATTCAAAATTTTTCACAAAGAAGGATATTCAATGTTTTCGTTGCCACAAGTTTGGTCATTATAAAAATCAATGCACTGAAGGGAAGAATGATAATAAGAGGAAGGGTAATGATGATGATGAGCATCCACATTAGAAGAAATCCAAGAATAACACTACAAAATCATTAACATCTAAATGCTAAGGACATGTTGTACTAGGTTGATATAATTGCAAATATATTTTTGACAATTCCATAAGTAGGCTAGGAGCAAGTGGGAGTTGACGATTCTACAAATAGGCTAGGAGCAAGAGGGAGTTCTACAATCCTCAAAAGATAAGTACTTTGTTTCTCTCTTCCTTTATTATTATTGTTTTATTAGTAGTTGACCTCTTGTCTTTGTCTCTTTTGCTTAGTCATAATCATTTCTTCAATGACCTCCTTGTGAGGGTTGCAGGTACATTGTAAAGGCTACCAAGGCTCTAGTAGGAGATGAAAACATTAACAAGATCGAAGAAAAGCCCGTGACAAGAGGATTCTCCCAAAAGGATTCATGTTCAAGAGGGGGAAGTTGTACTATCATCTAGAATCGTGCCTGATGACCAGAAGAGCTCCTAGTTCAAGGAAAGCAGGCAGGTCGACAAGTTTGAAGGATGCCATAATGAAGATTGTGCTGAGAACTTAGGAAAGTCAGTGGTGATGTCCAAGTGGATATACAAGTATGTAGTAGATGGAAACACAGAGAAATACAAATCGAGGATTCTCCTAGGAAGAAGGAAAGGACTATGAAAAGACTTTGCTCTAGCTATTAGGTACACTTCTATTAAAATTATTATTTCTATTGTGGGTTGGAAATTACATTAGGTAGATGTGGAGATTGTTTTTCTCAATTGAATAATTAAGGAAGAAGTGTGTGTAGAGCTACCTCAGGGCTTTGAGGTACATGAGAGGAAATCTCGTGTTTGTAGATTGAAGAAAGCTTTGTATAGACCTCATGCATGGTATTCTTGGATAGATGGATATCTGATGAGTCCTGGTTGATCTTGTTATCGTATGACTTGTTTTTGATGGGAGGAGAAGGACTCACGTGATAGAGGGAGCAACATTTGTAGGAGGATTTGCCTTGGTGATAGAGGGATTAGTCAAGCCCTGCTTTAGTGTCAGAGGGAGTTGACCTCTGAGTTCGAGATTAAGGTTCTTGGTTGGATACTTTACTTCATAGAACTGGAAGTGTGGCAGAAGCCAGGTAAGCATGTTATCATGATCCTTCAGAAATTGGGATGATGGACAACTAGTCCATGGCCACTTCTATGGTAATTAATATGTAGAAGCTAAGTGGCAAAGGGAGAAGCCAAGATTGACACAACATGATCTATTTTAGTGTCAAAGGGAGCACCCAGTCAGGGTGACCGAAAAGTAGCTGTGGCACAACATGCGTTGAGGTACTGACATGGTACAGTTGGATGTGAATTGAGAAGTACAGTTGCAGGGATATATAGATTCAGATTGGGTAGAGAGTGAAGACAAGAAGAGCACATCAAGATGATGATTCAGTTTGGATTTTGCTTGGGCAGGAAGTAGACATCTGTTGCACTAAGGACTGTAGAGGCCAAGTATATTACAACTAGTTTGGCGAGTTGTGAAGTAGTGTGGCTTCGGAAGCTACACGCAAGATTGTTTGATAGATGTAGGAGACGACTGTGATGACAAGTCGAAGCACATCGAGATCTTGGTACCACTCCATTTGGGACATCATACAAAAGGGAGCAGTGAGGCTCCAATGCATTTCTATAAATGAGTAGGATGTTGACATTCTCACAAAGCCTTTGTCCCAAGGTGAAGTTTGTATACTTCAGGGACAAGCTTAGATTAGTTGAGAATGCTTCCCTCAGTCAGAGGGAGTGTTGATGTTGTAGCATCAAGGGGCAGACATTCTCCCTAGGTCAAGATATTGATAAGTCAAAAGTATTGACTAGGGGCCATGTAATGTGGCTAGGGAAAATAGTCCAGAGAGTATCAAGGCCCAGAGTGCTCCTTATGTGGGTGAGTGAGTGCCTTTAGCATTAGGCAAGAGAGTTACCATTCAATTAGCATGCAGGAGTGGTAATAGCCTAGGGTTTCACCATAGGTCACAGGTGTTGACCAGGTTCCAAGTGACGACTTGGATAATTGGTGAATTGCTCCAAGTGAGACGACTTGTTGAGCCTGATGTTGATGCAGGATGCTTTCCACAAGTAGTGAATTGACACATCAACATAGCTAGCTCATTCAACTTTTTCCTTAGGACAATCATTCTTCTTGGGTCAAGTACATTGACCAAAATTAGGAAGAATGGTCCTAGAGGCCCATAATTAGTCAACCATAGAGTTGAGTGGGTGCCTTTCAACATTAGGCTCATGGTTACACTCCAGATAGGTTGAGTGAGCACATTTAGCATCATGGCCTAGAATGAGGCTTTTGGATTTGGGATGAGGATTACTCAAATGGATTGAGTGTGTCCCTAGGGATTCACCATGGGTCAAAGAGATTGACTAGGATGATGGTGAACCAGGACTAATCTTTATACCATGGGTTAGAGGCACCGACCAAAATCATGGTGACTAGTCGATGCTAATGATGTACCATGGGTTAGAGATGCGAACCTAAATTATGGTACCTAGTTGATCTTGTAGATTTTACTAGGGGTCAAAATTGTTGACCAGGATTATGGTAATTTGCTGATGCTGGTGCCGATGATGTAGTTTTAACCTTTTATTAAAGAAATTTGCAAACAAGAGAACATCTAGATAGTCATTGTCAATACCTCCCTAGCTAAGAGGGAGTGTTGAATTTTCTAGCTATGGTCAGTCTTGATGATTAATATTTTAGCCCTTGAAATATATGTAATGATTAATATAAGACATGTTCTTCATGCTGGTTTCAAAAGAGAATTTTGAATTTTTAGCTCCAAAGTTGTCAAGTTGGCCCTGCCTCAAGTCAAGTCCGCCCCAGTTGAAGTGGCACCCATTTAGGACATCCAGAACACTATACTTTGTTCATCCTCCTCCACAAGGTAGAATTTAGATCACACATCAATAAGTTATCTTCTGGACATCCAAGCAAAGGAGAATAAGACAAGGATAAAGAAGGATGAAGAAGGACAAAGACATCTCTAGCTTTCTCTCTCTCTATCTTGCACGTGTGAAACCCTCCTCCTGCAACTTCGCACATGTGGTTTTTGGGTAGTTTCTAGGCAACAGGTCCAAAGTTTTTGGACAGCTTATAGGAGGCAAAATTTCGGCCTAAGTAGATCAGCAGGGCCGAGTTTGTTGGGCAGATTGGAGACTTGACAAGATGGGCAGTTTGACCAGGTTTTAATAGAGTTGTATTGTTGGTCACTTGACCTTTGTATTTGACTAGACGTATTAGGTGTATCTCTTGTTGAATTGAAGAATTTCTCTAAGGAAAAGGTTGTTGGGTTTTCCCCCAAGTGGGTTTTCCTAGGGTAAATCTTGTGTTATTTTTGTCCATTGTGATCTCTATTGTCCTACTGCTTTTATGGTTGAATTTTTGAACTCTAATTGCTTAATGATAAACTAAATGTGCTAAAAGTATATCTATGTCATTAGAGGTAATTATTAGTTTTCAGAAATTAGTGCTTGTATCTATTGCACTTGAAAAATCAATATTAGAAACTCCATCACTACCTTATCCATTGACTTCTTGGTGGGTTGTGAAATAGTTTGTGGCAGTGATTATCCATTTGAAACCATTGCTAGAGTTTCCCTTGAATTTTCCAAAATAATTAAGACCACCATTGTTGAATGTTGATTTTGTGGCTTCATAATATCTTCTACAATGGCTTTGTGTCTTAGCATGTAGAAGGTATTTGATTGCCTCTCTAGGTGCTTGCTTGGTAGGGTTAGTGATTTTATGATTTCTTTCCTAAGGTTAACTTAGGAAAAGTACAATAATTAATCTAACTAATTATTGTGGACTATTAGGCCAAAGTTCTCAGGATAAAAATAAAGTGAGGCTTAGAATTTAATCCTAGGCATTGATCACTTAGGAGATTGGGGTTAGGGATTTTGGCTTAATGAAATTATAAAATATGCCTAAGAGAGAGGTGAAGAGTCAAGACACACAAATGTTGAGGAAGTGATATTCTTGAGAGCGAGAGGCTTGATTAGTTTGAAAAGAAGTAAGAAGAATTGTAGTAGGGAATTGTGTGAGAAATTTTAGGGAAGTCAAAGTGAGGAAAGATAGAGGCCAAGTCATCTATAGAGGAGGGCCAAATTACTGAAGGAGGACCAAAATATCCAAAGGCTAAATTTCTCAAGTGCGCAAGGGCTGTATGAGGGAAAAGAGAGGGGCCAGGTTGCTAGTGAGGGAGGCTAAATTTTTCAGAGGTTGAGTTTCTTCAGTAACGCCGATTTCCTTGAGGCCGATTTTTCCTAGTGGGGCCAAGTTTCCAAGTTCCCAACAATTGTATTTTTCTATGTATTCTCTGTGGGTCTAATCCAAAAGTTTCTAGAGTTTAATAATATGAAGGAAGATTGTGTTGGGTACAAATTTGTTGTTGTAGTGTGATTGATCTCTCTATTTTATTTTTCACCGCATTTTACTTTTTGAGGTAATATAGCAGTGTGTTTATTTTATCAACAATTTTAGAAATATTTGAGATAAGTACTTTCCAGTGTTTTAATAAATTGTTAAAGTAAAGTAAATCAATTCTGGTATAAAGGAATTTGACATTGAAAAGGTGCCTCTACTAGTATGGGATTTAATGGCAATACTTCTAACTTTTGCTTCCCACAAAGAGTTGGTGTTGTTTAGCAACCACAGTGTGTTGTCGGTTTTATGGTACTAGACGTCCTCTCAATCCTTAATTTCTTGCAAAATATATCTAATTTCTTGGAGGTGTACTCTCCGTTATTGGACTGAAGCATGTTGATCCTCCTTCTTATTCGATTGTCAACCAAGGATTTGAAGTCGCTGAATTTACCAAATACTTCATCGTCAATTTCCATAAAATAAATCAAGGATATCTAAGAGGAATAATCAATGGAAGAAACATAGTAGTAAATTCATATTACCTTCCAATAAGGGTAGACAGACATGCATTGATCAACTTGAGAATCTCTCTTGATCTTTGCTTGTTGGATGAAATAAATCATATAATGCTTATTAGGTGCACATCTTTCACACATTGATTTGCCCTATCTTAAAATTTGGCAATCCCGTGCCATGTCTTTAAAGAGAGGAAGAACTCCATAATACAAGTGACTAAGATGCTTGTGCTAGAGCTTGCACAATTTCCCACTATCATGGACTAAATCCTCTTGTTTTGTAGTATCAACAATGAGCCTATCAATACCTCCTTTGTTGAAAATTGTAGCTAGGTCAAGTACTGTTGCATAGACCTTGTGTCTAGTTGTGCAAAAGTTTTTCAAGTCCTAATCATCTTGGATGGATTCTCCTCGTCGAACCGATTTTGGTGGTATGTGGCACAACACGAGATCCTTCACAGTTTGGGAGTTATGCTTGTTTTAAGATGAAGCCCCTAACTTGTGGGCGAAAGACCCAAAAGTTGATGATGTGTTGAAATGTAACTAGTGTCAGTCTTCATAATTGTACTTGAGTCATGACTTGATGTAATTATTGATGTACTTGTCAAAAGAAAAGAAAAAAGAAAAATATTTGTAAAAGAAAAATCATTATTATTAAAATGGGTTTCTTGCCCATCATGTTGTGGTCCTAGGTCAAAGCACCCATTGAGTGCTCTAGGGGTCTTGTTGACAAGTCAAAAGGTCAAGGTCATGATGTTCTAGCCCTTGGAGGGCTCATGTAACAAATAAGAAAAATTATTATTGTAAAATATGATGTCTAGAAGCCTCTAAGGGATGAGTCGGCCAACTCTCTTCATGTCAGCCCAAGGAGGCCTAATTCACTCTCTTGAAAGGCTATATAAAGAGGAGCCTCACCTCATTTATGATGCATCAATCAATCAATATATTTTTGTTTCTTGCAAACTCTGGTCCAACAATGAAGGAGAGCGAAATTCTCTTAAAATCCAACGATTTCTTTGGAGGCCAGCGAATTGATTAAGGGAATCAATCTTTGTCTCTACTACCCACACATGCGAGGTTTTGGAGGAGAACCTAAGGTTTCCTCAGTCCAGGTTTTGCAAAAGTATTATTTGAAGTTTTGCTGGCTCATCCCTTGGAAGGTTTGGTTTTGGGTCAAAGTCAAGGTCTTGGAAGTCTTCATTGAAATTCTATAAGAAGAGATTTTTGTGGGTTTTCCTCTCTAGGAGAGGTTTTGGCCCTGGATAGCAACCTAGATTTGATGTTCTTGTATTTGCATTGTGATCTTCTTATTAGCATTTGTCTTGATGATAAACATAAATAAATAATGATGATAATGTCTTACTATAAATCACAAGAAAATGTCAAGGATAAAAAGAGAAATCAAATTAAATAAGTACCCTATATACATGCCCTAGATTTCTCAACATGGTATTAGAGCTAGGGCTTTGAACAGAGGGTAGAAAGAAGGTCAGTTTGGCATCATCTCTTCTCAAGGAAAGCGAAAAACCTAAGCCAAATTTGTGGAGACAACTAAGACGAATTTCTGGGCACATTATCAAGCACTAATTGCATAAATTAGGTCGCAGGTCTCATCAAGGGTAGCGAGGGTATTTGAATAGCATTTTAGCTTTGATTCAAGAGACCACATTAAAATGGGAGCAACTCTCTCAAAGCCGCACTCTCTGGCAAGCATATCAAAGATTTCTGGGCATGTCTATTAGCCCTAATCTCTGTCACAAAGCCGCAGAACTACTTCATCAAAGCGAGGTCATTTTTGAAGGGCGATAGTTGACCTTTTTTATGCCTTGTGCGAACCATACTTCTGATACCATGTTGAAGAATCTAAGGCAAGATGACATTAATGATTCTTCTAACTATGATAACTACTTGTGATGTCTTTTTACTTATTAGGATTATCTTCTTCTTATTATTATAGTGTGTTCTTCAATCATCAAACAGCTACCAAAACAAGAAGATCAACAAGACACAAGTACACAAGATGTAGGTTCCAAGCCAGGGCAAAACCTCTCCTCTTAAGAGGAAAACCCTTCAATCTCTTCTTATAGATTATTTATTGATAAATACCAAGACCCTTGACCAACACTGAAGCCCTTCCAAGACCAAGATCAACTTCTTAAGAATGTGCTTGCTTCACTGCTTTCCAAACCTAGCAGAATCTCTTCCGGCAACACTACTTTGACCTCCAGCCACAACTTTTTGGCCCTAACTGTAGATATTTGCAACTTCGGCCCCCCGACAGCAGCTGCTACTTCGCACGTGTGGACTAGAACTACTTCTTCTTTGCCTCCAGCTGCCTCGCTTGACCTAATTTGTCTTTTGGATCTAGAAGGGGACTTTGTTGGCCCTTCCTTCAACTCTTTTTCACCAGATCAAACCCTCACAATGAAACCCTAGCCCGACAGCAGAAACCCTAGCGAAAAGTTGCAGAATTTCAACCCTCTTCTTCGCACGTGTGGAGAGAAAGAGAGAGAGAGGAACCCAAAACACTTCTTCTCCTTCTTCTGCCTTCTTCGCTGCCCTTTTTTGCTTCTTCCTTCGCATAAGAGAGAGAGGAATGAATGTGTCCAAATGAGGTCAAACTGTCTCCTATATATAGGTCTTCCAGGGGTACGAATTCCAGCTTCTAGGCCGACTTGGTCTTGGAAGGCTCAGTAAAATACAAAAATAATTCTATTATGACAATGTCCCTATTTGACTTCTTGACCTAGGACAACCCTAGAAGCACTTTCAATTAGTGCTTGACCTATAAAACAAATTTCTTGGGCAAGAAACCCAAGCTCAATAATAATAATAATAATAATCATTTTTCTTTCTTTTACAAAATACAAGAATCAAAAGTACATTTCATGTTTATGAAGACCGAACCTAATTACACTTTCTTCAACAAACGATTGACCCACAACCTTCTTGAGGCATGATACATGGAATACATTGTGGATTATGTTATCACTAGGAAGCTCCAACTCATATGCCACTTTGCCAACTCTTTGAATAACTTTGTAGGGCCCATAAAACCTCGGCTTCATTTTTTTTGCACCGCTTTTCTTGAGTGTAGATTGTCTATAGGGTTGCAGTCGCAAAAAAAAGAGACCTCCTACTTCAAACATGTGTTTCGTCCGATGCTGATCTGAATACAACTTCTGCCGATTCTGAGTAACCTGTACTTCTGCCGATTCTGAGTAACCTGTATATTTTCCTTGAGTACCTTGAGAATGTTCCGACTTGCCTGTATCCAGTTGTTGGCAAGGGGTGCCTTGCTGTCACCAAAAACTCTGTCGATGAAGGATAGTGCATCATATCCATACAGAGCATTGAAGAGTGTCATTCCAATGGATAAGTGGTAGGTGGTGTTGTAACAATGTTCCCCAAGGTACAACCACTTAATCCATGCCTTCCGTTGACCTGTCACATAGTTGCATAGATACCCTTCAATCCACTTATTCACAATCTCTGTCTGACTATCGGTTTGCGGGTGATAGCTAGTGCTAGGGGTCAATTTGATTCCCACTAACCTGAAAAGTTCTTGCCAAAATGTGCCCATAAATCTACTATCACGATCGCTGACTATGTTCTTTGGTAGCCCATGTAGCCTAAAGACCTCTTTTCTTTGAAGAAAAAATCTGCCACTTGTTTGGCTGAGTTATTAGCTAAGATAGCAAAAAAGTATGCGAATTTAGTCAACTTGTTTACCACTGTGTATATGTAGTCCTGTCCTTGGGCTTTGGGTAACCCTGTGATGAAGTCCATCAAGATGCTTTCCCATTTTTGTTTTGGAATTGGTAATGGTTGGAGGAGACCCGCAGGATGTGTATGCTCAATCTTGTTTTGTTGACATGTCATGCATTCTCGGACGTATTTCATCACATGTTCCTTGAGCCACTTCTACGAGAATCATTCCCAAATCTGGCGATATGTCTTGAAGAATCCTTGATGCCCAACTGAAGGACTATCATGTGTAACCACCTTCAATATTTTTCCTTAAGTGTAGATTCAGGAACCAAATATATCCTGTCTTTATAATTCATGACTCCATCAATTATTTTGTACTTGTCATGCTAGATGATCTTGTCGATTAGTGCGCATAAAACTAGTTCTTAGCATATTTCGCTGAGAGGTGTGCCTTCCAGTCTTCTGCAATTTCCATGAGAGCACATGCAACTGGTTTCTTGGAGAGTGCATCAACCACAACATTCTTCTTCCTTTTCACGTACTCAATGTCAAAGTCGTAAGCTTGGATTTTGCTTACCCATTTCTGTTGTCATTCATTTAGGTCCCTTTGACCCAAGAAATGGTGTAGGCTGTTGTGGTATGTCCTGACTACGAATCTATTGCCCAACAAATACTGTCTAAACTTTGCCAACGCGTGCATGATAGCTAGCATCTCCTTGTCATATATGGAGTAAAGTCTTTCTGAATCTTCCAATTTTTGGCTTTCGAATGCGATGGGATGGCCCTTTTGCATAAGGACAACCCCTATTCCTTCTCCTAACGCATCACACTCCAATATGAATGGTTGACCAAAGTCAGGAAGAGCCAGTACTAGACATGAGCTCATTATTTCTTTGAGCTTGTTGAACGCCCTGTCAGATTCCTCTATCCACCTGAATGCTCCTTTTCTGGTTAAGTTCGTCAGAGGTGCACTTAACTGGGAGAACCCTTTAAAGAACCGTCGATAGTAGCTGCAGTTCTTTGAAGTGGATTTTTAGGTTCTTTCGGTCAAATCTTTCTATCAGTCTTTGTGTAAAATCTTCATAAGAAGTGATGTTAGCATGTCCTGTTGAAATTTGGTACCGGAGGACAGGTGGTTCCCTAAGGCTTTGATCTTTGGCGTAGGAAAAAGTGTCCAAAAGAATTTAATTTTTCTCCTAAAGTAATTTTATAATTTTTATAAAGTTAAATCTAATTTGAAAGTGACTTTAAGTGATAAAGTTACTAAGTCTAATTTTAAAGTGACTTTTATAAAGTCAATGAAAAATTAGAAAGGAAAAGTGACTTTGGAAATAAATGACTAAGTGGGTCTTTGTTAAAGTGGGGTGAATTAAAAAATAGAAAGTGAGATTTAAATGAGCATTTAATCTCAGCCATTGATCTAAATCTATTTCAGCCATTGGATTTAGGGATCACCCAAAAGTCATTTAGGGTTGGGTTAAGGGAGGAAAAGGAGGAAAAGATCATTCATTCTTTCATGAGCAGATTGGGAGAAGGAGAGCAAGAGAGCAAGGGAGATTTCTGGACAAGGAGGAGAAAGAGGCAGCAGTTTGGCACACATACAGGCAACACTTCAGCAAATCCGAACAGCATAAAGAACAAGCAGAAAAAGACAGTTTTTGTGAGCAAAACAGTGGAAAAATTAATTTTCAGCACGAATATCGAGGAGGCGATTTTCTGCACATTTTTCGAGGTCTGTTCGTACAAGTCCGTACGGCCGTCCGTACAGTCCGTACGTCCGTACAATCCGTACATCCGTATGGTCTGTACAGCTCGTACAACACTTTTCAGATTGTCTGTTGGGCTGAAAACAGATAAGTTTTGCTTGCTGGAAATTTATGTTTTTGCTGAAATTTATTTGCTGAAAATTTTCTCTGCAAAAAGGCATTTTCCAGAAATAAAGAAGAGCTCTCAAACTGGTTTTCCCCAAGAGTTGTAGGGGGTTTTTCCTGGGTCAAGTTGACCAAAAATATCAGTGTTTTAATGGCTGTTTTTAATTGCTGATTTTTATTTCTGCAATTTCCAGCACTCTGAAAAATTTCCAGAATTTGTGTTTTCAGCAATATTTATTTTTTCAGTCTGTTAAATGTATGGCTATGGGAATGAGCATTTAACTACATGGGAGAAATAAGGTGAAACTGAAAACCGGGGTGGGAAAACAGAAAATTTTACATGGTATCGGAGCTAGGTTGAGTGCTGAAGGGCAGTTTGGGACAGCAAAAGGAAAAAAATACAGCTGCTGATTTTTTCACTCAGAAAATTCCAGCAAGCTGATTTTTCATAAACAACAGTTTTATCTTTACCACAGCAGTGCTATTTTTCAGTTTTAGGACAACAAGATGTCATTGGGATTGAGGGTGGAGGATAGGTTGGATGGGCATACAAATTACAGCGTTTGGAAGGAGAGAATGCATAGTATCTTTGAGGAGGCAGAAGTTTGGGATATCATGGTGCATACAACACAGCACCCTGTTGTTGTGCCTACTGATGCTACTCAGTTGACCGCTTATAATAAAAAGAACAACAAGGGTAAGAGGCTGATTCTAGACGGAATCAAAGACTATTGCAATCCTCATGTGAGAGGAAAGAGCAATGCCCATGAAATGTGGACAGCATTGTCCAATCTCTACCAGAGTACCAATGAGAACCGGAAGATGGTCCTGAAGGAGAAGCTGAAGAACATTAAGATGGGGAATGATAGTGCAGCTGGATATCTCACAAAGATTACCAATGTGAGAGATGAGTTGGCAGCGATTGGAGAGGCCATTCCATCCACTGAGTTGGTGCGTATTGCAGTGAATGGCCTCCCCCGTTCATGATTGAACTTTGCTGATGGGGTTTGTGCACGTGAGACCCTTCCCACGTGGGAGAGGTTTTGGGATGATTGTATTCAGACAGAGATCAGGAAAGGACAGCTTGGGGCAGCAAGCCAGTTGAGCAGGATGAGGACGTAGCATTGGTGGCAGGAGGCAAGAAAGGCAAAGGGAAGAAGCAGGCTTCCACAAGCGGTGGTGGAGGCAAAGGCAAAGGTAAAGGTAAACAGGGTAACTCACAGAAGGACTATTCCAAAGTGAAGTGTTGGAATTGTCAGAAGATGGGACACTATGCAGTTGTGTGTCCGGAGAAGAAGAAGAAGAAGGGGAAGAACCAGGATGTGGCAGCTTCAGCTGAGATTGAGGACTTTGCAGGTCGTTTTGACCGAGAGTTTGCGTTCATTACATGTGAGTCCTCTAGTGCAGGATCACCTGCCACACAGGTTCAGAGGGAGCATGCTTTTCCCTCGATTAGCGGAGCATTTACAGGTATCTGGTATGTGGACAGTGGGGCTTCACGCCACATGACAGGAGTCCGGGAGTACTTCTCAGAGCTTTCAGAGAGTGACACTGATATTGAGGTAGTACTCGGTGATGACAGAGTTGTTAGAGCAGTCGGGGTGGGTACACTGACATTTCAGAGGGAGTCCAGACCTCCCTTGAAAGTGTCAGATGTTCTTTATGTGCCAGGGATGAGGAAGAACCTCATATCCGTCTCAGCTTTGCAGGACAGAGGATATGAGGTACTGTTCAGGGGAGGGCAGGTGTTGATGTATCCCAGGGGCACTCCAGCTGATTCAGCTAGAGTGATAGGTGTACACCATGCAAAGGTGTACAAGTTTGCATTCCAGCCCCTTTTGGCATTGAGCAGTGGTACCGACAGCAGAGCTAGCAGTTCTGAGCTGTGTGAGATTTGGCACCGCAGGATGGGGCACATGTATCATGGAGCCTTGAGGACATTGCGGGAGATCACTACAGGTGTGCCAGATTTCAGTACTGATCACTTTGATACTTGCAGAGGTTGTGCGATGGGCAAGTTTGCCAAATCCCCTTTTCCCAGCAGTGACAGCAGAGCGACGGGGATACTTGATTTGATTCATTCCGATGTGAGCGGTCGGATGTCTCATGTTTCCTTGAGTGGATATGAGTACTATGTGTTATTCATTGATGATCACTCCAGGAGGACCTGGATTTATTTTTTGAAGACCAAGAGTGAGGTCTTCAAGCGGTTTCAGGAGTTCAGAGCTCTTGTGGAGACTCAGACAGGTCGAAAGATCAAGTCCTTGAGGTCGGACAATGGAGGAGAGTACACCCTTGGAGAGTTTGTTGACTATTGTGCGGAGGCAGGCATTAGGAGGGAGTTCACTGTTCCTTACAACCCCCAGCAGAACGGAGTTGCAGAGAGGAAGAACATATCCATCATAGGGGCTGCTAAAGCCATGTTACATGATCAGGGGTTGCCATTGTTCTTGTGGGCAGAGGCCTGCAACACAACTGTTTACTTGCAGAACAGGAGTCCGCATCGTGCCTTGGGGCACATGACTCCGGAGGAGGCTTTCTCTGGGAAGAAGCCTGATCTTGGTCATCTTCATATCTTTGGATGCATTACATACTCCTATATACCCAAGGAGAAGAGGACCAAACTAGAGCCCTCCGCAGAGAAGGGTATCTTTGTGGGCTACAGTGAGACCTCAAAGGCCTTTCGGATTTACATTCCTGCACAGAGGAGAGTTGTTGTCAGACGGGATGTGAAGTTCGAGGAGGACAGGGCCTTTAGGAGGTCACGGGAGTTAGAGTATCTGGATCAGCCAGACCCTCAGCAGCAGTTGAGTCAGTCGCAGGGATCCAGTGGGCAGGGATCAGGAGGATCCAGAGGTACATCTATGAGGATGTCAGGTCCATCAGTGAGCAGTGGCTCGCCGAGCCAGAGGGGTGGTGCTCCGGGCAGCATGCAGAGCAGTTCACTAGGGAGTCCACTGATGGACAGTTCACACGGTACCTCAGCTTCTACAGGTTCAGGTGCAGGCAGGAGGACAACAGATAGACAGTCAGGAGTTCAGGCTACTGATGGTGATGAGGAGTAGGAGTTTCATTCTCCTATGGGAGAAGCATGCTCAGGGAAGAGGAAGCCCAAGTGGCTTCAGGACACCTTGAGAGATGCCACATCTGTTGCTGAGCCGAAAAGGCTAGTCAGAGAGAGTAGACCACCTGAGAGGTTTTGTAGTTATATGGCGATGGTTACCAGCATCCTTGACTCTGAGCCTTCTAGCTATGAGGAGGCAGCTAGCCAGCAGGTCTGGAGAGAGGCCATGCAGGAGGAGTATTCTTCTATCATGAAGAATGATGTTTGGGAGGTGGTGCCGAGGCCTGAGGGCAAATCCGTGGTTACTTCCAGATGGCTTTACAAGGTAAAGCATGCTGCAGATGGCAGCATTGAGAAATTCAAAGCGAGGTTTGTGGCTAGAGGGTTCTCCCAGGTAGAGGGAGTTGATTATGAGGAGACCTTCGCTCCCGTGGCTCGATATACTTCGATCCGCTCCATTATTTCGATAGCAGCAGAGATGGGTTGGAAGATCCACCAGATGGATGTGAAGACTGTATTTCTCAATGGCTTCATACAGGAGGAGGTGTACATTGAGCAGCCACAGGGCTTTGAGGTGCATGGGAAGGAGTCCCATGTGTGCAGATTGAAGAAGGCCCTTTATGGCCTAAAGCAAGCTCCCAGAGCTTGGTACTCCAGGATAGATGCATACTTGCAGGGGATGTGTTTCACAAAGAGTGAGGCAGATCCGAACCTTTACTTTATTGTGATTGGTGAGGAGCCTCTCATTCTGGTGCTGTATGTGGATGACTTGATCATTACAGGTGCAGAGAGACTCATAGAGCGCTGCAAGAGAGATCTTGCGGCGGAGTTTGAGATGAAGGACATCGGCTTGATGCATTACTTTTTGGGTTTGGAGGTGTGGCAGGAGGAGGGGCATTTCTTCCTGGGGCAGGGGAAGTATATTGTGGACATCCTTAGCAGATTCCACATGGAGGATTGTAGACCCATGTCGACACCGATGATCACCAACTGGAAGAAGCTTCATGCTTCGGATTCCGAGTTGGTGGATCCCACATTGTACAGGCAGCTGATTGGTTCCTTGATGTATTTGGTCAACACTAGACCAGATCTCTGTTTTGCAGTCAACACGATGAGTCAGTTTATGTGTGAGCCTAGGAAGGTTCACTGGGTGGCTGCAAAACACATTTTGCGGTACTTGCAGGGGACAGTGGATTTTGGTCTGGACTACAGGCAGGGAGATGGAGTGAGATTGGCAGGATACGTTGATTCTGATTGGGCAGGTTGTGCTTCTGATAGGAAGAGCACTTCAGGGTGTTGTTTTGGGTTGGGTTCAGCAGTAGTGTCATGGTTCAGCCGGAAGCAGCAGTCAGTAGCACTGAGTTCAGCGGAAGCAGAGTATATGGCAGCCAGTCTAGCTAGTTGTGAGGCCATCTGGCTTCGCAAGATGTTGTTTGGCTTATTTGGTCAGCCGTTGAGACCTTCAGTGATTTACTGTGATAATCAGAGTTGCATTAAACTCACGGAGAATCCAGTATTTCATGACAGGTCAAAGCATATCGGGATCATATATCATTTCATCAGAGACTATGTTCAGAAGGGAGCTGTGAAACTTGAGTATATTTCCACTGATGAGCAGGTTGCAGATATTCTTACCAAAGCCTTACCACGGGGCAAGCATGTCTACTTCAGAGACAAGATGGGTGTGGTGAGGAACACCTTCCTCGGTAAGAGGGAGTGTTGAAATTTGGTACTGGAGGACAGGTGGTTCCCTAAGGCTTTGATCTTTGGCCTAGGGAAAAGTGTCCAAAAGAATTTAATTTTTCTCCTTAAGTAACTTTATAATTTTTATAAAGTTAAATCTAATTTGAAAGTGACTTTAAGTGATAAAGTTACTAAGTCTAATTTTAAAGTGACTTTTATAAAGTCAATGAAAAATTAGAAAGGAAAAGTGACTTTGGAAATAAATGACTAAGTGGGTCTTTATTAAAGTGGGGTGAATTAAGAAATAGAAAGTGAGATTTAAATGAGCATTTAATCTCAGCCATTGATCTAAATCTATTTCAGCCATTGGATTTAGGGATCACCCAAAAGTCATTTAGGGTTGGGTTAAGGGAGGAAAAGGAGGAAATGATCATTCATTCTTTCATGAGCAGATTGGGAGAAGGAGAGCAAGAGAGCAAGGGAGATTTCTGGACAAGGAGGAGAAAGAGGCAGCAGTTTGGCACACATACAGGCAGCACTTCAGCAAATCCGAACAGCATAAAGAACAAGCAGAAAAAGGCAGTTTTTGTGAGCAAAACAGTGGAAAAATTATTTTTTCAGCACGAATATCGAGGAGGCGATTTTCTGCACATTTTTCGAGGTCTGTCCGCACAAGTCCGTCCGTACAGCCAGTACAGTCTGTACAGTCCGTACGGTCCGTACAGCTTGTACAACACTTTTCAGATTGTCTGTTGGGCTGAAAACAGATAAGTTTTGCTTGCTGGAAATTTCTGTTTTTGCTGAAAATTTTCTCTGTAAAAAGGCATTTTCCAGAAATAAAGAAGAGCTCTCAAACTGGTTTTCCCTAAGAGTTGTAGGGGGTTTTTTCAGGGTCAAGTTGACCAAAAATATCAGTGTTTTAATGGCTGTTTTTAATTGCTGATTTTTATTTCTGCAATTTCCAGCACTCTGAAAAATTTCCAGAATTTGTGTTTTCAGCAATATTTATTTTTTTAGTTTGTTAAATGTATGGCTATGGGAATGGGCATTTAACTACATGGGAGAAATAAGGTGAAACTGAAAACCGGGGTGGGAAAACAGAAAATTTTACATGTCCCAGAGTTACTAGACCATGATACCACCACTCTTGTGCTTCCCCTTCCAATTGTAATGTGGAAAATTGAATTGCATCTGGCTCAATGTTGCAGGAACTGTCCCCCCCGAAGGATTTGGAGGCAGAACTGCGTCCCGTACGGATTCGCCACCAATCCTTTGGCGGAACCGCGGATCCGCTGTTCCACCTTTTTTTGGTGATTCTTGAAAAATTGGATGCGTGGGGGCCTGATTTGCGGATCCGAAAAGGATCAGGTGCGGATCTATGGAGGTTCGGGCATGTATCCACCACGAATTGCGAGCAGATCTGAGAGAAGGTGGACAGTTCACACGGTTCTGCGGGGCTTTTTTTGTATTTTTTTTGGAATTTTCGAACTGTTATGTGAGGAACGACACTTTCCGAATACTCCCAAGGTGCCCCTTGATGCTCCCTAGATGCTCCCTAATGGTAATGTTAAATTCTTAAAGTAAAAGAATGGAAATGAAAGATAAAGCAGAATATCACTTTTACTTAAATTTTTAACATTACCATGAAATGACTCGGGATGTTTGAGAGTGGTTCCAACCTCATCAGACTTCATATGGAGAAAATAGAATTTCATATCCCATTCAAAATTCAATAGACTTAACAGTTTTCAGGATCAATGGGATTGTGGCGTTTCATTGGATTATATTATGTATGAGGGCATGTGATTGGCATTTAATCAAGAGCACCAAGCTTTATATGTACCCCAGTGTTGGTGTTGGTTGTTGAACTCCTTTGTGATGGACTTAGCAATTATGTACCCTTCACTCAAGTCAAATCATTGATCAAGCATGTTAAGCTTTCTCTACCATATTATAAGGCTTGGATTAGGTTGTTTGATCAAAATTAGGCAATTTTGACTAACATCCCTATAGAATTGAAGTAGAGGCAAAGGCTAGACAAGAGAAGAGGAATCTAGATTCTAGGTGGTTGATGCTGGAATAATTAATCATTGATGTACAATGGATGACATATTTATCTTGATTTATGTAAAAATATGCATGTTTTCATGTCTTCTACAACTAATTTGGTATTTTGGATGTTTTTTAAAATATAAATGCATACATACATATATATATATATGTATAGTAGACGCTTCGCTTCCTAGATTTTTGGGAAATGACGCTTCCGCGTCCCCACTTCCAAAAAACATACCTGCCTCGTGCAACGTTGGCCTGCCGCAACCATAGAATTGAGCCTGAAGTAGGTGTCCAATTTTTGCACCCAAGCCCTTGCTATACATTTAGATGATCTATCAAATGAGGGTAAAGGAAGTTTACTCACCTTGCGGGCCAGTTCTCCATTAGGCTACCCCCGAGGTCTATTCTAGTATCTGAAGTTGCTGAACTTGTTGAAGGTCATGGCTGCTCAAGTGTTTTCTTCCAATCTTGCATAATCTCGAATATACTCATTAAGGAGTGAATTGTGGGAGTAACGATCGACTGCTTCTTCCGCTGTTTGCTCGGTTATTGGGTGCTCTAGGATTGTGGTTCCCACTTCCTTCAGTTGTGGTTCGGTTGTTGGTAGCAACATTTTGTTGCCCTATAAGGTGAATGATTAGTTGAGCGAGTTGTTGTTGTCCTTGAGCCAATACTTGGGCTATCTCTCGTTGACCATAAAGCATTTGTTTCCCTTGTTGATGCAGCTGTTGGTTCATCTGTTGCTCACCCTGAATTAATTCGTGTAGTAGGATGTTAGGGTCATCTTGCTTGATTATTTTCTCCATGGTTGAATGATGGGTGTTTTTTCTACACCTTACTATTACGTTACTTGTATCCGCGAGAAGCATACAAGGCTCATATACTCACAACTGGCAGGATGCGTTGCGCTCTGATACCACTGTAATGAAACAGTAAAATTTTTCCCTAGTTTACCCTAGGGTTTTTATTGCTTTGTAAATAACATGTAATTAGAGAGAGTGGTTAAGACTACAATTATTGTCCACAGTCAATGTTACTTGGGAGCGGGAGCGAATCTCGGAGTGATTTTTTAAAAATATATATATATTTTTATATTTTTTTAATTTTGATACATATGTCAACAAAAACATGTAGAATGATGAATTAGATAAAAAAAACATAAAAAACCATAGATTGATCATTGAACCATATCACATCAATCATCTAGAAGTTATAATCTTCATCAACCATGTCCACAAGTTAGTAACATACATATTACCACTGCAACATATTGAGTCTCGTGAATCACGATTCATCAAATTCATTCTTAAAGTTTCAACTTCAAGCATTCAAAATTGAAAATTCAATATATAACATTTATCATCATTGATCACCAAAGTTGTACTTGTAAGCTAAGTTTAACCATTACAAGAAATAATATCTTAGATATTTCTAAGTTCTAACTGTTAACATGAAATGAAATGTTATAAAATGAATTATGAATAATGAAATGAAACAACTTTAGTCTTTCACGAAGCATCATATTCATAGTTCACAATCATTACCAATGAGTTATAATTGCCATCTTCAAATTTCAAACTTTCATTGTCACAATCATATATTGTTTACAAAAATATCATTATGATATGAAAGAGTCAAGAGTCAAGGACTCAAGACTCAACAATTATGAAAACTAATAGAAACTAGAAAAGACAAGTAAACTGTAAATCGACATGTGGCCCTTGCCACGAGAGTCTCCTGTATGCGCAGGTCGTGGTGGTCTTCTAGGAGTCTCCCGCACAAACCGACGACCAGAACTAGAAGGCACATGCCCTCCACGTGAGGGTGTAGATGGAGGTGGTGACAACAAAGGAACAAGACTCGGACCTTGAGCACTGCTACTGGATGGTGGAGGTGGCATGGCTGCTGCAGCTGCTCCATCTTCATCCCTTATAAGTTCCTCTTCCAATTCTTCAAGATGTATAGTGCCATCCTCCAAATTGTCATCCTCTGGGTGGTTGTCCTTGTCCCAAATTTTATATGTGGGATCCTCATAAGCCCGATCACAGTAATGACTCAACAACCTCAAGTTGTAGTGCACATAAACCAAGCTTTCTGCCTGGTTTTCATTGAGTCTGTTTCCTTTCACATTATGTATAAAGCTGTAGGTGCTCCAACACCTCTCTGCAGAAGAAGTATTTACAACCTGTGATAGAACTTTTTTTGTCAATTTTGGCAAAAGTCCTTGGCCGCCATATGTTTCCCACCATGTGAGAGAAACAAATCTGTGTCTGTCTTCCATTGCATGAAAGGTACCAAACAAACCAGTGCCACTGAAGTATCTGCCTATTTCAAGGCGCACAACTGCACATTCCTCCCTGTCAGGTATCAACTTTTCTAATGCATCCAAATATCCTCTAGTTACCTCTGCATCTAAATGGGGTTTGGTCCTAATCCCACCCCCTGGTGCAAGTTGACCCAACCAAGATGTAGAGTAGTATTTTAGCGTAAGGATATATGCCAAGCAATGTAGTGGAAGATTAAGTTTATTCCACCGTACACACACACACAATTGCGAATCAGTTTGTACAAGTCGGGATCTTTGTTATGAACAGTATCTTTTATTTGCCCCAACATGGTATCCATCTGCTCATACACCTCGCCAATCACTGGTTTATCTGTATCTGCAAACCGAATCATGTGATAAATGGGCTTGGTGAAATCCAATACTTGCCTCACACTTGACCAAAACATACCATCAAGAGCGGCCTCCTCCACCAGTTCAAAACCTCGCCTGTCAGCTGCATTTGTAGCCCTTTCCTTTAATACCTGCCAGTGTGGACTTGATACCATGCTAGCCAATGACTCTCTTACCTTCAAAAGGCGCTTGAAGGTGAGGTAATAGCTACCAAATCTAGTCTTCGCAATCTTCAACAACTCCAATCTTGAGTGACTGCGGAAAAGGCCATGGGTATTGCTATGATTTGTAATAATTTTATCATTTGTTTGCCTTTCTTGTACAAATCACCAATCCATTTGTATTGTGCATTTTTGTTCTTAACAACATCATGCATCAAAAGGTTCAATGTGTGAACCAAACACCTAGACCAAAATATGTTGGGGTATTTATCCTCAATAATTGCTCCCGCTGCCTTACAATTAGGAGCATTATTAGTGATGACTTGGATGACATTGTATGGCCCAATACGGTCAATTGTTTCAAGTAGTGCTTCTGCAATGTTGATGGCGGTCTTGAACTTGTCTGAGTAATCATATGCATTTAGAAAGATGGCACCACTAACAGACACATCAAGAACACTTATCAATGGCTTGCTTTTTACATTTGTCCATCCATCAGATACAATGGACACCCCATGGTCAGTCCAAGAACTTGTCATTCTATTCAAAGAATGTGATATTTTTGCTTTTTCATGATAAAGTCCAACGGTTCTTGCCTTGTCATACCCAGGGCTCTTGTATCCTTTAGGGGCATCATTTATGGCAGAAACAATTTCGTGCCAATAAGGTGAGCGAAGAACATTGAATGGTATCCCACATGCATAGAGCAACCTGTAAACTTTTGAATCCACATCATTCCTACACCCCTCATCAAGGAAATCTGATATGGTTCTATGCCTTAACGCTGGCGACCCTGTGCCTCCATATCCACTGCCTTGGGAGGATGCTGAAGGAGTTCTTTGTGCTTGTGATTGTGAGCTTGGTTCAAAGAAACCCCTTGATTTTTTAGATTTGTATTGGGCTTCCTCCTCTTCTCTTATGGATTTGGCTCTATCTGCTGCTGCCATAGCTGCACAAGTTTTGATTCCTATTTGTTTATCTCCATCCCATGGCCTTTTCCTGCAGAGGTGTTTTCTGGCACGGGTGTATGAACCTGTGTAATTATTGTTGCAATGGGGGCAATCAAATTTAGTGTTTCCACCCCCTTTCCCTACTTCAGGCTTGTTAACATATTTCCACAATGGGGTTTGGCCTTGTTTAGTTTTTTGAGAGTCATGTTCACCCTCCTCCAGCTCCTCCTCACCGGGGTTTTCATCAAATCTACTTTCTCCAGCTTCTTCATCCCCCTTTTCATTTTGGCTCCTCCGTTTCCTACTCTCTAGCACCATAATAACCAGAAAAGGGACCAATAAGAAGAAAATGCCAAGAAATATAACCAGGTCCATGATGTTTGATATTTGTAGGCTTTTGAATCTGCAAAATTTAATGGTAATGGTAATGGGAATGGGAATGAGTCTTGAGAAAATTAAAAATGCATTTAGTTTTACTATTTATTAATTTAATTTATTTAGATTCATGATTCATTTACTAAATAAGTTATACATTTACTAAATTACTAACTAAAGTAAACTAAATTACTAAGTAACTAAAGCCTAAACTACTAAATTAATAAGTTACTAAACTCCTTGCAGGCTTGTTTCTTGCTCCTCCGTCCTCCTCACTCCTTTGCTCAATCTCTTTGGCTTTCCTCAACTCATTCAAGTCACAATGAAATACAAAATGCCCCCCAAGCCCTTATAAAACAATTTTTTTTTTAAATATTTTTTTTTTGGCATCCACGAATTTTTTTCGCCTTTTTCGCTCTCGGCGGTGCGCGCGTCGCTCCCAGAGTGAAAATTAAAAGCCCGGTCGGCTCATCCCTATGATAAATCACTATAGGCCCTTTAAACGATCTTTTACCCTATTCGTGTGATATCAGTTCCCTAGAAAAGAACTAATATAGACGATTTATAGGAATTATCTTGTCGAGATCTCAATAGATGAATCAATCCAAACCTCAGATTTCAATTAGACCCCGATGATTTTATCAAATCCCCAAAAGGTTCTCTGGGTAATAACCTTTTCATTTTCGCTCATTCGACGAAATATGCTAACTAAGAGAAATCAGATACTATATCATTCTTTGGTCATAATCAACATAATTATGAGAGGGGATAGATCCTTCGATTTATTATAGGAAATACCTCTTTCAATTTCTTTATTGGAAGTCTGGTGACGAGGAAATGATAGGTACAAACCATAGTTCAGATCTTCCGGAACATATCTATGATAGACCTCGTGCTCTAGAGATTCAATATTCTAGAAATTAAATATCCAACGAGGTAGGACCATCTTGATGAAGATAACAGATCGGTCTTCTGTACTATAAATATGGATCGATTTCAACAAGTCGCACACCCATATTCCAAAAATCCTTAGAGAAAAGTAATTACACGATCAAACTATTGGAACAAGATAAGCTAAAAACTCAAAGCCACTATTTGGTCTGGGTTTGAATCCCTCAGTTCTTTTTTTTTCTTCAAGAGCTCACCAGGTGAATTTTGGAGTTCCTCAGCCCCAACTAACCGGAATCCCATCCAATAAAACGAAAGAATTATAAATCTCCAAGATAATAGATAGGAATACTGCAAATAGAGCCATTGCAAAACCCATAAGAGGAGTAGTTCCCCATCCAGGAGCTACTTTACCATATTCTGAATTAAGCGGTTTTAAGGTCGTTCCTACAAGGGTTTCTTTTGGCGTGGTTTTGGAAGTATCATCAATGGTCTGTGTAGCCATAGAAACTATTGTATTGGTTGAGATCTGTTAACTTTGTTATTATATGGTAAACATACCATGATATTGGGATCACCTAATAATGGAAACTGCAACCTTAGTCACCATCTCCATATCTTGTTTACTTGTAAGCTTTACTGGTTATGCCCTATACACCGCCTTTGGGCAACCCTCTAAACAACTTAGGGATCCTTTTGAGGATCACGAGGACTAATTGAAAGAATGACCTTCCCTATAGGGAAGGTCATTCTTTCTTTGATGGGAGAGAAAGAATGACGATTTGGAGAAGCAAAATTATTTTCCCCCTTTAGTCGGAAGTTTGGGTGGTTCTCGGAAGAAAATAGCGAAAAAGATTATCCCTAGGGTCGATACCAACAGGAATGTATAAACCAATGCTTCCATAGATTTGATTTGATCGTAATTTACAATTATGGAGATAGCTTTCGTACTAATATTTATTAGAGAAGAGATAGGAGCAATATCATACCACTTGTCTTTTAGTAGTTGGATCTCCCAGTTTTTGGAATGCTCCAAATTCTATTCGATCATCCAGATCCGCGTCGATACCAGCAAAAACATCTCTGAATAAGGTCCTAGCACCATGCCAAATGTGTCCAGAAAAGAAAAGCAGAGCAAATGTAGCATGTCCAAAAGTAAACCAACCCCTTGGACTACTACGAAAAACACCATCAGATTTTAGAGTAGCACGATCTAATTCAAAAATTTCCCCTAATTGAGCACGTCTAGCGTATTTTTTAACTATAGCAGGATCACCAAAACTGACCCTGTCAAGTCCACCACCATAGAACTCAACAGTTACACCTACTTGTTCAACACTATACTTTGATTCTGCCCTCCTAAAAGGAACATCGGCTTTCACAATTCCTTCTTTGTCCACCAGAACTACTGGAAATGTTTCGAAAAAGGTAGGCATACGACGTACAAAAAGCTCATTTCCCTCCTTATCTTTGAAGATAGGGTGTCCTAACCAACCAACAGCTATTCCATCTCCATTGTCCATTGCACCTGCTCTGAATAACCCCCCCTTAGCTGGATTATTACCAATGTAATCATAAAAAGCGAGTTTCTCGGGAATTTTGGACCAAGCTTCTGATAGGCTTAAATTTTCGGCCAGACCGGCACGAACCCGTCGATCTATTTCTTGTTGGAAGTATCCCTGATCCCACTGGTAACGAGTGGGACCGAATAATTCGACCGGAGTAGTTGCGGAGCCATACCACATGGTCCCAGCAACAATGAAAGCTGCAAAAAACACAGCAGCAATACTGCTGGATAGGACCGTTTCAATATTCCCCATGCGTAATCCTACGTATAAACGTTGGGGAGGACGAACACTGAGATGGAATAGACCTGCTAATATACCCAAAATACCCGCTGCTATATGATGAGAAGCTATTCCTCCTGGAACAAAAGGATCAAAACCTTCAGCTCCCCATGCTGGATCCACTGGTTGTATTTTTCCAGTTAGTCCATAAGGATCAGACACCCATATCCCAGGACCATACAAACCCGTTACATGAAATGCTCCAAATCCGAAACAAGCTACTCCTGAGAGGAATAAATGAATTCCAAATACTTTTGGCAAATCTAAACAACGTTTTCCCGTACGTTCATCACAGAATATGTCCAGATCCCAATATACCCAATGCCAGATAGCTGCCAAAAAGCACAGGCCAGAAAACACGATATGTGCCACGGCCACACCTTCATAACTCCAAATACCGGGATTAATTACAGTTTCTCCGGTGATGTTCCACCCACTCCATGAATCCTTTATTCCCAAACGAGTCATAAAAGGTATAACGAACATACCTTGTCTCCACATTGGATCAAGAACAGGATCGGATGGATCAGAAACTGCTAATTCGTACAGAGTCATTGAACCAGCCCAACCAGCAACTAGAGCTGTATGCATTATATGTACAGAAATTAACCGTCCAGGATCATTCAATACGACGGTATGAACGCGATACCAAGGCAAACCCATGCAAACACCCCTTTATCGGAAAAAGTAGACACTATGTAACTTTCTCACATTGGATTGGAAGAGATCATGTTATCGAGCTAGACCCGGATCATCTCGAAAGTGAACATCTATTCACTTGGACATTGCTAATGATGGAACAGGTTTGAAACAATTTTGTTCATACATAATAGCAGGGAGAGACAAAGATATTTTATCGTTTGTATGTACCAATACACAATGTAGGGATTGGTCCCATTTATATTGATAAAAAAAGAGGAAAGAAACGAGATATTCTAATCCTTCCATTCGTTTCGTTCATGAACGATACCTTTGCAATTTATGGACTAAGTCAGATATAATTTTTGATGAAAAAATATCATTTTTCTACTAAAGAGTGGAGCTATTACTGTTCCATAAACAGTAATACTTTACTGCACTGCGGGAAAAAAATAAAATACTGAGTTCAAATGCTCAGTCAAAATGATAACTTTATCATTTTGTGCTATGCAATGAAAAAAAAGGTCAAAATAGGAAGTCTCTAGGTTAATGGGCCTTTTCCGTTCCGTAGAAAGATTCGGGGTTATTCGTTTTCAGGATCAATAGTGGACGAACGGAGAGAGAGGGATTCGAACCCTCGGTACGGATGATCCGTACTACGGATTAGCAATCCGCCGCTTTGGTCCGCTCAGCCATCTCTCCAAGATCGGCAATATAATGAATATTGCGATTATTCAGTTGGATAAAGAACAATCCAGTCAATCGTATTGTTCATTTCGTTAAAAATAGTTCTGTATGACTGATTTTTTCTGGTTTTCTTGGCCTGGCCGATGGTCCGCTCAGCCATCTCTCCAAGATCGGCAATATAATGAATATTGCGATTATTCAGTTGGATAAAGAACAATCCAGTCAATCGTATTGTTCATTTCGTTAAAAATAGTTCTGTATGACTGATTTTTTCTGCTTTTCTTGGCCTGGCTATTTTTCTGTATGACTGATTTTTTCTGCTTTTCTTGGCCTGGCCGATGGCCAGGCCAAGAAAAGCAGAAAAAATCAGCAGTCATACAGTGCTTGACCTAATTTGATAGCTAGAATACCTGCTGTAAAAGCAAGAAAAAAAGCTATCAAAAATTTAAGCTCTACCATATCTTCATTCCCTCCTCAATGAGTTTGATTAAATGCGTTACATGGATTAGTCCATTTATTTCTCTCCAATATCAAATTTTATTATCTAGATATTGAAGGGTTCTCTATCTATTTTATTATTATTGTAACGATATCAGTTGCTCAAGGCCATAGGTTCCTGATCGAAACTACACCAATGGGTAGGAGTCCGAAGAAGACAAAATAGAAGAAAAGTGATTGATCCCGACAACATTTTATTCATACATTCAGTCGATGGAGGGTGAAAGAAAACCAAATGGATCTAGAAGTTATTGCGCAGCTCACTGTTCTGACTCTGATGGTTGTATCGGGCCCTTTAGTTATAGATAGAGCTTTGGATGGATCAGAGATCCATCCAAATATCCTTTAACTATTTAAGTTGATAATGTAACGAATAAAACCCACCTGTATCACTAAACTATACACGCCACAATCCCATTGACGGATATTCCGTCACTTCTTTCCTTCCACATTTGAATCCAAATTCCGGAATTCCTTAATTCTCTCTCTTCTATTTCCGAGAGATAAGAAAGGATTCTATCCATTCTAGTTTTAGAAATTCTAGGTTGTTCTTTCTCTTTATCAAGGAATTTTTTTTGCTCAACTCCTCTAATCTTCTAATTGAATTCTTTCTAATTCATTTTAGAAAGATCTTCCTCTTCCAGGAAGAAAAAGAGCCATAAACTGGAATGGCTCCATATTCTTAGCTCTCAATCTTTGTTGATCTCTTATAGTAATCACATCTTGAGGTTTGCAAGGGTAACTTGGTATATCTACCATATGGTCATTGACCCGGATATGTCCATGATTCACTAATTGTCTACCTCCGGGAATGGTGGGAGTCATACCCAATCGAAAAAGAATATTATCCAAACGCATTTCAAATAATTGCAATAGGACCTGACCCGTTGAGCCTTTGGCTCTTCTAGCAATACGAACATATTTCAGCAAATGCTCTCAGGCATAACTTTTCTCCATCCGTTTCGTATCAGCTCAGCCCGGAGTTTCCAGTATAGCGATCCTTACCCTACGAGCTACTATAATATATGTTCTCAACTTGATATCTATAAAGATAGATGGATCATCCATATCCAATTTGTTGTCCATCTACCATAGTAGACTCACTCATTCATATATGATGAGGGGGCCCTTTTAACTCAGCGGTAGAGTAACGCCATGGTAAGGCGTAAGTCATCGGTTCAAGTCCGATAAAGGGCTCATGTTTCCCACGAAGAAAGAAGGCTCGGGTGTCCATTTCTATTACATAGATAGAAATATTTTCACCGAAATATGAATATGAAAATGACAACAAATCGGATCCAGTCCGTTTTTTATCTTCTTTTATGGGCGAACGACGGGAATTGAACCCGCGCGTGGTGGATTCACAATCCACTGCCTTGGTCCACTTGGCTACGTCTGCCCCGGAAAAACCAATTTATCTATCTACAGTCATTTCTTCCAAGAATAAAAAATGAGCTAACGTTTGTTCTTATGTGGGTCGTCGGTGACCTCTGATAGGGGATCAAAGCAAGATCGATGACTAACTCTCAACTCTCGAACAAGTTGTATGGCTTATTTTATTATAAAATATGTGATAAATATGAAGTATTTTGTATTTCTCCCGGAGGGAGCGATCGGGAGCGATCAGGAGCTGATCTCTCCTAGGCTTTAATTTTCGCTTCGGGGATGACGCTCCCGAAGTCGCAGGGAGCGCAAATTTTTTTATCGGGAGCGTGCTCTCGAAATCGGTCCCGTTCGGCAGCGATTTCGGGAGTGCGTTCCCGACCTGCTCCCGCCCGGAGTGCGGATTGGGAGCAGGTTCGAAGGGGGTGGGGGGGGCGCTCCCCCGCAAGTTCGGGAGCGATTTCGGGTGCGCACTCCCGACCCGCTCCCGCCTGGAGTGCGGATTCGGAGCGGGTTCGAGGGGGGGTGTAAAAATTTCTGTTTTCCCACCCCGGTTTTCAGTTTCACCTTATTTCTCCCATGTAGTTAAATGCCCATTCCCATAACCATACATTTAACAGACTGAAAAAAATAAATATGGCTGAAAACACAAATTCTGGAAATTTTTCAGAATGCTGGAAATTGCAGAAATAAAAATCAGCAATTAAAAACAGCCATTAAAACACATTAAAACACTGATATTTTTGGTCAACTTGACCCTGGAAAAACCCCCTACAACTCTTGGGAAAACCAGTTTGAGAGCTCTTCTTTATTTCTGAAAATTGCCTTTTTACAGTGAGAATTATTCAGCAAAAAAATCAGCAAGCAAATTTACAACTTATCTCCTTTCCCGTGCCTCACAGCAATCTGGAAATTACAGCAAACAGGACAGCAATAAATGCTGTACGACCTCCGTTTTGTGTGCAGAAAAATCAGCAAACTGCTCCTCGATGTTTGTGCAAAAATCTGCCTTTCACTATGTGCTGAATCAGCTGTACAAATCTGCTCAACTGCTGCCTTGGAATGTGTGCCAAGATGCTGTCTCCTTCTCCTTCCTGCTCAGAAATCTCTCTTGCTCTCTTGCTCTCCTTCTCCCAATCTGCTCATGAAAGAATGAATGACCTTTTCCTCCTTTAATATAACTCGAAGTGACTTTTGGGCGATCCAAGTGACTTTTGGGTGATCTCTAAATCCAATGGCTGAAATAGATTTAGATCAATGGTTGAGATTAAATGCTCATTTAAATCTCACTTTCTATTTTTAATTCACCCCACTTTAATAAAGACCCACTTAGTCATTTATTTCCAAAGTCACTTTTCCTTTCTAATTTTTCATTGACTTTATAAAAGTCACTTTAAAATTAGACTTAATAACTTTATCACTTAAAGTCACTTTTAAATTAGATTTAACTTTATAAAATTATAAAGTCACTTTAGGAGAAAAATTAAATTCTTTTGGACACTTTTCCTTAGGCCAAAGATCAAAGCCTAAGGGAACCACCTGTCCTCCGGTACCAAATTTCAACAGGGGGGGCGCTCCCCCGCAACTCTGTCCACAATACAATAAAATGCCATTATAAATCATAAACAATACTAAACTGGGTGTCACTGAATAACTCAACAACTCATCATTAGAAGATTTTATCCACAAATTTCAATGCTCCAATTCTTCATAACACAGTGCTAGAACAATGTAACTAATTAAAACTTAACTGTGTTTCAGAGACAATTTAAGACCTCAATTTTATAATTCTATACGAAATTCCAGATATATCTGCAATCCTAATCTCTTACTACTCCAGATCCGAACTCGGTTTGTTGTTGATGCTTCCATGTTGGGATCTGAACCATGTTTTGTCACTGGTGCTTCTATGTTGGAATCTGATCCCCACTAACGATAGACTGTGGTCCTTGTTGACCTGGATACCTTGCTTATTTCGTGCGACTAACCCGAGCGCGTTGAGCGACCCAACTTCTTGCAAATCATACGTCATTATTTCGATTGGTCGAAATTCAATCACTGCTCTGCAAAGACCCTTTTGACAACCGACACTAATTACAAGCCTGGGTTTACGATCCCACATTGTCTTAGATGTTTAGATAATCGACAACTTCTTCAGGGACAAGTCCACATCAACCTTTCTTGAGTATCTGCGTCAGAACAGAGTCTGGGCTTTATGCTATCCTTTGAAAAAAATAAAAAAAAATCCTGTGCTGAAGACCAACCAACAGATATTAACACCAAAGCTACTTTGTGATCCAAAGTGAACAAGATCTAAGCCTTGTGACACGATCCAAGTCAAAATAAGAGCTTTCAGAGAATCTTTCTAAGACAAGATTTCTATGGCATGGTACGAGCATCATTGAAGAACAATTCTGGGGTATAATTCAAACATCCTTAAGGTACAATCTTGTAGTATGAAATAAACATCCCTAAGTAACAATACTGAAGTATTGTCCAAGCATCATTGAAGTATAACTCTAGAATAGACCCGAGACCCTTTTGTTGTATGATCCGAGACTCTTATGAGGTGAAGAATTGTTATTGAGACTGAATTGCCTTGTGAAAGTTGCTATCCAGTCAAAATTCAAGTGGTGAATCCTTTTGAGGAGGAGTGTACAACCTTTTGAGCTTAAAAGAAGAGGCCGAAATCTGAAGCCATCTATAACATATTTCAGTGATGTCAGAGTCTGTTTCGAGTTCTGTGTTCCACAATTATGATCCACATTCTGTAAGTATAATCCAGGCACAGTAATCTGAGTCTATTATGATGACCCAAGGACAATAATGAGATCTGAAATAAAGGTCTAAGTTACTTGGATGAATCCCAAAATTCTATTTACTATTACAATGTTTGCAAAATAATCTTGAGATGGAGTCCGAAGTGGATCATAAGATGGAGTGAATTCATGGTTCTTTTGTGAACTTTGGCCTAAGACTTTTTCATGATCCAAAGTTTCTAAGAATTTTTGAAAGAGCCAAGGATGATCTTGGGTTTTGATTTGAAGTAATCTGAAGTCTTGACTTTATTGAGCTGCTTTAAATTTAGAGTTTGGTGGATTTTCTAGGGATTTTTTTTCCGCACAAAACCCTAAATAATCTATCCCTTGTGTAAAATGTACATTTAGGGTTTTGAATTTTTGATTTCTATGGTTTGCAAACTTAGAAAGGCTTGATAAGAAAATGCCAAGGGTTTTGGATAAAACCCTAGGATGAATTGCTTTTGCTAAAAGAAGAAATCCTAGGATGAATTGCTTCTACTAAAAGAAGAAACCCTGGGTCATGATAATGATGTCTAAAACATGAAGTTGATCTATTGGACAACTAAGAGAAGGATAAGATCAAGAGGGAGCTGTTACTCTTCATAAAAGATAATTACTCTAACTCTGTTCCTTTACTATTATTGGTTTCTCTAGTAATCTAGTCTCTTGTTTCATTTTCATTGCTTGATTGTAACTATTCTTTCATGACCTCCTAGAGAGGATTGCAGGAACATGCTAAAGATTGTCTAAGGTTGGAAGAGGTTTCTGACAAGTCTTGGATTTAGAGGGAGCTTCAGAGGGAGCTTTGAATCTTGAAAGGGCTGTGGATTCAGAAGGAGCTTTAGATCTAGAAAGAACTATGAATTTAAAATAAGCTTTGATTTAGAGGGAGCAGTTTAACTCTCAAGTTTTGAGGTATGCCTTTAAGTATTATCTTTAAACTATATTTAATGGCTAAAGCTGTGATAGGCCTTTGACAAGCCTCTGTCCTAGATGAAGTGCTTTCACTTTAGGGACAAGCTTGGACTTGTTAAGATAGGTTTTCTTAGTAAACATCTTCCCTATGTGTCATGTTTGACCAAATTAGGGAATATGGTTCAATAACATCATGGACAAACATTCTACTTTAGGGAGAGTGGTCTACTTTGGGATGTTAGTTTTTGTAGCATTGAAGGTGTTCTAGTCTCAAAACTTTGTGGGGAGGCTATAACATAGGAACTCTCCATAATCCAGAAATTGTTTCTGGAAATTCCACCTAGAAGTGTCTCAATTAGATTATTAGCTTATATTTCCTAACTCTAAACTTAGGAAAAGGGGTTAATTAATCATAATTAATTGAGATAAGGTGTGAATTGTAGAAATTTCTGTTTTCCCACCCCGGTTTTCAGTTTCACCTTATTTCTCTCATGTAGTTAAATGCCCATTCCCATAACCATACATTTAACAGACTGAAAAAATAAATATGGCTGAAAACACAAATTCTGGAAATTTTTCAGAATGCTGGAAATTGCAGAAATAAAAATCAGCAATTAAAAACAGCCATTAAAACACATTAAAACACTGATATTTTTGGTCAACTTGACCCTGGAAAAACTCCCTACAACTCTTGGGGAAAACCAGTTTGAGAGCTCTTCTTTATTTCTGAAAATTGCCCTTTTACAGTGAGAATTATTCAGCAAAAAATCAGCAAGCAAATTTACAACTTATTTCCTTTCCCGTGCCTCACAGCAATCTGGAAATTACAGCAAACAGGACAGCAATAAATGCTGTACGACCTCCGTTTTGTGTGCAGAAAAATCAGCAAACTGCTCCTCGATGTTTG